>CM064918.1:15823349-16517212 GCA_032727855.1 Quercus ilex subsp. ballota | reverse complement strand
GACTTCCTTAACAATAGAAGTCTCTAGTGTGCTGAAATTGTTGGCATTTCGGCTGAAGGTTTGGCTATATATAGAGGTGTGAGCAAGAGATAGGTCATGCAAGTGAGCTACGAAGATAGCAAAATAACTTCTTCTGTGTGTGTGCACCAGAGTTAGGAA
Organism: Quercus ilex subsp. ballota; assembly: GCA_032727855.1. Lineage (NCBI taxonomy): Eukaryota > Viridiplantae > Streptophyta > Magnoliopsida > Fagales > Fagaceae > Quercus > Quercus ilex. Next base: position 16,517,053 of record CM064918.1, on the reverse strand, counting down.
ATTGTGTCTTGCAATTTGTCCAAATACAATAAGGTGTTTTCTATCTATTTGTGAGAGAACCAAAGGTGTATTTGGGGTTTGGGTTTGTGTGAGAGTGTCTTCAAGTCATTGTTATAATCTTCAAAGTTATAATGAAAATTATTCTGTCACCTCTCGTGGACGTATGCATATTGCCAAACCACGTAAATTTTTTGTGTCATATTATCTTCTCTCTCTCTTCTTTAACCTTGTGTTAACAGATTAATTCACCCAATTTGCACAACAGTTACCCTCTCTCTCTCTCTCTCTCTCTCTATTTATATATATATAATATATATATATATTTTTTTTTTTTTAATTTTTTCTTGCAACTAACTTTAGGTTGATGCATTTTTATGTCTTTTAAAAAAAAAAAAAAAATCTCTACTTTTGGTTGATATGTTTTGGTGTTGTGGTTGTGTTTTATTAGTTCCCTATCATAGGTGTTCTATCTCCTCTTATAATTTGGTTTGATTTTTTTTTTTAGTTAATCCTTCATTAGTTTGGAAGTGAGAATTTGAGTTTATATCAAAACACAGTTTACTTAACTATGTATTTAAATGTGCCTATCTATTATTTAAGTAATATCAATGATAATTATGTGATAAGTTTTGACTATCTTGACAATCTCCTTAAGTGTTAGAAACCCTAAACTAAAATCTTGACTCCACCACTAGTTTGACTTACCTAAGGGACTACAACTAATATATAGTAAAGAAATCCTAGGCAATTAGAAGACTCCTAGAAAAGCCTAATCAATGTTGGGAATAAAATTAAGTTAGAACATTAAAAAAAAAAAATTATCAAAAGGGACAAATTTCTAAAAATAATTTTTTTTTTTTTTTAGAATCAAATTTCTAAAAATACATAATTAAATACTACGGATTCTAGGAATTATCATAGAACTGATGAGATCTTATTATGACTTAAAATTTGCAATTATGAAAAAAATATAGTAAATTTGATAAATTGAAGGTATAAAATAAGGGAATTTAAAAAAAAAATAATAAATAAATAAAAACCTGCCGTATGTATATACATGCTGAGAGTTTTGATCCTCATAATGGCACCCTTTAGAAAACCAAATTTCACTACGTGATTCTGTTACCGGCCTCCATGATTTATATTGTTACTTTTCTACTTCCTAAACTTATTGTGACTAAATGTGTGATGAAATCTTTGTTCAAGGAAAGTCTGTACCATTCATTCAATATCAGTACCCTACCCCAACTTGGAAGAACTCTGTTTCGTGTGCTCATTGTTCTACTCATCTAGTGGAGAATATTCAAATAGCTAGACAACATTGAAAGTAGAGGAAATACACATTTCTGGCTAGAGTCCAACAACGTAAGCAAAGTTATTAATATGCTTCTTGTCTTTCAGCTTGTTATAGGTGCCAGCAGGAAAGTGATCCTTCCATATATAGACCATCACCTAATCCCCTTGTTGAAGATCTTCTTCCGCAGTGAGCCAGTGACTTGTAATCAGCCATCTTCTACTTACCATTGGACGCCTTGAGTCATTTTCAGACCTTTTCTTGTATTTCCTAGATGAGATCTTCAATATTCTTAACGTGATTTTGATTTAAAGAAACTCAGGTGGTCGTTGTCAGACCTCTTCTTGTATTGGCTAGATGCAATTCATACGACATTCTCATTCCAAGAAGCTTGGATAATGGCACCAAGTTTAATGTATGCTTTGGGCTTTCACAAGAGACTTTTATATTCTTAAATTACAATAATCAGACTTTTATATCTATTACTAGTCTCTGATTTTTAAAACTTTAAAGAAAAAAGAAGTGATCACTCCCGTGCCTTGTGTTTAGCTGCACTTAACGGTGACTGGAAAACTGCTAAGCAGTTCATCGATAAAGATCGTGGCATGCTTTATGCTAGATTGACAAAAGCATGGGATACAGTGATTCACATAGCGGTTCATTCAAAATGCATATCTTTTGTAAAAGAACTGGTGGAATATGGGACTGTGGAAGATCTAGCTATAGAAAACATAAATAAAGACACAGGCCTTAGTATTGCTGCTGTATCTGGAATGGTTGAAATTGCGAAGTTAATGATAGGAAAGAATAATAAACTGACAATGAAACGTGGTACTAGGGATTTGATACCCTTTGGCATGGCAGCTGAAGTTGGACATAAGGAAATGGCAGAATATCTCTACTCGAAGACTGAATTTGACTGTCTAGATCATTGTGAACGAATTAAGCTGTTTTTTCTTACCCTTTCCAGCAATTTGTATGGTAAGACTACATTACTCCATGCTCCGAAATTTGTCACTTGTCAGTATGGCTATATAACTAATAACGTGCTACCTTCAATCTTGCTTCTGTTTTAGTAATTCATTATATATCATATTCCAATATTTTCTGGAACTTTTAGAATTTGTTTAGGATATAATCTATGTTAGAGTACACTCCCAATCCCAGAGTTTCTTTCAAGGAGAAATTAACATATTCTGCGGTGACTCACATACTGAATTTCTAATAATGATACTAAGAACTTTTGTTGGAAATCAAATTTTTGATATTCCTTGCTCTCTTTCTCTCTGCTTCCAATTTCATAGCGTTACTGCTTAAAAAAGATGCACCTCACTTGACATAATTCTGACTCTACAATAAAAATCTGTTCGTCTACAATAAACATAGTTTCTGACTACAATAAAAACTCTTTTCTTGTATAGGTTTGGCATTGGATATGCTGAGTAAATATCCAACAATGGCTTGTGAACGAGATGATAATAATAATGGGAAAACAGCTTTGCATGTGTTGGCTCAAAAGGCTACACACATTGCCAACGGCAGTCCCCTAAAGATCGTGGCAAGATACACCAGCTTGTGTACGCTTTTCTAAACCTGGTCCAATTCTCACAATAGATATTTAGTGTTTAGCATAATGTATACTCTTAGTTCCCAACTCAGAGTAAACATTTCTACCCCATTATAATTAGGGAAATTATTGTTTCGCAACTTCACACTATTCACACTTTTCACACTAGGTGTCCACAATTTCCAAGCAATATTTCCATTCTACTCATGATGTAAAAGAGTGTGGACACTGTTGGACGTAAAATATTTTAGAAAGGATCTATAACGCAACTTTTTGTCAACATTTTGCATCACTCCAACATATTTTACATTCTTTTTTTGATTTACATACTTTCACTATCGTTCCAAAGAACAACTTTGTTGCTTCCCATTTCTCTTTAATAAAGGTAACTTTTTTCAATTGATACTGTTACCCTTCTTCTAGACTTCAAAGGTTTCTATAAGCAAACATCAAAGCCAATATTGGCTCGGGATTTACTTGAAAGAATTTGGGAGCAAGTTCTGCAGCAATCAGATGAGGAAATTTCAGACCTAATCAGCAGGCCTTCAGGAGTACTTTTTGATGCTGCAATGTCTGGAAATGTTGAGTTTTTAGCTTTGCTTCTTTGCGAGTATCCTGATCTTTTATGGGAAGTTAATGAAAAAGGGCAAAGTGTATTTCATGTTGCTGTTTTGCATCGTCACGTACATGTGTTTAATTTAATATATAACATAGGAGCAATTAAGGATTACATAGTAGGAAATATTGATGTTGACAAAAACAACATGCTGCACTTAGCTGCAATGTTGCCACATGTCGAAAGACTTGGCGCCCCACGAGCAAACCTTCAAATGCAACGAGAGCTATTGTGGTTTAAGGTATTCCTTACCACTAGATCTTCTATTTTTTTTCTATTTCAATACTTTCGGGATATATCATTTCTAATTTATAATGTCAGCCTGTCTGGTGGAAGTTTAATATTTTATTTTCTGAATTTGAGCACAGAAAATGTGAGGTTATTTAAAATTTTAATGACATGACATTGGATGCATTTGTAATATTTAATATGAACAATGTAATGGGTTCATTTCAAATAAAGAGGATTTTAATACCATTTAAATCCATCTTTGATATGTTATGTAATATTCATTTTCTTGTGTTAATAAAATTGTCTATTTAACTTTTCACCCTGCTTATGATTCTAGGAAGTGGAAGAGATTGTCCGACCATTTCATATGTATATGAAAAATTCAGAGGGAATGACACCCATAGATGTTTTCAATAAGGATCATAAAGATTTACTTAAAGTAGGTGAAGAAGCAATGAAGGAGACAGCCAATTCATGTATGCTTGTAGCAACTCTCATCTCTACTGTGGTCTTCGCAGCAGCTCTCACAGTTCCTGGCGCCAGCAACAAGATATCAAATACTCCTTTTTTCCACAAAGAGCAGTGGTTTATGATTTTTATTCTTTCAAATGCAGTAGCACTCTTTACCTCGGCAGCATCAATTGTGTTGTTACTGTCCATTCTTACTTCAAGCTATGCACAAAGTGAGTTTGTGTATTCACTGCACGCAAGGTTGATGTTTGGGCTCACAACACTCTTCATCTCCATAACAACCATGGTCTCAGCCTTTATTGCTGCCATCTTTTTGATCTTTGACTACAAGTTAGAATGGGTTCCATATGTCATTGCTTCACTTGCCTGTGCTCCAGTGATTTTGTTTCTTGTGTTACATTCGAATCTTTGGGCTGATCTAATCCGCTCATATTACTGGTCTAAGTTTTTATTCCGGCCAAGCAAGCAACGAATTTTTGAGTTAGAATTTTGAATTGTATGAGCCTGTTTAATACTATCAGTATATTATAGATTCCCAGATGTATGATGCTATTAGTCGTATGGTTGTATTGAGCTTCATCCATGGTCCACATGAATACCTTTCCTCTATGTATGTCACTAGCTTTTGTCAACCAATGTGAATTGCAAAACAGGTAAAACAATAGCATGAAAAATTGTTATTAATTTTTTTTGATGGTTTTACTTGATTTACTTGGTCGTTTCCCATCAAATTAAAATCCCATCTTATTATCTCTCATTTTATCAACAAAACTCAATTCTTACATACTGATTGTTGTGGTGAATACTAGTAATGAGTTTCAAAATTTATGTTCTGTCTTTGGTATTACTCATCAACTTGCATGCTCACATACGCAAAAACAGAACAGAGTTACTGAGCTCAAACATATCATTGAAACAACCCTCACCTTGCTGTCTAAAGCTACTATTCCTTCATCATATTGGTATTTGGTCTTACGTTTCTCCATTGAAACCTTTATCATTAACAAACTTCCATCTAATATCCTTCACTATAGTGTAGAAGTGGAAATTTTGCAACTAATTACAAGATGCCACGTGTTATTTAGTGGGTCCTATTGTCATTATTCAGAGACTAATGAAAATATTCCAAGTGTTATGAATAAAAAGTTACAAAGAACACTCAAGACATGTGTTATTTTAATTTAAAACACTTCGGCTAATCAAATAATGTCATTTGTCCCTTAGAGAACAAGACATAAAATCCCTCCATTTAAACTATGACATGTGTTACTACTTGTAGCCAATCATGTGTCATCACACCTTCTCAAGACTCCTATAAATAAAGACTCTCATCAGTCTGGTAGGAGGACATTGACACACATTTAGAAGTCTCGAAACTCTACCGGAATCAAGTTCCAAATCCTCCGAGAACTTCAACCTTCGAATCTTCAGAGCATTCAAAGAGAAATCATTCAAGTCATCTTTCTAAATCTCAAAGTGCATTGGAATCAAGTCCAAAAGTGTTCGGAAACTTCAAGAGATTGCAAGTTAGTGAAGATCTACGGATTCAAGCCTCCAAAGTCTCTCGACGAACTTCCACTACAATCTTCAAAGATGAAGAAAACACAAAGAACATTCAAAGAACATACAAAGAACAAGAAGAACACATGAAGAACACAAAATACACATGAAGAACGCGAAGCACAAAGGATTCCTAACAAACACATTTATAGATTCATTGTAATTCTACTTCAAAGATCCAAAGGAGTATTCTTTTGTAGTATGATTCAATTTTAGACAATTTTACTTACTCATATATCAATACAAATATATATTTGTGAAACTATTTTTATTTTTTGATTTCCAAACTTGAAATTTAGTGTTTACATAGCTTTCCATGGGAATGTTTATTTCAAACAGATTATATCTCACTCAAAGTATTTGACCAAAGAGTGTGTTTCTTTGTTATGCTATTAATTCCAAAGAAATATCATTGTTCAGATTTAGCAACCAACATAATTTCGGCATGTTATTTTTGACAAGTCATCTGTTTCCTTTACTCATTAGTCTTTTTCTCCACTTTCTTGAACATCTAATTCCAATACTTGGCTTCCTATTCTTTTGTTTCTTCATCCTTGCACTATTCGGTTTTTACTTGGTCCTCTTCCCTTCTTAGCTTCACATTATGTCAGTTCTCCTCCTTGACCTCTGCTTGCTCACTCCCATGTCAATGTACAGGAGATCATAGCAATATAATTCTCTAAGTACCAAGGTTAAACCACAAAGAGCAGGGTAAATTCAAAGACAATATAATAAAACAATTTGGGTGAAGAAGAAAAGTCTTTTTGCTTGGTGGTTGTTAACAAGAATAATAATAATAAATTATTTAAATCAATAATGTAAATACCAGGGTATTGGGGTGTTTCCTATATCAATATGAAATTCTTTGTAATCTAAGAAAATATATATTTCATAAATGATTGTTCTTATACAATTAAAAACTTATGATTTGGTTGAACTGAGACAATTCAAGAACGCATGATAACTTTAATTAATAATACGGCTAGAATAGTTTTCAGAAAAACTCATTCACTTCAAAATGTGATTTCTATTTGAAACTATTAGAAATTTATCTAAACAATAAGAAAAACATGATTGAACTTATTGAAAGCATAGAAAAACTAATACATCAAAGGTAATCTAATTGAACAATCAAATATATTATTATCTAAAATCATAGAAAGAATCACATTGAATATTCATACCGTATAGAAGAAACATAATCTCAAACCCTAGCAAAGAGTTTAGGCTGCCATTAGAGAAAAGAAAATACAAATTTTTCTCTCCAAAATTTGTTCTCCACAGCCTCTCTTTAATGCCCTAATGTAAAAGTGTACAAAGAAAAATAAAACTTTTACTATTTAATTTTCATCTAAATTTACAGTAGCAACTTGTGAGTTAATTTCGGCCTTCAAAAATTGTGAATTTCAAAAACCTCAAAACAGGGAAGTTGTAGATAACTAAGTCACAGTTCCAACCCATATAGCCTTAAGTCAAATGGATTTTTGTGGAGAGAGATACGCCCAAAATACTGATCAGTACTCAAATCTGATTTTTCCTTTCCAGATTCTGCTTCTTTGATTTCTTTCCTTATTTGAAGCTTTCAAACATGGTAAACGACCCAAATACTCCAGCTACATCTTGTTAGTCATTTAATAATGGTCCTTTAATATACAAATCAAGCGTAGTAATAAAGATAAAACGCCAACATAAATATATAACAAGTATACATTTTAAGGCATTATCAACGTCTATCTCAAAAGTCTCCCTCCTCTTCTCCAACTCCCTTGACTACCCCAGTGATGTCACCGAAGCCTAAAGAAATTACACACGATACTCTCTTAATGAAACAGAAACTAAACTATTAGTTTCTAGTAGTAAACCTCAAATCCACGAGAGATTTTCCTAAATTCACAAGAAGATAAATTGGAATCCACCACAGAAAAAATTTGACAAAAGTCTATATTTTTATTGATAATAATCTAATTTGCCTTTGATGACTACAAAACATATAAATACCGAGAAAGTAAAACCTTAGGACAATTAGGAAACATCTAAAACCATAATTTGCACTAATTACGAGATTCAATGGAAAAATACCGATTTTTACCAAAAATAATAAAATTGAGTTAAATGCAAAATCATAAATTTCTGACCTTAAGGGTCATTCCAAAACAATCAGGATATTATTCTGACTTTTAAACTAAAAGTTATTAAGAAAAAAAAAAACTATAAATAGCAAAAACGCTATTTTAAGAGCCTTAACAAAGGAATTTGCCTAAATTTAGGCGATGCTGGAAACTCAAGTCTATATTAGAATGTCGTTTTCCTTCAATCTGCTAAATTTCATACAATTCTGACATTGTCGCCTCAATGGCTCTACTGGCACTCCCTTGATCTTCTACTCCAGGTTGGAATGTAGTGTCTATTCTACATCACCCAGGGCCATCTTCTCTCCTCCACATTCAGTGTCACCTCTTTCCTTACACAATTCAAACACACCTTTCCCAATTTCCCCTCCATTACCTACACATACTATGAAAATCCGTTCTGGTATTTTCCAAGAGGAAAAAATGCTTTCGCTCTTTTATCATTGACTATTTAAACACCGAGCCTCCCTCTTTTCATGTTGCTTCTAAGATATATTTCACAATGGCATCAAACCACGGATGCTAAATTTACAGCTTCAGAAAAACAAGGCACCTGGAGTTTAGCCATTTGTTGGGTGCAAATGGGTATACAAGTTAAAAGAAGACACTCTAATGGTAGCATTGCTTGTTATAAGGCCTAATGTGTTGCTATGGGTTATCGTCAATAGTTTGGCCTTGAATTTGATGAAAGATTCAGCCCAATCATCAAGCCTGCTATTGTTTGCATCATATTATCACTTGTTGTCCAATTTCAATGGTCTCTTCGATAGTTTGACGTCACCAATGCCTTCTTGCTTAGAGTTCTCAAGGAAGAGGCCTATATGACTCAATTACCTAGCTTTGTTGATCTGACAACCCTAATCATATTGGTAAACTTCATAAATCCAAAAATGGTATCAAGCAAGCACCCCATGCTTGGTTTGAGAGTCTCACCTCTCATATTCAAACTCATGGTTTCCATGGATGTATTGCTGACTCCCGTCATTATTCATCCACTGCAATGGTCACTCCATTAGTCCATTACCTTATTGCTTACAGGGAATGATATTTCCTTCATTGACAATTTAATCCATCAGTTGGGCTACTTCAGGTATATATGTCCACCAGCGAAATTATGTCTCTAATCTCTTAAAACGTCATAATATTTTCAACTACAAGTGTTGCAATACTCCTTGTGCTCCGGCAACTCAGTTCAGTAAACGCAATGGTAACCTCCTATTCGATCCTTCTCTACATTGTAGCATAGTTGGTGCATTGCAATGTCTAACATTTACACGGCCTAATATCTCATTTGGCGTGAATCAATTTAGAAAATTTGTGCAAGCTCTGATTGATATTCATTTCAAGTGTAAATTAGCTCACAGGCCTCTTTACTAAGGGCCTCAATTCTAAACGTTGTGATAAATTGAAAACTAGACTCATGATCACCCCGTGCCGTTTTGATCTATTGCAGTAAAATATAGAAAGCAAGGCATATGGCTATACTATATCCCTTGTAACATATAAGAAAAGTGTTTGGAACATTAAAAACAACTAAAAAGCCTCAAGAAAATATTACTCATTAACTCAGACCAAGTACTTTTGTTTATAAAAAATTCATTAACACAAAATAACATAATGTATAATACAGTGGAACAATTTATAATAAGAAAATAAAAAGTATGAACCTCAACTATAAGGGAACAAAACAAGGACTTCTGCAGATTCCACTAAAATTCAATTGTAAAGCCTATGTTTGAATGGTCGGAAGAGAAACCTAGACCAATATGTTGAGCGGATTGTATCAGCCCAAAGGTGAAAATGTTGCCAAGCGAATAATGCGACTATGACACAAGCAAAAGACACAATAACAATAGGAACGCAACCAAATTTATGATCATAGATCATAAAGATGGCTGCACCATAGGCTAGCACCATTGTAGCAATGGAGACAAATAGTGCTGACAGTCCAAACATCAACCTTGCAGGTAGTGATACAAGAAAATCGTTTTCAGCATAACGTGACGTAAGAATGGACGAGAACATTATTATTGAGGCTGTGGAAGAGAATAGCGCTACTGCATCCGATATGACAAAAATCAGAAACCACTTCTTTTCTAGAAATAGAGGAGCGCCCTTTTCTAGAAATGGGGGAGGAGATGGAGGAGCACCATTGTCATTATTATCTCCTCCTGGTAGAGTAAAGATTGCCGCAAATACCACAGTTGCAATGAGCGTTGCAACAAGCATGCATGAAGTTGCAGTACTCTTCATCCACTTCTCCCCTTCTTTTAATAAGTCTTTGTGCTTCTCTGTAAACAGATCCTTAGGTGTCTGGTTTTCTGAATTCCTCATCTTAATATATGAAGGTGGCACAATTTTTTCCACTGCCTATAATGGTCATTAAATTAAAGTTATACAAATCCAACATAATCAACAAAAAGGTCCAATTCAAACTTACAAAAAATTTATGAATTACGGCATATCAACAAAATATTACTCACAAATCCGTTATATGCAATTAACCCGAATACATTGAAGAAATATACTAGTTATTAACAAAATCAATATCTATAAATTAATTTGTGTTATTTATTTACCTTAAACCACAATAGCTCTCTTTGCATTTGGAGTGCAGCTCCTGATACAATTTGGAGTCGACTAGGAGGTGGCAAGTTTCCAGCAAGATGCAGAATGTTATTATTTTTGCCATCCTTGTATGCTGCTATCAAATCTTTAATTGCTCCAAACTCATATATTAGATTAAATATGGTCCGGTGACGATATAGGACAACAATATGAAACAAACTTCGATTATTATCATCAACTTTCCATATAAGATCAGGATATGAGCGAATAAGGATAATCAGAAACTCAAGACTGCCTAATTCCGCAGCATCAAAGAGTAGTCTCGAAGGTTTTTTAATTAGTTTTGAAATCTCCGAATCTTGCTGTTGTAGAACATGTTCCCAGAGTTTTTTGACTAGTTGATGCGCTAACGTCCGCATCAAATCCTCATGATAAATCCCTTTGAAGCCTATAGGTAGAATTAATATTGATTAAAATATGTTATTTGACAAAAATTATACAAACTAAATGAGATGCCTATTCCAAAATAACAATTGACTTATTTGCAGAATCCTATTATTTATTAAGAAAAATTGAAATTGCACGTGGACCCTAGACAGCTTTAGGGGAAACACAAATCAGCCACTGGAGATTAAAAATAAAACATTTTATACCCTTGAACTTTCTAAGGCATATAAGGTGATCTTAATGCCAAAGGGAATATGTAGAAATGGATTTTTAAGGTGTAGAGTGGATACTGATTAAAGTGTATTTGCCTATATAGAGTGGCACCTTGATGCATAAGTGTATTTGCCCAATACTTTCAAGGGTTAGCACATAGTTTATGCTAAGAGATTTTGAGTGGGCTCAAAAAACTAACATGAATTGATGTATCTTTTCCAGATTCCCAACTGACTTTTGTTGGCAATTTTGGAAGGCTTTCGAGCCAATACATGCAAGGCTGTCTCATTGTTTGCATCTCGAGCAAAGGCTAATGATGTGTCTCTGTCCAATATTTTTAAAGCTAGATCTGTACACAAAACACAATGGTTCACTGTTAGTCATAAACTGCCTCTTTATTCTTAGAGATATTCAGGTGTAATGGAAATTAAGAAGAGGATGCAAAGCATGTTGAACTGTCTTACATCTAAACCAAGTGTGACAATTTTATTTAAGTTACTTTCAGGGTGGGGAATTTGCTAGCAATCTTATGACTCCCTAATTTACATGCTAATTCAAATAACTAAGGTGTGACATAACCCAATTGGATAAATAAGATTTTATGGTTTAAGCTATCTATGTAGCCTTCACACAGAATAAAGGTGCTTCTCAAATAAATACATTAATACAGGACAAACGAATAAAATAAATCACTACATTGTGCACGCATGGTTAAATATTCATTGCATTTAACAGTCTTGGAGGAATTTTTTTTTTTTTTTTTTGGGTCGAAAAACCTGTTCTAAATTAGAGAATCAAGTAACTTGTAATGCACAAATGTTACCAATTTTTCAGTAGTTGATAGAATTACACTTAGTGGCCAAAAAACTTTTTATTCTTTGCAATAAACGAAGATTCATTTCCTTGTGATCACTAAATAAGCGCCATTAGCCTTGTATAGACAAAGTGAGCACCCTCTAAAAGGGCTGACTAGCAAGAGGCCACAGCACGAAAAATCATTTCCAAAATGCAGTAAGGGTGAGGCAATTGTGGAAGGTTATTTCATGCCATAGAAATATATAGTTATAAGGGCATCATACCATATAAATCAGCCGAGATAGTACCAAGAAGGAGGCTAATTTGTTCCTCATGAGTTAGGCTTTCAAAATCAGTAACATCATAGAGATATGACACCATATCCCTGTGTCCAAACAAAGCTGCCATGTATAAGGGTGTCTTTCCTTGATTACCTCGAATCAGAGTAAGGTTTTTGTTTTTTTTCACCATCACCTTAGCAATTTCCACAATTCCTGATGCAGCAGCAAAACAAATAGCAGTGTTTTCATCTTTATTTTTCAAGGCTAGGTCCTCTTCGTTCATATGTTTAACCAGTTCCTTTACAAAAGCAGTGCGTTTTGCTGCAGCAGCAATGTGCAGAGCAGTCTCCCTTTTTCTCGTTATCCCTGCTCGAACAACATCACGATCTTTGTTAATGACATCTTTGGCAGCTTTCCAGTCACCTTTGATGGCTGCTTCATATAATGGTACACATAGGGAGAGGTAGTCCTTTCTTCTTTCCCCTGAAAATTTTCAACCATGTGGAAAATGTATTTGAGTTTTATAAAACTATATCCTCCCCAATATCCATTCGATTCCCCAATATTTCCCCTGCCTTTTTTCAATTTAACATGTACTTAACAATGTGTAATGCCACAAGATATAGTATATCATTACTTGCGTAGTAAATGAAACCTGCACCTTAACATTGTAAAAGGTCCATGAAGATTGATTATTGTATTATATGTCTCTGGAACAAATCAAGTGATTTTAAATGCACATCTTAGAAACATGATTCCTTAAGCCAGAGAATTTGCTTCCTTCAAATTTTCAGGCAAGGTTGAAGGTGGAGATGGAAAAGAATGTTTTAATCTTGACAATGGTATACATTGTGAAATGTTTCTTTCGGTTAACCAGGCCAAAAAATAAAAAATAAAATAAGAGCTGCAGAATACTCTGAGACTTATTGAACCCAAAGTTAAGTCAAAAGATTACACATTTATACGTGTGAAACAATACCCTAACCATGATAGGAAAATAGAAAAATCAAGGAAAGAAAAAAAAAATTACATCAAACCTGACAAATGAACAGAACCAACCAAAACAAGAAACCCTGCAAAAGACTGGATCCCAAACCCCCATAATTGACCAAAAATGAAATTTACCTTGATGTTTTTTAAATGCCTTGAAAGACAGTTGAACTATTGAATTGGGGGTCTCAAAATTTGTTTGTTGCACTACTTCAATTCTCATTGAGAGCTTTCTGTTAAGTGACTATGACTGTGAGTCTCATAACTCATCTTAAAACAAAAATCATGGCCTTTTAAGTTTTATCATTAAAGCCCTTCAATACCTTCTGCCTGGGCTTTCATCTATCCTTTGACTCTAAAAAAGTCCATAAAGCTTCTTAGTCAATGCCCACGCCAGATATAATGATATATGCTGTTATTTGAATTGTCAATTCCTCAGTAGCATATATCTATAGTTATGTTTCTTGATATGCTAGTACTCCAGTGATCTACTCAAAATTAGAAAATTTACATTTATCTTGCTCATATGAAATTTGAACACTCAGTGAGAAAGGTTGCCTTTAGTTGTTTCGTTTAGAAGCTAACTTGCAAAAATAAGACAATAGCTACCTTGCACTTCAGAGGTCATGAACTCTACACATTTCAGGAACAAAGGTATAGGGTTTAAGGGTTCTTTAACTAACTTAATATGAGCAAGATAAATGTAAATTTTCCAATTTTGAGTAGATCACTAGAGTACTAAAATATCATGAAACATAATTATAGATATATGCCATTGAAGAATTGACAATTCAAATAACAGCATGTATCTGGCATAGGCATTGACTAAGAAGCTTTATGGAATCTTTCGGAGTCAATAGATAAGCAAGATAAATGTTATTTGAGCAATGCCTAAAGCTGATGCCCTAGGTTTGTAGCTAATCTATTAGCAAATATATGGAGTTAGTGATGCAACACAGACTTGAAAACGCGTAAAGGGATTTAGGGAGAGAGAGCAGAACAACACCTAGGCTTCACCACATAGAGGTTGTTTGAACCCCTAGGCTTTATCACCCAAAGACTACTAGGAACTACTAGGAATTACTAGCAAGAAGGAGAGGAAAATCTTAATTCAATATTATTCATCAAATTCAAGATGTCCAATAATGTATTTTTGGAGTCTTGAAGTAGAGCTTCAAAGGTTAAAACTAATAAGAAAAGTAAAAATGTAATCAATTATATTAAATTCAGATATAAAATCCATCAGCATATTTCTGGTAGTGATCTCTGCATCAGTTGGCATGCAAACATACCGTATTTATGTTGACCTACATTCAAGATATAGTTGGACTTTTATCAAATTTAAAGCTCAGGGAGCCAATCTAGCACCCTAGAATCTAATTTAGGGCTATCATTCTGAGAACTACAGACATGAGAATAACCTAAAACATGAGCATTTGGGCCTACAGAGACAGCACTTTACATTCCTAGCTAGCAAGACTAAACAAGTTTCATAGGCCATTAATAATGCCTCAGGGCAGATTCAAGGACTACTATAAGTACAATTTCTGCATCTACTCTACTAAACTAATTTTTCACTCAACAGGCAGAGCTTCAGAAATGAAGGTCCTGAGTTTAAGTTGACTTTCTATAGGAAGATGGCACAATATAGCCCAAACGGGTACTACATGCATGTGTGCCTGAAATTGAATACTGAGTACATGTTATACATCATGTCATTCATACGAGTTATACAGAACCTTGCAATTATTTAATATTTTTCTGCATAACAAATATACTTATGTATGAATCATGATATGGATTTGTAAACTAAAATAACTCAACTATATAACAGTCTATCCACATGATCCAAAAAGTAAGTGCCATCAAAATTCGGGCTGGTCATCCACCAAAACCTATTGGGTGTGTGATTAGCATTGAGGACTAATATAGACTCTAGTCAGGCAAAAGCTCAAATCTACCTAGGAAGCTCAATTTGGAAAAATACTCTAGCACAGCATACAGATGTTTCTGCAAATAATACCACACACAAGCAGTGATACTTACCTTCATAAGGAATTGGTTGTGTCAAATCTCTATTGGGTGTTGGACATTCTTGATGTCCATTAGCTGCTTGAGTACTCAATTCTGCAACATCCAAACGCACTTCTTCTGGCATTGGCATGGGTCCATCCGAAGTATCCATCACAGATGATTGGGGAAACAAATTCACTCTTCCTGCTGTAGTCACCTCTATCTCTCCGTTTCTTTGAGAAGACATCTTGGTTTTGACTGTGTGATAAACATTCAATCATGAGAAGTAAATCAAGCACGTGTGTGTGTGTTTGTGCATGCACAAGCACGTGTATGTGAGCACACGCTTGATTTGGAGCTAAATGTTTTCATATGACACAGAATTATAGTATACAAGTTCAATAAAATGGGTACAAACTCTAAAGGTAAATGATGGCTTTTCATTTCTTAATCTCAGTAATTAAATTTCATCCGTGATAGAACAAAATTATATCAAATGTAAACTATTCAGTCACTGGTGACTATATCTGGGCTGCATTACAATCAAATTACTCTTTTTGAGAGCTAATTGTCATTTTTTTCAATAAAACAATCTCAGGAATATGGATTAAATTTTCTTGATGAATTTATTGGTAACATATTCAGCCTCTCTAGTTTGTTTTAAAGCTGATCTTCATCTTAGTCCACCATGCATTGGGGTAATGGTAATGTGATAGCCATTAGAATGTGAGATTCATGTAATGTCTGGCACAATCAACCAACCAAACATGATAATATTCTCAAATTGCTGTAATGCTGTGGTAATGTTGACAACATTCTACAAACTGAACACCACCTTAATGGTTTTGGCTCTCAAATTTTTGACTAGTGGTACAGGCAAGTGGTTGTACAAACTAAACCAAGTAATATAAAGAACACAAAGACAGAAGAGTTATTACTGCTAATAGCCTATCATGGAACATTATTTTCACCTAGATCAACTATTGACGCCACTTTTATTATGCACTTATCACAACAAGCCAAGTCAACAATTGGTGAAAAAAATTATGAAAAATGACGTATTCTTATACAGTTATTAAATTTCTCCATTTTTTTCGACAAAAATTGTTTTCCAGAAAACGTTTATGGTATTTTTTGGTGTTTGGTACACTGGAAAACGTAATTCAACAGAAAACAAGCCCAATATTCCAGAATGTCATATACTCAACGAACCACCACAAATATATTCTGCCTATTTTCAAGGTCACAACCAAACACACAAAAGAAATAGGCCAATTTTCTGAAAAATGCTTTCTAGAAAATAACTAATAAGTCATACTCTAGAAAACATTTTCTGTTGAAACAACAACAAAAGAGCATAATTGAATGAGAACTGAGAATGAAAACGTCATGTATGACCTGAACAAGCTCTGCCATAATCAAGTTAAAGTCAACTAGAAAAATTCTTCTATTCTTCTGCGACAAAAAATATTTATTTTTCTTCTGAAAATACTTTCTTTCTTTCTCATTCTTTATTATTCTAATAAATTTATTTACACACATGGATTACTGTTTGCAGCAGCACAGGTACCAGAAGAGAATAAAAAATAAATAGATCAAAAATATAAATTAAAAGAAATAGTGAACACTAAACAAATCCCACATTTTGTAATGTTGCCATAAAGATATATAAACTCAAGAATGACTATAACAATTGAAACAAATTACTAGGAACTTAATAACTTACTTGTAGATTGTACTCTCTTACTTTGTCAGTCTTTAGGCAGCTAGACAAAAGCAGCAGGAATTTGATGGTTGAGTTTGATGAGGGCTTCAACAAGGCAGTACAGGATTGGTTGGAGTATTGAGTTATGGGAATTCACAACACAACAATGTAGTTCATGATTGCAGAGCTAATGCAAGAATGAAGAAGACTGACTATATATATATATATTACAAGTCAAAAAGTCAGTCAATGATTGTAGTAAGTGTTAAGAAAATTCTTTATTAAAGACGAGAGTTTCTTTTCTATTCATTCAGTGTCTACGCGTCTCATGCATTGACGCTTTCATTCCCTCTCAACTCGGAAGGGAATTGAAATTATAAAATAATTACAAAAAAGTAAAATAAAGGAAAGAAAGGAGAAAGAACCACAAATAATAGAGAAAGATGGTAGATATAACTTTTGTGCCCCGACTCAGTTATTGAGATAAAAAATTAGTAAGTTGGTGAAAAAGTGATTTATTAACACTACCCTCTATGAAATTAAAATTGTGACAAAGGTTATTGTCACAGTTGACCACCTATAAAAGTAATTGTTTAGAACATAAGTTCGATAACATCGTAGTTATGATATTTTGAATGGAATTTGTGGTATGTCATGGCCTTAGAAATTTATTCTTTTTCCTTTGTGTATGTGTTCAATTATGACAAAAATTATAATAACCTTTCCATTGTTTGGTCTTTTTCATGGAAAGAATCAGATTATGGAAAGGGAAACGCGGTCCAAGATGCAAAATGCCACGTTATCGAGAGTTTAGTGGATGTCTACTTCGACTTTTTTGCCTCTGATTTAATAGGGAACTTCCGTAACATAACATGGAAACTTCCCTTTCAAGAGAATATGAACTCATCTCACGAGTTTATGCATTTATTAAGTAAAAACTAAAAAGAAATAAAATAACTTCATTACAATATTGAATATTCACGAATTTTTGTTACTGTCTTGGGCTTAGCCAGGGACCGAACTAGGTGGGCCCCCAAAACAACATTAGCAAAGTCAAAATTAAAAATTGGGAAATGTCATTTTTAGAAACCTTTTTTGTGAAAAAAAAAAAAAAAAAATTACAACTTTTTATGTTCCTGTAAAAGTAATATCAAAACTTTTCTAAAATTATCTATTATCAAAATGCCCTTGTTAAGAAATGAGAATAAATAATAAGTTAATGGTACGTTTGGTACACTGAGGCTGTGTTTGGTTCCTATAAAATATTTTCCGAAAAATAGCTTATTTTTCGAAAATGCTATTTTCGGGAAAGGAAAATATTTTCAAGTGTTTGGTTGCATTATAAAAATTGTTGTAAAAAATATTTTCATGTGTTTGGTTCTATTATGAAAATGCTATTTTCCTACAATTTTTTCACATTTTCTCAACTATTTTCTCAGCATCTAAACAAATTTTATTACAAAAAATTTCAAAATCACAGCCAAATCCCAACACCACACACCACCGAAACTCCAATTCAACCCACGGCAGCAAATTCCAGAATCAAACGCCACAACCACCAAAACATCACCACCACACCACCACAACAACAACAAAAATCAAACTTAAAAAAACAAAACTGAGAGATCGAGGAAGAGAGATTGATCAAGCGGCGAGATCGAGCGGAGGCGATCGACGAGATTGAGGAAGAGAGAGCGACAAAAAGAGACCGAGCTCGAGAGGGCGACGAGATCAAGCGGAGGCGAGATTGAAGGCGAGATCAAGCGACACGGTGCGATCGACGATCGGCGCGGTGTAATTGTCGGACTGGAGCTCAGGGTTCGTTGGCGACGTCGAAGGCGATCTGGGCTCCCTCTTCTTCTCTCTCTCTCTGTCTCTCTCTCTGTCTGTCTGTCTGTCTCTCTCTCTCTTTCCGGAAATAATTTGAAGTGAAAATAGGAACAGAAATTATTTTCAATGGTCAAAGCTTCTTTTTTACAGTCAAATGAAAATGATTTCCAGAAAATTCTATTTTCAAAACCAACAAAACAGCCTATTTTACGGAAAATGATTTCCTGAAACTATTTACACCCAAAACAAACGAACCTTGAATGAGAATTACGATAAGAACTGTAATCGTTATTACTATGAATAACATGTATTGTAACGTAATAACTAAACCAATTCATAAGTTTGGTTGTGAGTTATCCTCTATATTATATCTAAAAGTTGAAGCATGACATTTATTGTTACTACGCTTCTGTTGAGTTACATCAGCGGTCATCATTTACCTACTTCCCATTTCTCTCCACTACTTCGAAATATAATTTCTCTTTTACCTTTTTATCTCTCTACTACTCTCAACCTTAATGTCACTTTTCATCTATCCCTTCCTCTCTCTTTTTTTTGGCTATTTTTACAAAGGAAAAGGATACCATACCATACTAGCTGATATATACCATACCGGTACGTGTACCGGTACTGAAACTCCAACATTTTGTACCGGTTTAAATATTGGGCGTATTGGCCAATTTCAAGCGTTTTGGCCGATACCAGGCATACCGGTTGGTACCCAAAAAAAAAAAAAAGCTTTTTTTTTTTTTTTTTAGTTTTGTAATTTTCAATTTTTGTAAGGGTAGAACAGAATGATTGACCGGGCCGCTTGGCCCACTTGAACTAGCAACCCTACCTGCTGCCGTACTTGTCTGTGAATGAATTTCTGGATATTCACCTACCAACACAACCCGGGCCACTCCGGGACTTTCTTTCGAAAGCCGGGGAGTCTTCTCTCTCCCTCTTATAGCTTTTGTTTGCTTTTTTTTTTTTTTTTTTGACATAATACTTAGTTATTTTGGAAGTGAAATTTTGAATTTTTATCAAAATACAATATTGGCTATGTATTTTAATGTATCTATCAACTACAAAACCTCCCAAGATGAATATGTATAGACAATATTTTTGTTTTAATTTTTCATTAGTTTATTATTTAGTTATAACATCAAAATTAAAGTAGATTAATATATAAAATTAAAACTGCCTAAGATGAATTTGTAAAGCCAATATATTTATATATTTAATATTGTCAAAAAATTAAAAGTAAAAAATAAATAATAAAAATAATAATGATGTGGCAGATGAGAAAACTTAACAAGAGCGTAGCAACAAAAATATGATATGAAGATCTAGTTAAAGGCAATTCAATCTTAATAAATGAAGGTGTATATGGTAAAAAAAAAAAATTTGTTAGATCATGTTCTCTTTATGTTGTTATTCAAATTATTTTCTTTCATTTCAATAGGTGACGTGTTCAATTTTAGACATAAATTCTACTTATTTTCTACATATTATTTTAAATATTAAATTTATAATATGGTATAGTCTCTTAGGAATGTCTATGAAATTTGTAGTTCCAATCTCATGTATCTATATTAGTAAACAAAACCCAATCAATAGTTCAAAACTACTCTTACAATAAGAAAAATTATAAATATAATAATATCTTTTTAAGAGAATAAAAATTTTGAATAATATATTTGAAACTCAAACAGTTTAGTTGTATAGGAAAAACAAATTAGAAAACTATAATGCACAATAACATAATTTATCAAAATATGGACCTCCTAAAAAATGAATAATATCAATCAAACAAATCCAAATAATAAAATGATGATATTTTATTGAGATAGATAATTGAAAAATAATTTTAGAAATTGTTTAATTTTTTGGGAGAACAAATTATTTTCCACAAATTTTAGAGAACAAATTGTATATTATACCATAACTAAAATATAATTATCTATTCTCACGCATCACATGAGTTTGCAATTAGTATTAGAATAAAATTTAAGATTTATTTTAAAAAATATCTTACTCATACAATTATATTCCTAAAAAAATTTTATTTTTAAAATTTAAGAGATATGTGTTATTTTTTATGATTTTTTTTTATTTTTTATAATTGTTAAATGTATATAGAAAGTTTGTTTATTTAGAAATATATTAAGTTTTGAAATTATTGAACTTACTAAGGTACTAAGGAATAATTAATATAACCCTTTTAAAGAGTAATATTTATTCCTCATTTTGAAATTCCTTATTTTGAAGGATAGCTATTCATAAGGAATTACTATTCTTTGTAATACAAACATAATCAAAATAATGAATAGCTAAACTATAATAATAACTTAACTATTATATTACAGTGCCTATTACAGTTTACCAAACATGCCTTAATACCTAAACCGTTGGATTTGATGGACTGTAAAATGGTGACTCTTGATCTACTTCTCTTCCAAAAATAGTATTCTGGCGTAGTAGCAGTGATTTCAGAACTGGTCAGTGGGACCTTAATTGTTCTCTTCACCCATTTGGAATGAGAGTATATTCTATGTCTTTTAATGGATCTATCTCTTTCTTTGGATTCCAAACTCTCAGTTTGAGACTTGTTTGGCAGGAAAATAGACGGTATGGAGTTAGAGAATGGTGGAAGTCCTTCACTGGATACTGTATTATCACTGATAGTTGTTGGGCTCGCAGGCGGAGTAATTGATTCCATCAAAGAAGCTAGCCAAATTAATGGGAGATTAGAATGGCCAATTGTTGTAGAACAGACAACAAATTTCCCTTGAATAGAGAGGCTGCTGTAATTCAATATGCAAGAAATGCGTAAACCAGGAAAGCATTATTATAAATTATCATAGCAAACAAATTAAACTACAACAAACTTAGGCTACAAACTTGATTGTAGC
The DNA here is from genome assembly GCA_032727855.1 of Quercus ilex subsp. ballota. Classification (NCBI taxonomy): domain Eukaryota; kingdom Viridiplantae; phylum Streptophyta; class Magnoliopsida; order Fagales; family Fagaceae; genus Quercus; species Quercus ilex. The sequence continues at coordinate 16,495,446 of CM064918.1, read as the reverse complement.
CGATCATTACAAGTTCTACAAAAAACCATTAATAAAACTATATATTTTAAAAATCTAATAATTAGATTGCGTGTATGTAAAAATCACGCACACTTACACAGGAAAAGAGAATATTGAGAGACAACAAAATGAACTTTTCTGGAATTATGATTATCAAAGATAATTACAGACATACAATTATGAGTCTCTGTTACAATATATGGAAGAAGAGGGAGAGAGAGGGAGAGAGAGAGAGTAAAATACGGAAACAGTTACAACAGAATGCTAATTGTGTGATAATTGAACTCAGCACGTGTGATAACTGCTCTCCACTCACATGCCTGAAGTCCAATACATCAAAAACGACACCGTTAGTCTTAATGAGTAACGACAGCGTTTTACTCTAGGCGATTCCCGCGTTTTACAATCTGAGCAGACGACACCGTTTTGGATTTTACCGTTGGAACAGTATCATCATCTTCGTCATTTGAATTCTCAGGTTTGCTGTTCCAGCTTTGTATAGAATCCACTCCTAATGTGAGAGCCCGAAGTACTGCTTCGGGACTATCTTTAGGCATGCTATCCAAACTAGTTTGTGTCTTCAAACTTCACGAACCAAGCTAAATCCTAACAGGGAATGATATTTCCTTCATTGACAATTTAATCCATCAGTTGGACTGTATTTTCTAACTTAAGGATTTAGGCCCCTTTATACTACTTTCTAGGCTTATAGATTGAGTCCTTTCCTTCATGTATATATGTCCACCAGCAAAAATATATCTCTAACCTCTTAAAACATCATAGTATGTTCAACTGCAAGCTTGCAAGACTCTTTGTGCTCCTGCAACTCAGTTCAGTAAACACAATGGTAACCTCCTGTTCGATCCTTCTCTGTATAGTAGCATAGTTGGTGCAGTGTAATATCTAACATTTACACAGCCTAATATCCCATTTGCTGTGAATCAATTTAGAAAATTTATGCATACTTATACTGGTATTTATTTCACTGCTGCTAAGAGAATTCTACCGTATCTCAAAGGTACCCTACATTATGGTCGCCATTTTATGCCCATTTTACACCTAGCTCTCTCCCCCTTTTTGTCTATACTAATGCAGATTTGGGATAATGACCACTCTGACCAACACTCAACTTCCAGCTATGTAGTCTTTCTTGGATCTAACCCCCACATGGTTTGTATAGAAGTAGTCCACCGTTTCTAGATCCTCCACCAGGCCAAATAATGTTCTCTTGATTCTACTACTGTCCGAGTTATCCTAGCTCTGAATGGTTCTTCAATATATATGCATTTTTCCTCCCCAGTGCCCCTTACATTTGGTATGATAACGTCTCTGTATTCGCTCTTGCATCGAACCCCATGCTTCATCCTCAAACCAAACCTTTTGAAGTAGATTCACTTTGTTTGCAGTGCATTGTTCATAAAGATTTAAATATCAACATCATTTCAAGCGCAAATCAGCTTATGGACCACTTTACTAAGGACATCGGTTCTCAGCATTGTGATCCATTGAAAACCATACTCATGGTCACCTCCATGCCCTTTCAACCTAATGCAGTAAAATATAGAAAAGCAAGGTATATGGATATACCCTATATCCCTCGTAACACATAAGAAATTCTTTAGTACATTAAAAAGAACTGCAAATCTCAAGAAAATATTACTCATTAACTCAAACCAAGTACTTTTGTTTATATAAAATTCATGAACACAAAATAACATAATGTGAAACTTCCTGGAAAAATTCATAGTAAGACATATAAAATACAAGTTGCACCTCAACTATAATGCTTCTTTAGCATCTGGGGGAACAAACTAATGGTTGTTTCCACAAGGACTTCTGCAAATTCATTTATTCAATGGTAAAGCCTATGTTTCGGCTGAAAGAGATACCTAGACCAATATGTTGAGCGGATTGTATCAGCCCAAAGGTGAAAATGTTGCCAAGCAAATAATGTGACTGGGACACAAGCGAGAAGCACAATAACGATAGGAATCCGAACATGTTTATGATCATATATCATAGAGATGGCCGCAGCGTAGGCTATCACCATTGTAGCAATGGAAACAAACAGTGCTGAGAGTCCAAACAACAACCTTGCAGGTAGTGATACAAGAAAATCGTTTTCAGCATAACGTGATGTAAGAATGGACAAGAACGTTACTATTGAGGCCGAGGAAGAGAATAGCGCTACTGCATCCGATATGACAAAAATCAAAAACCACCTCTTTCCTAGAAATAAAGGATCACCAGTTTTATTATCAGGTCCTCCTGGTAGAGTAAAGATTGCTGCAAATACCACAGTGGCAATGAGTGTTGCAACAAGCATGCATGAAGTTGCAGTGCTCTTCATCCACTTCTCCCCTTCTTTTAATAATTCCTTGTGCTTCTCTGTAAACAGATCCTTGGGTGTTTGGTTGTCTGAATTCTTCATCTTAATATATGAAGGTGGCACAATTTTTTCCACTCCCTATAATGGTCATTGAATTAAAGTTATACAAATACAACATAATCCACAGAAATGTCCAATTCAAACTTATAAAAATTCATAAATTATTGTAGAGCAACAAAATATTACTTGAAAAACTGTTATTGCAATTAAACCAAATAAATGGAAGAAATATGCCGCTAAATATTAAGAAAAAAAAAATCCAATAACTATAAATTGATTAGAGTTATTATTTACCTTAAACCACAATAGCTCTCTTTGCATTTGGAGTGCAGCTCCTGATACAATTTGAAGTCGACTAAGAGGTGCCAAGTTTGCGGCTAGATGTAGGATGTTATTATTATTCTCATCCTTATATGCTGCTATCAAATCTTTAATTGCCCCAATCTCATATATTAGATTAAATATATTCTCATGACGATTTAGAACTGCAATATGAAACAAACTTCGATTTTTATGATCAATTTTCCATATCAAATCAGGGTATGAGTCAATAAGGATAATCAGAAACTCAAGACTGCCTAATTCTGCAGCATCAAAGAGTAGTCTTGAAGGTTCTCTAATTAGTTTTGAAATCTCTGAATCTTGCAGCTCTAGAACATGTTCCCAAAGTTTTTTGACTAGTTGATGAGCTAACGTCCGCATCAAATCCTCATGATAGATCCATTTGAAGCCTACAGGTAGAATTAATATTAGTTCCAATATAGCATTACACAGAAATGATACAAAATTGTTCACAATAGTAAAAAAAAAGGTGCCCTGTTGTTATTCCATAACACTTTGTGTCTCTTGTTTTTCCATAATAGTTTGTCTTTCATTTTTCTGTAATGTTTATCTAATTAGGTCTTTCACATTCTAGAATTTTCTGTTACAAATTGAAGTGTCATTAGAATAAAGACAACTCTTGTAATTCCACTTGGTTGGAACTCTTTAAAAGGGAGTGGAGGTTTGGTGTGTAAGTGTGTAAGAGAAAATTGTAAAGAGAGAAAAAAATGTAGAGAATTCTAAAGGCAGTCTTGTAGTATGTGAGAAACAGTTTTTGGTCAGTGCTCAAGATAGCAGCATTATTTGCGGAGACTTCTATACAATGCAGCAGCTTGATTTCTCTTTATTTGTGAGCTTGAAGTATTCGAACAAAATTATCATTTCTCCTCCTCTTTGTGAGTGCCTATTTTGTTATACTTCTTGTCAAGGCTTTGTAAAGACAACAAAGTGGTATCAAAGCTTTCAATATTCCAAACAAAATAAATGAGATGCCTATTCTAAAATAACAATTGACTTATGAATATTATTCAATATATATTAAGAACAATTGAAATTGCATGTGGATCCTAGAGACTTTAGGGTTTTACACTAATCAACCCCTGGAGATTAAAATAGAATATTTTTTGCTCTTGAACTGTCTAAGGCACGTAACGCGATCTCAATGCCAAAGGAATCATGTATAATTGGATTTTCAAAATGTTGAGTGGCATATTAATAAAGTGTTTTTGCCTAGATGAAGTGGAACCCAAAATAAACGTACTTGCCCAACCCTTTCAAGGGTCAGCACATGGTATTTGCTAAGAGATTTTTGAGTGGGCTCAATAGACTAACAAGATCTTATACTTCTTTTCCAGGTTGATAGCTGACTTGTGTTGGCAATTGTTGAAGGCTTTCGAGCCAAAACGTGCAAGGCTGTCTCACCCTTCGCATCTTGAGCAGTGGCTAATGATTGGTCCTCTTTCAATATTGTTAGAGATAGATCTGTAAAGAAAACACAATGGTTCACTATCAGAGTTAAACCTTGCCTCTTTAACTCTTAGATATATTCAGGTGTAGTGGAAACTTAACAAAGAATGCAAAGCATGTTGAAGCTGTCTTGTATCCAAACCAAGCATGGCAATTTTATTCAAGTACTTTGGGGGTGGGGAATTAGCCAGCTAGCTTTTGATTCCGATGTTTACATGCTAGTTCAAATACCTTAGATGTGACAGAACCCAACTGGATTAATTTTATGTATTAAGCTATCTATGGTAGGTTTCAAACAGAAGGAAGGTTCTTCTTAAAGAAACACATTGATAGTTGATAAATGAATAAAATAAATGACTAAATTGTGCACCTTTGGTTACATATCTGTTGCACTAAACATTCTTGGAGGATGTTTTGGAGGAAAATCTGTTCCAAACTACAGAAAAGTAACTTGCAATAGAAAAGTAAATTGCAATGCACAAATGTTACCACTTTTCCAAACTATATTAGAATTACACTTAGAGGTGAGGTCCTTATATTTTATCCTGCACAACGAACAAAGATTCATATCCTTATTATCACTAAATGAGCACCATCAGCCAGGTACAGACAAAGTGAACTCCCTCTAAAAGGGAAAAAACTAGCAAGAGACTATGACATGAAAAAAGAAAAGTAACTTGCAATAGAAAAGTAAATTGCAATGCACAAATGTTACCACTTTTCCAAAATATATTAGAATACACTTAGAGGTGAGGCCCTTATATTTTATCCTGCACAATGAACAAAGATTCATATCCTTATTATTACTAAATGAGCACCATCAGCCAGGTACGGACAAAGTGATCTCCCTCTAAAAGGGCAAAAACTAGCAAGAGACCATGACATGAAAAATCATTTCCAAAATTCAATAAAGGCTAATTTGGATGGCTATTTAATGCGATACAAATATCTAGTTATAAGGGCATCGTACCGTATAAATCAGCTGAGATAGTAACAAGAAGGAGGCTAATTTTTTCATCACGAGATAGGCTTCCAAAAGTAGTAACAGAATAGAGATATGACACCATTTCCCTATGTCCAAACAAAGCTGCCATGTATAAGGGTGTCTTTCCCTGTTTACCTCGAATCATAGGAAGCTTTTCATTTTTTTCCACCATAACCTTAGCAATTTCCACAATTCCTGATGCAGCAGCAAAACAAATTGCAGTGTTTCCATCTTTATTTTGCAAGGCTAGATCCTCTTTAGTCATACGCTTAACCAGTTCCTTCACAAAAGCAGTGCGTTTTGCAGCAGCAGCAATGTGTAGAGCTGTCTCCAATTTTCTATTTATCCTAATGCGAACAACATGACGATCTTTGTCAATGACAACTTTAGCAGCTTTCCATTCACCTTTGATAGCAGCTTGATATAAAGGTACACATACAGAAAGGTGTTGCCTTCTTTTTTCCCCTGAAAATTTTCAACCATGAGGAACATGTAATGGAATTTCGTCAAACTATAACTACCCCAATAGCCTGCATCCCCAAAACATTTCCCCTGCCTTCTAAAAATTTAACGTGTTTCACAATGTGTCATGCTACAAGATCCTATATTACTTGCATTGTAAATAAAACCGGCACCTTAACATTGTAAAAGGTCCACTGAAAGAATTGATTTGCATATTATATGTCTCCAGAACAATTTAAACAGCCCTAAATGCACCTCTTAACATGATTTCATAACCCAAAGAATTTGATTGTTTCGAAATTCTAGGAAAGGTTGCAGGTGGAGAGAGTACTCCAGAGATTTATTGAACACTAAATTTAAGTCAGGATATTGCAAATTTATACTTGGGAATCAAAATCCTAACCCTAATAGGAAAATAGAAAACTCACAAAAAAAAAAGAAAAAAAAAAATACTGCAATAGACGGTACCCCAAGCCCCAATAAATTACCGAAGCAGAAATTTTACTGGAGATGTTTACTAAAATTCCTTGAAAGACAATCGAACTATTGTTTGGGGGTCCCAAAATTCATTTGAGGCACTACTTTAGTGCTCATTGAGAGCATTCAGTTGATACAGTGTAAGTCTCTTAACTCTTCTCAAAATATAAAATTATGGCCTTTCTAAGTTTTACCATGAAAGCCCTTCAATAAATTCTGCTGGGGCTTTGATCTATCTATTTACTCTAAAAGAGTCCATAAATCTTCTATGTTATTTAATTTTGTCAATTCTTCAATAGCTTATATCTTTAGTATGTTTCATGATTAGCTTTTTTCTTTTTCTTTTTCTTTTTTTGGATAAAAAGTATTTTTCATGATAAGCTAGTACTCTGATGACTAAACATTGGAAAATTTACATTTATCTTGCTCTATAAGTTAATCAAAGCACCTTTAAAAGCAACCTTTGTTCCTGAAATTTGTAGAATTCATGCCCTCTGAAGTGCGAGGTTGTTTGTCTTATTTTTGCAAATTAGCTTCTAAATGAAACAACTAAAGGGCAATAGAATGGAATACATCTAACAGTGACAGTCCAAGAGCAAAGAAAACAGGATATTGTAATTTTTGAAAGATTAATATGTACGTCAAAAATTGAAATGAAATTCATGACCATAACAGTTCATTAATTTGAGTAATAATTCTTATTTTAGAATTCTATTTTAGATTAGAAATGCCTAAAGCTGAGGCCCTAGGATAGTAGTTAATCTATTAGCAAATGAACGGAGTTAGTGATGCAGCACAGAATTGCAAGGGAAATATGCATAGGGATTTGGGAGAGAGCATAAGAAACCCTTAGGCTTCATCACATATAACTTGTTTGAACCATAGGCTTCACCACCTAAGACTGCTTAGAATTACCATCAAGCAAGAGAGAAAAATCTTAATTCAATGTTATTCATCTAATTCAAGAATCCCACAATGTTTTTATTTTTTATTTTTATTTTTAGCCTTTTAAGTAGAGCTTCCAAGGTTAAAACAAGTAAGTAAGGAAAAAATGTAAGCCATTACATTAAATTCATATATAAAATCAAAATAGAATTCAAACCAAATAAAATCTATCAGCATTAATTCTGGTTGCACTCCCTGCATCAGTTAGCATCCATAAGATACCATATTTATGCTGACCCACATTCAAGATATAACCAAATATTAAGAATGAGGATGATCAACAGAAACTCTCTCTCTCTCTCTCACAACACAAAAATAATCTAATTCACATCTTGTCACACAAACAAGAGCCAATATTCTCAATTTACCAAGAAGAAATGAAGGCTAAATTATTGTCTATTGATGCATGTCAGTTCTTCACTGCTACTTTCCTCTATTTCTTTGATATTTATAAATATGTGTGCTTAAAACTTGAAAAGGCATTCAGAAAATTATTTAATCCTTCTTGTACATTTCTATTTATTAGTGTTTCAAAATCAGTTCTTAGGTTTCATAGAAACTTCAAATGTGTGAAATAATCATGTTAAACATGACATACGTTTATGGGTACAAAAAATGTGCCCAAGCCCAACAATACACGCTGCTGAACACACTAACATGAGCATCTGACAAAGCATGAAAGGCACATAATCAGATAATCCTAGAAGATGAAATGTTTTGGCAGAATAAATTACATGTGTTTGACAAGATATACGGCACCAATTAAATCTTTTTTGTCCAAAAAATGAAGAATAGAAGCAACTGACCGTGTAATGATTTAAATATGTCTCTGTACAAAACAGCATACAAACCCAGTACATCAAATAGAGAAATTTGTCCTCATTAAAGTAAGAAATCAATATGGTTGGCCTTTTATCAACTTTAAAGCTAAGGGAGTCAATCTAATAACCTAGAATCTAATTTAGGGGCCTTCCTAGTGAGCAACACTAAACAAGATTACTCGGCTATGAATATTGACTCGCAGTAGATTCAAGTACTGCAGTCACAACAAATTCTGCATCTACTCTCCAAAACTATTTTTTCACTTGACAGGCACACTTTCAACATGAAGATGGCACAATATGAGCTCAAATAGATACTACATGCTTGGCTTCCTGAAATTAATCTAATTACATGCTGTAAATCATGTCTTTTGTAAGAGTTATACAGCACCTTGCAATTATTTAAGATTTTCTGCAAAACACATTTGCCTATATATGTTAGAGGTATGTAAACTGAAATAACTTACGTATAAAAGAGTCTATCCACATGCTCCAAAAAATTTTCACAAACAAGTACCGTCAAAGTTCTCTAGCTGAAGAAAAAATGCCTGTAAAGTTTGGGCTGGTCTAGATCCAGCAAAAAGGGTTGAGAGTGAGATTAGCATTGACGGCTAGTATAGGACTCTAGTCAGGAAAACCAAAGCTATCTAGCAAGCCCAATTTGGGAAAATACACAAGCACAGTGGACAGACCTTTCTGCACACAACCAGTGATACTTACTGTCAGAAAGAATTTGAGGTGGCAATTCCCCATTGGGTGTTGGACATTCAATTTGAGATCCATTGGCCGTTTGAGCGCTCACTAGTGCATTATTCAGTTGCACATCTTCTTGCATTGGCATGTCTCCATCCTCAGTAATGGTCACAGATGTTTGAGGATTAATGGTTTCAATACTGGGTGCCGAAGTGGAGGTGCTAAGACTCATTACCTGAGAGGAAGCCACTGCAGAGAGTTGATGGCTGGAGTTTGAATTATTTATAGGCTGCTCCTGATGAAAACTTGTTCCCTCAAAGGAGAAGGAATTCTGTCTTGTTGAATTGTTCTGAGATTCATGAGCAGCTGTGTAACACGGGGGAGAAGAAGATTGAGAATTAGTTGTAGGCAACGAATTCACTCTCCCCACTGTAGTCTCCTCTATCTCTTCTTTTCTTTTAGGTGGCATCTTGGATTAACTGTGTGAAAAAAAATCAAACATGTGAGAAGAAAATCAAGTGCATGTATGTAAGCGCGCATGCACGTGCATGTGTATGTGAAAACATGCTCAAATTGGATCTAACTTTTTTCAAATGACACAGGATTATGGTAAACAAGCTCAAGAAAATGAGTCCAGACTCCATAGGTAAAGGATGAGTTTCATTTCTTATTCCTGGTGAATAAGTTTCATCAGTGATAGAACAAAATTATATCAAAAGTAAAATATTCAATCACTGGTGACTGTAAATGGGCTACCATACAATCAAATAACAGTTTTGAGAGCTAATTCTCATTTCTTACAATAAAACAATCTCAGGACGTGGGCTTGAATTTTCTTGATGAATGTCAGGAGCATATTCAGCCTCTACCATTTCTTTTAAAGGTGTTACTCATCTTAGTCCAGCATCCCATGGGATGCTAGTAATGGGATAACCATTAGAATGTGAGTTTTCTGTAATGTGTTGCACAATTAACAAATCAAACATGATAATTTTCTCACACATTACCGTAAGGTAACAGATATGCTGATGACATTCTGAAAACCAAGCACCACCTTAAGGGTTTGACTCTGAAATTTTTAACTTGCAGTACAAGCAAGTGGCTGTACAACCTGAAACAAGTCATATAAAGAATACATTGTTCCCAGAAGAGTTGTTACAGCCTCATTTTTCTAATGAGTAATGTTAGGGAACACAACCTTGTTCGCAACGGTTGACATAACCTGTTATAATCTGGAGTAACATCACTTTCACCTGAATGATATCATTTTTATTATGCATCAATTACACCAAGCCATATCAACTGTTGTGAAAAATGTTGTGTTCTTGGATTTATTAATTGTCTTTGTTCATTTTGATGGAATATGCTTTCCGGAAAACGATTTCTGTATTTTCCCCTGTTTGGCACACCACAAACCGTGTCGATAAAAACGTTTTCTACCCCAAACAAATTGTGCTCATTTTGAAGGTCACAACCAAACACAAAAAACAGGACAGTTTTCCAAAACATGTTTTCTGGAAAATAAGTCATTTTTCTCTAAAACATTTTCTGTCAAAACAAAAACAAACGGAGCGTAATTGAATGAGAAATAAGAATGAAACGTTATGTAATTCAAACTTTCAACTCTCTGCAGTGCCTTCCTCTCTGCCATAATCAAGCTAAAGTCCACTAAGAAAATTCTTCTATTTCTTCTGTGACCACCAGCATGAAATATATTTATACTTCTTCAAAATACTGCCTTTCTTTCTCAATCTTTATCATTCTTCCAAATTTATTTACACACATGCATTACTGTTTGCAGCACTGGTAACAGAAGAGAATAAAAAATAAATAACGAAAACATATAAATTAAAAAGAAATAGTGAACAGTAAACAACTCCCATATCTTGTAATGTTGCCATAGTTAAAGATATAAGCTATAACAACTGAAAACTTTACGAGGAACTTATAACTTACTTGTAGATTGTACACTCTTACTTTCTCAGACTTTAGGCAGCTCCCAGATTTTGATGGTTGAGTTTGATGAGTGCTTCAACAAGGCCTTACTGGATTGGTCGGAGTACTGAGTTATGTGAATTCACATCACAACAACATAGTTGATGATTGCATAGCTAAAACAAGAATTCATAAGACTTACTATATATATATATATATATATATGTATGTATGAGATCAAAAAAGTCAGTCAATGATTTAACTTTAAGTATTGAGAATCTTTATGAAAGACAAAAGAGTTTCTTTTCTATTCCATTTTATTTTCCTACGCGGCTGCTTTGACGCTTTCGCCCAACGCGTATGGGAATTGAAATTATAAAATAAACACAAAAAATAAAATAAAGGAAATAAAGGACAACCACAAATAATTAGATAGAAAGCTTGTATGTAAGTATATACTATATATCTATATATATATATATATATATGTTTAATAATATAGAGCTGTGACAAAAGTTATAGTAAAGCTTATCACATGCAAAAGTAATTGCTTATTTCTTAGATTTGAAGTGGGGTTCAACTCTTTTGGTCAGTTAATACTCAAACAAAACAAAACAAAACAAAAAAAAAAAAAAAAAAAAACTTTTTTGGTCAGTTTTTAATTTTTCCTTTTATGTAGGACTTTTTTATTATTATAATTAAAATGGTTAATTGATACTTTCTACTTTTATAGCATTTACTAATTGACTATTTTATAAAAGTTTTAATATTTACTTTTATAGGAAGTATTAAAAGTTATCAAAAAAAATTAATTACCTTTTACTTTTTTTTTTTTTATAAAATTTATAATATTTTTCTTAAACCCATTGTTATTAGAATATCTGTTAATTTTTCCTAGTAAAATATTAAATAAGACGTTAAATGCACCCTCGACAATAACATATTTATGGTTTCTGAGTAGAACTTAACGGTGTTCATTTATTTTAGAACCATATTCTTTCTCCTATATGTATTTTTTTAATACCGTAATTATGATAAAAGTTAAAGCACAAAAATGGGTATCGAAAAAAAAAAAAAAAAAAACGAATTATTAAAGCAAAATAATGACATAATGATACAACATCATTGGAATTTCCGAAAACAGAAATAGTAAACGCAGTCTACGATGTAAAATGCTACGCTATTGAGAGGTTGGTGGCCACCGTTTACTTGGATTTTGCCACTGATATAATAGGAAACTTCCGCATACCTTTCAAGAGAATACCATGAACTCGTCTCACAAGTCACAACCTTATACATTTATTGACTAAAAAAAAATTAAAATACTACTTTTTTTACAATATACACGAATTTTCTTTATTGTCTTGGACTTAGGCAGAGGGAAAGACCGAAAGGATTTCCAATGTTTCTGTCAAGCCAATGATATGAATAAAATAACCTCAATGAAATTTAACTGAAAATTAGTGAGGGGGCAATTTATGATGACATGAGTTGCTATGAGGTTTCATTAACGAGCAACGTGAGCAATACTACAAATTTTACTCCCTCAAAGTATCAAAAAAAAGTTGATGTATCAACCATTTTTCTATAATAATTATAAAGTTACATCTCCAACGGATGTATTAATTTTTAAACATGAAATAAAAAGGAAATTGACTTTTTTTTTTAATGTTATTAAGATGGTATCAATTATAGTTGTGAACTTATTATTACATTAGTTTGTAAATTCTTTTCAGTGAAATTGATAATATTTTTCCTCACTAATTACATCTTTTTTTAAAACAAATAAACACACACATAAGTATCGAGAGTAAATTTTGTGTTCATTAAGAAACTTAAATTAAATAAAATTTAATAAAAAGAGAACTTGAATATATCGAGTTATAAAAAACACTCAAATATATGGAATTTTATTATTCATTTTTTTAGTTTTTATATTTTGAAATTGTTATATGATAATTTATTATCAATTATAATTATCTATTACCATGCATCACTCTTTTTTTCTCAATATGAGACTTTATCTCTTGGAGGACTTTTTGTCAACGGTACACTGTATACATTTAAAAGGGTACATTAGGTATGGATTTATTTAAGCTTTAATAAAGTTTTTTTCGTATCAAAAAAATAATAAATAAATAAATAAAGATTTTTTTTTTCTTTTCTTTTTGGTGATTGAGTTCATTGCCAACATTTTTTCTTTACACAGATTGGGTTACGGCCCATGTTCTCTCTCACTCTCTTCACAACTTGGATCCCACAACAGTCAGTACACTTTTTTACGCTAAATGCAATTGGGTAGAAAATAAGCCCATGAAATTTGGAAGACAGAGAAGCAAGTGAGCTTATTCTTCGAGACAACACCCAAGCCCACCGTTTCTTTTATCGATCGGGCCATTGAACCATAAGGCACTCAATGCCCACACCCTTAATGAAGTAAATGGGTTCTTTCTGTAAATAAGCCTTCAAATCCCATTTTGCTTACAGCTAACACTTGAACAGGTGGACAAGGATAACTTCCTCTTAAATAACGCAAAATTACAAGTTTTCTATCAAAGACTTTTTTTTTTTTTTTTTTTTTTTAAGAATCAATACTTTGAACTTTATTAAATAGTAAGCAAAACAGCTAGATAAATAGCAATGGTGTGTGATGGGACATCTTCCATCCACACTTGAAAACCAGTGACTTGTCGTACATGTCGCACTAGGTTGTAAGCTACAATCTTCTATCAATGACTTTGAGTCTGTTTGTTTAGGTGTTTAGAGAGCTCAAAACGGTAGTTTAGCAAAACACAATTCCAATGATACGTTGGCTAGGCAATACCTGTGGGATTGCATTTTTAATTCTGCAAATTTTCACGATTTAGAAAATGCAATTTCCCATTACTTTTTCAACATCGCGCGATTTACAAGATTGTGTTACTGCTTATATTTTCGACTGAAAGCCCTCAAATTCACGCTTAATGACCAAAATACCGGGCTTTCCCTTCCTCTCATATATATATATATATATATATATATATAAAAGTCCTAGAAACGTCCTGATACAAGTCAGCCTTATCCTCACCTGACAGGCACACTTATTTTCCTTGCAAAAGTCTACCGGGTGAAGATCTGTCTCTAGCCAGGTCCCTACTCCTGTCGCCACTTGTCGTTCATAACCTAGGCCCCTACCATCTTCTGAAAAACATAATGTGAATTGTATCCGAGCTCCGTTGTCTATAAATATAGTCATTGTATCTTTGAAGAAGCACCAATAGTTGGATATGGGGGTTTTATACATATATATATATATATATATCTCCTCAGTCCTTGGTTCTCTTCATTAGTTTCACGATATTTGGCTCTCTATTCTCTGTTCTTGCTCAATTGCTCTGCTCTGATTCCCTTCGCTGTTCTCCATTACCAAGACACTAAAATAAGCTGATTTCTTCAGAAATTTGACACTACAGCAAGATGTGATGATTTGTGTCTTCAAACTTCATGAACCAAGCTAATGCTTGGTGAGGGTTGGTTGGGAATTTGGTGTTATTTCTCACGGAATTTGAATGTTGAAGCCTAGGTGATGCCCAGAACTAATGGAAAAATATTGTGATTCACCAAATCCTGAGCTCTTAAACGCAGCCAAGATCGGATCGCTGATCAGAGTAAGAAACTAAGAAAGCGTCATTCTCATCAAGACAAATAATCAAGGAGAGAGCTAGAAATCGTTTAGAGCTAGGGCCGACCTCTAGAACCAAAATAAGTTGTGTGAAACTCAAGTCATATATACACACACGTTACGTATGAGTTTTCTATTCTGCTTGGATAAGTGAGTGAGAATTTTCATATCATTTTAGAGAATTTCTTATTCTGATTTTTTTTCTTTTTTTAGATTCTTTATTACATCATAATATCATATGTTGTGATTGGGATTGTGTACTATTTTTCACAGAAAATTGAAAAAGTAATATATCATTGAGTATTAAAAAAAAAAAATCATATTACCTAGTAATAGAATGATCTGAAAGTTTTATATTAAAAAAAAAATGTAAATTGAGCATTTACATAGTATCTATAGTATATTTCTAACTCTGTTCACTTTGTACGAGATTATTTTTTTTTTATTAAAACTTTCACCCTCTTCAACATTTGAAATACTAACAAACATGTCAAATACATTAGATTCCTAACATGTATACAACAATTATTTGATCAATAAATTTTATAAAAAATTATTTGACTCACAAATAACGAAGCCATTCACTCATCAGGAATTGCTTTAAGAAATAAATATCTCAAAATAACTCGTTTTTGTTTTCATTTAACATCTCATGTGACTTTTTACTCTCTTATGTCCTAAAGATCAACAAAATACTAGATAAAAAGAAATAAATAAATAAAAATTATTTGAATACTATAGAATTACAAAAACTAAGCATATTGAAGCATTAAACACATAATGCGAAAAGTGTAATGTGGGATTAGATTAATAAAACCTAAAATTCTTTAGATAACATTTTACTATTCATACCAAATAGATATTTTATTTTGGATATGATAATAATTTTCAGTAAGCATATACCTTACTATATTAGAGCTTTTAAAGAATTTTCAAGTATTATTTCACAAAAAAATAAAATAAAATAGAGTGATAATCTTGCAAAGTTTGGATAATCTATTTGCAATACCATTATGGTAGTAAATTGATCCTGTAGGGACCGAATTTGAGCACTTCTATAATTGAGAGAGTTGACTCAAGCCCAGTTAGCCCAGTACAATGAATTTTGTAGAGAGCGGATTCAAGAACTAAGCCATAGCAAGCGGACAACGCCCAATGTGGCATTCACCTCCGTCGAGGGCCGGCAAACCAAGATTACCCTTCAAGGTGTGCCCTCGGAACCGGTTCGAGGAGCCTAACAATGGTCTCCCTCTCTCCCCAGAGAGAGTCTAGGGCCCCCCAGAAAAACCCCCTCTTCGCTGATCCCCTTCTTCCCCTTTTATAGCCCCCTTTTTACAACCTTTTTCTTCCATTTGCTGATCATCCTTGCCCCTCTCTTCTGACCGCCCGTCCCATCAGCCGCTTTTTCAGCACTCATGTGAGTTGTAGTAACCAAGGCTGCCTTATCCAGAGGTCACATCTCCATTAGTGTGGCTATGGGGTTAGGTGAGCGCATTTAGTGTAGAGGTGACAGCTTATCCTAAACTTGCTCCTCCGCTTAGTGTTGGTCTCGGTTGGTCGAGGGCAGGGTCATCCTCGGTAGTGTTCCTGGCAACTTAGACTTTCACATTTCATCCTCGAATGTTCCTTCCTCCTTGGTATGGGCCTTTGGCCAGATGTAAAGTGGGTCGAGGTTGCCAAGCTCTCAGGCCCTACAATAGCCCCTCAAAATCCTGCTGCCTGTATCCTCGGACGGGGAGGAGGGTTTTGATATCCTCGGGCCTTCGTTAGTGTTGGAGTCTTTTTGCTTGCCCAATGCGCGTTTCTGGCGCCTCGATATACGGTGCGCACCAGCATTAAATTCTGGCGGCTCCATGCTCCCACGTCCAACGATGTGATGGCAATCAGACGGTGGGGATTTCCTGCCTTTATGGGCGGGAAACTCCACCCAGTTATCTTTAATTGAGGATATAAATACTTGCTTGAACTGCTTTGCCTCATTATTTTTGCATTCAAGAACTCCGACGCACTTACTCTGAATCCAGTCAAACCTCCAACCTAATTAGCATCCCTTTCCAACATAAAAGGCCTGTCCAAGGAGCTTTTCCTCAGTTTTGTAAGTCTTCTTCTCTCTAGCTCAAAACTCCTTCCCTGACTCCTTTACCTCCTTCATTCTTTCTAGAGTTTTTTAGTCGTTGCTAGGGATGGGTAGATTTAAGAAATTAGTTGAGTTTGAAGAGGTAATGGAGAAATTTATCGCCGATTATAGGATACCCAGTAACGTGGGCCTAAGGTATTGCGAGGAAGGGGACTGGTGTATTATGAAGGAAGAGGGCAAGGTTGTGATTCCCATAATCGCCTTCTTAGAGGGGGTATGAGAATCCCTATAGGCCCAGTGACGAGCGGCTACCTCAGGCATTTTCGGTTAGCCCCCACCCAGTGTGTCGTCAATGTGTTTAGGGTATTAGGGTGCGTAGACGCTCTGAATGAGAAGATGAGGTTGAGGTTAACCTACCATGAGGTGAACTGGTGCTATAACTTCCAGCTCTTGAAGGGCAAGTCGTACTACATGAAGATGAGGGACGATAGGGTTCGGGTTATCCAGTGCCTCCCTGAGTCTAGTAAGGGGTTAAATCAGGATTTTCTCATTGTGTCAGGGGAATGGCATGATGGTCTCCACTGCCCGACGGTAGAAGGAGAGCCAGGTAGGATACTCGGAGTAAAGGGGGGCTAGCCCCTCCCCCCTTTTTTAAGTCCATTTTGTTCGGTTGATGACAGGAGCCTATTTTTCTTTCTGTAGATCCGCACGCCTTCAAACGTCATTTTAACTTGGTCAACAAGGCGGATTTGGAAGCTGTTTTTAGGGCGAAGATTTTCGTGAACGAAGGCAACAATCAAGTTAGGGCTGCTCACAAGATCCTCGGGTACAATCTGACCCAGAAGTCGTTCCCAGCCCCGAAGTACATGATCAGGGCTTGTGATCCTCGGCTTCGACAGATCATTGTGGTGGAGCACGGGTTCCCGTTTTCTGAAGGATCTTCCATTCCAGAGGGCCTCCCGTTGGCGGGATCTTCCTCGTCCTATCAAGCTGTGGAGGTCGAGGGAGAGAGTTTGGAAAAGGAAGGAGAAGTAGTTGATCTGGGTTCGTTCGAGGACGAATTTGGTGCATTCAGCCAAGCCTATCTGCTCGAGGATCCTTCTGGTGACTTGGGGCATCTCTATTTGCCTGAAGCCGATCTCTTGCCTCCAAGGGCTAGTATTCGAGCCAAGATGGGTTCTAAGAGGCAACCCCGAACCAGTCTATTTGACTTGCTTGAAGGCAAGCCAAGGAAGGACGCGCCGAGGGAGTCACAGCCCACGCCTCCTCCACCCGCACCTAAACTTCCTCCTCCCCTCCTTAAGCCTTTGCCTGCGCAGGCCAAGTCGTCCTCCACTCCGACAATCTCGGACCCTCGGCTCGAGTCCACCGACCCGAAAAGGAAGAGGCCTTCCAAGGGCAAAGACCCTGTGGACGGGGGGAGATCTCGTTCCTTCCAAGGGGAATATGAAGTCCACCGACCTTCTAAGCAACTAAGGATCGATGGTCAGAGTAAGAGGAAAGAGATTGTCCATCGGTCTGAGCCCCAGGCCTGGTTGCCCGCTGCCATGCTTCACGGGAAGCCTTTGATGGACGATGGCACTCTTAGGGACTTTCGAGGGGGCGAGGGGGCTCGCGTAGCCGATGCCCTGGAGAGGTCCCTCCTCCCCATCGACATGGCCGAGCTGGGGGGCATGAGGAGGCAAGAAGTTGCCCGTAACCTTAAGAGGTACCTAGGCATAGTAAGATTTTTTAGACTTGTTCCCTTGTTTGAATTTTACTGCTCAGTGCCCAACTTACGGTGTACTTGCTTTGACTGGCAGGCTATCCAGGCCACTTTCAGGCTAGACGAGGAGGCCGATAGCCAGGGTAAAGCTCTTGGCCAAGAGCGCGACAAGTATTTGGATACTGCGAACACCTTTAAGAGACCTGAGGCCGATCTCAAGAAAGCAATAGAGGACTTGGAGGAGATGACAAGGGCCCGAGATAGAGCGGCATCCGACCTAGCCGGCGCTATAAAACAAGTCGAGGACTAGATAGGGCGCTTGCAAGATGTTGAGGGTCAGCTGCAGGTTGCCAAATCGCATATTGCCGACCTAAAGCAGGAGTTGGCCAAGGCAGTGGGGGCGAGAGATGCTGCCGAGTATGCCAGGGACGAGGCCGTGTTTGTAAGAATAGATGTTGAGCGCTCCCTAGAGCAAGCGGAGAAAGAGGCCTTTGCTGAGGGGGTGGCTAAGACCGAGGTTGCCCTTAAGGCTCAAGTGCCTGAAGTATGCAGGCGTTACTGTTCCCAGACCTAGAGTGAGGCTCTCAGCCAAGCGGGGGTCAAGGCCTCGTCTGAGCTTGGGGGGTCGACAGGGTGTTTTACCTTTCCGCAATTCGCGAGCTTGTCCCTATCGCTCCTGAGGCGAGCTCCGCCTTGCAAGCGGCAGATGAAGGCTAGACCAGTGCTACCGAGGACTCAACTTTAGCTGATGAGCCTATTGGGGAGACCGAGCACCATGGAACATTGGAAGGGGCAAGGACTGATAGCCAAAAAGCGCCCCAGGATGCGGCAAAGTCCTTTGCTATCTCCCAAGCTATGCTTGCCGTCCCTCAGATCCCTTTTGCTGTGGGAGGGTCCTCCGAAGTAGCCCCTCCGAGTCAAGATCCCGAGGAACTAGTTAAAGCCCTCTGGAAGACTCCTCAAGACAAGCGGTCTATCGAGTTGGGAGATTAGGCTCTCTCGTCGGGCTATCCTGTGTTAACGGCTGGGGCCATCCTACTCCCGCTTTCTTTTCATTCCTACTTTTTACCTTGGTGACATTGTAACAAGACTATATATTTTTTTTGTGTAATATGTCCAATCGTTTGTTTTTAGTTCTTTGATTGATGCTTCCTTTCACTTGTCATATTTTAATACTTTGCTTAACATCTTGGTTCTGTCCAACGCTTTTGTTCTCTTGTAAGTAGCTAGTTTTTCCTCAGGTTTGAGTCCGAGAACCACGCAATACCTCGATTCGACCTAGCCCCCAAGTTTCCCTCGCAGTGGTTAATTTTCCCACAAGCTTAAGTCTGAGGACCATGAAAGACTTTGGTTCTGTCTAACGCTTATGTTCTTCTATAAGTAGCTAGTTTCCCCATAGGCTTGAGTCCTTGGACCATGCAAGACCTTGGTTCAGCATAGTACCCAAGTATATTTGGGTGGTTAGTTTTCCCATAGGCTTGAGTCCGAGGACCATGCAAGGCCTTGGTTCTGTCTAACGCTTATGTTCTTCTGTAAATAGCTAGTTTTCTCATAAGTTTGAGTCTTTGGACCATGCAAGACCTTGGTTCAGCCTAGTACCCAGGTATATTTCGGTAGTTAGTTTTCCCATAGGCTTGAGTCCGAGGACCATGCAAGACCTTGGTTCTGTCTAACGCTTATGTTCTTCTGTAAGTAGCTAGTTTCCCCACAGGCTTGAGTCCTTGGACCATGCAAGACCTTGGTTTAGCCTAGTACCCAGGTATATTTAGGTAGTTAGTTTTCCTATAGGCTTAAGTCCGAGGACCATGCAAGGCTTTGGTTCTGTCTAACGCTTATGTTCTTCTGTAAGTAGCTAGTTTTCCCATAAGCTTGAGTCCTTGGACCATGCAAGACCTTGGTTCAGCCTAGTATCCAGGTATATTTAGGCGGTTAGTTTTCCTATATGCTTGAGTTCGAGGACCATGCAAGACCTTGATTTTGTCTAACGCCTATGTTCTTCTGTAAGTAGTTAGTTTCCCCATAGGCTTGAGTCCTTGGACCATGCAAGACCTTAGTTCAGCCTAGTACCCAGGTGTTCTTCTATAAGTAACTAGTTTTATCGAAGGTTTGTGTCCGAGGATCATGGAAGACCTTGGTTCAGCCTAGTACCCAGGTGTTCTTCTATAAGTAACTAGTTTCATCGAAGGTTTGGGTCCGAGGATCATGGAAGACCTTGGTTCAGCCTAGTACCCATGTGTTCTTCTGTAAGTAACTAGTTTCATTGAAGGTTTGGGTTCAAGGACCGTGGAAGACCTTGTTTCAGCCTAATACCCAGGTGTTCTTCTATAAGTAACTAGTTTCACTGAAGGTTTGGGTCCGAGGACTGTGGAAGACCTTGGTTCAGCCTAGTACCCAGGTGTTCTTCTGCTTGGAGTGAAGGAATTTGTCCCCCGCGCGGGGAAGTTTGTTTTTGGCGTGATAACGGCCTCGGCCTTGTCTCGTCGGAAGTGGGTTATTCCTCAGACCGGGCCCTTGAGCCTGCACTACCCTGGATAGAGGTGACTCGAATTTCTATCCTCACGCGTGGCAGTAGCCCCTCCTTCGCTCCAAGTTTTCACCTTCCTCAATCACGAGGTGTCTCATGACTGTTTGCGTTCTGCGCTTGACGCTTCGATGTGCGAGGCATGCTCTGATTAACATCCTCATGGATCAATGCAGATCCAGCGGTTGATGGCTTCTTTGAAATTTGGTCAGGATTAATGTCGCTGATAATTCTTCTTTCGAGTTCTGTGCAAACCAATTCCCACCAACCCTTGCCCTCTATATAAGGCTTTTCGGGGGAATTGTCCTTCCACACTCTATGAACCCTCTAGTTAAACAGGAAACATGGCCCTTCAGCCCTCCAAGCCCCTTCAATAACCTTGCCAGGATTGTGATTAGAGTTTGGAGGAATGGGATGGCTTTGGATGAGGGTGAGGGCACGCATGCCAATGGTCCTCCTCCTTCGATTGAGAGCTGTTGCGGTTGTAATTCGCGTCAGACTTTCGGCATGACAAGGTTTGGGCGTCATCTTAATGGTGTCGTGCATGGCAGCCAGGAGGGAGGTCCATGAAGTACATAATGCCTTCCTCCGGTGCGTGTCCGAGCCTTCCCTTCAAGCTGGCAGTGACTCGCAACTGGCCTACCCGCCGATGGAGGCTCGTAAGACTATGTCAGGTCCGGTACTCGGGTGTTGTCGTCTCCAATGTTTAGTCACTATGGGGCTGGGAGAGCATCAAGGGAACGTCATGGGGAGGGGCCATCAAGCGCTTTTGCATCTGCTCCTCTCTTCGTGCCGGCATTACCCGCACCGGCCTGGGGGTTGTTGGTAGCCTTGAAACAAGTTTGCCTCAGCCCTCCATTCTAGGGTTAGCTTTAGGACAGGCCCGTTTGGGCCTCTGTTTGTAGAATTAGCTTTAAAACAAGCTTGTCTGAGCCTCTATTTGTATCATGTATTTATTTTCTATTTAATAAAATGCTGCAATGTTTATTCCCTTTTCTTTTTCTCTGAATCTTCTGCTTTTCTACAATGATTATTTCTTATGCAAATGCGTCATTATTTGTTGTCCCTTCTATCCCTTTTTTTTTTTTTTTTTTTTTTTTTTTTTTTTTTTTATATGGGATTCGGGGTTGGTGTCACTGGTGGTGACGAAAAACTGCTTAACCTCGCGCAAGCTCCCGACTGGTGAATCATTGGCCGTTGCGCTTGGTAACGCACTAGTTTCCCACAGACGGCGCCAATTGTAAGGACCGGGTTTGAGCACTTCTACAATCGAGAGAGTGGACTCAAGCCCAGTTAGCCCAGTACAATAAATTTTATAGAGAGCGGATTTAAGAACTAGGCCCTAGCAAGCGGACAACGCCCAATGCGGCATTCACCTCCGTCAAGGGTCGGCAGACCAAGATTACCCTCCAAGGTGTGCTCTCGGAACCGGTCTGAGGAGCCTGACGATGGTCTCCTTCTCTCCCCAGAGAGCGTCCAGGGCCCCCCAAAAAAGCCCCCTCTTCGCTGATCTCCTTCCCCTTTTATAGCCCCATTTTTACAACCTTTTTCTTCCATTTGCTGATCATCCATGCCCCTCTCTTCTGACCACCTGTCCCATCAGCCGCTTTTCCAGTACTCATGTGAGTTGTAGTAACCAAGGCTGCCCTGTCCAGAGATCACATCTCCATTAGTGCGGCCAGGGGGTTAGGTGAGCGTATTTAGTGTAGAGGTGACAGCTTATCTTGGATTTGCTCCTCCGCTTAGTGTTGGTCTCGGTTGGCCGAGGGCAGGGTCATCTTCAGCAGTGTTCCTGGCAACTCAGACTTTCACACTTCATCCTCGGATGTTCCTTCCTCCTTGGCATGGGCCTTAGGCTGGATGTAAAGTGGGCAGAGGTTGCCAAGCTCTCAAGCCCCACAGATTCCTAATATTTTCAACTTGCAGTTAATTTGGTTCTCATATTTTGATAGCAATTAAATTAGTTCTTGTTATTTTCAACTTGTATTCAATTTGATATTTGTCATTTTCAATTTGCAATAATTCTAGGTCAATGGGTTTGTTTAAGTTGCTAAGTTGATGATATGTGTGTCTACCAAAGTTGGAAATTGGTAAATTCGATTTGTGTATTTGTGTTTGGTTGCCATGAAAGTGCAAAAAAAGCTATGATTTGACATTTGAGACCAAATTTAATAGCAAGTTGAAAATAACAGAAATCAAATCAACTGCTACTAAAATGTAAACTTACTATGTGTTTGATTTTTTTTTTTTCTATGTTAATCTTTTTTTTTTTTTTTAAATTAATAAAGAAAAAAAAATGCACTACATTGTGATGATGGAATACAAAATGAAACACAGGTGGAAGATAAGATTTTATTTGTTCCGGCCCTGCAAATGATACACCAAGCCAGAAATCATTTCCAGGATTTTCATCAGATATGAGCTTTGGAGATTCAGCTCAGTAGAGCCCAATTCAATGATGCCATTTTCCCAGGGTACACACAGCATGGTCTGGAGACAAGAAAGCTGGCCCTGACGTGCCCGATCATAAAGCGAGCTTGCCAATGCAATTGGTCTGCCCTGGCCACCCAAATCGGGCTTGAACTGGTAAAAGCTTGGCCTAGGAGATCACTGCCGTTCACGAAGGACTGCATTTTTTATGCCATGATGAAGCTCTTGGTGTCATCAACAGAACCCGAGTTCAGTAAACTGAGGTTGAGTAACATGTCCTGTTCTCTGGCAGAGGATGCTGTTGAAGTAGCCTTGCCTTCGGAGTTGTACTCGTCCCCATTGTAGTACCCAAAAGACCAGTCCAAAACTAACGCACCCGAATAGTCAAACCAGTAGATGGTGTATGTTAGTGTATAGATTAAGCTAGATTAG
The DNA here is from genome assembly GCA_032727855.1 of Quercus ilex subsp. ballota. Taxonomy (NCBI): domain Eukaryota; kingdom Viridiplantae; phylum Streptophyta; class Magnoliopsida; order Fagales; family Fagaceae; genus Quercus; species Quercus ilex. Next base: position 16,472,125 of record CM064918.1, on the reverse strand, counting down.
CCCATTGGGCTTAGCCCAGTATATTACTTGTACTGCACTTATGTTACTTATACTGCACACATACCTAGCCTATATAAGGCTCTCTTTTGTACATTGTTTTATATATTATTATACTGACTATTCAGTCATTCTCTCTCTCTTTATATTGTTAACATGGTATCAGAGCCTTTCTTCTGATTTTTTGGTTCCTGTGGACATCTCCGGCGTTCTTCCGCTGCCCTCGCCTTCATCCAGTAGTCACTGTCAGAAGCGAGTCACCGCCGTCACACCCACAACCCTAGAACACTCGGATTTCGTCAGTTTGTTGATCAAACCACCAAAGTAAAGGCACACATTGACAGATCTGATAGTCCCGAACAAAACCCAACAAAAATCTGCCAGAAACAACCTTCCACGCGCCTCCACGTGCCGCCAGAAGTTTCTGCCTCACGAGCACGAGCCGCCACGCGCCATCACGCGCCGTCTCTCCCTTCCACGCGCCTCACGCGCCGGCCACACGCCTCATGCGCCACACGCGCCCTGCTCCGTTTCACGGACTGCCACGTCAGCCCTATGTGACGTCACTCCGCCACGTCAGCATCCATGTCACTCCGCCACGTCAGCATCCCACGTCAGCGTCAGCCGTTGACCGTTGACCAGACTATTGACCGTTGACTTTGACCAAAGTCAAAAATTTTCAACAGGACCTGTCTTGCTCAGTTTTTCGTGTAGATTCCGATTTTGGGCTCCGTTTCTGCATTTGAGGTATCTAAATCTCATTTTTTGGTCATTTTCTTCATTATGGCTCAACAAAATGAACGCGACATCATACGTCCTATCACCATTATGTTGGATGGTCCTACTAGCTATCATGCATGGTCTCAGAATATGACTGTTTTTCTCAAGGGTCGTAAACTATGGAGATATGTGACTGGTTCAATTCCTAAGCCAGTACCAAACCCTAAGTCCAAAGTCACAGCTGCTGAAGAGTCTTCCACGACTACTGTTACAACAGATGATTATGAAGATCGCCTAGAGGAATGGGAGAGTATTCAGAGTAAGATCTTGTCTTGGTTTATTAATACCTCTATTCCTTCCATTCATAATCTTCTTCCTTGTCTTGAGACTGCTGAGGCTGCTTGGAAGTTTTTGGCCGATCACTATAATTGTACTAATGATTCAAGCTTGGAGTTCCACATTGAATCAAAACTTTATCAAATGCGCCAAGAGACAGGTCAGTCTATTTCTGATTTTTATTCTCAGACTTCTACAATGTGGGAACAACTCTCTGCTGCAGATCCTCCACTAGTGTGTTCTAAGGACATTGAGCTCTTTGTCAAATATCGGGATCGCCGTAGATTTATGCACTTCATGATGGGTTTGCGTGAGGATTTTGAGCCTACTAGGGCTTCTCAGCTTAGTCGGTCTCCTACTCCTTCTCTTGATGCTCCAGTCAAGGAGCTCATTTCTGAGGAGAACTGTCGGCCTACTCATCACATGTCATCATCTGATCATGTATTGGCTACACCATCTCCACAGCCTCCCATTGCTGCATTCACTGCTCCTCCACGAATAAACTCTGGGCATCCCACCTCTCAGTCTTCCAAATGTACTCGCTGCGAGTTTTGCCGTGCTAAAGGCCATGACATCTCAGTTTATCGCAAACTGCAGAAATTTGTGCAAGAGCAGAATAAAGCTTCTCTTCCTCGGGCAGCTGCTGTATGTCCTTCAGATCCATCGGTTCCTACAAGTCCATCTTTGACTTCCTCACTTACTACGGCTGATATTGAGGCAGTTGGTCAACAGGTTTTATCCCGCACTTCCACTGCCCTTTCTGTCACCTCAGGTAAACAACCTTGGTTTTTTGATACTGCATGTTGTAACCATATGACTCCTGATGAATCCCAATTTTCTGATAAGGAACCCTTAGAACATCCAATCACCATTTACACTGCTGATGGAACTCCTATGCCTGTTTGTCATAAAGGAACAATCTCTTCTCCTTGTTTATCCCTTAGTGACACTTTCATATCCCAAAGTTATCCCTCAATTTGCTTTCTGTTGGTCAACTTTGTGAATTAGGCGTAGATCTTCTCTTTACTAATCATGGTGTGGATGTGCAGGATCCCCAGACGGGTCAAGTGCTTGGGACAGGCCGTTAGGTTGGTCGCATGTTTGAGGTTCATGACTTGAAGATTCCTTCACAAGTTGTTTCTGCAGCTACTACCACTACCACCTCCTCACCTGATCTATGGCATGCTCGTCTTGGTCATCCATCCTTATCTCGTCTTCAGTTGTTAGCTTCTCAAGGTCATTTAGGTTCAGTTCAGTTTCAAAAATTTGATTGTACTTCCTGTCATTTTGGCAAACAAACAAAATTGCCCTTTAATAATAGTGACTCATTTTCTTCTGCACCTTTTGATCTTATACATTATGATATTTGGGGTCTTGCACCTGTTCCTACTGAGGGGGGATCTAGATATTTTGTCATATTTGTGGATGATTTTTCTCGATATACTTGGATTTATCTGCTTCATCATAGGCCTGAACTTGTGTCTATTTACCAAACATTTCATAAAATGATTGAAACACAGTTCAATTGCACCGTTAAAGTTTTTCGATCAGATAATGCTCAAGAATATAATGATAAATCTTTCCTATCCTTTTTAGACAATCATGGTACACTTATTCAGCGGTCTTGTCCTTACACCTCTCAACAAAATGGTCGTGTAGAACGAAAACATCGTCACATTCTTGATGTTGTCCGCACCTTTCTCATTTCTGCCTCTCTTCCTGAGCGCTTTTGGGGTGAGGCTGCACTCACTGCTGTATACACCATTAATCGTATCCCTTCACCAACTACACACAACAAATCACCATTTGAGCTTCTCTATGGTCAAACCCCCGACTACTCCTCTCTTCGAGTTTTTGGTTGTGCTTGCTTTGTCTCTCTTCCTCCTCATGAACGAACAAAACTCCAACCTCGTGCTCATCTCTGTTGTTTCCTTGGTTATGGTGTATCTCAAAAGGGGTTTCGCTGCTATGATCCCATTTCTCATTGTCTTCGTGTCTCCTGTCATGTTGAGTTTTGGGAACATCGTCCTTTCACGAGTCTTCAACAGTTTCCTACATCCTCTTCCTCTGAGTCTCCCATTTTTACTGATCTTTTCCTCCCTCTCTATCCTGAACTTGTGGAGGATTCTTCAATATCGGCTACCTCTCCAGACGACTCATCTCCGGTTCTGTCCCCGGCATATGACCCGCTTGTCTTGGATCCTGTGGCACCACCCTCTCTTGAGTCTCCTGATGGTCCTGAACTTCGTCGTTCCACTCGGGTAAGCATTCCTCCCCCTTATCTCTCTGATTATAACTACTCTTTTGCCCTTGCCACCCTCTATGAACCTTACACCTATCGTGAGGCCCATACTGACCCTCTTTGGCAGCAAGCTATGAATGATGAACTAGATGCCCTTCATAAAAATCACACTTGGGATATGGTTGATTTGCCTCTTGGTCAGTCTGTAGTAGGTTGTAGGTGGGTTTACAAGATCAAGACCAAGGCTGATGGAACTGTTGAACGATACAAGGCTCGCCTAGTTGCTAAGGGCTTTACCCAAGAGTATGGCATTGACTATGAGGAAACATTTGCTCCTGTTGCTCGTCTTACATCTGTCAGATGTCTCATTGCTGTGGCTGCTGTTCGTCGTTGGCCACTTTATCAAATGGATGTGAAGAATGCTTTCCTCAATGGAGACCTTCAAGAAGAAGTGTACATGCAACCACCCTCTGGCTATCCACACTCAGGCAGTCAAGTTTGCCGCCTTCGCCGTGCTCTTTATGGCCTCAAGCAGGCTCCTCGAGCTTGGTTTGAGAAGTTTAGCTCAGTTGTTGCTCAGCAGGGTTTCAATTCGAGTCCTCATGACACTGCTCTCTTCGTCCGAAGATCCTCTGCTGGTATCACTCTTATTCTTCTCTATGTTGATGATATGATTATTACTGGAGATGATTCTGCAGGTATCCGCTCTCTTCAGCACTTCCTTAGTCAGCATTTTGAGATGAAAGATTTGGGCACTCTCAGCTATTTTCTTGGGCTTGAGGTTACCTCATCCTCTGATGGATACTATCTTTCCCAAGCTAAATATGCTTCTGATCTTCTCTCTAAAACCGGTATCACTGACAACAAGACTGTTTCCACTCCTTTGGAATACAATGCAAAGCTCACACCCTTGGATGGTGAACCTATATCTGATGCTACTCGCTATCGTCAGTTGGTTGGTAGTCTGATCTATCTTACTGTTACTCGTCCAGATATTTCACATGCCGTGGGTATGGTTAGTAAGTTCATGGATGCCCCTCGTTCTGTCCACTATGCTGTTGTTCTTCGGATTCTTCGATATGTCAAGGGCACACTTTATCATGGTCTACACTACTCCTCTCGTTCTTCTCTTGAGCTTCATGCTTATTCAGATGCAGACTGGGCAGGTGATCCGACTGATCGATGCTCTATCACAGGTTTCTGTTTCCTGTTGGGTACCTCTCTTGTCTCGTGGCGTAGCAAAAAGCAGGATGTTGTTTCCCGTTCCAGTACTGAGGCTGAGTATCGTGCCCTTGTTGACACCACCTGCGAGCTTGTCTGGCTTCGTTGGCTCTTGGCTGACATGGATGCTCCACAACCCACTGCTACTCCTCTTTATTGTGACAATCGTAGTGCTATCTACATTGCTCATAATGATGTCTTCCACGAACGCACCAAGCACATTGAGATCGACTGCCACATCACTTGCCAGCATCTCAAGAAAGGCAATCTCAAGTTGTTCTCCATCTCATCTGTTGACCAGCCTGCTGATATCTTCACCAAATCTCACCCACCTGGTCGTCTTCGAGATCTTATATCCAAACTCCAGTTGGCTTCCTCCTTGCCACCTCGAGTTTGAGGGGGGATGTTAGTGTATAGATTAAGCTAGATTAGCCCATTGGGCTTAGCCCAATATATTACTTGTACTGCACTCATGTTACTTGTACTGCACACATACCTAGCCTATATAAGGCTCTCTTTTCTACATTGTTTTATATATTATTATACTGACTATTTAGTCATTCTCTCTCTCTTTATATTGTTAACAGTGTAGGTCCAACTCATGTGGATGTCAATAAGGTTTTGGAGTTGCTTCTTAAGGATTTCCTTGTCAGGATGTTCATGAAGCATGATCATCTATACTCAAACGAAGATCTTTAAATTCAGGCACATTGATTGAAGTATTCCAACGGACTTCCTTCTTAAGGTGTTCATCTATAATCTTTCTCAATTTCTTTGTATCTCTTGCATGAATTGAAAGTATTCCGTTTATGTTTAACTTCACTCTGAGAAAGATCTTTAATTGAAGGAGAATGAGAATATTTATGCACGCTATCCAAAATATTTATATCACAAAACTTGTTTGGCTGGAAGATTGAGGTATGGAATATCAGAATCGTGTATTCAGTCGTTCATTTGATTCTGAACTCTGATCAGTCTGAGACTTGGTTGCCTGGAAGATTGATTTTATAGAAAGAGAAAATTGTCCGAGTCTCTCATTTGATTCTGAACTCTGATCAGTTTGCAACTAGGTTGGTGGGAAGATTGTTGATATGTGTAACAAAACAGAGATGAAGATAACAGAATTCTATGAATGCACAAAGAGAAAATTGGAGAGAGGAATTGAGAAACTTTCTCTTAATCTTGTGATGAAATGAATCTGTACATGATTTGAGGTTATATACACCTCTGTGCCTAAACTCCCAAAACAGAGAGTAACAAACTAACCAAACCCGTAAGAAAATCAGTTACAACACGTGTGGAAATCAGTTATAGCACGTGAGATACAAACTGAGTAAAATAACAAATAAAACTACATGCCGTTTAGCCTCTAATTTAAATATCCTTGTAGCTTGCTTATGTCGTTTAGTTCTTCTCTTCTTGCTTCTTATTCTTTGGTACTTTCTTCTTAACTGGTTTCTTCTTAATTGTCTGATACTCCCCCTCAAGATGAGATTTAGAACCATGTATGTTCAACACATTCATCTTGGAAATTAAGAACTTCAATTGTTGGCTGCATAGTGCTTTGGTAAACAGGTCTGCTACCTGTGTATGTGTGGGAGTGAAAAATAAACGAATCACCTTCTCTTGCACCTTGTCTCTAACCAAGTGACAATCTACCTCTATATGCTTTGTACGCTCGTGGAAGACTAGATTCTCACCAATGTGGATTGCTGCCTGATTGTCACAGAAGAGCATACCAGGTTGTGGATGATCAATTTCTAAATCTTTCAACAAAGCTATCAGCCAAGTCATTTCACAAACTGTCAAGGCCATTGCCCTATATTCGGCTTCAGCTGATGATCTAGAAACTATGGATTGTTTCTTAGATTTCCATGAAACCAATGAGTCACCTAAGAAAACACAAAAGCCAGTAGTGGATCTTCTGGTATCTACACAAGAAGCCCAATCTGCATCCGTGTAGGCTTTCAAGTGTAGATCAGACTTTGATGACAGAAGAATGCCTTGACCAGGTGACCCTTTGATGTACTGTAATACTTTGTATGCTGCATCAAGATGTGGTTTTCTAGGCTTAGCCATGAATTGACTTAGTTTATGGACTGAGTATGTAATATCTGGTCTTGTTATTGTTAGGTAAAGTAACCTTCCAATTAATCTTCTATAAACCCCAGGATCATCCAATAAATCACCTTGATATTTACTTAGTTTCAAGTTCTGCTCCATTGGTACCTTGCTGGGTTTACATCCTTCCATACCAGCATCCTTAAGAACCCCTAATGCATACTTCCTTTGACATAATGAAATTCCCTTTTCTGATCTAGCAACTTCAAGACCTAAAAAGTATTTCAAATTACCAAGGTCTTTTAACTTGAACTCAAGATTCAAGGAGGTTTTGAGGTCTTCAACTGCTTGAACATCATTACTTGCAATGAGAATGTCATCAACATACACAAGCAATGCTATGAAAGTCTGATTAAATTTCTTGGTGAATAAAGAGTAATCAGATTTTGATTGCTTGAAACCATATTTCAAAATGGTTGTAGAAAACTTGGAGTACCACTGCCTTGATGCTTGTTTAAGACCATATAAAGACTTGTGAAGCTTGCAAACCAGATTCTCCCCCTTGCTGTGAAAGCCTAGAGGCAACTGCATAGACACCTCCTCATGGAGAGTACCATTAAGAAAAGCATTGTTCACATCAAGTTGAACTAAATGCCAGCCTCTCACAGCAGAAACAGCAAGCAAAGTCTTGACAGTGGTGAGTTTAGCAACTGGAGAAAAGGTGTCAGTGAAATCCAAACTAGCTTGTTGAGTGAAACCCTTAGCTACAAGCCTAGCTTTGTATCTGTCCAAAGAACCATCAGCATTATACTTCACCCTATAAACCCATTTACACCCAATGGCCTTTTTGTGAGGAGGTAATGGAGTAATAGTCCAGGTTTGATTTGCTTCCAAAGCAGCAATCTCAGATGCTATAGCAGCCTGCCAGTTAGTATCCTTGACTGCCTCATGGTAATATGTAGGCTCAGGAATGGTAGAGATTAAGGAACAAAAATGGGCATAAAGGGTGGATAATTTTGAAGAAGTAAGATAAGTGGACAAAGGATAAGGTGTACCTGACTTGTTGGCAGGAAGAGAAGGAGCAAGATTATTACTGACAACTGTGCTACACTTAAAATCACTCAGGTAAGCAGGTGGTTTAGACACTCTAGAAGACTTCCTGAGATGAACAGATGGTGTATTAGTGGAAGGGGTGAGAGGTGAAGGTGGATTAGGGATAGGTAATTCTGCAGAGATGTCATCTGCAGAAGTGGCAGTAGGCAAATCTGCAGAATTGGAGACAGGTGAATCTGCAGAAGATGGGGTAGAAATGTGGGAATCAAAGGTAGTGACATCATTGTTAGGATAAGATGTAGAAGAAAAATCAAACATAGAAGGAGTGGAGTGAGCTACTGAAGGAAAAAGGTGAGGTAAAGGCATGCTAGTGTGAGGGGATAAAGAATTAGAAGGTGAAACAAAAGGAAAAATAGATTCTAGGAAGTGAACATCTCTGGAAAGAAAAATTCTTTTGGTGGTTAAGTCAAGTAACTTGTAACCCTTAACACCAAACGGGTAACCAAGAAACACACAAGCTGAAGATCTAGGGTCAAACTTTTGTCTGTTGTGAGTAAGAGTAGAGGCATAACACAGGCAGCCAAAGACTTTTAAATGAGCAAAGGAAGGAGGTCTGCCATAGAGTTTTTCAAAAGGAGTTTTTTGGTTTAGGATTTTAGAAGGTAACCTATTTATAATATGAACAACAGTCAGCACACATTCACCCCAATAAGATATAGGAACATTAGATTGAAACTTCAAAGCCCTTGCAATGCTTAAAATGTGTTGGTGTTTCCTTTCCACAACTGAGTTTTGTTGTGGAGTGGCAACACATGTATGTTGATGAATAATGCCCTTATTTGCATAAAACTCTTTTAAGAAAAACTCAGGGGCATTGTCAATTCTAATGACTTTTATATTGGCATGAAATTGTGTGTGTATCATATTATAAAATGAGATTAACAAAGGTCTAGTGTCAGCCTTTGATTTCATAAGGTAAATCCAGGTTGATCTTGTGGCATCATCCACAATGGTAAGGAAGTATTTGAAGCCATCATGAGTGAATTTTGCAAATGGTCCCCAAACATCACAGTGGATCAGATCAAAAGCTTTATTTGAAATATGATTAAAAGATGGGAAAGGGAGTCTTTTCTGTTTGGCAATGGGACAAATAGTACAATTCTTATTACTGTGAAAAGTTTGTACATCAGGAATTGAACTATGCAAAGCATGAACCTTATTATCAGAGACATGTCCTAACCTCATATGCCAAATATAGGACTTGGTAACATTAGGAATATACATGGACTCAGACACAGAATTGACAAAGGATTGAAAAACTGACTCAAGGACTGAAGTAGCTGTTGAAACAGATTTGCTATTTGAATCAGTATGCAGCAGATACAGATTGTCATGTAATTCACCCACTCCAATCGTCTTCCAGCAAGTAAGGTCCTGGATAAAACACAAATTTGATAGAAAAACCAGGCAACATGAAAGTGTTTTGGTTAATTTACTGACATAAATTAGGTTGAAATTAAAAGAGGGAACACATAGCACATTTTCAAGTTTTAAAGTTGCAATGACTTGAATTGTACCAATGTGTGTAACATTGACTCTTTCACCATTTGGCAATTGAACAAAGGTTGATATAGAACTGGTTATGTGTGTGAACAAAGATAAAGAATGGACTATGTGGTCTATGGCTCCAGTATCAAGAATCCATACATCATTACCATGAGCAGCTTTATTGACAGGATTAATAGCAAAAACTGAATGATGCAAATCTAAGGAAGCAAAATCAGACCAAGCAGTACACGTATTACCTTAAAGAGCAGAATTAGCTGAATGTAAGGCATCATTGGTACCACCAGATGTAGATGCATGTGAACTGAGCATTGAAATCAGTTGTTGATACTGCTCTGATGTGAAAGGGAATGAATTGACCTGTGGAGTCTGTGGAGTATCAACATGTCCTTGATCACCTTCAACCAAGACTTGATTTGCCATAGCCACTTTGCCTCTCTGCTTGTAACCAGGTGGAAATCCCACTAATTTGTAGCACTTCTCCATAACATGGCCAAGCTTCCCACAGTGACTACACATAGGCCTCCCTTTTGTATTATTTCCTTTGACATACTTGTTGTTCCCTGGAAAAGAATTTCCCTGATTGAATCCTTGATTTCTGACTGCCAGAGCAGTTGATTCAACTGAGGGAGCAACAGTGTAACCTAAACATCTTTGCCTTTCTTCTTGAATCACTAAAGAAAATGCCTTATCAATAGAAGGACTAGGCTCCATCATGAGAATTTGTGTTCTAACTTGAGAATAAGAATCATTCAAGCTATTCAAGAACTGCATAAGAGAATCTTGATGCTGAAGTGCTGTGATTTTGTCATTCACACCACAAGTACACTTACCACATGAGCAATATGGTAAAGGCCTGAAATTCAATAGTTGATCCCAAGCAACTTGTAGATCAGTGAAAAATCCAGTGATCGTAGCAGCACCTTGCATCATAGTTGAAATTTGCTTCTGAAGTTGAGAGATTCTTGGTCCATTGGCTTGAGAGAACCGTTTCTTGAGAGTATTCCACACTTCAAATGCAGTGTCTCTGTAAATCACACTAGCAGTGAGATGAGGGGAAACAGAATTCAAGATCCATGAAGAGATCATTGAATTGCATTTTGACCAAGCTTTCTTCTCTAATGGTGTGATTGCCATTGAAGCATTGATAGAGCCATCAACAAAACCTAGCTTGCTTTTGGCATCCAAAGCCATTATCATTGCTCTCGACCACATAGGATAGTTGTTCTCAGTCAATGGCTGAGTAACCAAAATCGCACCTGGTGTTTCACCATGGTGCAAGAAGAATGGACTTCGTGGATCTTCCATTGGAGTCAGCTCTCGCTGAGAAGAGGAAGATGAAGCAGTTTGACTATTCTGAGCATTTGACGCCATTGAAGAGGGAACCTAGCTCTGATACCATGTAACCAAACAGAGATGAAGATAACAGAATTCTATGAATGCACAAAGAGAAAATTGGAGAGAGGAATTGAGAAACTTTCTCTTAATCTTGTGATGAAATGAATCTATACATGATCTGAGGTTATATACACCTCTGTGCCTAAACTCCCAAAACAGAGAGTAACAAACTAACCAAACCCGTAAGAAAATCAGTTACAACACGTGTGGAAATCAGTTATAGCACGTGAGATACAAATTGAGTAAAATAACAAATAAAACTACATGCCGTTTAGCCTCTAATTTAAATATCCTTGTAGCTTGCTTATGTCGTTTAGTTCTTCTCTTCTTGCTTCTTATTCTTTGGTACTTTCTTCTTAACTGGTTTCTTCTTAATTGTCTGATAATATGGAATGAGAGAATTGTGAAATCGTTTCATTAATGAAGGTGCTGAATCGCTAGAACCAGAATTGTTTGCTGGGAAAATTGAAGCTATGGAAGGAATAATTGCATGTGAAATGTTATCTTCACTTATTGGGCTACCAGGAGGAGATTTGGTGGGTGGGGCAATTGATTCCTTCAAAGAACCAGAGAGGTAGAGAATTTCTAATTATTAGGAAACATATTGTAAGTTTTCAACCTTCATGCCGTTTATATATCTGTACCATGTCTTTTCAACTGTGTCCATGATTGCCAACTTCCTTCAAATAAAATCACACATAACCAACAATTACGAAATCAATTAAGTTATGAATTTCAAAAATCTCATTCAACTAAAACTTACTTTAAATTTAAAATCATAACCTTTTGAGTGGTTCCAAATTTCAACAGACTAGACTTTGGGATCAATCCCCTGCTGCCACATGAGATTCCGGACCAATATTTGACAACGATGGTTGAAGATTGAGGTGCATATCAACTATTAGGCAATGGACAGTGCATGCAAAGGCAGAGGGCAAGTCAAGTTATCAAAAGTCTTCCATTACCCAAATAGAGAAAGAAAAGAAAAAAAAAGTGATCAAAATTCAAAAGTAATGAGAATGCAATGGGAACTTCCTCTCCTCTTCTATTATTGCTCTTAAGATTTCGTTGCACCTTCCTTCTTCTTTACCTTGAGACACACATGGACGGATTTACAGATGAGAAAGCAACTGATAATGCAATGATTTAATCAATTCTCTTTGCAAAAAAAAAAAAAAAAACCAGTACATTTATAGACCAATTTTTCCTAATTTAGGTAAGAAATCAGTATAGTTGGCCTTCTAATCACCTTTAAAACTGGGTAAGCTCTTCCATTTGGCCACTTAGGCAATGTCCTAAGACCCCCAAGTTAAAGAAGCCCCCTCTATTAGCCAATAAAAATAATAAATTATATTATCCATTTGTCTTGTAATATAAAATTTTCAATTAAGGCTTCTTTTATTTCATGTGATGTCTCACAAAGGAGAGTAGACTTTCTTTTCCTCTCTTTTTCTCTCAAAACACCAAAATCAAAATTAAAATCAAATTAATGTTACTTTCTTGCCAAATTTGTAGCATGTAGTGTGAAATGCAAGGAACATTGACTATCTCAAAACCCAATATTCTGAAATTACCCAATGTTTCTGCCTAGATTACAAATTTTACTCTCTAACGTTACCTAAAATTCAATTCATTTTTTTAACATTACTTTCGTTCAACTTAATCCTCTAATTCTCAAATTTATTCAATTAAGGTTTCCTACGAAATCTCAAAGAAGAATAAGAAGAGGCGAGGAAGTTTCCTGTGGATTCTTTTGATCACTTTTTTCTTTTCTTCGAAAGAGTTTTGAAAACTCGACTAGCGTTTTGGGTGGGAGAAGAATTTTGATAACTTGATTGTCCCAAAATCTCACGTGTCAGCAAGGCATTGATCCCGAACTTTAATCTGTTGGAACTTGGAAGTTGGATCCACTCATGCAGTAATAATAAAAAGCATGCTTTAGTTGAATGACAATTATATGTTTTCTTTTCCTTGACAGTGTCCCCAAATCCTCAAAGGCTCAAACCCAAAAGGTCTAAAACCCCCCACCTCCATTCTAGAAAGTATTAGCATTCTCCCCTATTGAAATGGATCCAGGAAAATTGTCATCTATAAAGCTTTTCAAAGCCAAAGACAATTGACATTACCAAAATGTTTGAGGGTCAGCTGTTCAACTTGCACCCAAGAAGGGTCTGATCACCTTCCTTAGCATTTGCCTTCGCTTCCTCTGCATTGTGATCGAAATCATAAGCTTTGGATTTGTTATAACTTATAACCATTCAATTTTATCCCTACACTATTTCTTTTCTTTTGTAAGTCACTCTTAATAGATTTCCAATAATAGATTTATCACCGTCTTAAAACGTGAGAGTTTGAACATTGTAAAATTGTTAATTGTTGTAAAATAGATAACACAGACTTTCCTTAAATAAAGAGAACATCGTAAGTCAATATGCTACAGTTCAGAAAAAAAAAAAAAAAAGATTAGCAGAAATTTTTAGTGCAAATGAAATTTATTGATGATGTGTGAATTTGGGTGACTTGAAGGGTATTACTATGAGGATCAACATATACACGGTCTTAAGGCCACGATTAACGTCTTTTTTTTTAGGCAAATTCCTTCATTTAAGTTTTCATTTAATCAAATTTAAATTTTATGTGGTAAATTGGTAACTTTTTCTTTTTTGGTTATAATTTTTAATTTTTTTAAAAAAATAAGATCATGTCTATTATGAGACACTAGTGTGTTAACTTATACTTTTTTTAAACCATAAATTTCTAAAATATATAATGGTTTTTCATTATATATATATATATTGTGGAGGGAAAAGCCCAACCATACGTAGTGGGCCTAAAGCCCAATGTGAAGGTTATTGTATGTCCAAGGAGGCTAAAATTGTCGAGGGGTACTTCGAGTGAAAGAAAGATACATGGGGACGAAGAAACTCCGTCCGAAGAGAGCGTCAGTGTTCCGAAGAGATCATTATCCTTGGATAAAAAGATTCTGGGTCATATAAACATTTGGGGGGTTCGAATGAGTTTACTAGTGACTTCAGTAGTCTAGATAAGCTTTGGACACGCTTGGAGATAAGAGGAATGGAGAAATATCTAAAAGGAAAAGTTGCCACCATCGTATTAATGCACTGCAGCAACTTTTCTGGCCGCATTTATGTAGAGAAGACCCCTGAACAGTATAACTTCAGCTACCGCTACTCACAAAAAGCTAAAGGAGATACATGACATGACATGCACTCAAGTAGGGAGCTAGATGAAGAACAAGTGGACGATGGGGATGATGGGGCAGGATGTTATATAAAGAAGAAGAGCTCCTAATAGAATGGGGGGGAAAGGAAAAAGAAGAAAGAAGTAAAAAGAGAAAAGAGAGGTCTTGCTGTAACCCTAAGAATTGTAACCTGTATTCAATTTATTATAAGTCTCTTCGGACTTGAGCTTACTTGATCTTTACGTGTATTTTTATGCTGGTTTATACTGGGACATTGTGATTAACCGTCATAAGCTCCACAGTCAACCTAGCTCTATCATCCACACTCTACAAATTTATTGTTTTTGGGCTTGGGCCACAAATCCTAACCCTACACACACACACACACACACACACACACATATATATAAAATTTAATTAGTTTTAAACTCTTCGGTTTTCACACTCAATAATTCACTTGACACAAAATTAAAAATTAAATATGACACGTAGCACAAAATTGAGAATTCAATTAAAATCTAATTGGATTTTCTCTAAGTTTTAGCTATATATAAATATATGAACTCATTTGGCACAAATTTAAAAACTTAAATTAGATGGGACACATAGCAAAAAATTATATTCTAATTAAATTCCTATTTCAAATATAATTAGTTTTTCTCTTAGCTTCATGGCAGCTCAGGCATAGGTTCGCAGGGGAATTGAGTGGAGCTCCTTTGTGTTTGTTTTTTATTTTCTGGGCATGTAATGTGTTTTTGGCGACACCACTCTTTAGTTGGTGTTGCCCCTCTTGCGCTAGTTTCAATTGTTGCTAGCCTTACGTGTACTCCATTTTGTTTAATAAAAGTTTTCAACCATTTTTTCTCTCAACTTTGACTATTAATATATATATATATATATATATATATATATATGTCCTATGGTCCATAGGATTTGATTTAGTAAATTCCTCAATTTGGCCTTCTTCTTTTTTGACAATTTTTTTTTATAGCCTAAGTTCATGCTTCACTAGAATTGTCGAATTATGGTTTTCTAGGGTTCCCTACCCATCCTACAATTTCTTTAGTATTTGTACTGGTGGTTGTAAACTTGTAGCCTCCTAAACAATTAATAATTTGATCAATAATATTTTAGAAAGGTTTTCTCATTTCTTTTCTATAATGGTACATTTGGATGGCAGGATTTTAGCATGAGAATTTAGATTTGGATTTGACAAATCTACAAATGATTTTAAACTTTGAAATTGTTGGATTTGAAATAACTTCCAAACTCATGGAATTTCAGAAATCCTTAAAGACATATTTCAATAGATTTTAAATTTTAAATTTTCAAATCATCACAGGTATAAAATATATTTAAACAAGAAATTTTAAAATTTATAGATTTGGAATTAAGGAAAAAATTCTAAAAGTGGTAAAAAAATTTTGTTGGAATTGACCAATTTGCTCACAGGGATTGTGTTTATATGATCCAGTCCCGATGCGAGACCCGCAAGTACTGCTTCGGGACTATCTAACATTTTTCCCTGTAAAAGAAGTTTAGTAGAGCCCAATTCCACAACGCAAATTTGGAAGGGTACGAACATCATGGTCTGGAGCCCAGAATGCTGGCCCAGACGAGCCCGGTCATATGGCGAGCTTGCCAGTGAGCTCACACCAGCCACCCAATCTGGATTTGAAGTGGCAAAAGCTTTGCCTGGGAGGTCACTGCCATTCACGAAGGACAACATTTTTGATGCCAAGAAGAACCACTCGGTGTCGGTGAGCTCTTGTTCGTCAATAGACCCCGAGTTCGATAAACTGAGGTTGACCAACATCTTCTTAACATGCTCCTCTTCCATCGCAAATGTTCCATTATTAAGATAGACTTTTTTGCCTTGGTAGTATCCGAAACCCCAGTCCAAAATTGGCACTAGGGGTGTGCAAAAAACCAATGAACCGAACAAACCGGCTGAAACCGACCGAACTGTTGCCAAATTTTCAGTTCGGTTTCGGTTTGGTTCGGTTTCGGTTTCATTTTTTAAAAACCGAAATTTTTGGTTTTGGTTTCGGTGTTGGATTTTTTCACCCGAAACCGAACCGAACCGACCGAATATATATATATATATATATATATATATTTATGTAACTCTGTTACATAATAGATCAATGGCTTAGTGGTATGCAACTTTATGGTTTGGCCGCTGATCCTAGGTTCGAGCCATCGCGTGGGAGCTTATGTTTTTTTTGTTATTTAATTTTTTAAAACCCTAAATCATGACATAAAGACGGAAATACCCCTCCCCTATTTATTCTTCCCTTTTCTTTTCTTCACTTTAGCCGCCCCCTTCCTATCTTCTTCTCTCAATTTTTTTTTATGGAGTTCAGCCCTCAGTCCCTCCTCTTCTCTCACCGCTCCACGCCTCCATATGCCGCCTCCACGCGTCGGCCTTCTTGCTCCAGCCTCCACACGCTGGCCTTCCTACACCGGCCTCCACACGCCGGTCTCCCTACGTCGACTAATCTTTTCATTCTCACGGTGTCACGGTGACCCTCCCTCTCTCTTTAATTTCTCCATAGTTTCCTCTCTCTTTTTTAGATTCTGGGTTTGTTTAATATTGAACCAATGATATTTTTTCAATTTTTATGTGCAAATAAAGTTAGGGCTTTGAAATGTGCTTGGTCAGTTGGTTGTTTATCTTTTCAATTTCTTCTCTCTTTTTTAATATTCTGGGTTTGTTTATGAATCAATGCTATTTTTCCAATTTTTATGTGAAATAAAGTTAGGGTTTTGAAAAAACCCATGTGCTTGGTTGTTTAGTTTTGCAATTTCTTCTCTCTTTTTTGTATTCTGATTTCTGGGTTTGTTTTTTTTTTTTTTTTTTCTTTGTTTGCTTTCTTAGAAAATAAATGATAAGGAACCGAAACCGACCGAAATCGAAACAAACCGAAACCGACAGTTTTTCAACAATTTCGGTCGATTTCGGTTGAGACTTTTAAAAACCGAAAATTTCGGTTTCGGTTGGTCGGATAGAAAAAAACCGACCGAACCGAACCGATTACAGCCTTAATTGGCACACCGGAATAGTCGTGTGATAACTTCCAGAAGATGGCATAGGTCCAGTTAAAGAGGCAGTCGTCCTCAGTCATCCAATGGAGCCGGCTTTGAAGGGTTTGCTTGTAAGGACATACAACTCTACTCCAACGAAGATCTTTGAATTCAGGCACATCCATACTCCCTTTTATACTTTGGTTTTTTTTTTTTTTTTTTTTGTATTCCGCATATCTTTAGGCATGCTATCCATGTTGAATAAATTAGTAGCAGCACACGTAAGAATGGATTTGGGTTGTCCTAGTCTTTAGGAGGTCAGTAGTTTGTTTCTATTCATTTCCTAGTTAATAGGAGTTGGCCTAGTCAATAGGAGTTTGTTGATGCACGTTGGATAGTGCCTTTTTACATGTTGCTTTCAGTTATGTATTAGCCTATTTATAGGCTGTTGATTTATCAAAAAAAAATTGCAGAAAGTTTATCCTTTATTTTTTGAGTATCCTCTGTTTCCCACTCTTAGTGCAATAAACGTCCTTTTAGTTCTTTTGTTTTTATCAGTGGTATCAGAGCTGTGAGAAAAGCAAAAGAGAAAGAGTTGCCAAACAGCATTGATGGCTTCAGACTCAAATTTTGTGCAGGCGGGGATCCCACGTTTTGATGGTCACAATGACCATTGGAGTATGCTAATGAAGAATTTTCTACGGTCCAAAGAGTATTGGCCGATTGTTGAATCTGGAATTCAAGCACCAGCACCTAATACAGTCTTGACAGATGCCCAGAAAACAGAGTTGGAAGGGAGAAAGCTCAAAGATTTGAAGGCAAAAAACTACCTTTTCCAGGCAATTGATCGTCCCATCTTGGAAACAATTCTTAGCAAAGAAACTTCCAAAGGTATGCCCATATTCCAGATGAGAAGAGGAAGAAGCTAGATAACAAGGGAGAAAAATGCATTTTTCTTGGTGTTAGTGATAAGTCAAAAGCTTATAAACTATACAATCCTAGCACCATGAAAATTGTCATCAGCCGTGATGTGGTATTTGATGAAGAAGTTACTTGGTCATGGAATCAAAATGGTGTTAAAGAAAGTATTCCAGCAGATTTTGATGATGAAGAGAAAGGGCAGCAGCCTATGGAGAATGAGCAAGAAGAGGAAGTCACTCAAAATGTTCCAATAGTTGATCAAAGCCCACTTGCAGCTGAATCACAAAGGTCTCAACGAAACTTCCAAAGATATTTGGGATTCAATGAAGAAAAAATATGAAGTCTCTGCTAGAGTGAAGCGTGCACAACTTCAAGCTTTGAGAAGAGATTTTGAGACTCTACAAATGAAGGATGGAGAATCTGTCACCAGCTACTGTGCCAGGACCATGGAGATTAGCAACAAAATGCGCTTTCATGGTGAGAAGATGGAAGATGTCACCATTGTTGAAAAGATATTGCGTTCCCTGATACCAAAGTTTGATTATGTCGTGTGTTCCATTGAAGAATCAAAAGACATAGATGCATTTTCTCTTGATGAATTGCAGAGCTCCTTGCTGGTCCATGAACAGAAGATGAACCGAAGTTCAACTTCAGAGGAGCAAGCTTTAAAGGCTTCTACCTCTACTCATTTCTCAAACTCTAGAGGAAGGGGTACAGGTAGAGGTCGAGGTAGAGGAGGCAGAAACAACAATGATCGTGGGAACCAACAACAAAGTCATCATCATCAAGAGAGTCAATTTCAAGGAAGAGGCAGAGGACGTGGAGGCCACCACTCAACAACTTATCGATCAAAGTCAGCAGACAAGTCCAATGTTGAATGTTTCAGATGTCATAGGTATGGCCATTATAAATCAGAATGTCAAACTGATTTGAATAAACAAAGTGGAGATCAAACTAACTTTGCAGAAAAGGAAAAAGAGGTGTCTCTTTTGATGGTGTGTCACGTGAAAGAAGAAACTCAACAAAAAATGTGGTTTTCAGACACTGGCTGCAGCAATCACATGTGTGGAGAGAAAGAGGCATTTTCTGACTTGGATGAATCCTTTCGCAGCTCTGTTAAGTTTGGTGACAACTCCAGAATTTCTGTTATGGGAAAAGGAAAGGTAACAATCCAAACCCAAGGAAATTCCACTCACACTATCGCTAATGTTTATTTTGTGCCAGATTTAAAGACCAACTTGCTTAGTGTGGGTCAGTTACAAGAAAAAGGATACGAGATTTTTATCAAAGATGGAGTATGTCAGATTCAAGACGCAAAGTTGGGCTTAATTGCTCAAGTTAACATGACGGCGAATCGTTTGTTCCCACTGTATCTCCACAACACAACTCATTTGTGCTTCTCAGCAAAATTAAAAGATGAGGCATGGCTATGGCACTTTCGTTATGGGCATCTGAATTTTGGCGGATTGAAAACACTACAACAAAAGAACATGGTGACGGGGCTTCCTCAAATTACAGCATCTTCTCAAGTTTGTGAAGAATGTGTTGTTAGCAAACAACACCGTAATCAATTCCCACAAGGAAAATCTTGGAGAGCAAAGAAAGCATTGGAGCTTGTTCATTCCGACATTTGTGGACCAATAACACCACATTCTAATGGAGGTAAAAGATATATAATTACCTTCATTGATGATTATAGTCGTAAGATATGGGTTTATTTTTTGCAAGAAAAATCTGAAGCCTTTGTAGCTTTTAAAAGCTATAAAGCACTTGTTGAGAAAGAAGTTGGCAACCCAATAAAAGTTCTTCGCACGGATCGTGGTGGAGAATATAACTCACATGAATTTGCAAATTTTTGTGAGAACCATGGAATCAAGAGACAACTTACAGCAGCTTATACACCCCAACAGAATGGTGTATGCGATAGGAAGAACCGCACTATTATGAATATGGTGCGAAGCCTTTTGACAACCAGTGGCATTCCAAAAAGTTTCTGGCCTGAAGCAGTTAATTGGAGCATTCATATATTGAACAGAAGTCCTACATTTGCTGTTCAAAATATGACACCAGAGGAAGCATGGAGCGGAAGGAAACCTGTTGTAGATCATTTTCGGATTTTTGGGTGTATTGCCTATGCCCATATTCCAGATGAGAAGAGGAAGAAGCTAGATAACAAGGGAGAAAAATGCATTTTTCTTGGTGTTAGTGATAAGTCAAAAGCTTATAAACTATACAATCCTAGCACCATGAAAATTGTCATCAGCCGTGATGTGGTATTTGATGAAGAAGTTACTTGGTCATGGAATCAAAATGCTGTTAAAGAAAGTATTCCAGCAGATTTTGATGATGAAAAGAAAGGGCAGCAGCCTATGGAGAATGAGCAAGAAGAGGAAGTCACTTAAAATGTTCCAATAGCTGATCAAAGCCCACTTGCAGCTAAATCACAAAGGTCTCAACGTGTTCGAAGAAGACCAGCATGGATGCATGATTATGAGGTAACTGGAATTGATCAATCTAAAGACCCAGTCACTCACTTTGCTCTGTTTTCAGACTGTGATCCTACCAGTTTTGAAGTGGCTATCACAGAACCAAAATGGAGAAAGGCTATGGATGCTGAAATTACAGCTATTGAAAGAAATGATACATGGGAGCTATGTGATCTTCCAAATGGGTAGAAGACTATTGGCGTAAAGTGGGTTTACAAGACAAAGCTGAAGGAGAATGGTGAGATTGACAAGCACAAGGCACGCTTGGTAGCTAAGGGTTACAAGCAGGAGTTTGGTGTTGATTGTAAAGAAGTCTTTGCTCCGGTTGCAAGGCATGATACAATCAAGTTGGTGATTGCTATGGCAGCTCAAAACTCATGGCCTATCTTCCAGTTGGACGTGAAATCAGCATTCCTCCATGGAGATTTGAAAGAAGAGGTATTTATCGATCAACCTCCTGGTTATGAAAAACTTGGCAATGAGCATAAAGTGTATAAGTTAAAGAAAGCTCTATATGGATTAAAACAAGCTCCACGGGCTTGGTATAATCGTATAGAAACTTATTTTTTGAAGGAAGGATTTCAAAAATGTCCTTATGAATATACACTTGTTATAAAAATTGAAGATGGAGGAAAGATGCTCATTGTTTGCTTATATGTGGATGATCTAATCTATACTGGAAGTAATACAGCCATGTTTGAAAGCTTTAAGAAATCCATGATGGCTGAATTTGAAATGTCTGATCTTGGCATGATGCATTACTTTCTTCGCATAGAAGTGTTGCAGTCCTCTGTTGGCATTCTTATTTCTCAAAAGAAGTATGTGGGAGAAATCTTGGACAAGTTTCAGATGAAGGATTGTAATCCTGTGAATACACCATATGAGTTTGGTTTGAAGCTAAACAAGGATGATGGAGGAAACAAGGTTAACAGTACTCTTTACAAGCAGATTGTGAGGAGCTTAATGTATTTGACTGCAACAAGGCCTGATATAATGCATGCTGTAAGTGTCATTAGTAGATACATGGAGTGTCCAACAGAGATTCATCTTTTGGCTGCAAAAAGAATTCTTAGGTACTTGCAAGGTACTAAAGAGTTTGGGCTATTCTTTAAAAAGGGAGAAAAGTCAGATTTGTTTGGCTTTACAGATAGTGATTATGCAGGAGATTATGATGATCGAAAAAACACATCTGGGTATGTTTTTATGCTGGGAACAGGAGCTGTTTCATGGTCATCAAAGAAGCAGCCAATCGTCACATTGTCAACCACTGAAGCTGAATTTGTTGCAGCAATAGCTTGTGCTTGTCAAGCTATTTGGCTGAAGAAGATTCTTGAAGAACTACAGTTCAAAGAAGATGGGCCTACTCTTATTTACTGTGACAACAGTTCAGCAATAAAGCTCTCAAAGAATCCTGTTCTACATGGTCGAAGCAAGCATATAGATGTGAAGTATCATTTCTTAAGGGATCTCACGAATGATGGAGTTATTAATTTGGTTTACTGCAGAAGTGAAGATCAGATTGCTGATATTTTAACAAAGCCTCTCAAATTTCCAGCATTTCAGAAGCTCAGGGAGCTACTTGGTGTTTGCAGTTCAAAGGACTTTATTTGAGGGATGGCGCTTCAAAGTTTGAGTCTTATTAAACTGATGTTATGTGTGGAACATCAGTTTAAGGGAGGGATTGTTGAATAAATTAGTAGCAGCACACGTAAGAATGGATTTGGGTTGTCCTAGTCTTTAGGAGGTCAGTAGTTTGTTTCTATTTATTTCCTAGTTAATAGGAGTTGGCCTAGTCAATAGGAGTTTGTTGATGCACGTTGGATAGTGCCTATTTACATGTTGCTTTCAGTTATGTATTAGCCTATTTATAGGCTGTTGATTTATCAAAAAAAATTGCAGAAAGTTTATCCTCTATTTTCTGAGTATCCTCTGTTTCCCACTGTTAGTGCAGTAAATGTCCTTTTAGTTCTTTTGTTTTTATCAATCCAAACTATTTGTATCATCAGACATGTTTGGCTGGAAGATTGACGGTATGGAATATTGAGAGAATCGTGTTAGTCTTTGATTGGATTCTGAACTTTGAGTAGTTTGAGACTTGGTCGGCGGGAAGATTGAGGGTATGGAATGTGAGGATTGTCCAAATCTTTGATTGGATTCTGAACTTTGATCAGTTTGAGACTTGGTCGGCGGGAAGATTGAGGGAATGGAATGTGAGGATTGTCCAAATCTTTGATTGGATTCTGAACTCTCAGTCTGTGACTTTGTTGGCGGGAAGATTGACGATATGGAATATTGAGAGAATCGTGTTAGTCTTTGATTGGATTCTGAACTCTCAGTCTGTGACTTTATTGGTGGGAAGGTTATCGATATGGAATTAGAGTATTGTGGAATCGTTTGATCAGATGCTGAACCACCAGACCCAGAATAGTTTGGTGGAAAAATTGAAGCTATGGAAGGAGTAGCATGTGGAACTCTATCTTTACTCATTGGGCTACCAGGAGGAGATTTGGTGGGTGGGGCAATTGATTCCTTCAAAGAACCAGAGACGTAGAGAATTTCTAAATTAGGAAACAAAATGTAAGTTTTCAAACTTCTTCTTGCCTTATATCTCTACCATGTCTTTTCAACTGCGTCCGTGATTGCCAACTTCCTTCAAATAAAATAACACATAACCAACAATTACGAAATCAAATAAGTTATAAATTTAAATAATCTCATTCAACTAAAACAAACTTTAAATTTAAAATCATTACCTTATGAGTGGCTCCAAATTTCAACAGACTAGACTTTGGCATCAATCCCCTGCAGCCACATGAGATTCCAGACCAATATTTGACGACGATGGTTGAAGATTGAGATGCATATCAACGATTAGGAAATGGACAGTGCATATAAAGGCAAAGGGCAAGTCAAGTTATCAAAAGTCTTCCATTACCCAAATGAGAATCCACATGAAACTTCCTCGCCTCTTCTTATTCCTCTTGAGATTTCGTTGCACCTTCCTTCTTCTTTACCGACACACATGGAAGGATTTACAGATGACGAAGCAACTGATGATGTAATGATTTAATCAATTCTCTGTACAAAAACAACATAAAAACCCAGTACATTTATAGACAATTTTTTCTAATTTAGGTGAGAAATCAGTATAGTTGGCCTTTTTATCACCTTTAAAACTAGTATCAACTCTTCTTCTAGGCCACTTAGGCAACGTCTTAAGACCCCCAAGTTGACAGAAGCCCCCTCTATTATCAAGGTAAGATTTACTTAGTTTTTAAATAAATGTGTACAACACTTTCAAAAAAGTATCGTACATATAAAAGCAAAAGACAAGTCAAGTGATCAAAAGTCTTCCACTAATTAAAAAAAGAAAAAACAATGACCAAGACAAAAGTAGTGAAAATTTACCAAAAAATATCTCTCATCTATAACATTTTTACAAACATTTTCACAATATATTAGGTAATTAATTATTTATTAGTTCTAATTTAAACCAACTACTAAAATTATATTTTTGCTAATCAGTAATAATTTGTTACTTTATTATAAAAGTATTGTAAAAATATCACAACAAATCTTAAGTAGCTGGTTGTTATTATTAGGGTAAAAAAGTAATATCAATAATAAATTTAAATTTAAATTAATAACAACTAACCACTTATAATTTTTTATGTTGTGAAAATATTATAAACATATCACTTTTTCTTCTAATAAAGATATAGCTAATATAACCCTTGAGATTTCTTTGCAGCTTCCTTCGTATTTTCCTCAAGGTGCCCCCACGTGCTCATTGACTCACTCCCAAAACGCCAAAAATTATGTTCGTTTATTGGAATTGTAACCTAGCTTTTATTTATATATTGTAAACTACTTTTATAATAGATTTGACTTAATAGGGACAAGTCAATTTGGCAGTGGTTTTTTGGTTTTCCTTGTCAAACGTTCTCCATTAATTTTCCTTTCTGCACCATATCCTGTGTTATCTATTTTTTATTTACAAATTTGGTGACTTGCTGGTTTCATTGGTTAAATGTGCTTGTACTAGTATTCATTTATGTGTAAGTGGTGTGGTTGATTAAGTAGTATAGTCCTAAATTGGATACTAAAGGGGATAATAAGTAGTTAATATAATATAATTGGAACCAAATTTTTTAGTTTAAACTTTTGGATCAAATGATGTCTTTATATATTATATTAGCCCTTCAATTGGAGTCTTCCCAAGACATGTTCCCCAACAAGTGATGACCTGTAAAAGTAAAATGGATGGCCCTGTGGATTGAATGCTCGTCATCTATCTAGGCTCGCATGTAGATGTAATGCTTGTCCGTTAATGTTTTGACAAATTTTTCAATTTCTCATAAAAGTAGTTTAAAAATTTTCCTAACATAACCTAAAATCAAAAGGCAGTCAAGTTATGAATAGTCTTCCGCTACTCAAAAGGCAAGTCAAGTTTTCAAAACTCTTCCAAAGAAAAGAAAAGAGCGATCATTCAAAAGTAATGAATAGGAAACTTCCTCACCTCTTCTTATTCATCTTTGAGATTTCGTTGCACCTCGTTGCACCTTCCTTCAAAAGAAAAGAGTGATCAATCAAAAGTAATGAATAGGAAACTTCCTCGCCTCTTCTTATTCCTCTTTGAGATTTCGTTGCACCTTCCTTCTTCTATTCCTTGAGAGTGTCCCTTAAATCCTCAAGGGTCAACCCCACCCCCCCCCCCCCCCCCCCTCTTAATTCCAGAAAGTATTAGCATTATCTCCTATTGGAAAGGATTCAGAAATATTGTCATCCATAAAGCATTTCAAAGCGAAAGATTCAGAAAAATTGTCATCCATAAAGCATTTCAAAGCGAAAGACAATTGACAATACCAAAAAGTTTGAGGGTCAGGTGTTCAACTTGCACTCAAGAGGGTCCCATCAGCTTCCTTAGCATTTGCCTTGGCTTCCTCTGCATTGTGCTCATAATCATAAGTTTTGGATTTGTTATTGATGCTGAAGAGAATCAGTAGACTGGACAATTCGGCTTCGATGGGCTGAAGGTTGTAGCGAAGACCTGAAAAATGAACACACTATCAAAGGAGACCGGGGTGGACCGGCCTAAGACCCTCCGATGACTAAGTTAGTATCTCACAAGATTGGAGTTCTAACTGTATTGTAGGAAAATATCAGAATGTTCTTACCTTTGCTTGATTCAGACCGGTCCTTATATAGGGAACCTTGGAGCAGTTATTTGGTTTAGTAACTTCCCCAAGATTCGTGGAAATCAGAAATTCCGAAAATAACTTCCTCAACGGCTATAGAAGTTGCAACCACTAATGGAAGTTACATATTTAGGAGAAATTGGTGGCGATGAACACGGGTTAATTAACCACTACAGAATTTGTCAAGTGTTATATGGTCGTCCGTGTGCCTTGCCCATGGACGACTCTTTGTATGCAAACTGACGTTGTGTGGTCGTCCATGCGCTTTGCACATGGACGACTCTTTCTTCCAGATGGCCTGAGGTTTATTTAGCTAATCAATACCCATGGACGATTCCTATGGACGAACTAGAAATGATCAATTTTTCTATCCCATCAGTTGCCCCCTTTGTCCAGGGGTCTTCCAAGGAAAGATTCAATTTTCATTAACCAGAAGGTTAGAAATTTTTTTTTTTTTTTTTACCACGTGTCGTGATTTCGTTGGTTGACCCATCAGGTCCATTGCGTTTTTCAAAGGGACAGCCACATGTCTTCTTCTGAATGGCTAGCATCGCTTCGTTGACCTGCTTCTGGGCCCTATAAATAGGTACATTCTCTTTCCTGCTCTTCACCTTTCTCATAAGCTCCCTTCTGCCTTCTCGTCCAAGAGTCTCGTCTAGCTCTTCATTCTAGCTCTCAGGTATTTCTTCTTCCTTTCTTAGGTTTTTCGTCTTAATCTTTATTTCAATCATGTCTTCGTCTAGTAGTATAGAGAGAGAAATAGATGAGTACCAGGACGCTTCTTCTTGAAGTTATGAGAGTGGTGAGGGTAGCACAAGCTACAGTAGTAGTTCCTTAGATGAGCAATACTCGTCTGGGGTCCCTGGCATTCCCTTTGAGGAATTCCAGGAAATGCAACGTAGGATGGCATCTAGGGCTGGGACTAGCTCGTCTAGAGAGCCACCTAGCGTTTCTCAAGACGAGGATGAGGAAGAGGAGAATGTCATATACAGTTGTGCCCCCAAGATAGCGCCCACCCTAGACGCCCCAAAATTAAAAACTCTTGTAGATAGATACCAGATCCCTCTTGAATTCAATCCTCGTCTACCCAAGGAAGGAGAGTGATGTTGCTCTCCTTCTTCTGGTTTAGGAGTATATGCTTCTTATCTTTTAGCTAGCCTTAGGTTTCCTCTTAATTCTTTTTGTATAGGTCTTCTCCATAGGTTGGGTATTGGACCTAACCAGCTCAACCCCAATGGATGGAGGACAGTAGTTGCCATACAAGTGCTATGGCATGAGGCATTGGAAGGGGACTGTCCTATCATAGTGGACAAGTTCCTCTATTGTTATAAGCTCTCAGAGATAAAGAAGTCTGCTAGTTTTTACTAGTTCTCATCCAGAGGCTCCTACCATAGTTTAATAAAGGGCCGTAGCTCGTTTGACAGGCTCTGGAAAAAAGAATTTTTTATTATTTTCAGAAATTGGGCTAGGGACCCAGCTGATGTGGGTAATGCCCCCTTCCCACCTTTTACTGGCCCTCTAGGTTGTCTTCGTCCTGAGGGTATGTCTCCTTCCATTTTATTTTATTTTTCTTTACATATTTTCTAACTTTCAGTCGTCTAACTCCTATTTCTTTTTATTGATGCAGCTGTTGTTCGTCCATGCTTGGTCAAATTTCACTTGGATTGAATTGACCAAGTGTGTGCCTTCCCTGGGAGAACCTTTCATGATCTAGTCACTCTCAGTCGTCTAGCTACGTGGGGGCTTGGCCTAGAACCTACCGCTGAAAACCTTTGTCACGAGGAGACTACTCGCCGAAGTAAGTATCATCCATTCTTCTCTTTTTTTTTTTTTCTTCTTTTTTTTTTTTTTTTTTAACTTAATTTTCCTCGTCGCAGGAATAACTACAATGAGGGAGAACAAAGAAAAAACCATAACTAGTGGGGAAGAGGATGCAACTGCACCACCAGTCATCCAAAAACCTTCCGTCCAAACAAGGAAGAGAAAGTCTAAGACTATATCCAGTGTTGTGGATCTAGACGATCTTCCAAGTCATCGAGGTCCTAAGAAGCAAAAGCCTGGCAAGACTTCTCTTCCCAAGGTTCCCAGATTCACAGCTCCGACGGTTAATCTGGACGACCCTCCATTGGATGTGGAACCCGTCCAAATAGTTCATCCCGTCCAGACTAACCTTACTCCCCCTCCAGCCAAGACTCCTCGCAAGCCTCATCCGTCTGAGCCATCTGATCGTCCTTCGAACTTGGTGCTGGACGAGGGCTACGCATGGAGGACGTTCAAAGGAATCGTCACTGATAATGAAGTTAATGAATGTTATAATATGTCAGTGAAGGAATTTGAACGTTCCGGTATCCATGACCTTTTTAAGGTATGAGTTTCATTCGTCTTTTTTGTGTTTTCAATAAGTTTTTCAAAAATGAAATGTCAACTTTCCTTCATCCACACATAGGCTATGTCAAAGTTTTACACAGTGATGTGCCAGGCCAAGGAACTTTGTGAAGAGGCAAAGACGGCGAAAGAGAAGGCTAAGGAGCTGAACAATGAAATTTTGTTAAAGAAGGGGGAGGTGATTAGGTTGACTGATGACTTCAATCGTCTGCAAGCAAGTGAGACGAAGCTGAAGGACGAGGTGGAAGAGCTCAAATCAGATGTTGTCAAGAAAGACACTCGTATTGCTTACTTGGAGAGGCAAGTTTCTGGATTTGCCTCGTCCTTGGAGAAAGCACGTGAGGAAGCCATTCTATCCTTCAAGAAGTCTGACGAGTATAGGAATCATCTAGACAGTCACTATGCTGCTGGCTATGAGGACTTCCGTGCTGATGCCAAGGAAGCCTTTCCTGATTTAAACTTTGACTCCTTCAAGCTTCCCCTTGCTACAGAAAGCTCCTTGCTGCAGACGAGTTTTGAGGATGTCAACATTATAGACGATGCCAACAATGAAGTTACTCAGGACGATCCCAAGTGATTTTATCTTCCTTTTAGAAAATTTATATTTTAATTTGGTTGGAGATACTCGTTGTTTTGGGCCTTTGCTTTTTTTTTTTTTTTAATTTATTCAAGTACAATTCTCTCGTCCAAATTTATGGACGAGCTTTATGAAAAATTAGTAATTACTTCCAAGGGTTTTTGGTCGGTGGTCATCTACCCTTTGAATTTTATGAATGAATGAATGAATGCTTTTTATTTTCACTGTTTATCGCATTTGAATATGCCATAACTTTGTGAACAAGTTTTATTTATATTGTCCATACTATCTCTGTGGTTGGGATTCACCCACTTAAGGAGATTTGATCTCGTCTTGAGCATAAGGACAAATTTTTTCTTGCATTGTCAAAAATAGTTACATGAATCCACGAGTAACGTCTTTTTGCCAGCTTTATTCATTATTCAAACTTAGGATGATCATTTACTCGTCCTTAGCGAAATTGTTCCCAACAAATGATCGTCCATGTGCTGGATGGTTAGGTTAGTTTGATTCGTCTATGGGCTTGTAGTGTTTTTCCAAGCACATTATTCGTCCATAGTTGTAGACAATCATACCTTAAGTTTAATCTCGCGTTGAGCTTAGGCGGATGTACCTCAAGTTTTATCTTGTCTTGAGCTTTAGACGGATATACCTCAAGTTTTATCTCGTCTTGAGCTTTAGACGGATATACTTTAGGCTTTATCTCGTCTTGAGCTTTAGACGGATATACTTTAGGCTTTATCTCGTCTTGAGCTTTAGACGGACATACCTTAGGTTTATTTTTCCTGCTTTATCCTTAGTTGAAGGAAAGCATATAGACGGTACATCCTTGCGTCCAAGGATTTTATTCGTCTTTGGCTATTTGCCTTTTGTAGATTATTTTGAATGAAATCACAGAAATGAAGGATTCCCATACAATCATACATATACTTGAAAATACATCACATATATATATTTGGAAATCCATACCACGTAATCATTCGTCCACAGGCATGGCACATGCTTAAGAGCTAGTGCCTTTAGGGAATTAAAAATACTTATACATCACAGATTCGTCCATGAATAACACAAAATACTTACACATCTAAAACACATAATAAGTAGTAATAAGCAAACACAAGAAAATAACATTTCAAGCAACAAATTATTTCAAACGTCCATGGCACTCGTCCTGCAGCAATGTTCGTCTGTGATCACCCTTATTGATAGTACCTTCTTAGGTGTTCAACATTCCAAGGGTGTTCCAGCTTCCTTCCATCCAGGGCTTCCAAGTAGTAGGATCCTTGCCTCTTGCAGTTGATAACCCTGTAAGGTCCTTCCCAATTTGGTCCTAGTTTCCCGTGGGCCGGGTTTTTGATGGCCAAAGAAACCCTTTTTAGGACGAGATCCCTAATGTTGAAGCGCCTAGGTTTCACCATGGCATCGTGCTGCTTTGCCATGAGATTTTTGTATCTTGCTATTCTCTGCTCTGCGTCCATCCTTACCTCATCTATAAGATCGAGGTTAAGACGAATTTGTTCCTTGTTTTCTTCATCTTGATACTTCATCACCCTATGGCTGGCCATGTGCACTTTTGCAGGTATGACTGCTTCACTCCCATAAGCTAGTTTGAAAGGAGTTTCCCTAGTGGGGGTCCTCGTCATTGTTCTGTAAGCCCACAAAACACCTGGTAATTCATTTGGCCATACTCCCTTTGCCTTTTCAAGCCGAGTCTTGATGATTTTCAACAAGGATCGGTTTGCCACTTCTGCTTGTCCATTGGCCTGTAGGTGGGAGGGTGAAGAATAATGATTCTTGATTCCCAGTTGTTCACAAAACTTCCTGAAGGGTGTGTTGTCGAACTGTCGTCCATTGTCAGATATTAGTACCCTTAGTACTCCAAATCTGCACACAATACTCTTCCAGACGAAGTTTTTAACATTCTGTTGCTTAATTTTTGCTAAGGGTTCAGCTTCCACCCACTTAGTGAAATAATCTATTCCTACCATCAAAAATTTCATCTGTCTAGTTCCAGTTGAGAAGAGGCCTAATATATCCAAACCTCATTGTGTAAAAGGCCAAGGGGCCATCATTGGAGTGAGATATTCTGACGGCTGTTTAGGAATATTACTGAAACGTTGACATTGATCACATACCTTGACATATGCCTTAGCATCAGCTTGGATGGTTGGCCAATAGTATCCTACACGGATGACCTTGTGGACGAATGATCTGGCTCCTGAGTGTTTACCACATGCTCCTTCATGAACTTCCCTCAACACGTAATTTGCCTCGTCTGGAGCTAAACATCTTAGGTATGGCTGGGAAAAACCTCTTTTGTATAGTACCTCGTCCATAAGGATGTACCTCGCTGATTTAACCCTAAGTTTTCTGGCTTCTTCCTTCCCCTTTGGAAGCCTTCCGTCCTTTAGGTATGATACTATCGGGGTCATCCAATTTTCTTCACCTTCTACTTGTAACATTTCCGAGAAGTCTATGCTTGGCATGTACTGAATTTCATCAAACTCATCCCTTACTTGGTTCGTGGAGGCTTCCTTTGCTAGAGTATCTACTTCCGTGTTCTCTTCCCTTGGGATTTGAACGAAATCAGCTTCTTTGAATTTCTTCATAAGGCGTACCACCTTCTTCAAATATCTCTTCATTCTATCTTCCTTGGCTTCATATGTCCCATTTACTTGGCCTATGACCAACTGAGAGTCTCCTAAGACAAGTATTGAATCTGCTTCCACTGATTTAGCCAACTCCAACCCTTTAAGAAGGGCTTCATATTCCACTTCATTATTAGTTGTTTGGTACTGCAAGCGAACCTTGTGCTTTAGTTTATCTCCTTCTGGTCACTGCAAAACAACTCTTATACCTCCTGCATGCAGTGTAGATGATTCATCTACATGGACGACCCATTTTTTATTGTCTTCTTTCTCATCCAAATCCTCATAACTTGGAGTGAATTCTGCAATGAAATCTACCAGGGCTTGAGCCTTTATTGCATTTCTCGGTTGGTACCGAATGTCGAATTCACTGAGCTTAACTGCCCATTGAATTAGTCGTCTTGCAGCTTCTAGTTTGTTCATTGCCTTCTTGAGTGGATGGTCCGTCATGACATTGATGACATGAACTTGGAAGTAGTGTCTTAACTTCCTAGAAGCTGTTATCAGTGCAAAAACTAACTTCTCTATTAGTGGGTACCTTCCTTCTGCTCCTCTCAGTGCTCCACTAGTGTAATACACAAGCTTTTGCACCTTCCCTTCCTCTCTGATTAATGCTGAACTCACGACATGTGGGGACACTGCTAAGTATAGATATAGTTCTTCTCCTAGCACGGATGGAGTTAACAATGGAGCCGTGGTAAGATAGTTCTTTAGATCATGGAAGGCCTTTTGACACTCGTCCGTCCATTCAAATGCCTTCCTAAAAACTTTGAAGAAGGGTAAACACTTATCTGTGGCTTTTGAAACAAACCTATTTAGAGCTGCTACTCTTCCAGTGAGGGATTGGACTTCCTTGATGTTCTTCGGTGGTTCCATGTTCAATATTGCTTGAATTTTGTCTAGATTTGCTTCAATTCCTCTCTGTGAAACCATGAAACCTAGGAACTTTCCTGATGATACTCTGAAGGCGCATTTACTTGGGTTCAATTTCATCTTATATCGCCTAAGTGTTTCAAAAGTTTCCTGAAGATCGTCCAAGTGGCTTCCCTCGTCTAAGCTCTTCACAAGCATGTCGTCAACATACACTTCCACATTCCGCCCTATTTGTGGACAAAATGTGTGATTCACCAACCTTTGATAAGTTGCCCTTGCATTCTTTAGACCGAAGGACATCACCTTGTAACAAAACAAACCTTGACTGGTAATAAAGGAGGTCTTTTCTTGGTTATCCTCGTCCATCTTTATTTGGTTATATCCTGAGAAGGCGTCCATGAAACTCAACAGCTGATGGCCAGCTGTAGAATCAACTAGCTGATCAATATGTGGCAAAGGATAACTATCCTTAGGGCAAGCTTTGTTCAAGTCAGTGAAGTCTAAGCACATCCTCCACTTGCCATATTCCTTCTTCACCATCACTACATTTGCCAACCAGTCTGGGTAATAGACTTCCCGGATAAACTGTGCTATGGTCAGTTTCTGAACCTCTTCCTTGATAGCCTTCTCTCGTTCAGGAGCGAACACCCTCTTCTTTTGACGAACTGGCTTAGAAGAGGGGGACACATTCAATCGATGAGTAATTACACTTGGATCAATACCTGGCATGTCGTCATGACTCCATGCAAAAACATCGATACTATTCTTCAGAAACTGGACGAGGTCTTTTTTCGTCTTCTCATTCATGCTTGTTCCAATTCTAGTGAACTTTTCAGGATCATTCTCTTGCAATAAAACATCTTCCAGTACTTCAGTAGGTTCCGCGACAACTCTTCTTTCATCTATACTCATAGTCTGCACCTGCTCATCCAAAGCCAACATGGCTAGATAACATTCTCTGGCTGCCAACTGATCTCCTTGTGCTTGTCCTATCCTGTACTTCGTAGGAAATTTGACTGATAGGTGGTAGGTAGATGTTACTACCTTCCAACTGTTTAAAGTAGATCTTCCAATGATGGCATTGTATGAGGATGAACAATCCACCACAAGGAAATTCACTTCTTTGGTTATCAGCTGTGGATATGACCCCACCACTACAGGCAAAGTAATGGTGCCTACGGGCTGCACTTTCATTCCTCCAAATCCTACTAGTGGTGAACATGCTGGACGAAGTTGATCTCGTGCAAACCTCATCTGCTGGAAGGCAGGATAATACAATATATCCGCTGAGCTTCCATTATTCACCGACACCCTCCTGGTTTTGTAATTTGCAATGAGTAGGGTAATGACAATTGCATCGTTATGTGAATGATGAATTCTTTCAGCTTCTTCGTCCGTGAAAGAAATGACTGGCTCATCTGTCTCATTCGTCCTTGGGGATCGTCTAGAGAGTTGGACATTTTGCACCACTTTGAGATACGTCTTCCTTGATCTGGAAGATTGTCCTTCAGAAGTCCCTCCTATGATAACCCTTATCTCTCCAAATGGAGGTCGTGATGATTATTCTACCTTCTCCTTTAACTTCTCGTCTTTATGATCCCTTCCAACAAAGTACCTCAATTTCCCTTGTCTAATGAGGTTCTCGATCTGTTGCTTCAAGTCAAAACACTCGTCCGTGTCATGCCCATGATCTCTATGGAAGCGACAATATTTATTCTTATTGCGCTTGTTAGAATCTCTTTTCATCTTCTCTGGCCACTTCAAGGAAGGATCATCCTTGATTTGCATGAGCAACTGATCGAGTGGGGCATTTAAGGGTGTATAATTCTAATTCCTCGCTGAAGGACCTGCCTTCCTGTTGTCTCAGTCTTTTTTATCTTCCGTTCGTCCCTTCTTTGGACGAGGCCCTTGTTCAGAGTGACGAGTGGGGTTCGCTTCCATTCTTTCAGCCCTCTTCCTCTTCTTAACGATGATTGCATCTTCTGCATTCATAAAGTTTTGGGCTGAATGGACGAGTTCAGCCATGGACTGAGGTTCTTTCTCATAAAGTTTGTGAATGAATAAGTATGAGTTAACCCCGTTGTGGAAGGCTGCCAACAATAGCTTGTTGTCCACCTCATCCACTATTAGTGCTTCCCTGTTGAAACGAGTGATGAAGGATCGCAGACTTTCATTCTCCCCTTGTTCTATAGTTAAAAGACTGGACGAGGATCGCTTATGCCTTTGTCCTTCGATGAAGTTGTTGACAAACAACTTACTCAACTCTTCAAAAGAACTGACTGTGCTTGGAGGTATTTTGCTAAACCACACTTGCGCTGGTCCTTTAAGGGTGGTAGGGAAAGCCCTACACATAATCTCGTCTGGGACTCCTTGAAGATGCATAGTTGTCTTAAAAGTTGCAATATGATCAAAAGGATCACGTGTTCCATCATATGAATCCAAGGAAGGCATTTTGAACTTTGGAGGTAAGGGATGGCCATTGATGAAAGCCATGAAAGGGGAATCTGTTCGGTGAACCAAATCCTCTACGAGATTTGTCCTTCTCATGTTCTCCTTCATCTCGTCCATAACCTTCCTCATCTGATCCATCTCTTTCTCCAAGTGTGGCACCCTTCGCGAAGTGGTGCCCTTTGATTGATTCTCGGACTCAACATTTCCCCTTTTATCTTCTTGACTTTGGGCTTGTTCTTCAGCATATCCTTCACGGCGCTGCCTCTCTATCTCCCTAGTCAACTCTTGATTTTGATGAGTTAACTCTGCCATATTGGCTGCCATGGATTGTATATGTTGGATGGAAGGCAGTTTCATGACAGGCGCTGATTGGTGATCTCAGTTGGGATGGCTAGAAGCATCCCTACTCTCTTGGTGGCCTGGGCTAGTGGCCCTTGATCTAGTCTGAACCATACCAGCCTTTTGTCGGAGAAGGTTAAACTACCAAACTTGAAGTTTTCTGTCCCCACAGACGGTGCCAACTGATGCTGAACAGAATCAATAGGCTAGACAACTCGGCTTCAATGGGCTGAAGGTTGTAACGAAGGCCTGAAAAATAAACAAAATATCAAAGGAGACCGGGGTGGACCAGCCTAAGACCCTCCGATGACTAAGTTAGTACCTTCCCACAAATGGAATTCTAACTGTATTGAAGTAATATCAGAATGCTCTCATACCTTTGCTTGATTCAAACCGGTCCTTGTATAGGGTACCTTGGAGCAGTTATTTGGTTAAGTAACTTCCCTAAGATTTGTGGAAGTCCGAAATTCCGGAAATAACTTCTTCAACGGCTACAGAAGTTGTAACCGCTAATGGAAGTTACATACTTAGGAGAAATTGGTGGCGATGAACACGGGTTGATTAACCACTCCAGAATTTGTCAAGTGTTATATGGTCGTCCATGTGCCTTGCCCATGGACGACTCTTTGTATGTAAACTGACGTTGTGTGGTCGTCCAGATAGCCTGAGGTTTATTTAGCTAATCAATACCCATGGACGAACTAGAGATGGTCAATTTCACTATCCATCAGTTATAACTATCCAATTTTATCCCTACACTTTTCTTTTGTAAGTCACTCTCAAATCTTAATAGATTTCCAATAATACATTTCTTACCGCCATAAACCATGAGAATTTGAACATTGTGAAATTGTTAATTATTGTAGAATAGATAATACAGACTTTCCTTAAATAAAGAAACTATCGTAAGTCAATATGCAAGAAGTTTGTAAAGGAATAAAGTTTAGTAGAAATTTTCAAAATAAATGAAACCAAACGATGATATATGAATTTTGGTGACTTGAAGGAAATTACTAAGAGGATCAAAACACGGGGCCTTATGGTAATGATTAACATCTCTTTTTGGGTGAATTCCCTCATTTAAACTTGATAAAAGCAACCAAATTAGCCTAA
Source organism: Quercus ilex subsp. ballota (assembly GCA_032727855.1). Classification (NCBI taxonomy): domain Eukaryota; kingdom Viridiplantae; phylum Streptophyta; class Magnoliopsida; order Fagales; family Fagaceae; genus Quercus; species Quercus ilex. The sequence goes on along the minus strand of CM064918.1, from coordinate 16,436,311 downwards.
TTAGGTACAAAACCTATACCAGACATTTAATCGAGCATCTGGAGTGAACCATCCACTTCATTCTTCTTGAACAAAGCCAAATATCTTAAATTTATTTGGAACGAAAACGCCATTTTAACTGCAATTTTTACTCCGTTGAAGTCTCAAAACCATCAACCTTGATTTTTTTTTTTTTTCAATAACTATATAGTTACAACTTACAACAAATTGGAAGCCATCTCAATCTAATGTGTTTTAATCAAAAAATAAAAGGTAATTGACATTTTCTTTAAAAAAAAAAAAGTAATTGACTTTTGAGAAATGCTATGTACTGTCCATAATATTTTTACAATAAATTTTAAATGGCAGATTGTTATTAGTGAGTAAAAAAGTAATTTCAGTAGTGTGAAAGTGTTATGAAAATGTTATGGATGTAACACTTTTCATAATTTCTTTTTTAAATGCTATTAAGATGATATCAATTATAGTTATGAACTTATTATTAATTTGTAAATATTTTTCAAGTGAAATGGATAATAATTTTAGTATTTTTCCTCATTAATGTATTAATGTAGTCGAGGACTTTTTTGGTCTTTTTCAGGGCCATAACCCGTTTTTATTAGTCCCTTTAATGGTTCCACAATACAAAAATTTATTGTACAGCATGTATAAAGTCTGAGCCAATCACTCCAACTTCATCTACATAGATGAGTCATCCAGTGAGTTAAATAAAGTCAAGCTTTGGGGCTTTTAATTGTTTGAATTATCAATTTTTTATTTTTGAGAAAAATTTGAATTATCAAGTTCAAGTGATATAAATAATAATAACTTTCCCTATCTACCTTCCCCGCACACCCCCCCCCCCCCCCCCCTCCTTTTTGAGGTAAAAGACAATGCACTATTTACCTAAAACGTATAAAAAAATTTGACAAGTTGCGGGTTTGACTGTTTGAGTCCAAGAATCAACCTCTCTAAAAAGTAAATTTGGGAATAAGATGACATACCATGATCTCTAGAACACCCACATTTATTTAGGTTTCATGGAGGAGGTATCTCATGTGCCCAGTGCATAAGACATCTCTCTCAGACTTTCATTGACAGGGGGGCCCCACACAGTATCTCATGTGCCCGGCACATGAGATATCTCTCTCAGACTCTCACTGACAAGTGGGCTCCATGGGTGTGGAGCAATCTTGTTAGTGAGAGAGATGGCTCATACACTAGGCGCATAAAAGATTTTTCCGGCTTCATGACCCACCAAGGCACCAACAATTTAGGCTTTAATAAAGTTTTAAAACACAGATTAGGTTCATGGCTAGCATTTTCCTCTACGCAGATTATGGGCCATGTTCTCTATCTCTCTTCACAACTTGGATCCCACAATCACTACACTTTCTTTATGCAAAATGACGAATGGGTAGAAAAAAAGCCCATGATCACTACAACAAACTTGACTTGTTTCAACCCACTTTTCTCAAGGGTTGAGTAAAAAGTGCTGAAACCATCACTAAAAATTGGGGTGGGTGGTTAAGTTTGATTAGCTTTATTTTGAGGGTCAAAATAAGTTAAAAAAAAAAACTTGAAATAAATGTGAAAAAAAAAAAAAAAAAAAAAAACGCACCAATTTTTTCAGCCCACAACCCCTGATAAAATCTTACAAATTTTTCGGCCCCTGAAAAAAGCCCACAACAAAATTTTCATCCCTTGAAAAAAGTCCAACAAAATTTAAAAATATAGCCTAAATGTAACCGACAAACACAAAAATTTCACAGAGCAACAAAATTCTCATCTCTTATCACTCTTTCGCTGAAAGCAAATGGAGAAAGCATAGAAATCTCATAGAGTGCATGGAAATTTCATAGAGCTTGACGATCATGGAGATCTCATAGAGCTCGACAATCATTGATTAGGTACATAATCGCACAGCTTTGATTGGCATTGTGTTTCTTAGCTCCGGTTAGGTACGAATCACAAACCCTAATTTCTCAGCTCTTAATAACTTTTAATCGATTTCCCCATGATTTTCATTTCAGATTTCTCAGAAAACTAAGCTAAAATCACTGTAACGTAATCGTTTTCCTCAGGTTGTAGAAGTTGAAATCACTGAGTAGGACTCGCTTCTTTTGGTAATCATCATCATTGTTCCAATTTTCTGTCTTTCAACTTCAATTACGGACAATCGCATTTGAATTTCTTTAGCAGAAATTTACATCTGAGCATATTTTCCTTGTTTATGTGATCAGATTCAATTTTCTTTTAGAAAATCCATAGAATTATTTTTTGTTACTTCATACTCTGTTTCGAGTACTCCATGTAAAATTTGGTTCAAACAAATGGAAATTATTTCTCATTTAATTTTTTGCTAGATCTTAGAGATTTAAGATCGAGAAATTTAATGATTGTGTTATGCTAATTGAAATTTGAAACAAACGAGAAATCTGCTCCAAATTGCTATATTCAATATTAGTTACATCAGAGGCAGTATATATCTGAGAAATTTAGTAAGCTTCTTGTTTTTTTTCAGTTGTCATGTCTATGTGTGTACAGTTTTTGTGTTTAATGTGTGGTGTGTGTGATTGTTGCAGTTGGTTGATTGAGGGTGAGGTTGGTTGGGTATGGCAGGGCTGGTTATGCATTAATTGCATTTGCACCAAAAGCAAATGAGAAGATAAACGGAGGAACTGAAATGGAATGGCCTTGAAAATTTGTTAATTAGTTTGTTTAGGGGCTACTGTAAAGTAGAGACGAGATTAACAGTTTATTGCGGATGCTTTATAAGTATATGCTTGAAAAGATGCTAAGAGCTTTTGTACTAGTTGCAAATTGCACATATTTTATTGTTTTTTTTATCAGAACAGGGAGGAGAGTGTAGCTCAATTTTTCTTTAAAAGCCCAAAATACTATGAGCTAAGGTTCGTCTTTTTGAAAATTGTCCCCCCCCCCTTTAATAATTATGATGTGTTGAACTTGTTGGAACTTGGAAGACATCAATTAATCTAGGCGGTGGGTGCATTGTTTCTGCCATGTATCACGTGGCAATTATTGCATTGTTTTTTCACGAGCATGATGTTTTTTGACTTGTCACCTTTTTTGTATAATTTTTGACCCATTTTCATTTTCTGCAGACCCTGCCACTGAAGCTGCTTCTCAAGCAAACAAGGAGGAGGCAGATGCACAATCGGTGTTTGTTGGCAATGTGAGAAACACAATCTTCTTTTTATTTGAACTTAGCCTTTTCCAAGTTTGCCATTCTTTTAGATTAGTCTGCTGACTCTGCTGGGTTATATGATGTGTTATCTTGGTTTTTCTCCTCCACAACTTTAAATACTCATTCTTGAAGTGCTTAGTCTTTTAAAGAACCACTTATATAGTTTAGTGATGGTTGAGTTTTGTTTTTATTTATATATAGTTATTACTTCTTGTTATTATTTCATAGTAGTGCTTGTTCACATGCTCCCAAGCGTAAATGTATATGTTGAATCTTGTTTGGAGTTACCTTATACTATCATAAACAGTTAATTTCAAGGTAAATGTAGTATGATGATATTCTTGAATGCGGGATGGGCTTCTGACATGTTTACTCCTATAAGATATAATAGGATTTGCAATTTGCCAAAAGAGAAAAGAAAAGAGAAAGGTATTTTCATTGATCTGGATAGGATCCATGTTTTGGTTTGAGTATGATATCAGGTCCAAAGAGTCAATCTGACCCTGTCATCTTTATAAATGTGACAGAACATATACCCTGTTGTCCTGAATTGAAAAAATCTTTATATTAATACATTTTCAGTAAAAGGGTTGCATATTTCTGCTTAACAAGCAGGTTCGAATGTCAGTTGGATGATTACCAATGAAACTAGTATGATGCTTCAACTTTTGCTACATTGCATTGCAATATGCAGATGAGGAGTTTAAATATAGTGATGGCTCATGTAGATATTTCTACGGAGCCCTTTTGTAACATATTTGAGATGTATAGAAACATAACTTAACAATAAAAAAATATTCAACCATAATTTATTAAGAATTGCTTGTGACTAAATAAATTAGTAATATTATTAATCTAGCATGTGGAGGGTCCACTTTGTGGTATAATAGTAAAAGCCTCAAGCTATCAACTATCAAGTATCAAGTGCTGAAGTGCACATAATTGATTACTAGGAGTGGTCACTTCAACCAGCATTACTGAAAGGATAGCACTGTATTCTGAATAACCCTCCCTTGACTCCACCTTGATGGGGACAAAGACCAACTCTGGGTAATGGCCTTTTAATGATTGTCAATTTGGAACTATTTTTGGGCTGTTCGTGGCTATATATGAGGCTGGAGTCACTCCTCCCAGGTTATGGGGTTCCTCCTCATCTAGAATGTATGATCTTGAGAAGCGACTCCAAGAATCTGAACAAAAACACTTAGAGTCTGAACAAAAACGCTTAGAATCTAAACACAAACGAATAGAGGCTGATGCAGAGTTGAAAGAAGAAGTAAAGCACCTCAAAAGCATGCTCGAACAACAAGCTATTCAAATGGCAGAACAAAGAAGACATTTTGAGGAACAACAAGCTAGTCAAATGACAGAACAAAGAGCACATTATGACAAAATGATGATGCAAATGTTGAGTTGTATCACCTCGCAATCAGCCCAATCTAGTAGTGATCACTAAAGTATGAAGATCAACTCAAGCTAGTCACTGTTTTAGTACTATTGGATAAATTTGGCATGACTTGTTGAGCTATTGGTACTAGTTTGCTTTTACAATCCTTATCTTGAAAAATCTTTGAAAATATCTAACTGAAAAATGATAACTCAAATTTAACCGAAAAACTCAGTGTTTGCAAACACATGTAAGCAGCGAGGAGCAACCCAGCTTTGAGGGGCCCTTTGGTGTATCTTTTCTCTTTTAATTGTTATTTTCTCAGTTGGTAATATTGTTATCGTGGGTTTTTTGTGCATGACTTTGTGGCGATTGTGATTTTATTATGGTAATAATCTGATTTACAATCATATTGTCCATATTTTGCGATTTGACAGTCACCCATTTGTTTTCAATTCATTTTTTCAATTGAAAATGAGTTGGGATCTTTGATATACTATTAGAACAAAAGAGGGTTCTTTGTTATTCTCCTGAAAGGTGACATTTTTTAGACATACTAAGAGCGACAATCTCCATCTGTTTGTTTAATGTCTCAAACTTTCAACATGCACTCTATTTGTGGACTGGTTGCTCTTCTGGTTCAAAAAATTTATAAATATTGATTTCCTTTCAAGTTCTGAGAGAATTGTGAATGATTACCTGCTCTTCACCAAGGTTTTATGCTTTTGTTTCTGCTTCTTCACTCTGCTCTACCATTCTCTTTTCATGTTAAAATTCTTTTCTTTTGGGGCTTCTATTGGGTGTGGGATTGGAATATCCTTTTCCATGGAGTATTGGTATTCTTCTCTTTCAAGTTTTATTCTTTTTGGTGAATGACGTTTCTTTAATCAGCATATCATGTTTAGATATATGAACTCTGTTGTGCCTTTTTTGTTCTTTTTGAAATTGTGGGTATCTTGAATTTGATATTGTGGAAAGGTGTGTAGATATATTTGTTGGGAAATTAACAAACTTTTGGTATCATTCTCTCTTTTTCAGAAACTTGAGGGCACCCATAATGGCTGAAATGTTCAATTGTACTAGCTGATAACTTCTTGCTTTGGAGACAATGATGAAGAATAAAATGTATCAGAACTTTTAACTTTTGGACAGATTTGGTCTTTGTATAAAGTGTGGTTGTTGATATATTTTCTCTTAAACAATAATTGACATATCGGCAATTTGTATGCGGCCCATAATCTGTTAATTTGTAGGTTTGAGTTTAGAGATTAAAGAAAGTGTAATTGTAGCAATATACCACTTTTGCTATACATCAATATCATAGCATATCATCCCAACAATTGTGAATTTTTGTGTGTGTATATATATATCATAGCATGATTGTGGTTTTTTTTTTTTTTTTTTTAAATAAAATAAAATCTTATTCTGAGGGTTAAGAAACCCCTTAAATGACCTTATTTATTAAGGGTTGTAAATATAAAATTTTTAAACCTTGGTAAAAGGTTATTTAAGGGTCTCTTGACCCTCAAAATAAGATTAGAGCATTTGTTTTAAAGGTCATGAAGGCCTTTAAAATTTCTTTTTCGACGGTATATGTTTCGAAGGTTATTAAGGGTCAATTGGACTCTTAAAATAAGTTTTTTCAAGGTTTCTTAATACTTTTTTTTAAGGGTTTTGACCTTTGAAAAAAGTCAGATTTGTTGTAGTGGATATATAAAAGACAAGGAAGAAAGTGGGCTTATTTTATGACTCGACACCCAAGCCCACGGTTATCAATCGGGCCATTGAGCCATTAAGCACTTAATGCCCACACCCTTAATGAAGCAAATGGGCTCTTTCTATAAAATAAGCCTTCAAATCCCATTTTCCTCACAATTAATTAACACCTATAAACAGGTGGACAAGGACAACTTCTTCTTCTATTTCTTGAGTAAATATTGCAAAATTACTGAAACTTTCTATCAAAAACTTTAAGCATCAATGCCAAGGCAGTAAATCAAGCTGATTTCTTAAGAAACTTGACAACTACAGCAAGGAGATTCGATGATTTTTCTCTTCAAACTTCAAAATCATGAACCAAGCCTATGCATTTTCATAGTGTAAAAGTTGGGAATTTGGAGTTATTTCTCACGGCATTTTGAGTGTTGAACTCTAGTCTAGGTAGCGTCCGTATCTAAGGGTACAATATTGTAATTCAATAAATCCGGGAGCTCTTAAACGTAGCCAAGGTCGGATCGCTAATCCATAGTAGAAAATGAAGAAAGGTTCATTCTCATCTAGACCAATAATTAAGGATGGAATTAGAAATCTTTTTTAAGGGGTCGACTTCTAGAACCAAAATTAAATTATATGAAACTCAAAGTCATATATATATATATATATATATATAATTCATGTATGAGTTTTCTATTTTTCTTGAATAGTTGACTGAGAATTTTCATGTTTTTAAAGAGAGATTCTTAATTCAATTTCTTTTTTAGGTTTTTTTTTTTTTTTTTTTTTTTTTTTTTTCATAATATCATATGTTGTAATTGGAAAATTATTAGATACTTTTGGAGTACTATAAATGTGTACTCCCCCTCTTACATAAATGGTGGGTCCCACCATGAATTTAATTAGTAGAACCTACCATTTATGTGAGAGGAGAGAGTACGCATTTATGATATTTCGAGAGTACACAATAATTTCCCGTTGTAATCGGGATTAGATCCTTTCTTTCATAGAAAATTGAATAAGTAATATATTATTGATCAATTACTTTTTAGAATCATATTACATAGTAATTAAAACTTTCACCCTCTACAACATTTGAAATACTAACAAACATGTTGAATAAACTAGATTCCTAACAAATATAACAATAATTTGACTAACAAATTTTATAAAAATTATTTCACCACAAATAACAAAACCATACACTAATCAAGAATTATTTTAAGAAATAAAATTTTCAATAAATTTCTCAAAATAACTCGTTTTTGTTTTCAATTAACGTCTCATGTGAACTTTCATTCTTTTATGACCTAAAGATCAACAAAATACTAGGACAAAAAAAGGGAAAAAAAAAAATTGAGTATCATCGAAAATTACAAAAAATATATTTATACATGACAATGAACAGTAAACTTTCCCATGGCCGAAAAGGAGTTGCCAGTTGCCAGTTGCCAGTTGCCAAGGAGTCATAAAATAAAAAGAAAAATATTAGCATAAAAGAAATAGAAAAGAGCTCATCATGGTCATTGACTTTAAGACCAAATTACAAGGAACACATAAACTTACAAGTGAGAAAGGTGTTGTAAAGTTGACACTCTTGATGCTTTAGTTTGACGAGGGATTCAACAGAGTGGATTGGGTTGACTGGAGTTGTGAGCTTGAGTTATGTGAATTCACAGCACAAGAACGTAGCTGCAGATTGCAGAGCTAAAAGTCAGTCAATAATTAAAGTGTGTTAATAATTTATAACATGATCTACTTCCCAACTCTGATCATTACAACATTCAAATGATCAGATTATGAGAAAACAGAGTGTAACAAACACAGTGAAACTAGAGAGAGAGAGACAGAGAGAGAGAGAAAGAAAGAGAATCAAGAATTGAAGCTCTGTGAAAAATATCTGAATTGATTAATTCGACAAAATCATTACAGAAAGATTATATATAGCCTAAAGAACAAAGAAAATAATCTAACCACCTCTAACCAATTCCAAGTTACACGGATCAACTTCCCACCATCTGATCATTACAACATTCAAATGATCATCACCTTACACGTGTCAATACAAATAAACTAACTACACTACAACAGAAAATTACAACATAAACTGATTACACTTCTGCAGAAAGCTACAGGTCGTTTGCTTTGCAGCTGAGGCAACTGTCGTTTAATGACTTTGGGCAAACCTCATCAATACATGTATACTCTGCCCCAACACTCTGCCTCTCTGCCTAATCTGAAACCTCATCTTGAAATGCTCTCATTTTCCTTCAAGCTTTGACATTCCCCCTCAAGATGAGAATCTAATCTGCTGCTTGCATCTGCATCTGCTTTCTTTGCAACTGATCTATCACCATCTAAGACTGTACATTCCCCTTGAGGAAGAGAAGCTGAAACATGGATGTTCATAACATTCATTTTACTTAACAAACGTCTCAACTGTGAACTGTTAAGGGCCTTAGTGAGCAAATCTGCCAGTTGAGTGTGTGTGGGAGTGAAAAACAGCCTAATCACATTGTCTTGTACCTTATCTCTAACAACATGACAATCAACCTCTATGTGTTTGGTTCTCTCATGAAACACAGGGTTTTCTCCAATATAAATGGCTGCTTGATTGTCACAAAACAGAAGAGCAGGTTGAGGATGCCAAATTTCCAAATCCTTCAACAATGATAGCAACCAAGTCAATTCACATACAGTTACAGCCATAGCTCTGTATTCTGCCTCAGCTAAAGATCTAGACACTATAGATTGTTTCTTAGACTTCCAAGAGATTAAGGAATCACCTAAAAATATGCAATAGCCTGTGGTTGATCTTTTGGTGTCTATACAAGATGCCCAATCAGCATCTGTATAAGCCTTCAAATGAAAATCCGAGGATGTAGACAAGAAAACTTCTTGACCTGGACACCCCTTTATGTACTGCAAAATCTTGTAAGCTGCATCTAAGTGAGGCTTCCTTGGTTTGGACATGAATTGACTCAATTTGTGAACCGGGTAGGCTATGTCTGGTCTGGTGATGGTTAGGTATATCAATCTACCAACTAACCTTCTGTAGACTCCAGGATCAGGTAGCAAAGTACCTTGTAGCTTGCTCAACTTTAAATTCTACTCCATTGGTACTTTACTCGGCTTACAAGCTGACATACCAGCATCCTTGAGAATCTCCAAAGCATATTTTCTTTGGCATAAGCTGATCCCTTTGGCTGATCTGGCTATTTCAAGGCCAAGAAAATATTTCAAACCTCCAAGGTCTTTAAGCTTGAAGTGTTGATCTAAGGAGACCTTGAGTGCTTCAACCTCTTGAACATTGTTGCTGGCTATGAGAATGTCATCAACATAGACCACCAATGCTATGAAAGAACCATCAAGTATCCTTGTAAACAGTGAGTAATCAGCCTTGGATTGCTTAAAACCAAGCTGTTTGACAACAGAACAAAATTTAGCATTCCATTGTCTTGAGGCTTGTTTGAGTCCATACAAAGACTTATTTAACTTGCAAACAACATTCTCCCTTTTGTTGTGAAAGCCTTGAGTGAGTTGCATATACACTTCCTCATGTAAATCCCCATTCAAGAATGCATTGTTGACATCTAACTATACCAAGTGCCACCCTTTCACAGCAGAGATAGCAAGAAGAGTTTTAACAATAGTTAACTCGGCAACAGGTGAAAAAGTGTCAGTAAAATCTAATCCCTCTTGCTGAGTAAATCCTTTTGCAACTAGTCTTGCTTTATACCTCTCTATAGATCCATCGGCTTTGTATTTAACCCTATAGACCCACTTGCATCCAATTGCCTTTTTGTTGGAAGGCAAAGGAGTAAGTGTCCAAGTATTGTTAGAAACCAAAGCTGCAATCTCAGCATTCATGGCATCTTTCCATTTAGGATCCTTAATAGCCTCATGAAAGAATCTTGGTTCAGGGATTGAACTAATAAGGGAGCAAAAATGGGCATAGGAAGGAGAGAGTTGGGAAGAATCAATGTAATTAGAGAGAGGATATTTGGTACCTGATGGGTGAATAGAACCTGACTTGTTGCTGTTGAGATGAGTGGATTGTGTAAGTTCATTTGAAGTAATAGTGCTGCATTTGTAATCCCTCAAGTATGTAGGAGCCTTAGAGGGTCTAGAAGATCTTCTTAAGGAAGGAATAGATGCAGATGAATCATTTATAGGATTTTCAGCAACTAAAGGAATGGGAACAGATTCTGCACAAGTGGAATGACTAGAATCTGATGTGACAGACTCGGGTATCACAAAATTAGGGATGGCAGTATTGATAGGATCTACCGCTTGATGTGGAACTTGGGTAGGATTACAAGGGGAAGGAAAAGTGTGTGAAGAAGGAAGGACAGGATCAAGGAATATGGCATCAACTGGTGTTGCCACATTCAGACAGATATGAGGAAAAGATATGGATGCTTGTGGTGAAGTTATAGAAAAGATGAAAGGAAACACATGTTCATGAAAATATACATCCCTTGAAATGAAAATTTGTTTGGTTATCAAATTCAATAGTTTGTAACCCTTGACACTAAAAGGGTATCCGAGAAAGACACAAGGAATAGATCTAGGAGCAAATTTTGATCTATAGTGAGCTAAGGTAGATGCAAAACATAGACATCCAAACACTTTTAAGTGATTATAAGAAGGAATTTTGCAATAAAGTTTCTCAAATGGAGTTTTATGATCCAAAACAATAGTAGGCAGCTTGTTAATAATGTGAACAGCTGTCAAAACACAATCCCCCCAATAGCAAAGTGGTATATTTGACTGAAATTTCAATGCTCTAGCAATGTTTAAAATGTGTTGATGCTTTCTCTCCACAACTGAATTTTGTTGTGGAGTAGCAACACAGGAGTGTTGATGTACAATCCCATGTTGAGCATAAAAATCCTTAAGAAAACAATTCTTGAGCATTGTCAGTCCTAATTACTTTGATATTAGATTGAAATTGAGTAAAGATCATGTTATGAAAAGAGATTAACAGAGGCCTAGTTTCTGTTTTGGATTTCTTCAGATAAACCCAAATGGATCTTGTAGCATCATCCACAATTATAAGAAAGCATTTAAAACCATCATGAGTTGCTTTAGCAAAGGGTCCCCATACATCACAATGTATTAAATCAAAAGCATGCTCAGATATATGATTGGAATTAGGAAAGGGTAATCTTTTAAATTTGGCAATTGGACAAACAACACGTTCTTTATTGAAATGAAAAGAAGGTACATCTGATACACAATAAGGAAGTTTCTCATTAGACACATGTCCTAATCTAAGATGCCATAAGTACGACTTATTGACAGCAGAATCATTAGAAACAGAATGAACAAAAGATTTGAAAACTGACTCTAGGACAGTAGTTGCTTCTGAAGCAGTTTTGCAATTTTCTGTGGTTTGCAACAGATAAGATTGTTGTGAAGCTTACCCAATCCAATCACTCTCCAACAAGTAAGGTCCTGTATAAAACAGTAGTTTGAAAGAAAAACCAAACAGCATGATAAAGATTTGGTTAATTTGCTCACTGATATCAGATTAAATGAAAAAGCTGGAACACAAATCACATTTTCAAGAATCAATGTTGGGGTAAGTTGGACTGTGCCTATGTGTGTGACAAGAACCCTTTCACCATTAGGCAAATGTACAAAGGATGACAAGGAGCTAGTTATGCTGGTGAAAAGGGATATAGAATGAATGATGTGATCAGTGGCTCTTGTGTTTATAACCCAAGTTTCAGCATCATGAGCTATTTTATTTGAAGGATTTTCAGAAAAAATTAAATTCTTCAAATTAAGGCAAATAGAATCCTGTAAAAAGGCACAAGAAATACCTGAGAGAGCAGAATTGGCTGCATGAACGACATCTTGACTGGTAGAGGAAGAAGCATGAGAGCTCAGTATTAATAGTAATTGCTGGCATTGCTCAGCTGTGAATGGGAAGGAACTTGATGTAGCCTCGGATTGACCATTTTCTCCATAAAAAATCACTTGATTTGCCACAGAAATTTTTCCTTTCTGCTTGTATCCTGGTGGAAATCCTACTAGTTTGTAGCATTTTTCCATGAAATGGCCAAGTTTTCCACAATGACTACAAACAGGTCTGCCCTTGCCTTCGTTCTTTCCTCCTTGATTGAACCCTTGAGTCTTGACTGCCAGAGCTGTTGAATTAATTGACACACCACCTCTATTGAAACCTAAAGCCCTCTGCCTTTCTTCTTGCAACACCAAAGAGAAGGCTTTGTCAATTGAAGGACTTGGCTCCATCATTAGGATCTAAGTTCTGACTTGTGAGAAAGCTTCATTCAAGCCATTGAGGAATTGCATCAATGCATCTTGATGATTGAAGAGTGTGATTTTGTCATTCACTCCACAAATGCATCGGCCACATGAACAAGATGGTGAAGGCCTGAGATTAAGTAACTGATCCCATGATGCTTGAAGATTAGTAAAGTAGGTAGTCATGGTTGCATCTCCTTGCATAATTGTTGAGATAATCTTCTGAAGTTGTGAAATTCTTGGACCATTAGCTTGAGAAAAACGATTTTTGAGTGAATTCCAAACCTCCATTGCAGTGTTTCTGTAGATCACACTTGCAGTGATATGAGGTGAAATGGAATTCAAAATCCATGAGGAAATCATGGAGTTGTTCTTTGACCAAGCAATTTTCTCTAGGGTTGTGACAGCCATAGAAATTGTGACAGAGCCGTCAATGAAACACAGCTTGCTCTTCGCATCTAGTGCCATTAGCATAGCCCTAGCCCAATTGGGGTAATTGTCCTCAGTCAAGAGCTGAGTAACAAGAATCGCACCTGGTGACTCTCCATGGTGCAAAAAGAAAGGGCTTCTCGGATCCTCCATTGGAGAAAGCTCACGATGAGCATTAGGTTGAGAAGCAGTGGAAGAAGGAGCTTGATCTTGATTCGCCATTAATGGAAGCAAAAGAGCTCTGATACCATATGAGAAAACAAAGTCTAACAAACACAGTGAAACTAGAGAGAGAGAGAGAGAGAGAAAGAAAGAGAATCAAGAATTGAAGCTCTGTGAAAAATATCTGAATTGATTAATTCGACAAAATCATTACAGAAAGATTATATATAGCCTAAAGAACAAAGAAAATAATCTAACCACCTCTAACAGATTCCAAGTTACACGGATCAACTTCCCACCATCTGATCATTACAACATTCAAATGATCATCACCTTACACGTATCAATACAAATAAACTAACTACACTACAACAGAAAATTACAACATAAACTGATTACACTTCTGCAGAAAGCTACAAGTCGTTTGCTTTGCAACTGAGGCAACTGTCGTTTAATGACTTTGGGCAAACCTCATCAATACATGTATACTCTGCCCCAATACTCTGCCTCTCTGCCTAATCTGAAACCTCATCTTGAAATGCTCTCATTTTCCTTCAAGCTTTGACAGTGTTAATAATTTATATGAAAGCCAAAAGGGAGATTTCCAGTTTTTAGTTTCTACACGCGGTTTATGCTTTGATGCTTTCGGTCCCCTCAACGTGGAAGGAAATTTTAAGAGAAGAGAAAGACAACATTTTTTTTTTTTTTTTTTTTAACAATTAACAATATATAATCACGACCAGACCGGGAGGTCGGACAGTGAAAATCGAGAACCGAGATGAAAACTGGTTTTTTAAGCCTAAAGAACCGGATTTTTAGTTAATTCCGTGAACCCCTAAAACCAGGGTTGGACCACACAAACCGGTGGCAAGAACTGTGTGGTCCAACCCCTTAGCAATTTTTAAATTTTTTTTTTTTTTTTTATAAAAACAACTTAACACAATTTTATTCTACTTAATTAAATTATCCATCTCTTACAAGGAATAAAAAAAAATTATAATTAAAATCCTTTAAAGATATTCAACTTTACTTCAAAAATTAATCATAAATTTTATTGTTTTCATGGTTATTGTAGGGTCAAGATTTGTAGCCCAAGCCCAAAGGTATGAGATATGAGCCCAACGAGCCCAATACAATGAATTTGTAGAAAGTGGGTGAAAGAGCTGGACAATTTGTAAATTAAACAACGGCTAATAAAGATTTAAAAGATGAACAAGTACAAAAACAAACTTCAAACTTGAATAATCTGATATCCGAGGAGATGAATTAATATTTTAAAAGTTAATACAATCTTTGGAGTTACAGTAAATCTTTCTTCTTCCATCCTCTCTCTTTTTTCCGATCCCCTTCTCATGAGAGGTCTCCTACATTTATATAGTTTTCTTTTAAACCATCTCGATCGTATACTTGTTCTTCATCTAAGCATTCACTTGAGTATATGTCCTATCAGGTATCTTCTTTGGTTCTCCACGAGTGGTGGCAGCTGAAATTGCACTATTCAGAGGTCTTCTCCACGTAAATGCAGCCAGAAAAGTTGCTGCAGTGCATTTAATGCGGTGGTAGCAGCTTTCCCTTTAGATATTTCTTTACTCTTATCATCTTCATACATGCCTGAAGTTCATCCTTATCGTTGGAACTTCTTGGAAGGTCACCCAAACCGCCCAAGTATTTGCTTGACCGATATTCATCATATCCGAGAAGGATATACTCCTCAGACTATATTTTTCTATTCTTTTCTTTCGTGATTCTCTACTCCTGGGCCTTTCCGAATCATTTACTCCTCTTCGGACGTACCCACATCTTCTAACACGGTCTAAGGCACAATATATGAATCTGGGCTTTTATCCCTACAGTTATTATTTTATTTTATTAACTTTATTATTTAATTATTAAATATATGCTTGAAAATCATTAAATTTCCCAGACATATATAGATATATTAGTCAATTTTGCTAGTTTTATAAATTTAATATCTATATTTAGGCTTTAATTAATTATTAAATTAATTATGACATCATCACGGTTCGACCTCGATTCGACCTCAAAAACCTTGAACCTCTCCCTTTTACAATTCAATGAACAGTTCGGGTCTGAAAACTTTGCTTAAAACCATTTGGGTCCATGAACCCCTCAAACCTTTAAAAGCTTGGGAAAGTACCAACTCGCCTAATGTGGACGGTGGTGAGAAAGAGTGTCTTTAGTACAACAATTTTTTTTTTTTTTTTTTTTTGTAATAGTAATAAATTAATAATATGTTAGGGTATTTCAATACAGAATGATGTAAAAAATGCATATATATATGCTTGTTTCATCTTGTGCAGCACATATCTACATAATTTTTGTAGTATAATTGTGACCATATTTGATGATAAAATCATAAAATACAGTTTTTTCTTTCAAAATTTGCCTTTAACTATCAATTTGAATCCCTAAAATTTTAATATGATCCTTAAAACTCATCCTTTTGTCTAGTAACACTAGAAAATACCGGTGTATTAAAAAAATAAAAATAAAAAACCATGACTTTCCTCGTCCCTAAATTATTACCATAATGCAAAAAATGCTTTTACGCGCTACTGAACACCGGGTCTGAGACGTCGGCCCTTGGGATGGACCTTTACTTGGATTTTGCTATTAACCCAATTACAAGAAACTTCCTTAAAATTACATGGACATTAACTTTTATTATTATTGTTATTATTATTTTATTTTTTATTGCTGAGTGGCAAGTTGCTTTTGGAATACCGATCTCACGGGCCATTTCTGTCTGTTTTTTTTTTTTTTTTTTTTTTTTTAATATTTGTTAAAATAACAGTCTTTAAAAGTTCTTGCCTTTTTGGAGTTTCGGAGATGAATGGGCCCAGAAATTTTGAATTTTTTTATAAAAAAATTCTTTTAAAATATAATGATATTTTTAAGTAGTTTTTAGGAAAATTATCATTCAATCCACTCAAAATTTTTAAACATTTATATTCCTTTTAACCTAAGCAAATTTATAGAATACTCAAACAAATTATATCATAACCCTCCCAATATATACGTCAGGTGATGATACATGTGATAGATTATAATTTTAGAAGAAGAGGTTTTTGTGAAAAATGCAATATGTCTTTAACATTGATTCCTTTCTTATTATGCCATTTAAATTTTCAATTGTTTTCATCACATATTTATGATTTATAATTGATTCAATCATAATCTTAGTGTTACCTACTATTAGCAAATTGTTAAAAAAGTATTTCATACTTTCATATAATATTCATGTAGTGCACATAAATCATTGAGCACATGATATGTGATTTTAGAATATATAATTTTTTTTTATCTAGAAATTCTAAATAAAAAGTAATATATAAAATAACTAAAGTTGAAAATGGAAAAAAAAAAAAAATTATACACATAGCAAATTGTAATTGGTGAAATATAAAGTGGTATACAAAAATTATTATAGAGAACTTGTCTTTTTTTATTTGAGGGTTGAGGCAATTGCTCAGGAATACAGATCCTCTGTACTATTTTATGTGTTCCACTTTATGTTCCTTCAATTACAATTTACCATGTATTTGTTTAACTTTCCTTATAAATTAGTCAAAATTTAAAATGAAAAAAAATAAATAAATAATAAATTGTAACTAGTGGAACACAAAAAATGATATGAAGGATTTCTATTCATTGCTAAGGATTGAGCCAACATTAAAAATAAGCTAAATAACCAAATAAAATCTTATTAGCTTATTCGTAGAAAGTTCGAGGAAAAAAGAAAAAAGAAAAAGAAGAGCAGCTCTAGTTGCTCCTACTGAAAAAATGCTAGGCCAAGTTTGGCCAATAACACAAGCCTGAACTGCTCTTGTGTGTAAAATCCACTTTCCATGTTCACCACAGCATGCAGCATCATCAAATCGTTCACCACTGTCCAGGTCGCATTATACACATCTAACTCTAGCTCCATCAATGCCAACATTAAGGTCGAGGGTGAGTGATTCTTACTACATTGGATCAAAATCGTCGCATTCCTTCCCGCTATCCCCACGTTGATATTATTAACCAAGCGCTCCAACTGCTTCTGCAAGTACTCCTTATGGCACTCCGAACTCTGGTGCTTACCCTTCAGCTCGTTTATATACGCTTTCGTGCTGTCGAGGAGGCATTCCAGGCTCGTTTTTGAATTGGCTGGAACCATGACTCGAAGCATATGTATCAGCTGCTTAATCTGATCTCTGCTCAGCCTTTCTTCCACTCTATTCAGAGGAACTCTTTCAGGTTCAGACAATCGGATTGAAGTACTGTGTTGGATTGATTCAGTAGAATGTTCCAATTTATTTGATCGGATATGTGCTTGTATTGAAGTAGAGGAAGAACAATTATGCAGGCTATCCGAACTGCTTGTATGCGACTTGGTTGGCTGGAAGATTGACTGTATGGGATGAGTCTGTGGTGGTTGTGGATTTCTTTCATTGGATTCTGAACTCTCAGACTGAGACTTGGTTGGTGGGAAGACTGATGCTATGGAATAAGAGAATTGTGGAACTGTTTCATTAGGTGCTGAACCAGAAGACTCAGAATTGTTTGGTGGAAATATTGAAGCTATGGAAGCAGTAGCTTCTGGAACTCTATCTTCACTAATTGGTTTACTAGGCTGAGACATGGTAAGTGGGGCAATTGATTCTATCAAAGAACCCAAAGGTGGATAATTTATAAACGCAAACAGTTTCTAAACATATCTTTCAACTGCGTCCATGATTTCCATCTCCCTTCAAATGAAAACACACATAACCAACAATTATGAAATCAAATAAATGATGAATTTCAATTAATATCTCATTCAACTAAAACTTGATTTTAAATCATTACCTCATGAGTGATTCTAGCCTTATTGGTTCCAACAGACTAAACTTTGATAACGTCTGGGAAAGATTGATGCAAGTACTAACTAGTAGGGATCCACATATTGAGTTGCCGTGCATATCAATAATAGAATAAAAAAAGGATCGTACATATAAAAGCAAAAGGCAAGCCAAGTGATCAAAAGTCTTCCACCAATTAGAGAAAGAAAAAACAATGACCAAGAAAAGTAGTGAAAATTTACTAGAAAATATCTTTCACCTACCATATTTTTTTAACACTTTCATAATAAATTTTAGGTGGTAAGTTGTTTATTAGTTTTAATTTAAAATAACTATTAAAATTATTTTTTTGTCAACTAATAACAATTTGCCATTTGTTATGAATGTGTTGTGAAAATAAGGAAATAACATTTCTAAAAAAATATATAGCTAAGATAACTCTTGAGATTTCTTTGTAGCTCCCTTCGTAATTTCCTCAAGAGTGCCCCCACGTCCTCATTGACTCACTCCCAAAACGCCAAAAATATTAGGTTCGTTTATTGGAATTGTAACCTAGCTTTTATTTATATATTGTAACTTTGAAACGATATATACTGGTATTGAAATAATTTCATTCCCTTGTCCAAATCAAAACAGCTCCTGATACAAAATTGGCTGAAACCATGGTTTGGAGCTTATGTATCAGCTCCTCAATCTGATCTCTGCTCAGCCTTTCTTCAATTAGAAGAACTCTTTCAGGTTCCGCCAATCGGATTGAAGTACACTGTTGGATTGATTAATCGGTTCAATATTCCTATTTATTTGATTGAAAATGTGCTTGTATTGAAGTAGAAGAAGAAAATTTATGCAGGCTATCAGAACCCATTAGAATGTAACTTGGTTGGCTGGAAGATTGACCGTAGGGGATGAGACAGTTGTGGTTTTGGGGGTCTATTATTGGATTATGAACTCTCAGACTGAGACCTGGTTGGTGGGAAGACCGACGCTATGGATTGAAGTACGCTATGGTGGGAAAGGCTGAGACATGGTGGGTGAGGAAATTGATCCTATCAAAGAACCCAAAGGTGGAGAATTTATAAATATAACCAACAACTATGAAATCAAATATAGTATGAATTTCAATTCTCTCATTCAACTAAAAGTTTCTTTTAAATCATTACGTGGTGAGTGTTTTCAAGTTCCAATAGACTAGAATTTCGGTCAATGTTTTGAACCAAAATTACAACAATTGTGGAAGATAGGGAGCTTCCGTTCGTATAAATAATTAGGAAACTTCCTTGCCTCTTCGTATTCCACTTAAGATTTCCTTGCAATTTCCTTCTTCTTCTTCTCCTGGACAGTACGTGCTCCCCACGTCCTCAAACCCAAAACGCCAAAACCCTCACCTTCATTCCAGAAGTATCAGCGTTCTCTCCATTTGAGATGGGTCCCAAAAACTATCTATAAACTCCACTCACGGTTGACACCAACAAAAAGTTTGAGGGTCAAATAGAAGACGTTATACTTATACCCAAAGATGGTGGACTACCTAATATCTTTTGACTGGATACGAATTTAAATAAATCTATTGTTTGATAAATTTTTTTTCTTATATTTTACATGTTTTCAAAATTTCAAGGTAATTTTATATCGATAACTATGTTCTTCATCAAGTGTTTAAATTTATATAATTTTTTATATTTAAAATTGTGAATAAAATATGAGTTTCTAGATCAAATAGTAAATAACATTCGATTGACATAAATCTTAGTATTTTTATTAAGAATATAGAGAACATATAATTCAACAATGAGGTTTTTCAAATATTCTAACAAAAGAAGTTATTAGGTTAAACTAGGTGTAACTTAAATACAACTAATCAAAAAGTACAAAAAGTTTGTTTGTTTGTTTGTTTTATTTTTTTTCATAACACTAATTATTGTTTTAGTTCAAAAAATATTTAACATATAATTATATGATAAATATGACATTTATTTGATTGAACAGTTTATTGGAAATGACTTTTGATTGACCTCATAATATTGTGCTATATAAATAAGCTTTTGAGGCTTAAAAAAAATATCATTATTCTCATTAATATTTTTAATTGAATTTAAATTATTTTTCTTAATTAAACCCTTCCATTCAAATTTTGTTACATCTTATTAATTTTAAATACTAGAATATATAATTCTATATACAAATATAAACATAATAAATGTCTAATGTATTAATATATAATTCTGAATACAAACACAATTATAATAAATGTCAAGTAATAACTATTATCATTATCAAATTTCATATTTAGACACACAAAAAAGAATTGAATTATGATATACCTCTTTCAAATATACTTTAACATACTTATAGCATAAACAGAAATTAGTTTAATATACCTTATTCAAATTTCATCTTCTGAACATTTTACCCAAAAAAACAAAAAAACAAAAAACAAAAGAAAAGGAAGAATGATCTATTGTACGTGCGGGCCTTCTCTTCTTGGGGTTCTTAGAAGGCTTGAAGTGCTCCAGCTTCATGCATTCATTAACGGTAAATTAAGCAAACGAATAAGAACTATACAATCTTGAAATATGAATATCATATTTAGCTTTGTTCTGCTCAAGCGCGTTTGGGAACAAGTTTCCACACTCCATTTTTGGACACAATGGTTAGAAACCATGCTTGACCATAGTGTGATCATTAACACCAATTAAGTTCTTTTTTTTTTTCCTTTTATATATATATATATATATATATATATATATACAAGATAGAATTCTACTCTAGCCTAATTTAAGTGTATAAGTGTGTGAAACTCCATCCTGAAAACTTGAACCCCGGCCCTTGCCCCCCACACTCCACAAGCACTTATACTTAACACCAATTAAGTTCTCATTTCCACACATATACAGATCATTTGTTATTAGTTCCCTCCAATATTTTAGTAATTTTTCTAGTAAAAATTTGTAAATTTTAGTGTTTTGTTTTATAGGAAAAAAAAAAGAAAAAGAAAAGAAAAAAGGAAGACAATAAGAGTAGTATAGTGATTTAATCTTGCAACATCGAGTTACAAAATAGAAAATTACATGATATAATGATTGATACATACATACATACATACATACATATATATATATATATATATATATATATATAGGCATGTTTCACGTCTATAAAGAATGCAAATATTATTTTTCTTAAATAAAAATGCAAATACTATTGAGCTATTTAATTACATTCTAGTTTGTGTGATTATTATTTTATTTTAGTTTTACTTTTGTTTGACTTTGTTTCAATGGCTGCAAAAGCAACTAAAATTTGAGAAAAATACAATATTTTAAATCGATTGTTTTTAATATAAATCATAGAAAAATAACATTGGAATTTCACTATACTTAAAAAATTAATGCACTAACTAAAATTATTAATATAACAAAATAAATGTATTTATCTTATTAATAATATTTTTAATTACATAGAATAAATAAAAAAAATTAATTTCGTAAATATATATATATATATATATATCAATTTTTTCTCACATAAATCATAGAAAAATAATAACCTTAGAATTTCACTAAAATAATTCATGCACTGATTAAAATAATTAATATAAAAATTAAATATATTTAATCTTATTAATAACATTTTTAATTACATAGAATAAATTAAAAATTTTAATTTCATGCGTGTATGTGTATATATATATATATATATATTACATCACTTAAAAAATTAAGAAAATTAAATGGTCAAGCTTCATTTTAGTTAATTCACAAATAATTAATTTTTGATGGTTTTGTGTTAAATTGTTGTTATAGCAATTAAACATGAGAAAAAAATGTCATTTCTAAATCAATTATTATTTTTACCAAAAAAAAAAAGTTTGTTATATAAAATTTATAACAATAATTATATAAACTCTTATAATATAAAAAATTAATGCACAACTATTGATAATTAATATTATATGCATTTACTAGATTTGCTAATTCAATGAACTATTGTTTTGATATAAATGCGAACTTTGTTGAGATGGAAGCTTAAATTAAGAAAATATTAAAGAATTCCTCACATTGCGGAACCTCATGCTTTTTCAAATGATGTCTTTATTTTCATATTGACTTATCTGGCTTTGCCTTCACAATAACATTTTTTTTTTATAGAAAATTTCAATTTATGACATCTGTTCCTGATAATAGCTCTTTATCATCAGACCAAAAACCAATTAGTTTTTGGTGTAGGCAGTGATTGAACTCCAGATTTTTTATATAACCATCATAGACTTTACTAATTGAATAACACTTTTCAAATCAGTTGAAAGTTATGGAGAAAACTAAAAAGCTTTTCTACTAATCCAAATGAACTTCCAAATCCGTTGTAAGATTTCTCCATCAATTCTACCGTTAATGTTAGCATCAAAAGCGTTAAATTAATTTAATGGGAGGATTTTTAGGAACTACTATAATGAGGTAAATGGATTGGGCAAACAAAAGAGAAATTAATGAGGCAAACACAGTATTACCATAGGTGAATTAAATTAATATACTAATATTAAATCCCATTAATTTGTTTTATACTTTTAGGGGAATTAATAGGTAATTTTTTATAATAAATTAATAGGTACGTAATTACTACAAACTACAAAAAGAATCAAAAAGTGGGTTTCAGTTAACTTAACTGGTAAAGTCTCTAATTGTTGAATAAAAGATTTAGAGTTTAATTCCCGCTTACATTAAAAACATAATAGTGTCTTGGTGTGATGATAAAAAAGCTATTATCATGAGCGAATGTCATAAGTCAAAACTCGATCTCTCTCTAAAAAATTAAAAAAAAAATTAGAAGAAAGGCAGTCGAAAAACATAAAACTTAATGTGTTTAGTGCCATTTTTTATATATATTAAATTATGTTAAATAATACTCCATATTGGAGTAATTTAAGGAAACAGAAAACCCATTTACTCTTGAATTAAATAAATATTTAAATAATAAACTTTACAAATGTCAATATGTATAATGGTAATTTATATAAGAGTATTTAAAAATACTCATTATAATGTGTCAAGTATTTATAACGTGTACAAATCGTTATTTGCCATGTAACGTTGTTAATCTATAACTCTACATGAGTCCAAATATTTTATATCACACTCTTCCTGGTTTATTTTACACTCTTCAAATAAAAATGACACATGTCCATCAATTTAGTTAAAATGAGCACTTCAGTCAGTTCGGTGTGGGCTGAACCATGGTGCTTGTCGCACCCAATAGCAACCATCAACACAACTTCCCTTTGTCGTGTTTACTGGTTATTGCTTCATCGAAATATTGATTGATGGTCACAACTTGAATAAGTTAAGCAGTGAGCAACCCACAGATTAGACCTAGCTAGCTCAAGTTGGTACAAGTTGTTCAGCAAATATAAGGCATAAGTGTGAGCCCAGTGTTATCATTTTTCTTTTTACTGTCTTCATATTTGTCGCCTTCACAGATGGACTCAAGCCAAGCTTTGACTTGTCATCTTCAACTTACTACCAAGCAAATCATTTTTTCACTTCCTTTGCACTTTAAATTAACGAATAACTCTAGATCGAGTATGGCAGGATCATGGACCTAAGTCATTATTTATACTGTCAAGGAATATCTCAAACTTGTGAAATCAAGCACATGATGGCATACAACTAATTAACTACTTTGATATTGCTAAAAGTCGTGATAATCTCACGCATTTAAAGCCATAGTGATCCATGCACCTACAACTTATATTACTATCAAAATCTTATTCTACTAATTGAAGCGCATGGAATTGTTAAATTCCTCAGTCTTATGTGTTTTTACATGGCCACAATTACTAAAAGAGAAATTTTAGAGCTCATAGACTCATCTATATGAAGTGATTCTCATTGCCAAAGGTCCTTAAGGGGGGAAAAGTGTGATTAACCAGGGGCGGCTCTATGGAGAGTTCAGGGTGGTCATATAATCAACCTGACCTGGAAAAAAACAATTATTATGTATAAATTTCAAAAATTTATGATTTTTTTTTTTTTTTTTATATCTTTGAAAAAACTTTGTGACCACCCTAAACTTTTTTTTAGGCTCAACATAATTAAATTTTGGACAAAATTTGACAACAAGCATGGTCATAAACTAAGGCTACAACTCTATTCAATATATATATATTATTGAATGTGAATTTTAACAAATCCACCATCTAATTACATTTTCTTCTTAAATCCTCGATACTTGTATCATTTCAAGAAGATAAAAGATCAATAAGTATGCCGTCAATCAAATATTTGAATTTTGAGTTTTTGTAGTCTAAAATTATACACAAAAAATAATTTTATG
Source organism: Quercus ilex subsp. ballota (assembly GCA_032727855.1). Lineage (NCBI taxonomy): Eukaryota > Viridiplantae > Streptophyta > Magnoliopsida > Fagales > Fagaceae > Quercus > Quercus ilex. Next base: position 16,411,983 of record CM064918.1, on the reverse strand, counting down.
AATCGAATGGCAAATGACATCTGATTGACATGAAATTTTAGCGTGTTTTAAGAATATGTAACGATGTTAATTCATTTAGTGAGAGTAACTACAATTAAGTTTGTAGCCAAATTTTGGTCTTAAACTTTGGTCTCCTTACAAATAAAAAGTAAAATTCCAAGAAAATTTTTATTTAACTAAACTTTTGAAGAAATGTAATTTACAATATTGATAATGAGATTATCTTGTAACGATTTCAAAATAAAAAAATTTGTAGAAGGAAATTGTAAGATTTTATGTATTTGCATGTGTGCGTGCGTTTGTGTGTGTATTTTTTTTTTTGTCAATGTATGAAATTCTTTTTTTATTAGATTTTGTATAATTTAAGTTTCTTAATGATCACTCTCAAAAATATTTCTAGAGCCACCACTGTGATTAGCCCTATTGTTTATTTTGCCTACTATGTTCCTTTGTCTTAAGTAACTAATCAAGCATATCTAGTTAACTTTGCTATGATTGTGTTCAATAATAAAAGACTTTACTAGGTCAACTAACTAAAATTCACTAAGTAAGATTATTTTATCTTATTTTATGTGTTTTAGGCACTCTTCTAACAAACGACATTGAAGAAAAATAAACCAAAATGTTTATGTTAAATTAAAAGGCTTTAAGAAAATCTCGTAACTTTAACTAAAATATTTTATGGGTTGATGCCCCTGGTGTAGTAGATCCATATCATAAAAACATGATAAAGAGGCTTTGGACCCAATCACAGAATTCAAGGCTTCAAGAGTGATGCCCGTGGGCATTCGGATTTGATTCAATAACTTGAGCAGGGATTATCAATGAGTATAAGATGTCGCAAGTAATCTCCACATAGAAATAGTCTGTCGGGTCTTTTGCAGCTGGTATATAACTCTACTTCATCTTCAGTATATTAAGGAGGCTTGGCCTTTTGGTTCAAGGCTTTTCAAGGGTGGTCCAAGTTGTGGTTATAGCAAAACCACATCAGTACTCAGCAATCTCTTAAAATCTTCACTATCATAGCAACCTCCTCCCAATATAATAATTAATTAGCAACTTCTATAAGCTGATACAGTACCCATAGACCTACCAAAGTAATTCAAATCCATCAAAAACATTTTAGGCCCACAGCTCACTTGAAACTGTCTTTAGGTCCAACCCGTGTCATTAGGTCCACTCATGATTTGGGCCACCTTCAATCAAAGCAAACCCACTCACACCAAAGGCCATGCCTCTCTATCGAACCAGGGTTGAGAAGACTTGTACGAGATTATTGCCGGTGGCTTCCCCAGAACTTCAAATGGTTTTAGTGTTTGAGAAGTGTGAACAATCATATACTTACTGATCATATATAATTGACAATTTTACTTGCACATAGAAAATACAAAAATAAAATATTATACAATCTTTGGTAATGAGTTGTACGCACTCATTAAAATTCCCCCCAAAAAAAAAAAGATAACTCTTTTTTGTTTGAAAATTTTTCGATTTATTTATATATTTCTTAGTCTCTTTTTTTCCCCACTTAATAGAAACAAACACAAATAAGAGGAAAAGAAAATGAGATTCTATTACGAAGGCGAGTCAATAACAAATGTTGCGGTGTTGTTAATATAGAGGTAAGTAAACTATACACTCAACTCAATACCATCAAATTTCAAACCCAATTAATTATAATGCAGCATTCAAATCATAGACTAGGGTAGGTCCACGGGGAGGACTAATGAATTGATCCACCCTAGTCTTCCCAACAATAAAACACGGTCACTTATACAAGTGTGACATCATTGGTGGTTTTTTTTTTTTTTTTTTTTTTTTTTCATTGTATTGATTATAAAGTTGACTAGTGTAGTCAGCATTTCAATTGTTTGAAAGAACCATTTTAATGGTCCTTCTAGTGGACTTAATAATTCAGAGAAGGCAATTTCCCCCTCACCTGACAAAAAGTTATAAATTAATAATAACTTTGCAAGTTCCAACCATTTTTCCCTTTCCAATTTTCATTTGAATATTTTTTTTTCTTAATGTTTTGGTGAATTTATTATTATTATTATTATTATTATTATCGCCAAGCATACTGCTAGGAGCACTTATTGCATGCATCGCTTGCCCAAATGATTTTTCAATAATTACTCCAGAAAATGGCCTTCATTTATCCAAAGTGGATCTTCGCAGTGAGACTATTAACAGAAAAGGGAAAATTTATTGAGTAGTTTGGGAGTTAGCATTGCTCCCAGAGCAATGCTTCCAAACTACACAATAATTACTCTAGAAAAGGGCCTTAATTCATCTAAAGTGGATCTTCCCAAAATTTCATGTCAGTTTTTTCAATTTGTAACCAATATCTATTAAGAGATGGAAGTTGGTGAAATTCCATAGGGGGAAAATCATATAACAATCCGCCTTGGGAGGTGTTATTCTCATATGTAAGCTGATAGTGAATTGTTGGGGAGAATATTTTTTTAGGGTTTTGTTTTTCTAGAATTTGAGGATGCTGAGAATGAAAGTGGAAAATGCCTAGGAAATCTTCTAGTTTTATTGATCTTGAATTTAACTATATGTGAGATGTTTTATTGATCAACTATTAGCATAGTTCTTTAAAAAATAGGACTATTTTTTTTTTTTTTATTGATATATAGTTAAAAAGAAAAAAGAAACTTTAGCAATATTCAACTTTTTTTTTAATCGATCAACGCTTAAAAAAAATAGGAACTTTAAATCAAATTATTGATCTTTCTGGGAAAATTATGCTTTAAATCTTGAATTTAACATTGTATTGTTGTAGATTAAAAAAGGTACTTTTTTTTTATTATATATATAGAAAATACTAAAATTATAAATTTTTGTATAAACTATTGATATGGTTAGCAGTTATTGGGAAGAAAAAAAATTACATCAATGACGTACTTAAATGAGAACCAGTTAGAATTTACTACATCATCTGTTTATTTACAGGACTTCTAGTTCTTAGAGAGGCTAGATAATTAGAAAGTAGTATTAGAGAGGTCCAGGTGAAAAGAGAGATATGGAAGTAGAAAACAGGGTTAAGGCTTGAGAGTGGAGAATTTTTTTATTATTATTATTTTTATTAAATTTTGGAGTTAATTGCTTGATGTTGATTTCTAGAAGGTTGTTGATATGACAATTAGTGTTTTCTTGACCATTAAATTTAAAAGAAATGTGCAATGATCTAAAAAATGTGATATATTCTTAAACCCCATTTCGTGTATATATATTCATTTTTTTGGGACAGATTTTATTTTAATTTTATAATTTGAGGGTGCTCTCAAATTAAACCCTAAACTTGAATTATTTTAAACCTTTTCAAGAGGATTCAATTCACCCATTTTTCTATATTTCTCTAGAGTAAGACTTATGTACAGTACTTAGGTACTGTTCTTAAGGTTCCCCTTTTAAAATTCTGTCATGTGGATTTTCTCTCATGAGAAGGAAGTGTATTTTTTAGTTAAGTAGCCACATGGCTGAATCTTAAGAGGGGAATCTAAGGAACAGCATCTAAGGTACTGTACCTAAGTTTTATCCATTTCTCTAATGTTGTTTGCCAAACACACGCGCCTAACAAACGCCCACACCCGTTTGTTGCTTAGTAAGCCAAAGTTTCTCTCTCTATTTTTAGCCTTTTGGCCAGGCACAAAAATGGTTGGAGTCTCCGTACCAACGACAATGTTGGTGTTGGACTTTGGACGAGACCGCTTTGTTGGTAAAAATTTTGTCGTTTCTTTTTCTTTTCTTTTTTTACATAGTTTTATTAGCACCAAATTAGGGGTGTGCATGGGTCAGATTGAGAGGTTTTTCGACCCAACCCATCACAAGGGTTCAACCCAACCTATACGGATCGGGTTGAGTTGAGTTGAACCCATGGGTTGGACTTTTTTTTTTTTCAATTTCAATTATTATTAACTTGGGTAGAAAATTATATATCCCACCTACTATCTGAGTTAATAAACAAGATATTCATGAATTAGCATTCCAACTCAATTATAATCAAAACAGATCCAACTGACTTGTTATACAAAATATATATGAATTAGTATTCAAACTCAGTTATAAACAAATAGGAGTGGAGTGGGAGTGGGAGGCAGCAGAGAGAAAAATAAGATTGTTAGGGTTTCCAAGGTAATTGGGTTTTAGATAGGAATAGCCAAATAGGGGAAAAATTATTAATTATATAATATATTTCTAAATATATATTTTAAAATTTAAATATATAGGTGGGCCGGGTCATGTCAGGCGAGTTTGTGATTGTTATGACCCGCATCCAACCTGACCCACTAAAAACTGATCCAACCCGGCGAGCTGGGTTGGGTTAGGTCAATTTTGTCGGATTTGTGGGTTGGTTACACACTCCTACACTAAACAATGTTGTTTTCTACTATTATTTGTGTAGTTATTTTTTGTATTTTAGGGACAGTCTTTTAGAAAATGACATTATCAATGAGAATAATTTAAACCAATTTAAAAAAGACAAAAAATTTTAACTGAATTTTTTTAAATTTAAAACTTAATTTAAAATTAATTCAAGTTAATAAGTTATACAGTTTCCTTGATGGATAGATAAGTTATACAATTTTAGGGACAGTTTTGTTTTTTTTTTTTTTTTTCCCTTGCTTATTGAACGATACTATGCGTTATTTCTTTTTTGGTGCGAGACTCGAAGTCGTTCAATAAGGCAAAACGTGTGGCGATGTTTACGTCTCTTTTGGGTAAAATTTCCTTTTTTTGCTTTCCTAAAATTGGACAATGAGTTATTAAAAAGAAAAACATGGACAATGATCTTTGGCATCTTGCGGAAATTTAAAAGTGAGGATTAGAATGTGGGTCAACATCAATATCCATAATACGACTTGACTATAAAACTTTTCTACTTTGAAGCGTCAAACAAGGGACAACAACAGCTACTTAGGTTTTTTTTTTTGAGGAACGAGATTTGGGCTTTGGTCGAAAGCTTTTTAGTGATGGATATTTAATTGTGTTTTAATAATCCAATATTTTCTGACAATTCGCTATATTTTTCGATACATGTTCAGTTTTTCATATATATATATATATATACATATTATTTGAACATACTTTTTGCTATATTTTAGGTATGTCAATATTTTATTTTTGTCATATTTTACTTTAAAAATAATATATTACAAATATTGTTTGAACTTTAAAGTCCGAAGAACTTGAATTATATTTTATTGGATTTGTTTTTAAATAATAATAACAAGATCAATATCTTGATTGCTACCCGTGCTGCAACAAAATTTTTTTTTTCTACTTTTGATAAAATTGATAGTTACAACTTATAACAAAGAGGGAGTTTTGAATCGTAAATAACTCCGATGGAAACAACTGTGTTTTTAACAATATTTTGAATTGTGATTATGTTCTATCTTCTTCTTTCTTTTTTACCTTGAATATGAGTACATAGTGCACTTGAATATGTAAAGATTAAAAAACAAATGGGCACATTTTTTTTACCCAATATGTACTTTACATAAAAATAAGATATTCATCTTAAAAAGGAGAAATAAAGCAAAGGAACAAGATAGGAACCTTATGGTTCTCAAAAAGATTAAAACTTCAAAAAAAGCACATTCTACTTTATGATTAAGAATTCTGATTCAATTATTTGCCCAATATGTACGTTATGAAAAGAACAAATTTGGTTCACTAACTATGGTAGTTGCAAAAGTAAGATTCTAGATTTGTAAAATAATAATTCTCTTAGATTGTTAGAAATATTTGTATATATTAAAAGGATTCAGAAAGTTAGTTATTGCTTTTTTTCCGGTCAAAAACACTCCTAAATTAATTAACCAACTTAAAAATGGGGTTAAAATAGTAAATTGGAAAAAGAAAGTTAGTTATTGCTTTTTTTATTGTCAAAAATACTCCTACCTAAAACTTAAAAATGGGGTTAAAAGAGTAAATTGACAAAAATAATAAATTTCTACTTCTATGTTGAAATGTCTTCTTGCTTCTAATAAACTCCTACTTTTATGTTGATTTAAATTCCTACTTCTACTCACTAACTCCCTACAAAATATGATAACTCTTTTGTTAGTTTTAAAACTCCTCCAATCTACAAAACTCACCTCATGTATTCATTTTTTTTTTTTTTACTTCATCACGATGTATTTGTTTCTTTTGTCTTCCTTTTTTTTTTCAATTAAAAAAAAAAAAAATTCATACACCCTTAGGTTTTGTGTGTGTGTGTGTGTGTGTGTGTGTGTGTGTGTAATTGGAAAAAGTAGAAATACCAAATTATAATAAATGTAAAATTATTAATCTTTACCCAAAAAATAGAAGAGAGTTTAAGCACGCGCGTGAGCACATGCTCAGAGGCTAGCATATATTAAGATGTTGTTGACCATGCAACTCAAACTCCTCTACCATAAACCTTCGAGCGATTTTGCATAGCAAGGTACCATCTTGCTATAACAACAATTAATAGTGATGTGTTCAATAATCATTAACTTAAATGATAAAATCTTATTTAACAGAAAATAAGAATGATTATCTAAAATATATCAAATAAATTTTAACGGACAAAGTATATATCATCGAATATAAATAAGTGTGGGGCCAAAGAATTTGGCAACCCCAGCCTATTTCATACTGAGCCTAAGACCCACGCTGAGGAAGAAGGAATGTCCAAGGACGAATGAAGAAGGCCCAAATTGCCGAGGAACATTGCCGAAGACAATCCTGTCCTCGGTCAACCAAGATCATGGAAGGGAAAAGTGGCACGTCATCAAAGGCAGCCTCCCAGAGTGTTCCAAAAAGAAGGACGAGTGCAATGGGCCAGCCATGGGAGCATGGTGGAGGAGCAGTTCAAGGAGAAACTGTCACCTTCGCATTAAATGCCCACAACTAACATTCTGGCCGCATTGATGAGGAAATGATTCCTGAATAGTGCTACCTCGGTTACCGCAACTCACAGAACGCCAGAGAGGATGCCTGATGGGATAGGCACTCAAGTATAGGCTTTGATGATCAACGGGTGGAAGGTCAAGATCGTTTAAAGAGGACTATATAATAGGAGAAACCCACCATAGAATGGGGGTTTTGGGGGGGGGGGGGGAGGGAGAGAAAGCATCATGGCAATCTCAAGAACTCTGGCAACCGTTGTCACTCAATATATACTAAAGTAGATCTCCTCAGATTGTGCCAAGGACAAGCTTTCTTTGATAAACTTAGTTCATTTATGTTTGATCAACATAAAAACCCATTTTAACTGTTATCCACGCACTAAAACCTAGCTCTTTGACCCACTTTCTACAAATTCATTGTACTGGGTCCACTAGGCCAAGATCCCGTTCATTTTTGGGCTTAGTCCGAAAATTGAGACCCTACAATTGGTGCAGTCTGTAGGGAGAGCTTGTGTGATAGTGAGTGCAACGGGTAGTTAGGATAGAATTAGGCCCTCATCAGCTAGAGTCCTTGGGGAAAGCCATTATGGTGGCTAGTGTACTATGCGAGTAAGACACTACATGAGGCACACACAGCTGTTGTTCTAGCTTCGCTTCTGCTCAGGTCTGTACTTCGAAGTGTGGATTATACGGGGAGGATTGCTAAATGGGGGACAGTTCTAATGGCTTCTGACATCAAGTACATGCCCCGTACCTCTGTCCAGGGTCAGGTCCTCGCGAATCTGGTGGCTGAGTTAGCTGGACCTCCGTTAGAAGAAGTGGCAGCAACACAGAGCGATTCAAGTGGGCTATTCGCGGCGGAACTAGTTTTAGAAAGTATATATTGATATCTTCTAATCTACTGAAGTGGTTAAACGGAACCCTAACTATGACGGGTCCTCGGACCTCCTGCTTTGGTGGAATTAACAACTTTTGACAATTATCTAAGTGTTAGACAGAACTAAGGTCTTGCATGGTCCTCGGACTCAAGCCTATGGGGAAACTAACAACTTTTGACAATTCTCTAAGTGTTGGACAGAACCAAGGTTTTGCATGGCTCTTTGGACCACAAACCTATGGGAAACTAATAACTTTCGGCAAGCACCTAAGGGTTGAGCAGAACCTAGGGCACACCTGGATCCTCAGACCAGATGCTTGGGGAAAACCGACGCCATGATGTCATTATAAATGCTGAATAGAGCCTTAATGCACGATGGTCCCCTCGGATGACTTACTTTAAATCCAACATCCTTTCATGGTTGCACAGTTTGCGGCATAGAGCACATGGTTATGTTCCTGATTATTCCTACATAGTTAGCTTAGTTAAAGTTAGCAGCCGGGTGCTATTACCGGTTTTGTTAAAGTCAGGGCGACAACTTTTTGTTACCGTCAACGGCATCAGTTCCAAGACCGATTGGAGGAAAAAATAACAACAAACACATTAAATAATTACTGTAGAGAGAGGAAAAATTCATAAAGTAAAAAGTGCAACCCCTTTTTATTAAATAAAAGAAAGGTACATCATACACTAAATGGCTTAGGCAGGCTTTTTTTAAAGCTAACTATAACAAGAGAGGCTGAGGCAGGCTCGTTTTAAAGCTAACCATAACAAAAGAGGCTGAGGCAGGCTTGTTTAAAGCCAACTATAAAAAGAGAAAGCCCATGGGAATGGTAGATTCGCAATCTTGTCCCAGCAGCAATCGAGCCAGTACGGGTAATACCAGCGATGAGAAAGAAGAAGAGGAGAAGGCGCCTGATGGGTCCCCTTTTCTCCTAGCTGCAAGATGTCCTGCCATCAAGGTGGGGCCCAAACTTTGTCGCATCGAAAGTCTGATGCAATCTACGCCTGCTTCGGTTCTTGGCTGAAGGAGGAGGGTCTTCTTTCTTGCTCGGTTGAAAGCTAGGAACATCTTTGGCCTCTGCTTCCTTTGCCTTAACTACGTCATCCAGGATCTAGGCAGCATTCTTGATTCCTGAAAGGGGCATGGTTTCCTTGCCCTTGCCTTTATCCAGGGCCATTTCATTCCCTGAGCCTTGATCGCGATCTTGGCAAAGTCCTTGGAAATGCCTGGAGGGTTGAGAACTTGAAGTTCCTGCCGAACTCAAAGATTTGTAAATATGAAAGAACAATTCCCCTAGAGCGCCTTATATAGGAGGTGAAATCTAGCGAAAATTAATTCGCACGGAATCCAAAAAAGGAGTTACAAGCGAAATAATTCCTGCCCAATTTTCGAAGAAATCCTCAACCATTAGATCTACGTCACTTCATAAAGGTATTAATGAAGGCGTGCTCTGTATACCAAAGCGCCAGGAACGTGCCTTGGGCAGGTGAAGAGATTCAAGAGCTGACGTAAGACAAAACTTGATAAGCCGTGACAAAGACCCGAGGACATCAAAATCTTCCTCTCCATCCGAGGAGCCAGACAGCAAGATTTTGAGGGGCTATTATGGGGCCAAAGAATTTGGCAACCCCAGCCCATTTCATATTGAGCCCATGGCCCATGCTGAGGAAGAAGGAATGTCCAAGGACGAATGAAGAAGGCCCAAATTGTCGAGGAACATCGCCGAAGACAATCCTGTCCTCGGTTAACCAAGATCATGGAAGGGAAAAGTGGCACGTCATCGAAAGCAGCTTCCCAAAGCATTCCAAAAAGAAGGACGAGTGCAATGGGCCAGCCATGGGAGCATGGTGGAGAAGCAGTTCAAGGAGAAACTGTCACTTTCCCATCAAATGCCCACAACTAACGTTTTGGCCGCATTGATGAGGAAATGACTCCTGAACAGTGCTACCTCGGTTACCGCAACTCACAGAACGCTAGAGAGGACGCCTAATGGGACAAGCACTCAAGTATAGGCTTGGATGATCAACGGGTGGATGGTCAAGATAATTTAAAGAGGACTATATAATAGGATAAACCCACCATAGAAGGGGGGGTTTTTGGGGGGGAAAGGGAGAGAAAGCATCATGGCGATCTCAAGAACTCTGGCAACCATTGTCACTCAATATATACTAAAGTAGAGCTCCTCGGATTGTACCGAGGACAAGCTTTCTTTGATAAACATAGTTCATTTCTAAAAACCCATTTTAACTATTATCCATGCACTAAAGCCTAGCTCTTTGACCCACTCTCTACAAATTTATTGTACTGAGTCCACTGGGCCAAGATCCCATTCATTTTTGGGCTTAGTCCGAATTTTTGGGGGAGAAAGGGAGAGAAAGTATCATGGCGATCTCAAGAACTCTGGCAACCATTGTCACTCAATATATACTAAAGTAGAGCTCCTCGGATTGTGCCGAGGACAAGCTTTCTTTGATAAACTTAGTTCATTTCTATTTGATCAACATAGAAACCCATTTTAACTGTTATCCATGCACTAAATTCTAGCTCTTTGACTCACTCTCTACAAATTCATTGTACTGGGTCCACTGGGCCAAGATCCCATTCATTTTTTGGCTTAGTCCGAAAATCGAGACCCTACAATAAGTTTTTAATTATAAAACGTGAAAAAATAATAAAATCAATATATTTTGAATTTTGAAAACCTGAATTCAATTAAATAGAAGTATTAATCACTAAATTGTATTGTCTTCATTTCATTTATAAGTTTTTCAGATGCCAAATGAAGAGAGAGAAAAGAGAGTTTATGTCTTAGTGTATGGTTTAATGGAACAACGAATATTCAAGTTAACATTTTGTATCAAATGCTACCATATCATTCGTATCAAAATTCAATAAATAAGAGACGTGTGCAAAAATAACAACTCACTAACACATGTATTTCATTTATTAGTGGGGTAGTTGTTTTTTCACATGTCTCTCATTTTGAATTTTGATACGACTAACGTGGAATCATTAATTAGTTTTATGAATTAATCTTGGAGAAGTGATGAGATCATAAGGAATAAAATGCAACTAGAATCATCCAAAAGTACTTTTGCATGAATAATGTTAGTACTACAACAAAACCCACAATTTTGCCACAACTTATCCATGTGGTGAGTTGTGGCAAAGTTGTGGGTTTTATTGAGATACTAGCTAGCATTATTCTTTCTGCAAGCAATGACAAAAATTTTACATGTTTTGCAATGTAAAATTTTGTTGTAGGTTTTGTTGTGATACTTGTTGATTGTTGATTGGCACCAATTGATTGTTTAATTTTTCTAGCAAGCAATTGTTTCCAATTAGGAACTTTCAATTCCCACTTTATTTTCACGTTCACATTTGAAATTCCCAATTCAGAGATACTTCGTTGCTGACTACATTACATATATCCTTCAACTTCAAGGACCTACACTAACATCTCTTGAATGTCCTCCACAATCTACTAGCCTTGATCAAACAAGCCCTATCCTTTCTTCAAATTCCATCAACCAAGCTCACTATACTTGTCGTAATTTTGTACTAATAGCCAGGCCTCCTCTCTCTCTCTCTCGGCTAAGTATATATACTATATATATAGGCCTCCTCCATACATTAGATTATGATCCAATAATATATAATCAATTTCAACAAGTTTAAAAAGAAAAATGAAGCGGGATGAAAAATTGGACTTATTATTACGCGAAACTTTAATGCTTCCATTAAAGTTAGGTAGAACATACGACTAGTCTTTATTTTGTTAAGGTGCAATGTTTCGTGAACCGCATGGAACTAGCTTTATTGAACCAGAACTTTGCATGTAGAAGAAGTCAAGGCGCGGAAAAGCATGCAACTTTTCCTCTTGAATTGGAAATTCACATCGTTTTACCATCATCTGGGGCTACAATTTATTTTAGATTGTTCAATTGATAGGAGACTACAATAAAGTTCTATAACATAAACACAAGAAAGTTTTATCATATTCCTTCTTTTGACAGAGTAAACCCACACTGGACGTTTGATTATAAGAAAAAGAAAAAGAAAAGCATGACTTGCCAGAGACTCAGAGGTGACTATCAAAACTGGGAAGTAATATATGGTTATGTTCCACCAATGGGGAACAAAATTGCCCATTAGTTGCTTCTAGTCTTGAATAAGAGGTTTTTGAAGTTTACCATTAAAATCTTATCCTACTAATTGAAGTGCAATTGCTAAATTCCTCACAAGTCTTATGTGTTCTTCTTACATGGCCAATTACTAAAAGAGAAATTTTGGAGCTCATATAGTCTCATCTATATGAAATTTTGGAGCTCAATTTTGGACTAAATATGTGATTAACCCTATTGTTTTCTTTGCCTACTATTTTCCTTCCTCTTAAAGTAACTAATCAAGCATATCTAATTAACTTTGATATGATTGCGTTCAATAACAAAAAACTTTACTAGTTGAGTTAACTAAAACCCACTAAACAAAATTGTTTTATCTTATTTTATGCGTTTTAGGCACACTCTTTTAACAAATGACATTGAAGAAAAATAAACAAGGCCAGCTTATTTTTGAGAGAAACTACAGATTTTATCAAGCCAAAACATTGTTAATAAGCATTTGTATTTGCAAATTGCAACACGCTGGCTGAAGGAAATCACACAACACCTAAGATCTCTTATCAAGTTTTCGTCAATGTATTTTTTTTTTTTTCTTCTGCAAATAAAACTTCAAAAAAAAAAAAAAATTTCCAGCAGAGATAAATTGCCAAGTACTTGAAAAAAAAAAAAAAAAAACAAATTAGCCTAACTAGGTACAAAACCTATACCAGATATTTAATCAAGCATCTGGAGTGCACCATCCACTTCATCCTTCTTGAACAAAACCAAATATCTTATATTTATTTGAAACGAAAACACCATTTTAAATTGATCTGATGGTCATACCCAGCGAAAGACAATTTATGATGGCATTAGTTTATAAGGCTTCATTAATTAGTCATATCAGCAATACTACAATTTTACTACAATTGCTACTTCGTTGAAATATCAAAACCGTCAACCATTTTTTTTTTCCCCAATAATTTTATAGTTACAACTTACAACAAACCAAAAGACATCTCAAGCTCATGTATTTTAATCATGAAATAAAAAAGAAAGTTGACTTTTGTCCATAGCATTTGCACAACAAATTTTAAGGGACAAATTGTTGTTGGTTGTTATTATGGGTAACAAAAAAATTCAGTGGTAAGTTCAAATTAGAATCAATAACAACTTACTACATATCATTTCTTCTTCTTATTATTTTTTTAATGTTGTTAATGTAAAGTTGTGATTTACAACTATGTTTTATGTAGACTTTATTTCATGAAAAAAAATGTTGTAATTGTTTTAATTTTATTTCCTTATATTTTTGTGAGATTTATTTGTAATGAGTTTAGTATTAAGTGGTGGAGATTTGATCAAGACAACTAAAAGTCACATGAGGAGCATATGCCAAAAGCTGAAGAGTCATGTCAGGCTGTCAATTTCATGAGTGTCTTGCGAGTAAGGCATTCCCGCAAAATACTCGCGAAACGTTCTGCTGGGAGGATTTAAGTGTGAATTTCTTACCCTTCACCTATATCATATACACTACAACAAAATGTATTTTCAGTGACGAAAAAATTCGTCACTAAAAGTCCAATTTTTCATCGCTAAGGACTTTTAGCGACAAAATTTACTAATTAGCAGTGAAACTTATTTCGTCGCTGAAACCTTGTCGCTAAAAGTCCTGGCAACAAAAAATTTTATCACTAAAAGTCCGATTTGTTTATAAAAAAAAAAAAAAAAAACTTTTAGCGACGAAAACTTTTCGTCACTAAATGTTTTCCTCGCTAAAAACACTATTCAGTGACGAAAATATTTCGTCACTAAAAACACTTTAGTTTATTAAATAATATTTAGTAACGAACAATTTCGTCACTAAAACTATTTTCAGATACATTTAGTGATGAAAATGTTCGTCACTAAAACTATTTTTAAGAAAATCCAGGCACATATAGCGACAAAAATTTTCGTCACTAAAACCATTTTTTACAAAATTCAGCTACATTTAGCGACGAAATATGTCGTCACTAAAACAATTTTTTGTTGCTATATTTGTGATGAAAAAATTCGTCGCTAAAACTTATTTTCTGTTTTTAATTTTTTCATGGCTTTGATATTAACCTGTAACCTATCATTACATTATTAAAACCTCACATTTGAATAACACATTATATTGAACAACACATTTATAAAAAAAATCCATACATTCCACAAATAAAAAATAAAACAAATATCTAATTCAAACTCCTTCCATACAATAATTGTTTGCATCACATACAATAACTCAAGATGTTTTATAACAATACAAAAAGTGTAGCATAATATAATTAGAACCAATGGAGGATATTCTCATATGTCTTCAAGTAATGCCAAAAGTAAATCACCTAAAAGCCACCAATAAGAAATCTGTAGAAATATAAAAACAATACTACATTAAAATCGTAAAGTAAAAACATTAACTATGTTATAAGAAACATTTCTAACAATGCATTAATAGTAGCCACACCAATGAATTAAAATCACAACTCCTAATGTATAAGTTGTAGAAAGCAAATATAGATTTTCATGTGGGTGTTTTATACCTATACTATACATGTTAGATTACATGAATAGACATCTAAAAGACCATGATATCTTCAATCTTTCAAATAGCTAACACAAAACCACAAATTTCAGCTTCTAACAATTAGATTAGAGAACATAGAACTGAAACTAAAGCAAACCATTACACCATTAAAATACTCATAACCGAAAATAAACATTTATGCTTACCCCCAACTGAAGCTAAAACTTTAATAAGAACAAGCTTTGATTCAACAATTTTACAAAACCCATTAACTCATACTTACACTTACAAGGAAAAAACTCAAATCCCATATCATTTAATCAAATACAAACCAAATATTACTAAAAAATAAAAACTTACAATGCGGAAATCAGTGGAAACCCATTAATTTAGCACTCTAAAATCACACAAAAACAAAAACCAATTACAAGTAACTAACACAAAAACCCATTACAAGTAACTAACACAAAACCCATTAACTAATACTTACACTTACAAGGAAAAACCTCAAAGCCCATATCATTTAATCAAATACAAAACAAATATTAACCAAAAAAAAAAAAAACTTATAATGCTAAAATCAGTGGAAGGAGATGATAAAGGAAAGAAGGAGACAAAGGGAAGGAAGAGGGGAGGTAGTGGAGGAAAAGAGGGAGGGAAAGAAAGGAGAGAGAGAGGGTGAAGGAGAGAGGGAGATTGAAGATGAGAGGGAGGGTGAAGGAAAGAAAAGGCAGTGGCGGGCTGGCGGCATCACCGGCGGGGTTCTGGGTTGATGCTGGAGAGCTCCGTCGGTGTCGACTGAAGTCTAGTCGGCATCGGCTGTGAGGGAGAGCTTGAGATGTGTATCAGGTGCGAAGGGAAAAAAAAAGAGCTGATGGTCTGATGTGAAAAAAAGAGCTGAAATGTGAATATATATATATATATATATATATACGTAACCTTTAGTGACGATTTGAATTCATCACTGTTGTATGCCTTTAGCGACGAAGTCAGATTCGTCGCAAATAGTAAACTAATGGCCACCGTTTTCCTTTCAGTGACAAAGCAAGTTTTGTCACTAATAACATGACCAGCAGCACCTTTTAGTGACGAAACTGTTTGTCGCAAAAAACTTAAACTTTTAGCGACGAAAAAATTCGTCACTGTAGATCAATTTGGTTTCGCGCCTACACTTTTGTTTGGCGCCCTTAATTCAGCACACCCCATAGCGAAGAAATCTAAGTTTCTTCTCTAAATGTTACTATTTTATATATATATATATATATATATAGCGACGAAATATAAATTTCGTCACTATATGGTACTTTTTTGTGACGAAATAATTTTCATCACTATAGTTACGTTTTGTTGTAGTGATATACCCTCATTACCCACAAAAGTAGGAGAGGCTATTCAAAAAGAAAACCCTAGATAGATTTTCTACAACACACACACCCCCATCTTTTAGAGAGACAGCTACTCATCTTTAGTAAGAAATCATTCTAGCCTCTTTTCCTTCCCTTTCTCATTGTCATACCTTGAGAGTAGATTTGTACCCAAACACAACCCACACGTTTTCAGAGTATAGAGAGTGTTTTGGAGTTTGGGAAACTTTGGGGATTTGCCAAAAGAAGCCAGTAAGGCTTGGCAGATGCAATCAGGCGTATTGTAGGATCCGGAAAGTTAGAGAAGACATGACTCCGAAAAGTCCATTGGTAGCAGGACTTTAGAGGGTTTAAGTACATTGTGTAGACTAGGCAACTTTATTCTCTAGTGGATCGATTTAAACTTGGAGGGTTACGGAGAGGTTTTTCGCCGAGTTCTTTGATTTCCTCTTTGATAACACGTCTTGATGTTGTCTTGTGTTTACATCTCTCTTCCCTTGTTCTTGTACTTTACTTTTATTGTTTGTTATTCATGTTTATGCACTAAAGTAGTATCGGCTCATTACACACATTTACTCTTGTTTCCGTACTTTGATTAAGTAAGAGTAAAAACAATCTAGTCATAATTTTAATTTGGGGTCTAAACAAGCTCTTGTGTTTTCACACAAATTTGACATTTCAGTTAAGATGATATCAATTATACTTATTATTATTATTTTTTTAATGTTGTTAAGATAATATCAATTATAGTTATGAACTTATTGTAATTATGTAAAATTGAAAATCATTTTTAAGTGAAATCAATAATATTTTTAATATTTTTCCTCACTAATCCTTTTAGGTTGGATCGCTAGTCCTTAGTAGAAAATGAGGAAAGAGGAAAGATTCATTCTCGCCAAGGTCAGATGTTCCCTCTATGGAGTGTTATTACAAAATCTAACTTCCCAAAGAATTGCCACCATGATAGCAAAATCGTGAGCTCAACATGCTGCATGCCACCTGCTAACATGCATTTTACAACGCCAAGGTGCTGTTGGACTAATAATAATTTTCAATATATATTTATACATATATACAAGCTCAAAACTATTTACCTAGCTAGCTAACAGTAGGAATGGGAGAAATTTTCCTCATCATCAACCTTGAATAACGATGAGAAAAGGGAGTAAGGTTTATTCTAAAAGTATGTACACGTGTGAGTGAAGTCTCATATTGAATAATGATTAAAAAAGTAAATCGTTAATATAATATAATTAGGCCAAAACTTATAGACTTAAACTTTTTGAGTCAAGTGGTATCACATATGAGTATATCTCATAATAAAAAAAACCCTGCAAAACCTCTAAAAGCCTCAAAAGAAGCTTTAGTTTCTCCAAAACTCATTACAAGGATTCATTCTCCTTCCTTGACGAGTAACTGCTGCACAATTCTCTGCACAAGCAGAAGCAACTTTCTACAAAACTAATTGACAATAAAATAATGCAGTTGAACTTCATCATTTGGAATTCTATAGTAAGAAAGACAGTATACAAATATTATGAACTAAACAGGGTGAATGAACAAATTGGCCAATTAGGCAGAAAAGCACAAAGGCAATTCTTCTAAGCCAAACTACAGAAAGTTAGTGACAGCATTAGCAACTATGGTAAGAAACGACCAAGAACGAAATCCCTTCAAAATAAAATATCACCATCTGAATTGCTCCTAACAGATGAAGATCTTACCCTCCATGAATAAATTGAAGTTTGCAAGCTTGCCCATCAATTAATGACCTTATAAATGAAACTCATTAGGGACCAATTGACCTTATGGTTGTAGATTCCACAGCTCATTGCTATGGAAGAACCCAATGAGAGAGTGTGAAGAAGTCCAAAACAAATCTAAGGATTGGTCAATGATGAAGGTAGAATGTTGACAGTTCAGCAAGCCCAGATAAAGCAAAACTAACAATATTTTTAGTTTTGCTTTATCTGGGCTTGCTGAATTATTTCAACGTTGATGAATTATTTCAACGATTGGATTTAGTATCTCATCCCATGGATTACTTGATTACATTGAGACCATAATCTCCAAGAGATAAATTCTTCCAACTCAAATTTTTCTAACTTGGCCATAAGGAATTGAAAAACATCTTTAAGATCCTAGAAGACTGGAACTTGATGAAAATTACTTAATTTCTTTGATTTTTTTTAATATCCTACAAGTCTAAAAAATCCTGTTCCTTGCCTTGATCATCCCTACACAAAAGGAAAATGCACATCACGTACTACTTCATTTGCAAACTTAAAAAATAAAAAATTGCCAAACACACTATCCACAACATTTCAACCACTGGCCCATGTCATGCAATTCTAAAGACCTCATTAAATTTTTTGTGCTAAATCCTCTTCAATGTAAAGCATTTTTTTACAAAAAAAATTGTGAAATGTCAAAAGAAAGTAGTATTTAAGACCACTTTGTTATTATGCCAGTGCCATTATTTAGGCACTTCACTGTAAGATCATGAAACCGTAAAAGTAAACCAATCATGTTTAATTAGGAAACATATCCAAAACAAGGCCAGTCCAATACTGATTCCGTAAATGTATGGTTGAAAACCAAAACACAAAGTGCACATTGCCTTTTCACATGAATATAAATATCCTTAGACGAAATTGGTTCATATGACATTGAAGACAAAATTAGTCACTGTCCAAACCTATGCAACTTGGCTAGAAATTTCTGGACACAGCCATTGGTAAGAATACAGACATCAATCAGCAATTTAGACCATAACTAAACTATCTCTAGTTCCTTCCATATTCAACACTCACTAACTGCTTTCTAATAGTAAAAGAACTTAAAAGCTACCTAAACAAATTTAGGCAATTTTGGGATCAGAAGTCAGGTTTGGCAAAGGAGATATTCAGACAATCCCCCCAACTCCTCCTCCCACTTCAATGTACTTCAGCTGATGTAGGTACTGTTACCATTGTTTTATGTAAGAAGAACAACTTTCTATAAAGATTAATAGATGAAAATTAGTTCAAATATAGCATTACACAGATCATTGATACAAAACAAATGAGATTCCTATTCTAAAATAACAAGTGACTTATATATAGCACCACATTTGATATATATTAAGAACAAAAGAAATTGCATGTTGACCCTAGAGACTTTAGGGAAAACACAAATTAGCCCCTGGAGATTAAAATAGAACAATTTATACCTTTGAACTTTCTAAGGCATCAGCCACGTGGCATGATCTCAAGTCCTTAATGCCAAAGGCCAGTACACACAAAGTGAGCAAAGAAAACATATTGTACCGTGGAGAAACTGTTGGGCTTTGTGGAGCCTAGTTGTATTTGATCCGGATGCCCCTTGCGTGGTTTTTAATGAGAGATTTTTTGAGGCTTAGTCCATGTTGCGTTGTTTTGGTGATTAGGGTTTCTTAATGTAGTTTTTGAGAGAGAAAAAAAACAGTACTGCCGCACTTTGTATTTTTCACTGATAATAGTGAAATCCCTGCAACTCCATGAACGTAGGCAAATTGCTGAACCACATAAATACTGTATTGTGCTTGTGATTATTTTTTCTTTGACGTGTGTTTTCTTTATTTTGTTTCTCGTAGGTTTGAGAATTTTGTGTTAACTTATAGAATAAAGAATGAGCGTGATGGTAGTAAGCGTTACAAGACCAGATTAGTTGTCAAAGGGTTCCAGCAGAAGAATGGCATTGAATACTCAGAATTATTTTCTCCAGTTGTGAAGATGTCAACAATCAGACTGGTACTGGGAATGGTGGCTGCAAAAAATTTACATTTTGAGCAATTAGATGTGAAGACGGCATTCCTTCATGGTGACTTAGAGGAAGACATTTACATGATTCAGTCAAAAGGGTTCATTTTTCAGGGACCAGAGAATCTAGTCTGCAAACTGAAAAAGAGCTTGTATGGCCTAAAACAAGCTCCAAGACAGTGGTACAAGAAATTTGACAGTTTTTTACATAGAATTGGGTTCAAGAGATGTGAAGTTAATCATTGTTGCTATGTTAAGTTCTTTGGAAATTCTTACATCATTTTACTGTTATATGTGGATGATATGCTCATTGCAGGGTCTAGTATTGAGGAGATTAAGAATCTAAAGAAGCAATTGTCAAAACAATTTGTAATGAAGGATTTGGGAGCTACAACGCAAATCCTTGGTATGAGAATCATTAGAGACAAGGCTAATGGTACATTGAAGCTTTCACAGTTAGAGTATGTGAAGAAAATTCTCAGCAGATTTAACATAAATGAACCTAAACCAATGAGCACACCCTTGGGTAGTCATTTCAAACTAAAAAAAGAACAATCACCGAAGACAAAAGAAGAAAGGGACCATATGAGCAAGGTACCCTATGCCTCAGCTATTGGCAACTTGATGTATGCTATGGTGTGTACAAGGCCAGACATTGCACATGCAGTGGGAGTTGTGAGCAAATTCATGAGTAGGCTAGGAAAGCAGCATTAGGAGGCAGTCAAGTGGATTTTGAGATATCTGAGGGGTTCATCAGATACATGTCTTTGCTTCACAATTGCAAGTTTGAAACTGCAGGGTTATGTAAATGCTAATTTTGTTGGTGATATTGATATTAGAAAGAGTACTACTGAGTTTGTATTTACTCTGGGTGGTACATCTATATCCTGGGCTTCAAATTTACAAAAGATTGTTACTTTGTCTATTACAGAAGCTGAGTATGTTGCAGCAACTAAAACTGAAAATGAAATGATTTGGCTACATGACTTCTTAGATGAATTGGGTTAGAAGCAGGAGATGGGCATTCTACACAGTGACAGTCAGAGTGCAATTTTTCTTACTAAAAATTTGGCTTTTCATTCAAATTCAAAGCATATATAGACAAAATACCACTTTATCCGTTACCTTGTTGAAGATAAGCTGGTAATACTTAAGAAGATTTGTGGATTTCAAGAACCTGACAGACATGTTAACTAAGGGTGTCACTATTG
This sequence comes from Quercus ilex subsp. ballota, assembly GCA_032727855.1. Classification (NCBI taxonomy): domain Eukaryota; kingdom Viridiplantae; phylum Streptophyta; class Magnoliopsida; order Fagales; family Fagaceae; genus Quercus; species Quercus ilex. The sequence goes on along the minus strand of CM064918.1, from coordinate 16,391,204 downwards.
AGAAGCTGAAGCTGTGTGCAGCTTCAGTTGGTCTTCTAGTTTGAGGACAGGAGGATGAGTTACAGGGATGAGGGATTGTTTTTGGAGGATTGTGGTTGATGTTGGTGATTTAACTAGTCTCCAAGTGGGAGATTTGTTGTGCTTTGTGGAGCCTAGTTGTGTTTGATCCGGATGAAAACTTGACCCAAAATGATGTTACGTAGTTTTTAATAGGAGATTTTTTTAGGCTTAGTCCATGGAGAGAAAAAAACTATACTGCCGCACTTTATATTTTTTTCCCTAATAATAGTGAAATCCCTGCAACTTCGTGGTTGTAGGCAAATTGCCGAACCACGTAAATACTCTCTTATGCGTATGATTATTTTTTCTTTGGCGTGTGTTTTCTCTATTTTGTTTTTCACAGATTTGAGAATTTCGTGATAATTCCTTACAGAAACAATTACTAAATGAAGATTTCAATGCATATATAGTCTATATAGAAGTGATACTGAGTAACAAAGAGAAACTAGTTGAAAGAATCTTCTTTTTTTTTCTTTCTTCTTTCTAAACTTTTTACGAAAACATAATATCTAACGAGCCGGTTTTCTCTTCTTCGCCTTCTTGGTGTCTTAAAGTGATTCAGTTTCCGGAATTCATTAACATATAATGAACCAATATTCTTGAAAATATAAAATATAAAATATCATACTTTGAGTGAAACTCAACTTTGTGTTGCTCCAAGTTCTTGACGTCTGCGAACGTATTTCCACAATTATTTTCCGAACATGGCACTCGGAATCCGTGACTATGTTTATTGTGATTAATGACGCCATCCACCGATCAGAAGCTACTTCCACAATGCGCACAGAGGAGTGTTTCTTGAAAATCTTACTGCTCCATATTATTATATCTCTAATGCTTATTATATACTGCTACGTAGTATTATTATTATTATTATTATTATTATTATTATTATTATTGTAAATGTTTAGAGATGTAAAACAAACTTTTTGTTATAGATATATACTTATTATGTGCTACTACGTATCTACTAACTAAGCTCCTAATTTCGCATATGTACAGAGCATTTGTTATTAGTTTCCACCAATATTTCAGTAACGTTTCTAGTAAAAATTTGTAAATTTTAGTCTTTTGATTTATAGACAAAAGATAGGAAGAGAGAGAGAGAGAGAGGCATGTTTCACGCCTATAAAGAATGCAAATATTATTTTGCTTAAATAAAAATGCAAATATTATTGAGTTATTTTTTTACATTCTAGATTGTGATTTTTTTTTCTTTTGTTGGACTTTGTTTCAATAGCTGCAAAAGCAATTAAATTTGAGCAAAAATACAATATTTCAAATCAATTGTTTCTCACACAAATCATAGAAAAATAACATCATAATTTCACTATACTTAAGTAATTAATGCACTGATTAAAATAATTAATATAACAAAATAAATGTATTTATCTTATTAATAATTTTTTAATTACATAGAACAAATAAAAAAAATTTAATTTCGTAAATATATACATGTATATATATATATATATATATATATATATACAAACTTGAACCACAGTTCTTGCTCTTTACACTACACAAGTATTTATATTTATGGAGTGACCACAAATATTTATACACGAGGAAAACTGTCATTTCTAAGTCAATTATTATTTTTACAAACAAAATTAGTTTACCAAAATGAAAAACTCAACTTATAAATTTCACCATTTTTCATTTTAATTCTGTAAGTTTGGGTTTTTTCATTTAAGTTCTCTAAGTTTTATTCATTCTCAATTAAGTATTCCGTTAATGTGCTATTAGTTTATTCCGTTAGCTTACCAAAACAGTGTCATTTTGGACTTTAATTAATATTTTTTTTTCTTAATTTTAGAAAGAACATTTATTAAAAAAAAAAAAAAAAAAAAAACAGAAATCCAATTAGAGGAACCACGTCATCCCACTCACACTTGAATAACAATTCAATCCCATATTTGAAACTCTCCAACCTCATATACCCATCAATCATTGCCGTCCAAGTAACTACATTCCTCTCTGGCATTATATCAAACAAATTTCTAGCATCACCTATCCTTTCCCCTTTGCAATACCCATCAACCATAGAGCTCCAAGAAACTCATAAAACCAAATAAAAATTGTCTGCTTCAGTTCTGGCATCTGTATTGCCAACGACTTTGGAAGATCTTCTTGCTCTTGGCCCTTGTTCCGCTGGCGGGTGATATTTCTTTTTCAATCTGACTCTTTCTACATCTCTGTATGATTCTTTATTTTTCCTGAAGCCTTTATATGCCCGAATTTCTCGATTTATTGGTAGTCCATGAGACTGAGGTCCTTCAACTTTATAATGTCATTCTGGACCAAAGAAAAAAAAGTTCTAACGGCATTGTTAACATATATATCAAAATCGGCCTGTTACTGCAGGAACAAATTGAAACCAAGGTAGTTGACATATATCTCTTTCTTTCCCCCTCTTTCTCGGTTTCTCAGATTAGTATCGGGTGGGGTGGGGTGGGGTTTCATCTTTGTTATTCATATGGATGTGGGTGGGAAGACGCCATTCCTCTAATTGTAATTTTATTTTTTAAATTAACGTTTTTTTATTAAAATTAAGAAATAAATACAAAAAATATATGTATTAACTAAGGTCCAAAAACGATGCCGTTTAGGTAAGTTAATGGCAAAAACTAACAGTACATTAATGAAAGCCTTAATTGAAAATGAATGAAACTTAGACGACTTAAATGACAAAACTCAAACTTATATGACTGAAATAACAAATGGGGAAACTTAGAGGGTGGATTTTTTATTTTGGCCAAAATAGTTTGTTATATAAAATTTATAACAATAATTATATAAATCCTTTTAATATAAAAAATTAATGCATAGCTATTGATAATTAATATATGTATTTACTCTATTTGCTAATTCTTTTTTTTTTTTTTTTTTGAAACTCCATTTGCTAATTCAATAAACTATTATTTTGATATAAATGCAAACTTAGTTGAGATGGAAGCCTAAGTTAAGAAAATATTAAAGAATTCCTCACAAGGCAAATTAAAACTCATGCTTTCCTAAATGGAGAAATGTTATGTCCACAACATTTTCACAACAAATTTAGGTGGCAGGTTATTACAGATTATTATTGGTAAGGCAAAAAAGTAATTTTAATTATAGATTCAAATTATAACCAATAATAACTAATCACCTATGATTTTTTGTGAAAATGTTATGAACGTAACACTTTTTTTCCTAAATGAGGTCTCTATTTTCATATTCACTTATATGGCTTTGCATTCATAGTAACTTGGTAAGGATGACGAACACTTTCATAGTTATGGCATAATTATAACTCTAAAAGCATTTTAGCGTGAAGAACTTTGTGCTTAACACTTCCAATTCCACACTCTTCAAATCAGTGGGAAGTTATGGAGAGAACTAACAAGTTTTCCTACATATCCAAATGACCTTCCAAATCCATTGTAAGAGCTCTCCATCAATTCTACCATTAATGTTAGCAACAAAAGTGCAAAAGGATTATGCTAACAAGTGCTCTTAGAGCAATGATTAATAATAAATTTTAAGAAAGTTTTAACACCATTTTTATGATAAATGAAAAAAAAAACTGTTAAAACATTAATTTTTTTTCCTTTTCTCATAAAAGCTTTCTTTAAATAAATAATTAACCAATGTTCTAAGAGTATTCGTTAGCATTTTTCATTAATTTAATGTGAGGAGTTTTAGGAACTACTATAACGAGGTAATTTGAATTTTTTTTTTTTTGGAGGGAAAATGAGGCAATTGGACTGGGCAAAGAAAAGAGAAATTAATGAGGCAAACACAGTATTACAGTAGGCCTCAATTCACAAATCTCTGAAAATTTACAAAGTGAGTTAATAAATGAGTTTTTGTTTTTTATTTTGTGTTTATTTATTGTTCTCTATTTTCAGAGCGTGTCTTTATTCACTATTGTCCATTTTAATTAACAGATTTTTTTTTTTTCAATCTTAACGTGTATCTGATTTTGATAATATACTACTATTAAATCCCGCTAATTTTTTTTAGGTGAATTAATAGGTAATTACTACAAACTACAAAAGAATTAGAAGAAAGGTAGCGGAAAAACATACAACTTAACGAGTTTAGTGTATTTTTTATATTAAAATATGTTAAATAATTGGAGTAATTTAAGGAAACCGGAAACCATTTACTCTTCAATTAAATAAATATTTAAATATTAAACTTTGCAAATGTCAAATGAGTAATTATTGGATACTCATTATGATGTGTCAGGTATTTATAACATGTACAAATTGTTGTTTGCCATATAATGTTGTAGGTATCCCGGCACATTCTTGGTGCGATGGTCACTCCACAAGTATAAGTGCTTATGAGGTATAAGGGGCAAGGGCTAGGGTTTAAGTCTCCAAAAGGGAGTTTCACACACATATACACTTAGATTATGTTAGAATAGAATTTCTATCTTATATAAAATAAAATAAAAAATGTTGTAGGTTTATGACTCTTCATGAGTCCAAATCTTCTGTCATACACTTCTTACTTCACTCTATACTTCACAAATAAAAGCATGCCATTAGTCCATGTCTTTAATTAAAATGCTAGATTTGTGCCATTTTCTTATTTCAATTAATTAATTAAATAAATAACTCTACATATTACCACTGCCAAACATTCCTCAGAGCCACAATCAAGAGTTCACCGACACCATCAAAACCTCTGAGCATGGGCATTGGTTTAGAAGCTATTTTTAGAAGCATTTTATTGGGAGAATAATAAAACAATAAATGTTAACAGTTTTTTATATTTTCCATGAAAGTATTGTCAAAATTTTTCTATTATAATTTATTAACAATTGCCCAAAAGGTATCTGTTAACATAATCCATAAATAAAAACCAGTGATCAAGTTAGGTCCCACATCAAAGTTAGCTTTTGAAAAATCTCAAAAAACTTCAATCTTTGAATTGCAAGATTGGAAAGTTCTAAACCTTTTTTGCTATGCAATTGCGGAGAATCTAAATTCAATTCGGAGAGTGAGGAAGTGTTGTTGTCACTTAGGGACGGAACCAAGATTCAAACTTAGGGGGGCTAAAGTTCTTTGTTCAAAGATTTAAAAAAAAATTAGAATATCAATACTAGAGGTTCACAACGATACATTATTAGCATTAATTTTTTAAATCAAGAGTTTTGTAAGTTGATAATAGCTTAAAAGTACAATATTATATTAGTTTTGGTAGGCATTATGACATCTATTTTGTGTTTATTCTCACACTTACACGTAAATATGAGAGTTCGCAAGTTTCTCTAAAATATACTCTGTATTTTCTTTTGTAGGAGATTAAAACTAATGAGCTATCTGTTTTTTGCAGATAGAAGGGTATGGGATCCGGGTCTAGCGGAGAATTTTTTTTTTTTTTTTTTTGCCATGGGAGGCTGAGACGTTACTTCGGATTCCGATGAGTGAAGGGTATGTGGATGACCAGTTAATTTGGCCTCTAACCCCTGATGGGAATTACAATGTGTGAAGTGCTTATCGAATGTTGGAGACCAATGCAAGACTTTTAAGTCCATGTTCTTCTTCAATGGATGGGATGAGTAAGGTGTGGAAGGGGATTTGGAAAATTACGACAACAAATAAAATTCGCCATTTTATTTGGCGAGCAACTTGTGATTCTTTTGTTGGGAATTTAACCAAAATTCCAACCTGTGAGAAACAAAAAATAGAAAAAACACACGTCAAAGAAAAAACAATCACACGCACAAGACAGTATTTATGTGGTTTAGCAATTTGCCTACGTCCACGGAGTTGCAGGGATTTCACTATTATCAGGGAAAAAATACAAAGTGCGGCTACAGTGTTTTTTCTCTCTCTCTAAAAAACACAACAATAGTAGTAGTCACAAACCCTAATCACAAAAGCGGCTTTCATATCCTGCTTACAGGGTTACAATGGGCTATAAAACAGGCCAAAAATAAAATAGGCTCCACAAAGCCCAACAAATCTCCCACTTGGAGACTAGTTCAATCACCAACATCAAACCGCTATCCTTCAAGAAACAATCCCTCATCCCTGCAACTCATCCTCCTGTCCTTAAGCTAGAAGACCAATTGAAGTTGCACACAGCTTCAACTTCTCAATAGTGACACCCTTAGTCAACATGTCTGCCGGGTTCTTAGATCCACAAATCTTCTCAAGAATTACCAATTTATCTTCAACAAGGTAACAGATAAAGTGGTATTTTGTTTGTATATGCTTCGACTTTGAATGAAAAGCCGAATTTTTGGCAAGAAAGATTGCACTCTGACTGTCACAATGTAGAATGCCGTTCTCCTGCTTCTTACCCAATTCATCTAAGAAACCATGTAGCCAAATCATCTCCTTTCCAGCTTCAGTTGCTGCAACATACTCAGCTTCTGTAGTAGACAAAGTAACAATCTTTTGTAAATTTGAAGCCCATGATATAGCTGTACCACCCAGAGTAAATACAAACCCAGTAGTACTCTTTCTACTATCAATATCACCAGCAAAATCAGCATCTACATAACCTTGCAGTTTCAAACTTGCACCTGTGAAGCAAAGACATGTATCTGATGAACCCTTCAGATATCTCAAAATCCACTTGACTGCCTCCTAATGCTGCTTTCCAGGCCTACTCATGAATCTACTCACAACTCCCACTGCATGTGCAATGTCTGGCCTTGTACACACCATAGCATACATCAAGCTGCCAATAGCTGAGGCATAGGGTACCTTGCTCATATGGTCCCTTTCTTCTTCTGTCTTCGGTGACTGTTCTTTGCTTAATTTGAAATGACTACCCAAGGGTGTGCTCACTGGTTTTGCTTCATTCATGTTGAACCTGCTGAGAACTTTCTTCACATACTCTGACTGTGAAAGCTTCAATGTACCATTAGCTTTGTCTCTAATGATTCTCATACCAAAGATTTGCTTTGCAGCTCCCAAATCCTTCATTGCAAACTGTTTTGACAATTGCTTCTTCAAATTATTAATCTCTTCAATGCTAGACCCTGCAATGAGCATATCATCCACATACAACAGTAAAATGATATAAGAATTGTCAAAGAATTTAACATAGCAACAATGATCAGCTTCACATCTCTTGAACCCAATTTTATGCATAAAATTGTCAAATTTCTTGTACCATTGTTTAGGAGCTTGTTTTAGGCCATACAAGCTCTTTCTCAGTTTGCAGACTAGATTCTCTTGTCCCTAAATAATAAACCCTTCTGAATGAATCATGTAAAGGTCTTCCCCCAAATCACCATGAAGGAATGCTGTCTTCACATCTAACTGCTCAAGATGTAAGTTTTCTGCAGCCACCATTCCCAACACCAGTCTAATTGTTGACATCTTCACAACTGGAGAAAATATCTCTGTGTAGTCAATGTCTTCCGTCTACTGGAACCCTTTAACAACTAATCTGGCCTTGTAACGTTTGCTACCATCATGTTCATTCTTTATTCTGTATATCCACTTGTTGTGCAAAACCTTCTTTCCTACTGGTAATTCAATCAATTCCCATGTCTGATTCCCCAACAAGGAATCCATCTCATCCTTCATGGCTAACTCCTACTTGCTTGAATTTTCATCTTGCAAGGCTTCATCATAACACTCTGGCTCACCACCATCAGTCAATAGTAGATAATTTAAAGCGGGTGAATAATGCTGTGGAGGTCTAATGTTCCTGGAAGATCTGCGGACTTCAGCTACAGGTATACTCTGATCTACCTGTGAATCTGCATTCTCCTTATTTTCTTCACCCCTTTTCTGGACAGTACTTTCAGTCAATCCATCTAAGTTGACAAACTCAGATTTCTTTTGATCTATCTCTGCAATATTTGATACTACAATTGACCTGTCCTTGTACATAACCTGTTTATTAAATATCACATTTCTACTTCTGATGATTTTTCTGTTTTGTTCATCCCAAAACCTATAGCCAAATTTCTCATCACCATAGCCAATGAAAAAACATATTTTAGACTTAGCATCAAGTTTACTACGAGCATCAGAATCAATATGAACATAAGAAACACAACCAAAAACTTTTAAATGGGAAAATTTTACCTCTTTACCACTCCAAACCTCCTTAGGAAGTTTGAACTCCACGGGAACTAATGACCCTCGGTTTATCAGGTAAGCTGCAGTGCTAACAGCATCAGCCCAAAAAGTTTTTGGTAGTCCAGCATGCAACTTCATACTCCTAGCACGCTCATTAAGAGTTCTGTTCATGCGCTCAGCCACACCATTCTGCTGTGGTGTCCCAGGAATGGTCTTTTCCATCCTAATTCCCTGTGCAGCACAATACTCACTGAACCCTCCATCTATGTACTCTCCTCCATTATCAGATCTCAAATATTTTAGTTTTAAACTTGTTTCTATCTCAACTATGGCCTTCCACTTCTTAAAATTTTCAAATACATCAGATTTATTTTTCAGAAAATAAACCCATACCTTTCTGCTTGAATCATCAATGAAAGTGATGTAGTACCTTGAACCTCCAAGGGATGCAACCGGAGAAGGCCCCCACAAATCAGTGTGTACTAACTCCAATTTTTCTGCCTTCGGTGTCCTGCCAGTTTTCAAGAAGCTCACATTTTTTTGCTTTCCTAAGATGCAGCTTTCACACATGTCAAAATCAATGGACTTCAATTCTGGTAGTTTTCCTTTTGACAGCAGCATCTTCATCCCTTTCTCACTCATGTGACCAAGCCTGCAATGCCATAGGCTTGTATCAGTACTTGCATCAGCAACTGCAATTGTGTCTCTTGGATTTGAGGTCATATAGAGAGTGCCAGTCTTCTTTCCATGAGCCAATACTCTAGCTCCCTTTGTAACCTTCCAAGTACCACCAACAAATAGTATTGCATGCCCTTCATCATCAAGTTGTCCAACAGAAATCAGATTCCTCCTCAGGTCAGGAATATGTCGAACCTTCTCCAGTAACCAAACAGATCCATTGGGCAACAATATCCGAACATCTCCCATACCTACAACATCCAAGGCTGAACCATCAGCCAAATACACCTTACCAAAATCACCTACAACATAATTCTGTATGATTTCTCGGTGTGGAGTGGTATGAAACGAAACTCCTGAATCCAAAACCCAATCATCAAGTGGACTGTCTACTGCAAGAAGTAATGCATCCTGTACCTCTTCTGTTACAGCATTAGCAGAATCATCTTCATTCTTCTTCTTAGGACTTTTGCATTGGTTCCTAAAGTGATCTATTTTCCCACAATTTCAGCATTGTACTTGTTGGCCTGATCTAGATTTACTTTTGTTCCGATTAGAATTTTTGGATCTTAATCTGCTCCGATTTGAATTTCTGTTATTACCTCTGCCTCTTGTCTCAAGGTTTAGGGCAGAACCAGATCCTGAGGTTTCACCTACATCTCTTCTGCGAATCTCCTCAGCCAAAATTAAATCTCGTATATCATTGTACTTGAGTTTTTCCTTTCCTGTAGAATTGCTTACTGTCATCCTTATTGCCTCCCAACTGTTTGGCAAAGAAGCCAAGACGATTAGAACACAAATCTCATCATCAAAATCAATTTCTACAGACGACAATTGATTTGTAATAGTGTTAAATTCATTCAGATGTTGTGCTATTGATGCGTTCTCTGCCATCTTCAGATTGAACAGTTTCTTCATCAGATGCACTTTGTTGTTTGCTGACGGCTTTTCATACATACTAGACAAAGCCTTCATCAGATCTGCTGTGGTCTTCTCCTTTACAACATTGTGTGCAACAGACCTAGACAGAGTCAACCTGATAACTCCTAGTACCTATCTATTAAGAAGAGCCCATTCCTCAACCTTCATAGCCTCAGGTTTTTCCCCTAGAAGCGGCAGATGCAGCTTCCTCCCATAAAGGTAATCCTCGATTTGCATCCTCCAAAATCCAAAGTCTATGCCATCGAACTTTTCTATTTCAGATGCCTTTCCTGCTTCCTCTACCATTGCTCTCACTCAAACCTAACCCTAGGCTCTGATAAGAGTTGTTGGGAATTTAACCAAAATTCCAACCTATAAGAAACAAAAATAAGAAAAAACACACGTCAAAGAAAAAACAATCACACGCATAAGACAGTATTTACGTGGTTCAGCAATTTGCCTACGTTCACGGAGTTGCAGGGATTTCACTATTATCAGGGAAAAAATACAAAGTGCGGCTACAGTGTTTTTTCTCTCTCTCTGAAAAACACAACAACAGTAGTAGTCACAAACCCTAATCACAAAAGCGGCTTTTATATCCTGCTTACAGGGTTACAATGGACTACAAAACGGGCCAAAAATAAACTAGGCTCCACAAGGCCCAACATCTTTGCCTACCAAATAGAATCTTAGAGATCAACATGTCTCGATTGAAGCTACTTGCTCTTTATGTGATGAGCATACGGAATCATTAATTCATTGTTTGTGGTTGTGCGATCACACTCAGGCAATGTGGAAATCTGACAGGAGTTTTGCCAAATACTGTCGGAAGCAATATCGAAGTTTTCTAGAGTAATTAGGGGAGGTGATGAATTCTGGATTAGGATTTCATTTTGCTCTGTTTTCGACTATTTCCTGGTGCCTATGGCAGAGGCACAATCGTTTGAGAGAACACCAACCAACCTGGCAGTTGACGAAAGTCGGGGATAGAGCGAGAGCTTTAGTGCTGGGATTTTTTGAAGCCCGCTAGTCTAATGCAGAACCAACTGCTTTTGTTGCACTAGTCTTGCCCATTAGAGGGATTCTATAAGGTGAATTTTGATGCTGCAATGTTTGAAAGTTCTGGCTGTGCAAGTATTGGGGTGGCGATACGGGACTTTGATAGGGAGATTATCACTGCTCTATCCCAGAGAATTACTCTTCCTCATTCAATGGAGATGGCCGAGGCTATGGCTGCTTGTAGAGCAGTTGTATTTGCACAGGAAATGAGTCTTTACAAGGTGGTGGTTGAGGGTGATTGTCTCAGGGTGATTTCAGCTCGGAAGGCTTCAACTAGCTGTCACACTTTGTACGGGAATGTGGTGAGGAGACTCATTGATTGGTTCGTCAGTTTCAGCATTGTATTTTTAATCATGTGCAACGACAAGGGAATATGTTAGCTCACGCCCTAGCAATTTCATCTGCGGATTATGATGCATGGGTAGAGGAACTACCTTCAGATTTGGAAAGTGTATTCCAAACTAATGTTTTTTAATTTATATGATCTTACCTTTTTCTCCACACAAAAAAAAAAAAAAAAAAAAAAAAATTATGCAAACATGAAGCCAAGAGAATCCAAGGGTGAATATCAATTGAGAAGTGGTTTTTTTGAAGAATTTAATGAGTCAAAGATGTGTGGAAACATAAAAAGAAAGAGAGAAATTCATTCGAGCCAAAGTAGGAAACAATCCTGGCATGGAAATATTCTAACCAGTTTTGGTATTTTGGCCATATCTTTTTACTCCGATATTGGATTGACTTGGTTCTTGTGGCTACGAAAAGAGGACTTGAAGATATAAAACTTTTTAGTTTACCAAAACTTCAGAATATTCCGTATTCAAGGCCAAAACTGACCTGAAATTTGACCCACCATTGAAAAACGGGAATTGACATTTTATATTTCCTTTTTGGGAAGCTTGTGTTTTAGGGTTTTGAATGTTATAAATATTAAAGGGATACAAGGGCAGCCACGTTTTTGGGCTGCTAGGAAACCTTATTTTTCATCAATTTTTAAGAGTTTTTATTTTCTATGGATGTTTAAGAACCTAAGCTAGGGTTAGGGGTGAATCCCCAATGTTGTAAGTTGTCCACTACTCAATCTAAGCATGTTTTTCATGTTTTGATAATCAAAATCAATTATTCTCTTTTTCATAATTGCATTGATAGATTGATATTTAATTTCTAATTCTTTCATAAGTCTATTATTGAATCTTCTTATTGTTAGAATAAGGTTTTATAATCTCTCTAGTAAAACATGATAATCTTATTAGATATTACTTTTTCCATAGTATTGCCTTTAGGGTATGCGACGTTTTTGAGTTTTTCTAGACTAAATTGTTGGAAAAATTGATGAATATAATCAACCAAAGAGAGTTTTATTAATAAAGCTTATTTCTAAATCTTCCAATCGGATGGTTTTTGTGTTTACTTTCCCAATTGTGTACTAAATTGGATTGGTAGTGGATGCATAGCAATATTGGTGGACAAACCCTAACGCCCTAGTGATTTTAATTATTGAATTTTACCAAACTTTATTTTTTCTAAGTTTTAATCATATTTTTCTATATATTATTGGTGCTTTTGACGTGTTCTTGTTTTCCTTTTCTCAATGGAACGACAATCTTAGCTACACTAAAATTTCAATTACAAAATTGGACGACATCAGGGATGGAACTAGGATTCAAACTTAGGGGGGGCCGAAGTTATTTGTTCAAAGATTTTTTTTAAAAAAAAAAAATTGGAATATCAACACTAGAGGTTGACAATGATGCATTATTAGCATTAATTTTTTAATTATTATTTGTATTTTTCTATTGAAAAAAAATCAATAATAGGATTTTATAATCAAGAGTTTTGTAAATCAATTGGCAGGTTCTAATATTTTCAAGGTCTAACTGGTTTGTGGATGGAGCAATCAATACATGGCATAGGAGTTGTCTCTGTGGCTATGAGGGTGGAGTCATTGAGAGGGGCATAAAGCTCTCAAGTGAGAAGGAGAAATTAAGTAAAAGTTATTAGATTTTTGTGATATTTTTTTCTAGGATTTGTAATTGATTTGTTGTTATTGTTTTTGCTTAGACTGGATTTATGATTTGTCCAAATATTTTTTTTTATCATCCAGATATGTGCATTTTTTTAATTGATTTTTCTTATTATCCATTTTTTGGATTTTTGGGTTAGTTTGTAAATTTTTTGGGAAGGGGGCCAAGTATATAAATTTTAGAGCCAAAAGTAATTTTTTTTTTTTTGTTAATATACATATTGGTAGATATTTCTTTTCATATGTTAGAGGGCTATGGCCCCCCTTAGCCCTTAAGTAGTTTCATCACTGGTTGTCATCGACGTTAATGAAGAAGCCTTGACCCATAAGTTTTTTGCACAAGGTGAGTGTGATCAAGAACTGCTTCTAGGTGAGTGTGTCTTTGTGTTAGAATCTCTTTCCCTCTCCCCTGTGTGTGTGTGTGTGTGTGTGTGTGTGTGTGTTTCTCAAAAAAAAGAACCGCTTCTAGGTTGAGAGTTTGTAACTACGTTTCAGATTGAAGGGATTCGTTTTGGAGAGCCATAAGGCTAGTTTGGACTTTGATAGAACATTCATTTTGGTGCTGGGTGGGTTTTTTATTAGGTTTTGAAGGGACAAAGTGGTGGGTTTTTATGTTAGAAGTATCTAATTAAATAATTAAATTTAAAATATCTCAATAGTTTAAACTTTTGGGACTATCGGTAATTAAACGTGGTATCAGAGTGGGAGGTCCTTAAAAATGGCACATGCCTTGTTATAGGCTTTGCCAAAGTGACTCTTATCACTATTTTGTGTATCTACCAATGTTAAGGATTCGACTTTTAATATATATATATAAATATATATATTGTAGTGGGCCTTGAAATAAGACACTAAGATTTAAGGACCAAACTTAGGTTTATTTAGACTCGATACAACTAATTTGTAGAGTATGGGAACGTATATCAGTTAATCTTATGATCAGGTTTGATTAATGAGTGCAGCGGGGAAATAACAACTCAAAGGGAAATTTAGAAGTTAAGTTCAAACTCTTCTTCGGGAATGCCCAAGGATATGTATTATATAGTTTATATTCAAGTAACAATGCTCGGAGAGCTACCATACTTTTCTCTCTCTATTTCTATTCTAACTTGATTTCTCCACCCCACACCCCCTCATTTGGCTCTCCATGCCTTTATATACCAATGTTGAATGCATCCTTGCCCTCCATTTGGACGATTGAGGATCCTTCTTTGGATACTTGTCCCATCGAGGCCGTGCTAGTGGCTGAGATATGCTTGGCAGGCTGTAAGAAAACTGTTCAGGGTCATTTTTGCAGCTAGCTAAGTTGTTGCAGATTATTGAATGCAAAAGTGTGAGGTGTCTCCCTTAGGGAACTTCCTTCCTCCACCACTACATGTCTTGTACTCTTTGTTTGTCATCTACTCTTTTATCCTAGGCTTTTCAAGGTGCCAGTTGCCATTTGGTCTCTTAGTCCTTCTTGAGTAAATGTGATCCTAGGGGTCTGGTTGCGTTTCTTTGCTTGGGCTGGCAAGTTTATCTTCAGGTAGGGTACCTTGGCCCTCGGCCCTTCCATACACACACACACACACACACACACACACATATATATATATATATATATTGATAGGGTCCAAACCAAGTCTAATTCGTCCATGATGGTCATCCATGACCAAATCACGTTTAGAGGGGTTTACAAGAAAAGAAGCCCAATAGAAGCACCCCAAACATGAAAAAGATCCCTCCATAAGATATTGCAACCGTCCAAATTAGATTGGTCATCCATACAGGCAGATGGGTACGGACGACCAAGGGTGGTCGTCCATGGCTCACAAGGGTATGGACGACCATACAACACTTAGTAAATTTCAGAGAAGCTCTCTACAAGCTCTACCCAATCAAACCATGATCTGTCATTCCAGAACGTGGGGAGGATTCTCCGAAATCTACTCCATTTTCTACATTAACTCCACACATCTCTCATGATGATAGTGGATCTGAACAAGTAGACCCACTTCTAACTCTCTATAAAAGGATCAAGTCCCATCTAACGAATGTAAGTTCTACTATTCATAGTTTCTCATCCTTGTGTTATAGAGAGAAAACTGACTTAACTATCGGTGGGTCCTTGGCCGAGTTACACCAGTCACCCTTGGCAATCTTTTCTTTCTTTTTAGGTCATTAAGCCATCACCATAGTCCGGAGCCTTTCATCCTACTGATTTTCGAGCATCATATATTATACTAGTTGCAAACACGTACAATACACCTGATAGTTAGCAATGTTAAACATCTTCACTAAAACGAATTAAAATAAATCATTTAGTTCAAAATAAAGGTTGAAAATAGTCTAAAGTATTTCACTAATCTAATTATTACATATTATTGGCTTCTAAGGTTATTCAAAAGAAGAAGAAAGGAGGTAATAGATGGAGTGAATACCTAACTTTATTACTATTTATTAGCTTCTAAGTTTAATATTCAAATGAAAAACATTGGACATAATAGATGAAGTAAATACGTAATGAGAAAGGTTGGAGCCGCCTCCAACCCTATGACTCTTTCTCTATTTTTCTTTAGTTGCATAATTAGTGGGTTTCAGTTAGTTTAACTAATAAAGCCTCTAATGGTTGAATAAGAGATCTGGGATTCAATCCTTGCCTATACAAAAAAACTAATTGGTATCTTGGTCTGATGATAAAGAGCTATTATCAGGAGTAGACATCATAATTTGAAACTCTAAAAAAATGCATAGCTAGGAATCCTATTGGTTTAAATAGTCCAGAAAAGAACTGCTACATTTTTTGTTTTTTTGTTTTTTTTTTTGGAAAAAAGAACTCCTAAGTTAATTCTATTAAATAAATAATAAAAAAACCAAATAAAAAACCAAATTAAATATGGGCTTCAACGGCAGTTGGATGACTTGAAAAGAAAAAAGAAACTATCGAAGGTGACCAAAGTGAACCGACCGAGAATCCTTCAATGGTTAAGTTAGTTTTCTCTCTAGGACTCAAGTGTAGTGAGTTGGTGAATAGTAGAACATAGCTTGGGCTTTTGAGATTTGGTCGCTTTTATAGAGAGTTTGGAGTAGGTCTACTTGTTTGGTGCCACTAACGTCATGGGAGATGTGTGGACTTAGTGGGGAGCGTGAAGTGAATTTCGGAGGATTCACCCCACATCCCGAGATGAGGGATAGTGGTCTAACCATTTATAATTAGGGGAGGACACTTAAAATTTTACTAAGTGTTAGTTGGTTGTCCATACTTTCTTGTTGTGTGGATGATGGAATCTCCATGGATGATCAGAATCTGCATGGATGGATCCTTTTCATATTTGCGATGTATCTCTCTATTATCCCCCTTCTAAAGGTTACACTGGACATAGTTGCAATTGGATGATCCTTATGAACGAATGAGACTTGTTATAAATCACTATCAGTTTTCTTCCTCGCATGTTTGTATGTTTATCTTTATTTTACACAAGTTTATAATTCTAAAAAAATGTTCTTTAACTCTTTAGGTGTTTAAACTTGAAACTCTTACACTAGAATTGGTGTATATTTCAAATAGTTATTTTGTATATAGAAATAGAAAAAGAAAAAAGAAAAAAAAGAAAAGAAAAGAAAAGAAGAAGAGTCAATACAATATTGAAATACAAATGAGTTTTGTAATTAAAAAAAAAACTCTAAACAAGCATTTACATTTAAACTATTAATTTTATTAATTTTAATTATTTAAAATTATCTTCTCAAAAAAATCTATTAAATATTAAACTGTCACAACTCAACCTATCCACAAAAATTATTCAACTCCGAAATAAAAAAACCTAAATTAAATTAAATTGAAGCACTTTTTTTTTTTAATCTATACTACCATTTAAGGGATTTTCCTTATTTGGGATCCTCATTTTTTTTCTTTCAAAAATGCTTCTACATTCTTATATTTAAGTAGAGACAAAATTAAAAGATAATTCAGTAAAAATACATTCTAACTCTCATTAAAATATTGTCTAAAAAATAAGGCTACTTTGTTGATTTTCAAATTATTTTATCCATTTTTTATGAAATTTTTTTAAAATAAAAATTATATATATAAAATAAAAACACAAAATTTTTTTTGGCTACAAAAAGGGCCTCATTGAACGCATAAAGCGCATGGGCCTAGGCTAGTTTTATTGGATGAGACTGAAAATTCATTAAATAGAACGATAAGAAAATACGAGAGAGCCTGTTCCAAATAAGAAGCAGCTTCTTATTTGCACAGCTTACTACTTTCTATCTTTTCCTGAGAATTGTTGCTACTGGTCTTCAACTATACACAGTGTCTTTCCCTAAGAATACTTGCCGCTGGTCCTCAGCTATACGCAAAATCATGATGGCGCTTGTAACCAAAGGTACGAATTCTGATTGATTGTAATTTTTCTTTGTTGAATTAAGGTTCACTGTTTGATCTGTTGGTTACTAGTTCGAATTATCTCTATGTCAATGTAATCCGATGCTTTGATTTTTTTTTTTTTTTTTTTTAATGATACCTTTTTTATTAAAAAGAAAAATTGTTTTGAGAATTAGTGTTTCTTTGAGAAAAAAGAGTTAAAGGGAATTGGTGTAGTTGGAATTATAGTAATGATGTTAAAAAAATTTTTGATATGGATTTTTAATTTCGAGGTGTATTGAGAAAATTTAAGTGGTTTTTCCGGTTTTAAATTTGAAGGTAGTGGTTTAGAACTTTAGAGTATATGCTTTAGACTTTTAGTGTTGAATTTACATATAGGAGCTATAGGATAGCAAGTATTATTTTGGTTATTTATTTATTTTGAGAATGTGAAATTTAACCCGAGAGTCAAAAACAATTTAACAGTTGCAGGGCAGGGGAGGATTTGAAGCCGATCATTCTATCAAATAGTTGGGATTTTGAGATTTAAGGAACAATTTTAGTTAGAGGGCTGTTCCTTTTCTTTTTCTTTTTTGTAATATATATGTATGTGTATATATATATATATATATATATATAAAGCAGCCTGAGTCCAGCAGCATGAAAATACACAGCATGTCACCAAATACAACAAAACAATCCTATCTAGCTTCTTACATTGCACAATGGGATGATTTCATAAATCCTCCATATATTCTCCACTCCAGTCTTGCCATCTTCACAACTGTTGTCTGTACCTTCAACAAAAAAGCAGCACAACCCTTGTTAGACAAGACCCAGTTCAGATCATAAGAAAATACAACACAGCAACTTAATAAAAAAGTTGTTTGTAACTGTAGTGGAGCAATGATGTCATAATTTTAAAGTGTGAATGAATATCTTTGGTTGAGCAATGACTTTGAAGTGTATATGAACATGAAAGCAGGAAGGGCTTGGAAGTGTGGCTACTAATTAAGTCCTTAACATGTCATTTTTTCACTGAATTTGTTTCGAATTTTGTTTTCCATTGATCCATTCTAAGCATGAGGAAAATATTTAAATTTGTGTTCATGAATTTTCTCTATTCCTCTTAGAGTTAATTCTTTGAAGTTCTTAGTGGATCCTAATCCAAGGTAGAACTTACTTGTACAGCCTGAACATTTTGCTATAAATGAAAAATATACATCCATGATAGCTCCCACGTGTGGTAGAGGATGATATAAGTTCGATTTTAAAGATATTAACTGTGAATTATTTTGCTACAATTTCTGCTCTGTTTTCTCAAGCATACCTAAAGGACTCTTTAGGTGGTCTCGGTACTCTCCTACCTATTTTTGTGGATGTTCCTTTTAGCGTACATTCAAAAGGCGTTTCTTTTCTTTTCTTTGCACTCTTCTTTTGGTAATGTTTTGAGAGTTTTAGTTCTCTTTGTCTCTCCGTATCAGGTGGCATGTCTAGATTGTAATTAAGAAATGATGGGAGGCAAACGAAAGATGTTGATTTGATATGGAAGGATTAAATCAGGTACATGATATGGACGTCACAGTTTCATTCACTCTGTAGGATTATTTATCATCCATGAAAAATTTAAATGCATGATAAAACAATAACAATAAACATTTCCTCAATAGATAAATTAGGGTCGGCCACATGCATTCTTTTCCTCCCTTTAAATGCATGAAAGGACTTTAAAAGTTTTGAAGTGAAATTAAAATAAACCTTCAGGAATTTAATGATCATTAAAATAGAGGAATTTATATAAAAAAAATATTTAAAATAATAATCCTGATTGCACTGAAGTTTCTACCAATACCGCCCTATATCCTTCATAAACATTTGAGCATAGTATCTTTTTCCATTAAATTTTGATACTGAAATTTGGACTTAAATATGCTCCACTTCGTATGCCCCTTAGTTGCTTCTAGTCTTGGATAAGAGGATTTTTAAGTTTATTATTAAAATCTTATCCTACTAATTGAAGTGCAATTGCTAAATTCCTCACAAGTCTTATGTGTTATGTACTTATGTCATTTCATTGTCTACTTTTTCTGCGATAGATGTTATTTTAATCTATTGAAGTCTAAAATGTTAGAATTCTTTCTTGATTCAGATTTTTAATTGTCAAATCATCTGCATCTTCATTATGGTTTGGTAAGAATCTAAAATCCGTAAGGATTACAAAAGTCATGACATTAGTAAATTGCTTTTTTATTTCTCTTCAGATTAAAGTGGATGTCAATTGTTAGATCTTCCAGAGCATTTGATATTTGAGATTGGGAAAGCGACTCATAATCTATGCTGATTATGTCCGATTGCGCTCAACTTGTAAGTCATTGCAGTTCATGCTACCAAAGTTGCCAAACCACCAACTTAGTCAAGTACCATGGTTAATGATTCCAAATGCAAGTGAAACCTGTTGTAGATTTTTCAGCATATTAGAAAATAAGAAATATAACTTGGAAATCCCAGAATTGAAGGGAAAGTTATTACGAGGATGTTCATATGGTTGGATACTCATGGTCGATGGGTCTCCAGAATTGACTCTAATAAATCCACTCACCAGGGCTCAAATTCAGCTACCACCAATTGACATTTTTCCTGATGTATTAAAATACCGTCCAAATGTGCCTGGTAAAGAATATTAGTTATTCGGATAAGATCACACCAACCTATTCCTACAAAATTAAAGAAATTCAAGACTGCAAGTACAAAATAAATTTGAGATAGTTTCATAGATAAGGTTGTGTTGTCATCGAGCCCTACTTCAAATGAGATAGTTTCATGTAAATATTTGTGTTCTTATGTGTGATTACTATTTTGGATTGCTAATATTGTTGATAATATTATTTGGGACCTAACAAGTGGTATCAGAGCTAAGGTTAGAGTAGAAGTGATGGAGAAGAAGACAATGCTTTAGGAATTGAAAATTTTGATAGAACAGGTTTTGGATATTGGAGGATGCAGATTAAAGATTATCTCTATGGGAAGAAGTTGCATCTGCCTCTTTTGGATAAGAAACCTAATACTATGAAGGATGAATAATGAAAACTTCTTGATAGACAGGTATTGAGAGTTATTCGGTTAACTCTATTAAGATCAGTTACGCACAATGCTGTGAAAGAAAAGACCAACAGTGATATTAGAGCTTGGTTGATTTAGTGGATGACTCTTTGTGTGAATTAAGATGGAAGAGAATGGATTGCTTTGATTAAGGTGGAGCTATTCCAAGAGGAAAAGATGACTACTTGATTAAGGTAGGAGCTATCTCAAGAGGAAAAAAGATAGTTGAGGACAATTGATGAAATTTGAGTCAAGGTAGAGATTGTTGGGAAATTGCCTTAAATTCCGATTATGACTTGGAAAGTCAATTAGGTTTCCTAGTTGAAGAAGGAAAAATTAATTTGGGTTTCCTTATTATAGAAGGAAAGACTATTCCTTAGTGTAAAAGGAAGTTTATTCCTTGTTAAAGAGGTAATGTATTCCTAATCCAAGAGGAACTAGATTCCTTGTTAAAGAGATAATGTATTTCTAGTCCAAGAGGGAATGGTAAAAGAATCTTATAAATTGACAATACTACAAAAAATTTGATGGTTTTGGCTTTGGCCCAAGGGTCCTCCCTATGGGGAGAGGTAAAATAAAGCGTGAAACCAAGATAGAGAAAATGGATTTTCACTTGGGAGGAACGCAAGAGGAAGGAGAGAGTAAGGTACTGCCGCCTTCGAGAAGACACAAAGAGAGTATGTGCAAGAGCAAAGAAAGAGGAAGCCGCATAAGAAAGAAAAATAAGGGAGAGCAACCAAGAAGGAGCCACTTAGAGAAAAAGAAGACAGCCAAAAGAGAGATGTGCGGGAAGAAGAAAATAAAAAGGAGAGAGCAAAGTGTTGCCACCTTTGAAAGAGATAATTAGTGTGTGTGTGAGAGAGAGTAAAGAAAAACAAGAGAAATTTTTCTTTAGTTGTGAGATATACACAAAAGTTATTATAATTGATTTGATAATAGTGAAATTATTCGGAATTTGTCCCGTGATTTTTTCCCTTCAAAGAGAAAGGGTTTTCTACGTAAATGTTTGTGTTATTATGTGTGATTGCTATTTTGAATTGCTAATATTATTTGGGACCCAACATTTAAGTGGGGAAAAGTGTGATTAATCCTATTGTTTTCTTTCCTTACTATATATTTTTCTTCCTCTTAAGTAACTAATCAAACATATCTAATCAACTTTGATATGATTGTGTTCAACGACAAGAAATTTTACTACTCAAGTTAAATGAAACCCACTAAACAACATTGTTTTATCTTATTTTATTTTATGTGTTTTAGGCACACTCTTTTAACAAATGACATTGAAGAACAATAAACAAAAATATTAATGTTAAATTAAAAGGCTTTAAGAAAATCTCAAAACTTTAATTAAAATATTTTGGGCTGAAGCCCCTTGTGTGGTAGATCCATATCATAAAACATGATAGAGGTTTCATACTTTCATTTTTCAAGAGTGATGCCCGTGGGAGTTCGGATTTGATTTAATAACTTGAGCAAGGATTATCAGAGAGTATAAGACGTCGTAAGTAATCTCTACATAGAAATATTATGTTGGGGCTTTGGCAGCGGGTATATAAGTACTTCATCTTCAGTGTATTAGGGAGGCTTGGCCTTTTGGTTCACGGCCTTTCAAGGGTGGTCCAAGTTGTGGTTATAGCAAAACCACCTCAGTACTCAGCAATCTCTTAGGGCCCGTTTGGTCCTAGTTTTTAAAAATTGTTGTTCAAAAAGATGTAAAAACTGTAGTTTAAAAAGTGTTGTTGAAAAATGTATTTTTAGTGTAAATAAAAAAAAAAATGTGTTTGGTATCAAAGTTTAAACAATATTTTTCAGTGCTCAAAAAATATAAAATATGTGTTTGGTACTTGTGTTTTAAGTGATAAAAAAAGCTGACCAAAGTACTTAATGCCATTTTTTTTAATCAAGAGAGAGAACGTCCATTTGAGAGTAACCAGGGGGTTTTGAAGAGATGAGAGTAAAGGTCGGAGACAAACGGGAAGAAAAGCTGACCAGGTGGGCCCCGAACTGTGTTCAATTTTAATTACCGAAGTGCCACTGAAATGTATTTTTGTTGTTTAAAATGAGCTCGGAGATGATTCCAAAAACCAGTGTTCAACATGGGTGTTTTGAACAATACTTTTCAAACATCACTGAGCAGCACGTACTCACCAAACACGGGTTTTAAATTTTGGACACTAGTGTTCAGTGTTTAAACACTGAACACTGTGTTTTGAAAAGGGTGACCAAACGGGCCCTTAAAAATCTTCACAATCATAGCAACCTCCCAATATGATAATTAAGCAACTTTTCTAAGCTGATACAGTACCCATAGACCTGCCAAAGTAATTCAAATCCATCAAAAACATTTTAGGCCCACAGCTCACTAGAAACTCTCTTTAAGCCCAACCCGTGTCATTAGGTCCACTCATGATTTGGGCCACATCCAATCAAAGCAAACCCACTCACACCAAAGGCCATGCCTCTCTATTGATCCAGGGTTGAGAAGACTTGTCCGAGATTATTGCCGGTCGCTTCCCCAGAACTTCAAATGGTTTTATTGTTTGAGAAGTGTGAATAATCAAACACTTACTGATCATATATAATTGACAATTTTACTTGCACATAGACAATACAAAAATAAAATATTATACAATCTTTCGTAATGTGTTGTGCGCACTCACTAAAATGCCCGGAAAAAAAAAAAAAAAAAAAAAAAAAAACTTTTTTGTTTGAAAATTTTCGATTAATTATATGCTTCTTAGTCTTTTTTTTTTTCCAGCTTAATAGAAACAAGCACAAATAAGAGGAAAAGAAAATGAAATTTTATCACAAGTCAATAACAAATGTTGCAGTGTTGTTAATATAGAGGTAAGTGAACTATACACTCAACTCAATACCATCAAATTTCAAACCCAATTAACTAGTCGCTAACCCGTGTGCTACCAATTTTTAATTAAAAATAAATAAAAATTAAGATGAACCTCCAAATAATTTGACATTAGAATTGTAACAGCTATCAAATAATAACAAAATATGCTTTTTCTAGATTAAAAAAATGACATAAATAGCTCAATCATTTGCTCATGTGACAGTGTTGCACCACTCCCAAATGACACATACACCATAGAATCATTTGGTTGTTTGTTTAGCCAATCAAATAGCAAGCCATTCTTGGACAAGTTACCTGATTGTGTTACTATTGGACCAACTGGGTACATTGGTCTTTTTAATACATAACCAAATAGTTTATCATCTCTCAAAGCCGCAACTGTTTTAGGCTGGAGCTCCTCCCAACAGTTTTTTATTTGCACATATTGGGCAAATGTCTCAATACCATGTCTTTTTGCAATGGCTTTTTTTATTTTTTAATTTCATTTATTTCATGTCTTCCACTAAATATTCAATGTATTCATTATATTAAAAAAACGTTGAAGTAAAGTTGGATCCTCAATTTAAAACCAAATTGTATTTTGCACCAACCTGTTATATTACATAAAGATGTTATACATAGTATTGTAGAGACGGTAAATATATTAAAAATGTGACTCATGTAAAAAAAGTAACAAATAAATTTCAAAAGTAATGATACCACATAATAATAAAACATACACAACTTATTTTAAAAGGCTAATATATCACAATCCAAAAAACTTGACTATTGCACATGTCCTTTTAGGAATTACTGCATTCTAATTTGCAAGTTGCAAGTTGAACTTCTTTTTGACAGGACCTTATTAATAAGACTCATTATCCACGCACTACCAAAACAACCTTCATATCAAACAAACACGTTCCCAAAATTTGTGCCACTTAGACTTTTTTACTTTAGGCCTTAAAGGACTCCAAAACCTTCCTTAATGTACACCCCTTTATTCTCACATGGGAAATATGTCTATCACCAGCATCAAATAGTGAAACTAAGATGTGACAAGACACCAATATTATAGGTTGATCATCCCACCCCTTTCAAAGTAATAATAGCCCAAAAAGCATAAAGTTTGTGAGATCTTTGAAAAGAAGTTAAAACAAACAAAAAGGGATAGTGAAGTCCTCTCCAAGAAAAAGAACTCCAAAACACACGTTTCAATTTTCAAATGATGTTCCTTTGAGTGCCAATAAATCTAGATCAAAAGGGAAAATAGAAGAAAATGATGGTAAAACTGAGAAGGATTCAAGACTATGAAATGCTGAGAAGAATAACAATGCCAGGGCCAAGCCTAAGAAAGTTCCTGTGTCCTATAAAGTCAATGAGCATTACATGAATCTTGAGGTGAATATAAATACAATCAATCTTGAGAACAAAGAATTTGATGCTGACATTCCCTTGCATCAGGGTACTAGCTTAACCAATATAGCTAACATTGAATTACCTCCTGAAGATGTTGGACATGCATAGAAATTTTTAGAATTTTTTATGCTTCTTTTGGAAAGTTAAGTGTTTAACTTCGATTATATGTACTGGTATACCAAAATGCAAAGCTAGCAGCTTATTGTTTAATGGCTAAATTAATGTTCTTTTGCCAAAAAATTAAGATTAGCTAAACAGGTAGCCTATTGCTATATATCATGCTCTTAATTGCATATGGTCTCCCAATCAATTTAAACACTCTTATACTTCTACAATCTCCAAAAACTTGGGTCACATGGCCTACAAAAAATCAACCCCATCCAATTTTCTCCCCCCTAATATCTTATTCTTTATTAGAGAGAAGTGTTTTAGTAAGAGGTAATTACCATAAAGCATTCAAACTAAAAAGAATTTGCAACCTCAATCCATGCTTAAAAATCCAAACTAAAAGAAACCTAAGAAATCCAAACTATTCTAAGTTTGAACTTAAAACAGTCAAAACATAAACTATGAAGCTGTATTTTTTCTGCAAAAAAACATTCATAGCTTTTTAGTTGGGTGGAACTGTAAAGAACCTAAAATGAAATAAATTAAGATCCTCCATTTATAAACTGCTTTTTGAGCTACTATGCACTACATTAAATTGATCAAGATCCTCCATTTGCAAAATTGATATAACTGATTTACTGATATATGCCAAATGTGTTTCCGCTCATGTTCACTTACTTTTCTAACCAATGAATATTCATAATTGGGAGAAACCCAACATCAGAATCAGTACAGAGAAATTATAATCAACATTAACGTTCAAACTCTCTCATGTTCCTTCAATCAAACTATAAAAAACAAAATATTGATTTAAAACAGCAACCATATATTTGCTGTGTGTTTAGAAGAGAGCATACCCAAACAACCTTCAAGGATCCTTTTGTTGTTTCTTGAAATAATCAACTACCCAGTTTCCTTTTCCTACAATTAAATGCATAAGATGAATGAATGCATCAAAAATCATCAAATTTTGATTTTTTACCGGGTGAATAACTACCCAGATAAATAACTACTTGAGTTTAGTTTATTGCATATTTGCATAGTTTATATTGGATATATATGTTCAGGAAGACAACATTTAAATCTACTTCTTCTGGGTGAAAAATCCATAACCAAACTAAACCTGAATCTAATGCAAAAATATTAATTTTAAATACTCATAAGTTACAATTACGTTCTATTAACTGAACCATGAATTAGTAAATGATAATTTTCTCAGCTGTAGTAAAATAGTATTTCTTGAAAAAAAAAAAAAATCATTGGCACCACTCAAATCACCCAATAAAATCTTAATCAAACCCATACTATCAAAATGAAGAATACCCATAGATTTTAGCAAATTTATTTTTTCTAAGATGTATATGAATGTTTTGCAAACATAACATTTTAAAGAAGATTTAAACTTTTTTTCTTCTTCTTCTTGTTTGATTGCACATTAGGATTGCAATCTACAAACCCTTGTGATGCACGAAAAAGTTTTTTATTAAATCAAAAAAAAAAAATACAAAATAATAAATGACTCTTTCAATGATGATAACTATAAGGTACAATTGTAATAAGGATAGATATAAATTATTTTATAAACCTACTCCATATCTGTATATCATCTGAAACTGATTTTTAGAGAACACACAAAAAAGAAAAAAAGAGAGAACATATAATTCAATATGATGTGTTCTCTGTAACTTGACTCTACTTACTACAGAGCAAAGAGTAGAGATTGGACAGAGAGAGTTGGAAGAAATTGAAACCAAAAAATTAACTACATTAAAATTAAAAAAAAAAAAAAAATTATTTATACATGATAAGTTACAATTCAAATTGAGTTTCATGAGTTATTTAAATGTAAAGAGAACACATTAGAAATTAGATGTATATAGAGAAATAGATGCACTAAAAAAAATTCAAAAATTTAGTACCATACCTTTAACCTTGATTCGAATGGAGGAAAAGACTAAAGAGAAAGGCAACAAAAAAGCAGAAATTAATCAGGAATATTAAATCTAAATAAAAGTGAATCGAAGAACAAAAATTAAGAATGAAACCTATAAATTGCATCACCGACTGGGCTGGGCTTGGTGTGATGGTGCATCGCCGACTGGGCTGGCTTGGTCGATTTTGATGGGCTAGATGAGATCAACGGCAAATGGGACAGCGTTTGCATGTGGGTGCTCTGTCATTGGTATGTGGAAGGAGATCTCTACGGTGGTTGGTGGTCTACATTTTGGAGGAAGGAGAAGTGGTCTTTGTCGTGGGTCTGAGGAAGGAGATCTCTATTGGTTTGTGGGTATGGTGGGTTTTGATTAAGGAACTGTGAGTATGGTGGGTATGGTGTCTTTCACGTGGGTCTAAGGAAGGAGATTTGCCGTGGGTTTGAACGTTGGGGGAGCTGGTAGAGGAGGAGCTTTAGGTTGAGGGAGCTAGTAGAAGGTGCTCTTGCGTGAAATTGGGGGAAAGAGAAGGTAGAGTGTATATATTGAGTAATTCTTACTCCCGGAGCAAGGAGAATGGTGCTCTCTCCTCTCACATTTATGGTGGGATCTGCTAATTAAATTCATGGTGGGGTCCACCATGAATGTGAGAAGAGAGAGCACAATTTCATTATACTCCGGGATTACCTAAGAATTTTCCGTATATATTGGGTTCGGGTTTTAGAAAAGCTCTTGCATTTATGTTTTTTTTTTTTTTTTTAAAGTTTAAAAAAGTTTTGTTTTTGGAGTTTTTTTTTTTTTTTTTTTTTTTTTAATATTGTGCTGACGTGAAAATTTGTGATAGTTTCAGAGGTTTCGGTTATATATATCTATATGAAAAGCGCGGCTATGCCGCTACAGTGCTTTGGCACTATGCACTCAGTGTGTTTGCACTGTGCAAGCACTGTAGCGGCAACAATGCTTTGGTGAGGCACTTTTTTTTTTTTTTTTTAGTCTTCCATTTGTATTTTTTTTCCTTTTATATATATTGTTGTACTGACACAATAAATTTCACAATATTTTCACAATTATTGAAGTGTCAATTTTTTATAAGTCAAAATAAAATAATAAAATATGAAATTGTGACCAACCACAACTGAAAATAAATGTTTTGTGAAAAGCGACAATGCCACTACAGTTTGCACTGTTCATCTACAGTGTCATTTTGGTGAGCCACTTTGTCTTTTTTTTTTTTTTTTTTTTTTTTTTTTTTTTTAGTTTTGAACAGTAGCTATAGATCCAAGCGACACTGTTGCTACAGTAGCTACATTTTTTTTTTCAATCTTCCGTTTGTACTTTTTTTCCCTTTTATATATATTATTATACTGACACAACAAATTTCACAATATTTTCACAGTTTTTGAGATGTCAATTTCATTGCCACTTTAGTGTTTTAGCATTGTTCATTCAGTGTTTTTACACTATTCATCTACAGTGCCATTTTGGTGAGCCACTTTATCCATTTTTTTTCAAGTTTTGAACAGTAGCTACAGTACCAAGCGGCACTGTAGCTACAGTAGCAACAATTTTTTTTTCCAGTCTTCCATTTGTACTTTTTTTTCCTTTTATATATATTGTTATACAGACATAACAAATTTCATAATATTTTCACAGGTGTCAATTTCTTATAAGTCAAAATAAAATAATAAAATATGAAACTGTGACCAATCACAACTAAAAATAAATCTATATATATAAAAGCACGAATGCTCTAAATCACTATAGCTACAGTGCTTTGGTTACGAGAGCCACTTTTTTTTTTCCCAAGTTTTGAATAGTAACTACAGTGCCAAGTGGCACTGTAGCTACGGTAGCTTAAGTTTTTTTTTTTTTTTTTTTTCTAAATATTTATGTAAGCTGGTATATATATTGTTATACTGACATAACAAATTTCACAATTATTGTCATGTCAATTTCTTACAAGTCGAAATAAAATAATAAAATATGAGACTGAACAATCACAACTAAAAATAAAATGTTTTGAGAAAATGTTACAACACTTATTGTGCAGTGTTTTTGGATTATTCAACTGGCACGGTAGATACAATGCCTAAAGTTTTTTTTTTTTTTTTTTCCTTTTAAATATTTATGTAAGCTTGTATATATATTGTTATACTGACACAAAAAATTTCACAATATTTTCACAATTATTGACGTGTCAATTTCTTATAAGTCGAAATAAAATAATAAAATATGAAACTGTGACTAATCACAACTTAAAATAAATGTTTTGAGCAAATGTTAGAACACTTATTATGCAGTACTTTTGGTTTATTCAACTGGCATGGTACCTACAGTGCCTAAAGTTTTTTTTTTTTTTTTAGTAATCGGTTTTTTTTTCTTTTAAATATTTATGTAAGCTGGTCTATATTGTTATACTGACACAACTAATTTCACAATATTTTCACAATTATTGACATGTTAATTTCTTATAAGTCAAAATAAAATAATAAAATATGAGACTATGACCAGCCATAACTAAAAATAAATATTTTGAGAAAATGTTACAACACTTATTGTACAGTGCTTTTGGTTTATTCAATTGGCACAGTAGATACAGTGCCTAAAGGTTTTTTTTTTTTTTAGTAATCAGTTTGTGTTTTTTTTTTTCTTTTAAATATTTATGTAAACTAGTATATATATATATATATATATATTGTTATACTGATACAACAAATTTCACAATATTTTCAAAATTATTGACGTGTCAATTTCTTACAAGCCAAAATAAAATAATAAAATATGAGACTGTGACTAACTCCAACTAAAAATAAATGTTTTGAGAAAATGTTACAACATTTATTGTGTAGTATTTTTGATTTATTCAACTGGCACGGTAGCTATAGTGACTAAAGTTTTTTTTTTTTTTTTTTGTTC
Source organism: Quercus ilex subsp. ballota (assembly GCA_032727855.1). NCBI lineage: Eukaryota > Viridiplantae > Streptophyta > Magnoliopsida > Fagales > Fagaceae > Quercus > Quercus ilex. The sequence goes on along the minus strand of CM064918.1, from coordinate 16,361,749 downwards.
TTTTTAAATATTTATGTAAGCTGGTTTATATATTGTTATACTAACACAACGAATTTCACAATATTTTCACAATTATTAATGTGTCAATTTCTTACAAGTCGAAATAAAATAATAAAATATAAGACTGTGACCAACCACAACTAAAAATAAATGTTTTGAGAAAATGTTACAACTCTTATTGTTATTACAATGTTTTCATAATTGTTGAGATCTCAGTTTCTTATACATCAAATAAAAAAATGCTAAGTCCACAACATTTTAACATTAATTTATACAGTGCCTAAAGGGGGTTTTTTTTTTCTTTAAAATATTTATGTAAGCTAGCATATCTATTAACTATATAAAAAGAGCCAAAGGCTCATAAATAGTGTTTTTTTGGTTTATTCAATTAGTGAGGTACACTTTCTCTTTTCTTTTTTCTTTTCTTTTTTTCCCCTCTTCAAGTATGCCAGTTGGTTTGAGCTTTGTTTTTGTTTTTTTTTTAAGATCTTTATATGTTTACTTTGTACTTGCAATGCAAGTTTACATTGTAAATACACAAAAGTGGTTAATATTATACACATTTGCATAAAAAATGGTAAATATTGTACAAAGTTTGTAAATGTGTGTGAAATTTGCCAATTTTTTTGTGTCTACAATATAAATTTACATTGTAATTAAGTACAATGTATACAAAGAGATATTTTGAAAATATTGTAACGCATGTGTCAATTCCTTATGGGTCAAAACAAAATAAAATAAAATAATAAAATATTATATCGAGATCTAGGACAACTAAAAATGTCGTGACATTTTATTGTTATTACAATATATTCACAACTATTAAGGTATAAGTTATAGGTCAAAATAAAATAATAAAATATTGAACTGGGATCTGTCACGGTCTTTTTTTTTTTTTTTTTTTTGGAAACGGATCTGTCACGGTCTTATACGATTGAGATTAACTTTTTATGACAAAACTATCAAAATTCTTAAAATTAATGTCTCTTTTGATTAATGTAAATCTCTATGTATTTTAAAAATTAAGTGATTTATATTTTTATTTTGTAATACAAATAAAATCTAAAATTGATCATAATTACTACTTTTTTTCCCCCATGGCTAGCGCGTGCTACCTTGACTATCTTTATAAAAAAAAAGTGGCTACGCCGCTACAATGCTTCAGTACTGTGCATCCAGAGTGTTGGCACTGTAGCGGCAACAGTGCTTTGTTTTCGTGAGTCCTTTTTTTTTTTGTTCAACCCTTTTGTTTATTCAACTGGCACTGTAACTTCAACGCCTATCTTTTTTTTTTTTTTTTTTTTTAGTAATCGGTTTGTGTGTTTTTTCTTCTTTTAAATATTGATGTAAGCTGACATTAATATTGTTATACTGACACAACAAATTTCACAATATTTTCATAATTATTGATGTGTTAATTTCTTACAAGTCGAAATAAAATAATAAAATATGAGACTGTAGCCAACCACAACTGAAAATAAATATTTTAAAAAAATGTTACAACACTTATTGTTATCACAATATTTTCACAATTGTTGAAATCTCAGTTTCTTATATATCAAATAAAAAAAATGGTAAATCCACAACCTTTTAACATTAATTTCACAACAAATCATAGGTAAGCTATTATTGATGGATAGCACTAGAGCTACAGTGCTTTTGGTTTATTCAACTAGCACTGTAGCTACAATGCCTAAAGTTTTTTTTTTTTTTTTTTTTCAATAATCGGTTTATGTTTTTTTTTTTCTTTGAAATATTTATGTAAGCTGGCATATATATTTTTATACTGACACAACAAATTTCACATTATTTTCATAATTATTGAGCCAATTTCTTACAAGTAGAAATAAAATAATAAAATATGAGACTATGACTAACCACAACTGAAAATAAATGTTTTGAGAAAATGTTACAACACTTATTATTATCACAATATTTTCACAATTGTTGATATCTCAGTTTCTTATAGATCAAATAAAAAAAATGATATGTCCACAACATTTTAACATTAATTTCTACCGTGCCTAAAGTTTTTTTTTTCCCCCAGTAATCGGTTTGTGTTTTTTTTATTTTTATTTTTTTATGTAAGCTGACATATATACTGTTATACCAATACAACAAATTTCATAATATTTTTACAAATATTGAAGTATCAATTTCTTACAAGTCAAAATAAAATAATAAAATATAAGACTGTAACCAATCACAACTGAAAGTAAATGCTTTAAGAGTAACAATAACAATGTTATTAGCTTATAACCAATAATAACTTGTCATTTAGAATTTGTTCTAAAAATGTTATGAATGTAGCATTTCTCTCAAATGAAATAAAAAAATATCTATTTGGATCCTAAAAATGAAGATATTGTGAAAATATTGTAATATTTTGTTGTATTCTTAGAATTCTTTTTTAATATAATAAAATTGAATGAGCCAAAATTTACAGTTTCACACACAAAATCTATATTAATTTTCTCAATACTGGGGACAGCACGTGCAGCCAACGCTAGTGTGTGTGTATATATAAATATAGATAGATTATAATGAAGCATTCAAATCATAGACTAGGGTAGGTCCACTTGGAGGACTAATGAATTGGTCCACCCTAGTCTTCTCAACAATAAAAAGCAGTCAATTATACAAGAATGACATCGTCTTTTTTTTTTAGAAAGCTTACTCACACGTACATAACTGTCAGTATTTCATTAGTTAGCAAAACCATTTTAGCAGTACTTCTAGTGGAATTAATAATTTAGAGGAGGCAATTTCCCCTCAACTGCCAAGAAGTTATAAATTAAGGGTTTTACTAATGTGTACCCTTAATAAACTATTTTAAAAAATTTTTATGAAAAAATGAAAAAAGTTGCTAATTTTTTTTACACTTTTTTTTTTTTAATTCTGCAAATTTTTTTTCTTCCAAAAATAGATAATTAATGTGTGCCCTAAGGGCATACATTAACCTAAACCTTAAATTAATAATAACTTTTCGAGTTCCAACCATTATTTCCCTTTCTAGTTTTCATTAGAATATTTTTATTTTCCTAATTTTTTTTGGTGAATTTATTATTATTATTTTTTATAATTGCCAAGCATATTGCCAAGAGCACTTATTGCATGCATCGCTTGCATAAATGATTTTTCAATAATTACTCCAAAAAAGGGCCTTCATTTATCTAGAGTGGATCTTTGTAGCGAGACCATTAACAGTCTCAACAAAAAAATGGGAAATTTATTGAATGGTCTGGGATTAGCATTGCTCCCAATAAGGCTATTCACAGGTTAGGCATGTGCCCATCCCGAACTCGACCCGAAATTTTCGGGTGGTTAAAAACAAGACCCGAAATTAACTTGGAATTCTTGTCAGATTGGCCGATTCATGGTCTTTTTGGGTTTCATGTTGTACCAGTCAATTTTGGGTTTTGTCACTAGGCTGAGATCTGGTTGATATCTGGCTAGATCAGTTGAGTTCTGACCGATATTTGGCCAGATCCGTTGAGATCTCGTTGGATCTCGAAAGATTTGGATTGGATCTCGAAAGATTTGGACTAGATCTAGTCGGATCTTGACGAGGTCTTGCCAGATCTGGTCTAAATCTTGATGGACTGTGGATGAGAAGGTGATGGAGTTAGGTTAGTTTGGTTTCTGACAAATTTCGAAACCCAAAACTGCCACTCAACCTACACCCCTCAGGTTCTAACGTCGAAGACCTGTTGCTGACCGTGGGTTGCTTTGAACGGGTCAAACTCGGTTCGAGTGGTGCTGGGTCGGTTGGTTCTGACAGGTTGCCAATTCACATGAACACCCTTAGCTCCCAAACTACACAATAATTAATCTAGAAAAGAGCTTTAATTCATCCAAAGTGGATCTTCCCAAAATTTCATGTCTGTCTTTTCAATTTGTAACCAATATCTATCAGGTGATGGAAACTAGTGAAATTCCATGGGGGCAATAATATAATAATCCGCCTTGAGGTATAATTCTCATATGTAAACCGATAGTGAGTTGTTGAGGAAAATATTTTTTACGGTTTTTTTTTTCCTAGAATTTAAGGATGCTGAGAATGAAAGTGGAAATTGCTTAGGAAATCTTCTAGTTTTATTGATCTTGAATTTAACTATATATGAGATGTTTTATTGATCAACTATTAGCATAATTTGATTAGCATAGTTTTTTAAAATATAGGACTATGTTTTTATTTTATTTTATTGATATATAGTTAAAAAAAAAAAAGAAAAAGGAATTTTAGCAATATTCAACTATTTTTATTGATCAACGCTTAAAAGGAATAGGAACTTTAAATCAAATTATTAATCTTTTTGGGCAATTTATGCTTTAAATCTTGAATTTAACTATGTACTATTGTAGATTAAAAAAATTCCTTTTTTTTTAATGGAAAATACTAAAGTTACATACTTCTTTACAAATTTTTTTACAAACTATTAATATAGTAAATGGTTATTGGGAAGAAAAAAATTACGTCAATGATATACTTAAATGAGAATCAGTTAGAATTTATCACATCAATTGTTTATTTATAAGACTTCTAGTTCTTAGACAGGTTAGATAATTAGAAAATATTAAAGAGGTCCAGGTGAAAAGAGAGATGTGGAAGAAGAAAACAGGGTTGAGGCTTGAGGGTGGAGAATTTTTACTTTTATTAAATTTTGGAGTTAATGACTTGATGTTGATTTCTAGAAGGTTGTTGATATGACAATTAGTGTTTTTCTTGACCATTAAATTTAAAAGAAATGTGTAATGATCTAAAAAATGTGTGATATATTATTTAACCCCATCTTGTACGTATATTCATTTTTTTGGACAGATTTTATTTTAAATTTTTTAACTTGAGGGTGCTCTTATATTAAACCCTAAACTTGAATTATTTTAAACCTTTTTGAGAGGATTCAATTCCCCCATTTGTCTATTTTTCTTTAATGTTGTTTGCTAAACACATTTGCCTAACAAATAGCCACACCCGTTTGTTGCTTGGTAAGCCAAAGTCTCTCTCTCTCTCTCTCTCTCTCTCTCTCTCTCTCTCTCTCTCTCTCTCTCTCTCTCTCTCTCTCTCTCTCTCTCTCTCTCCTTGGGTCAAGCACAGAAGTGGTTGGAGTATCCGGGCCAACGACAATGCTGGGGTTGGACTTTGGAGGAGACCACATTGTTGGTAAAAATTTCGATTTTTTTTTTCTTTTCGTTATTAGTTTTATTGGCACACCAAACAATTTTGTTTTCTCCTATTATTTATGAGAAGTCATAGATGGTTAGTTGTTATAGGTTCTAATTTGAACATACTACTAAAATTATATTTTTTCCTCACTAATAACAACCCGTAACAACCCGTAACTTATAATTTGTTATAAAAGTGTTGTAAATATGTTGTGAACATTTCTTATGTTTTTAATGTGTTTTTCTTTTTTGTGCAGTTATTTTTTGTGTTTTAAAACTAATTCAATTTAGGACAAAACTTAGGTACAGTACCTTAGGTGCTGTTCCTTAGATTCCTCTTTTAATATTCAGCCATGTGGTTACTTAACTAAAAAATACACTTTCATCCCATGAGAAAAAATCCACAAGGCAAAATCTTAAAAGGGGAACCTAAGGAATAACACCTAAGTACTGTACCTAAGTCTTGCTCTTCAAGTTAATAAGTTATACAGTTTTAAATGATTTTTTCCCCTTACTACGTCAACAATATTTTCACAACATTTTCACAAAAAATCATAGGTGGTTAGTTGATATTGATTCAAATTTGAACCGAACACTAAAATTACTTTTTTGTCTTAACAATAACAAACAGTAACAACCTGCCACTTATAATTTGTTATAAAAATATTATGAAAATATTGTGAATATATCATTTCTATTTCTTTTTAGCGACTCGAAGTTGTTCAATAAAGCAAAACGTGTGGCGAGGTTTACGTCTCTTTTGGGAAAAATTTCCTTATTATTATTATTTTTTTGCTTTCCAAAAGGATAGACCTTTTGCTAAACCTAAAATTGGACAATGATCTTTGGCTTGTTGCAGTAATTTTAAAGTGAGGACTACAACGTGGGCCAACGTCAATGTACATGCTGCACATTCTATGCATTAAAATTAATAAATTTAGCCGACACTTTCTTTATATAAAAATAAGATATTCATCTAAAAAAGAAAATAAAACAGAGGAACAAGATAGGAACTTTATGGTTCTAAAAAGATAAAAACTTTACAAAAAAGCACATTCTGCTTTATCATTAAGAATTCTGATTCAATTATTTACCCATTAGGTACGTTATGACTTATGAAAAGAAAAGATTTAGATGGTTCACTAACAATGGTTGTTGCAAAAGTAAGATTCTAGTTTTGTGAAAATCATTAGAATTATCCATTCTAAACCTCCAATTACTTTTTGCATTGCAAATTACCATTATGCAACAATAACATGCGGTAGTAATAATGTGTTCAAGAATCATCAACTTAGATTATAGAATCTTATTTGATAGAAAATAAAAATAAAAATATAAAATATATCAAATAAATTTTTAGAAAGGCAGAGTATATATCATCATATATAAATAATTTTTTAATTATAAAACATTATAGAATAATAATATCAACATATTTTGAATTATAAAAACATGATTTCATTTAAATAGAAGCATTAATCACTAAATTGTATTGCCTTAATTTCTTTTATCACATGCCAAATGTAGAGAGAGAAAAGAGAGTTTCTCGTCTTAGTGGATGCCTTAATGGGATGTTGAATATTAAAGTTAACAGAATATCTTACTATGTACAATATCAATTTTTTTTTTCCTTTTTTTGGGTGGTGGAAAATGAGCAATATCAATTAGAGAAAAAAAATATTTTATATCAAATGAAACTACATCACTCATATCAAAATACAATAAATGAGAGACATGTGAATAAAAATCAAGGTTTTCAGACCCGGACCGTTCATTGAACCGTAAAAGGGAGAGGTTCAAGGTTTTTGAGGTCGAACTGAGGTTGAACCGGGGTCGAACCGTGATGACGTCATAATTAATTTAATAATTAATTAAAGACTAAATATAGATATTAAATTTATAAAACTAGTAAAATTGACTAATATATTTATATATGTGAGGAAAATTTAATGATTTTCAAGCATATATTTAATAATTAAATAAGAAAGTTAATAAAATAAAATAATAACCATGAAAACATTAAAATTTATGATTAATTTTTGAAGTAAAGTTGAATATCTTTGAAGGATTTTAATTATAATTTTTTTTATTCCTTGTAAGAGATGGATAATTTAATTAAGTAGAATAAAAATTGTGTTAAGTTGTTTTTATAAAAAATAAAAAAAAATTGCTAAGGGGTTGGACCGCACGGTTCTTGACCGATTCGTACGGTACAACCTCGGTTTTAGGGGTTCACGGAATTGCCACATATGCCCGGTTCTTTATGCTTAAAAAACCGGTTTTCATCACGGTTCACGGTTTTCACGGTCCGACCTCCCGGTCTGGTCCGGTTCTGAGAACTATGATAAAAATAACTACACACTAATATGTGTGTCTCATTTATTAATGGGGCAATAATTTTTCATACATGCCTCTTTTTATTGAATTTTGATACAATTGACATAGTATCATTAGAACTATATATTAATTTTGGAGAAGTGATTGGATCACAAGGAATAAAATGCCACTAGAATAAAATGCCACACGTGTAGCCTACGTCTATACATCCTAGCCAACTAATATTTACATCCACTGCCACATGTCACAACCAAGCTTGTTGTCATGTAAGAATATTGTCACATCAGTGGGTCATGTCATCCTACCACGTCAACACTATGCCACATGGCTCACATCACCTAGCCCCATCAATATTGACATGTCATTATCTTAGGACGTGTCAGCACAAATGTTAACATTTTATGCCATGTCAATAGCGATGATTATTGCACTGTTGTTGAATGTTGATTGGCACCCTTGATTGTTAAATTTTTCTCGCAAGTAATGTTACCAATTAGGGAACTTTCTATTCCAACTTGATTTTCACGTTAGTTCTAGATTTGAGATCAGTTTCACATTTGAATGTCCCAAATGGCCCAAATTCAGAGAGACTTTGCTGACTACATTGGCTTCTCTGGAATGTTATCCATAACCACATTTATTGCCACGTACAATAGTTGATCTAGTAGCTTTGATCAAATAAGACCTTCAAATTGCATCAACCAAACTTGTTGCATGCAATTTTGCACTTGTGTACTAAAAGTTCTAAACTCTACTTCTATATATAGCTCTTCTCTCTCTCTCTCTCTCTCTCTCTCTCTCTTGTTTTGGCTAAATGTATGCTCTATGTAGGCCTCCTCCATTCATTAGATTGTGATCCAATAATATATTATCAGTTTCAACAAGGTTAAGAAGAAAAATGAAGAGAGATAAAACAAAATTGGACTTATTATTATGCGATTGCTTAATGCTTCCATTAAAGTTAGGTAGAACATGCAAGTCTTTAATTCTTTTTGGTGCAAGACTTCGTGAAACGCATGTAACTAGCTTTATTGAACCACAACTTTGCATGTAGAAGAAGTCAAGGCGAGGAAAAGCATGCAACTTTTTTCTCTTAAATTGGAAATTCACGTCCTCTTTCCAACATCTTTGGGCTACACTTTATTTTAGATTGTTGAATTGATAGGAGACTACGATAAAGTTCTATTATATAAACACAAGTTAGTTTTATCATATTCCTTCTTTTTGACGAAGTATTAAAACCCACCCTGGACGTTCGATTAGAAGAAAAGGAAAAACATGACTTCTCTGAGACTCAGAGGCGACTATCAAAACAGGAAAGTAACTCTGTTCCACCAAAAAATAAAATAAAAATAATTCTAGTTATAGCCAACATATATCACTATATGAATCCAAACAAGGGGTCTTAGAGAATTTATCAAAATCATATACTATATGTTGGAGAACAAAGGGTGTAAAAAATAAGGGAGATTTAAGAACAAATAGAAAATTTGAAGACTTGGAGGCACAATGTAAAAAGGTTTCTTAGACAATATTTGCCCCCACACAAATATTACAAATGTTTAAATTATTATTAATTAGGAACCCCTTTTACGTAAAACTCTACATAGAGTTTTACCTAAAAAGAACTATCCTAATTAATTTGAAATTCTACTTCAACTATAGTTTAGTTTAGGTCAAATTCTATTAGCAAAGTTCTAAGAAATTTAAAATTCTATTTTATTTATAAAAAAAAAAAAAAAAAACTCAAGAATTTAAACTAAAATTAAAAATTTATTTGAAAAATAATGTCTTTTGCATTTTGATAATTTAATCCAAATGAAACTTATTTCAAGTTACTCAGTAAAGCTTTGATAGTGTTTTTTAAATATATTTTTTAATAAATAATTTTTAATTAATCTATGGATCATATATACTAGTAGTGACTATAAGAAAATGATGATACTTGTCAAAAGTTGTAATTGAAAACTCGAAAATGTGTTGAAAACACAAGAGATGTTTAGACCCCCAATTAAAAGATTACAGCTTAGTTGATTTTATTCTAACTTATCTAAGTGCGGAAACAAGAGTAAATGAAGCGCAAACAACCGATACTACTCTAGTGCATAAACATGAACAACCAATAATAAAAGTAAAGTACAAGAGTAAGGGAAGAGAGAATGCAAACACAAGATAACACGCCGATGTATTATCGAAGAGGAAACCGAAGATATCGGCAAAAAACCTCTCCGCCGCCCTCCAAGCGGTAATCGATCCACTAGACAATTAGTTGGGATACATGAGTTAGCAAGAGACCCTCCAAGCTTAATCTACCCGATGTACCTAAGCCTTCCAAGCTCCTACTCCAACAAGGCTTCTCGGAACCGTGTCTTGTTTAGCTTTCCGGATCCTGCAATACGCCCGATTGCATCCACTAAACCTCACCGGCTTCTTTTGGCAAATCCTCAAAGCTTCCCAAGCTCCAAAACACTCTCTACACTTTGAATAGGTATGGGTTGTGTTTGGGTACAAATCTCCTCTCAAGGTATGACAATGAGAGAGGGATGGAGAAGAGGCTACAATGATTTTTCACTAAGGATGAGTAGCTCTCTCTCTAAAAAATGAGTGTGTGTGTGTTATAGAAAACCTATCTAGGGTTTTTCTCTCTGAATGACATCATTTACATATGTGAGTAATGAGGGTATATATAGTATGAGTAAAGGGTAAGAAAGTCACTCTTTAAAATCCTCCAAGCAGAATGTTTCGCGATTATCTCGTGGGAAGTCCTTACCCGCGAGACACTCACGAAAACGACAGCCAGACACGACTCTTCAACTTCCAGTCATGTGCTCCTCACATGCCTTTTTCGCGAGAACCCTTCTCGCGAACTTCTTGCAAGCTAGTCGCGAAATGCACTGATTCTTCAATTAAGCTTGAGTCTTCACCAACTTAATACTAAACCTAATACAATAAAATCCCACAAATTACAAGGAACAAAATTAAAGTAAATACAACACTTTTTGTCATGGAATAAAGTCAACATAAAATATAGTTATAAATCATAACTTTACAGTAATTTTGTCACATATATAGTCTCCTCAAAGTTTAAATTGCCGGTCATTCACTAGTCAAATAATCAAATTTGTTAGGTTCTAAACATTTAGGTATAAATATTTGGGTTTTAAATAATTTGTTTGTTAGCAAACCGTGTACATAAACTTGTCTAAGTATAGATCTTAGTGTTTATAAAGTGTATTAGACATTGCACAAAGTGTTATAAGTCAGAATTCAAGAACATACAAATTGCAGGTTTAGGAATTGAAATTTAGGCTGGCTCTACCGATCAGGAGAATCCTTCGATCAATCAAGATGCAATCTACAAAATTTTAATTGAAGCCCAACAGCCCATTAAACGTTTAGTGTTTCAATCTAGATTTACTTGGTATATAAGGAAAACCCTAAAGCATGTTTTTCAAGTCTTGGAGAGCTACTCTTTTGAGATTTGAGAGGTTTTACGCCTTCTACTCTTCCAAAGCATCTACCAAAGATCAATCTGATTTCATAAGTACCGGTGAAACAAAGTTTCAGCCCAAACTTCAGATACCAAGTGTATTGAAAATCAAAGGCATGAATTGGAGGTTCATGCATGTTGGAATAGATCCATATCAAAGAAGTCTGAAGGTTTCAGAGCTAGGTTTGTTAATCATAGTTATGTTTACTATGAATTAAATATTCTTGACTATAAACTTCTATTTGATATACTAGATTGTTCTTCTTGGGATTAGTCCCCCCAAGTTTTTTATCTTGAAATTGGTTTGTTTCATTGGTTTTCCTGAATTATCATATCTGTGTCTTATTTACTTTTCTGCTGCATGACATGACATGATATGATTAATTTTATGTTTAACCTAAGATCTACATAATTGACTTAAGCAACAACATGGCAATAAATTTAGGTTAAACATTCTGTGTTCAGGGGTCTAAAAACTAACAATATTATAGAAAATAAAAAATAAATAAAAAAAGTAGAAAAAGTTATAAAAAAAAATGATACCTTACAGGCTTCTCACAATTTTGATTGATGTTAATTACGTGTGCATGCACAACCTTACTGAAGAACAGCTTCCTGTATATGCAGGCAAGGGTGTAATATATACATATATGTGTGTGTATATACACATAAGTAAAATATTATACACATTTATAATATTACATAGAAATATAATACATTAAAATTGAGTCTTTTTATATTTTCTAAATTTAAGTTTAGGCACATAAATTTAGTCAATTTATATGTAAATATGATTAACACACAATTAGAGTAAAACTAGAATGTGCCAAACAATTAAGTTAGAAAGCTCTTGGCAATATTATTATAGAAGTTTATAGCTAAAACGTTTTTTAATAAAAATATAGTGTGTCTAATAAGTAATAACCTACCAAAAAGAATTTAATGTTCCCCTTAAACGTCCATAAAAAAAAAAAAAAAAAAAGAGTTGAAATTTAGAGTTTTGAAGGAAAAAAATTACTACATTTTGTTAATACTTTATAAATTCAAAACTTAAAATACTATTCATTATCATCCATATAATACTCAATACATAAAATAGCTTTTCAACTAAAATTCTATATATGTAAAAGCTCTGCCATTGAAGCAGTGCACTTAAAACTTTATTTACTATACTAGCTTTATCATACGCACTTTGTGCGTGCAATGAAGTTTTTTTTTGGGTTAGTGTCATAATTTTTCATTCATCTCAATTTGAGAGGGAAAAAAAAAATTAAAAACATTGGGCTTAGTAGACTTTTTTTATATTAAAAAAATACAAAAAACTTGTGTCTATATTTTTTATATATAATTTTTATTTTGATAATCTAATTTATAAGTGAATAAAGCAATTTGAAAATCAACAGGAAAGTGACCCTATTTTTTAGGCAATGTTTTAGCTGAGAGTTAGAGTTATATTTTTATTAGATTGTCTTTTAGTTTTATCTCTACTTAAACATAAGGGTGTATGGGCATTTTTGAACAACAAAAAATGAGAATCCCAAATAGGGGAAACTCCTTAAATAGTAGTATAGATAATCACAGTTTTAAAAACCACGCCGAACCGGTCGGTTCAATTGGGAACTGGACAACAATTCGGTATGGTAAAATTCCTGAAAACTAGTATAAAACTAGTCAAAAATCAGGTTGAACCTAGAATCGTGGCACAAACCAATTCTTTGATCGTAACAATTTTTAAAACCAAGTATATAATAACAATACCAAATGGGCACACTATGTATAAATCATAATACCATTCAATATGAGAAGCCATAAATAAGTTTCCACGATGTGCAATAATATATCTAATAATTGAATATAAGTGTATCTTTACTATAAATATTTTGTCAAATTTAATGTATGGTGTCCATTTCATGATAATTTCTCTTATTATCATGTTAAAAAACCAATTCATTTTTTGTACCTCAAATTTTTTGTTTAATAACAAAAAATTTTACCAATTGAGCTAACTACAACCCCACAAAGTCATAATCATCATTGATTCTCTATTTTTTTTTTTTTTTTCATAATTAATCCCACCAAAACAGTTCATGATGACTATCCTAATCTTTATTGAACTTTTTAACTTAGGCTGCGTTTGTTTCAGTGTAAAATGTTTTCCGAGTGTAAAATATTTTCAGGTGAAAATATTTTTGGGAAAAGAAAATATTTTCAAGTGTTTGGTTGCATTTTGAAAATTGCTTTGGAAAATATTTTCAGGTGTTTGGTTTCATTCTGAAAATGCTTATTTTCTACAAGTTTTTCACATTTTCTCAGCTCCCAAACAAATTTTATAATTGAAAATTTTAATATATAAACTTAAAAAAACAAAACTCAAAACAAAAAACCATTCATCAAACACTGTATCGTCGCTCCCAAACAAATTTTATAATTGAAAATTTTAATATATAAACTTAAAAAAACAAAACTCAAAACAAAAAAACATTCATCAAACACTGTATCGTCGGTCAAATTGAGAGAGAGAGAGAGGAGGAAAGAGTGAGTGATTGAGGAAAAAAGAGAGGCAGATCGAGAAAGAGATAGAGGCGATCGGTCATGGGTGGGTCGATCTAGAGGCGGCGGCGACGACGAGATCAAGAGAAAAAAATGACGAGATCGGTCATGGGTGGTGGCGATGAGATCATGAGAAGATGATCAGACCCAAATCGTGGTTGCATGCACGACGGCGAGGCTGTGGGTTGAGGACGACGATCTAGGCTTCACTGGCGGCCAATCTCTCCTTGCTTTAGCTTGGGCTTGGCGTGACTCGTGAGTGATGCGTGGAGGGGAATGGGGCGGCGTGATTTGATCGGATTTGGGGGTGGGTGGTCGGAGTTTGTGACTTTCCCTCTAGCTCTCTCTCTCTTTTCTGGTGTGAGACTCCAAAAAATGGGTTTCAAAGGTAAAATAAGTCTGTAAATGGTTTTACGGGTGAATGGGCTATATTTTACAATCAAAGGAACTCATTTTCAAGTTGACCATATTTTACATGCACAACCAAACAGACGTGATGGTGTACAATATTTTCTGAATTTCATTTACACCCGAAACAAACGGACCCTTAACCAGAAGAGAAAAATAAAAAAGGGGAAATGAATAGAAGAAACCGATGTGGGCCATGAAACTGTTGTATCAAACTTTAAAATCCAATACCTTGCTCATATGTACCCTCAAACGACAAAAGACACAACAAAATTTGTTTTTTGTTTTTTGTTTTTTTCTAGATGAAGACTACAAAAAGTTGAATGTTGATTCAGTCATACTCTTCTTTTTCTTTGCAATTCAACAAAAGTTGATTTCTCCATGTATAAAAACATCATCCAGCCACACTTATTTGATTCAATAGTTAGCTTCACATATCAACCTACACAGAAACTCATGGAGATTGCAGACTTTTTCCTCTTTTTTGTGGTGTTGTTGGTACACTGTTTAATGGCTGGCTCAGCTGTGGCAGTAAGGACCAACATCACCACAGACCAATCAGCTCTCCTTGCTCTCAAAGACCATATCACTGATGATCCTCACAAAATCTTGGCAAGCAATTGGTCTAACTCTACCTCTGTTTGCAACTGGATTGGGATCATTTGTGGTGCCAAACACCATAGAGTCACTACCTTGAATCTTGCTCACATGGGTCTTTCAGGAACCATTGCTCCACAAGTGGGAAACCTAACATTCCTGTCTCATTTATCCTTCAGAAACAACAATTTCCATGGTTCTCTTCCAAACGAGTTGGCTGCTTTGCGTCGGTTGGAAAATGTCAGCTTTGGATTGAACGTCTTTTCGGGAGTGTTACCATCATGGCTTGGGTTCTTACCTAAACTTCAAGAGTTGTATGCTTATACGAACAGTTTTGAAGGTAGTATTCCAGAATCTCTAGGCAACATATCGTCACTGAAAGTACTTCATCTCAGCGAAAACGATCTTTCAGGTTGGATTCCCTCCACTATCTACAACTTTTTATTATCTTAAATTATTTTATTTTGGTACCCAACATTTTTTTCCTTTTTCTTTTATCTCATGCATAAAATATTTGGAGAACAACTACACACTATTAACACAAAATAAACATACATGTCATTCAAAATATTTTATATATCATATTTTATCTCGAGAAGGTATCTCATTTATAAAAGAAAGATGTGTATATATCATATATCATATATCTTTTTTTTGTGTTGACTAGCTTCACAAACAAGTCACAATATATATCAACAACCTCCATATCCTTCTTTAGTTCTATAAGGGTCCATTTGGTTGGAGTACTAGTAGTGGAAAAGTGGAAGGATAAAAAATAAATAGGGGATAGAAAAGTGGGAGGATAAAAAATATTTTAGTTTTCTCTTGTGGTGTTTGGTTTAGGGTGAAAAAGTAGAAGAATAGAAAATGTAATTTGTATAGATTTACTTTTATGTCACTACTAAATTTAAAAAAAGTAGAAAATTAGGTATAAAAAGAGAGAGAGAGAGAGAGAGAGAGAGAGAGAAAGAAGGGATGAACCCAAAAAAAAAAAACAGGAAAAAGAAGAAGAAGAAAAGAACAACCAAATATATGAAGTAAAAAAAAAACATAATCCAGTTTGCTTATCAAAAAAATCAAAACAAAACGTCGTTAAAGTTGAGCAACGGCACAGTTGCGCAAGGGTGCTTTTGTCAATTTTTGTTCTCTTCAATTTTCTCCCCAATTTGGAGAGAAAACACCCAGGCCCACCACATTTTTTTCCTCTCCCCCTCCCAACCAAATACCATCTAAAAAGTTTTCTCTTCTTATTTTCTCTCAAAAGTTTTAATTCCATCCACCTTATTTCAACTCCAAATAAACACACCCTATGCGTTAGCTTTTTGCTGGCCTTATTCTCATAAAATGGAGAGTACTTTTTTATTTATTTAATTTCTATTATATATTAATCGCTAACCTGTGCGATGTACGAGATAGTTAAATAAATATTAAAAGTATTTATTTTGCTTAAAAGTCTATAATCTGACTTTAAAAAATGTATAACTTGAAAATGAATGAAAATAAGTAATTTTTTGTTCAATATAATGGTTTAGTAAAATTATTTTTCTTTCATATCATTGGTTCCACATAACACATTCCGGCATGACCTGTTCTATGGTGATGACTTCACACAATACTCAACTACAATTAAATTTACTATCCACCACCAATCTAATCTATGTTATCTTGATAGTAGATCTACAAATTGCATTCTCATATTTTCCATCATTTAGAAGGTAACTGAAGTAATGATTATATGTAATGTATAAATTTTATTCTTTTGCTATATAAAATTATTAAAATAAAATCTAATGCTCTGGAAATTTTTTGAAATAGAATTTTAAATTTCTTAAAACTTAGTTAATAGAATTTCTATTTTAAC
This sequence comes from Quercus ilex subsp. ballota, assembly GCA_032727855.1. NCBI lineage: Eukaryota > Viridiplantae > Streptophyta > Magnoliopsida > Fagales > Fagaceae > Quercus > Quercus ilex. The sequence continues at coordinate 16,345,340 of CM064918.1, read as the reverse complement.
TAAAAGTGAACTATCACAATTAATGAGAATTTAACCAATTTTTGCAAAGAGAAGATAGCCATAAGCCTAATTTTTATTTTATAACATAGGATGTTACAGTTAGATCCGTACCATGTGTAATACGTTAGTCCATTATAATAGTTAAATTTTATTCTTTTGCAATATAAAATTATTAAAATAAAATCTAATGCTCTAGAAATTTTTTGAAATAGAATTTTAAATTTCTTAAAACTTAGTTAATAGAATTTCTATTTTACCTTAAAGTGAACTATCACAATTAATGAGAATTTAACCAGTTTTTTCAAAGAGAAGATAGCCATAAGCCTAATTTTTATTTTATAACATAGGATGTTACAGTTAGATCCATACTATGTGTAATACGTTAGTCCATTATGATAGTTCCAAATAATATCCTAATACCTTTCTATATGAGTTTTCTTTTTAATGATGCCATAAAGGATGGAGTTTAATATAGTCATTTAAGATCCAACATATCCAATATTTAAAAAAAAAAAAATGTAATTTCAAAAGTCTTTTAATTGTAAGTTTTTTTAATCATAAAATAAACTCTATCTAAACTCTAAAGGAAAGCATTTGGATTGATCACATCACTGATACCATATCATGATGGTTGCAAATAGCAATATTATTATTCGTGATTACTAGATAAACAATGAAACTGTGAATTGACAATTTAACAATTCATATACCAAGTTTAAACTATAACAACACATATACAAAAGACTCCAAATATTGGAACATATTTCTTTTGCCATTTTCATTATTCAATCAAAACTAAAGTTTCAAAGATAATTCCAATTCAATTAAACCCAATACATACATACACATGAACGTAAAGAATTCCAAAAATAAAAACAACAATCTCCAAAAGCCTCTGTCTAATACAGTCACTATTTAAAAAAAAAAAAAAATTGTGTGTTCTTTAGTTCTTTTTCCTTTTATGTTTCATCAAACTTTTTCTAATTGACCAAAATATCTCTCATATATGTTAATATTAAACCTGATAAGAAAACTTTACATACTTTTTGCTTTGAAGGCGCTACAAGAAACAAATCCAATGCAAGAGACGGTACAACGGAATGGTGTTGGAAGAATAATCCAAAAAAAAAAATATATATATATATATATATAGTAGAGGAATGAAAATCCGAGTTGAAATTGTAACAAATAATCCCTAATAAAAACTATTAATAATATAATATAGGGTTATGGATTCCTAATCAAATTTGGTTATATAATTTTTTTTTTTAAAGGATCAATATGTTGGTAGAGTCCATTTGATATAAAATTTAAATCTTATTGAAATTAAAAATGATATATATTTATTGAGTCTCATTTGATATAATTATAGAGTTTAAATCCTATTGAAATTATAATTTCTAATCAATGTTAATATAAAAAAAAAAAAAAAAAAAAAAAAAACGTGATTGATAGATATAAGGAAATATGATAGAATTTAAAAAAAAAAAAAATCATCAACATAGAAATTATCAAATTAATGGAGATATATTCCGTTTTTTGTGATAAATTTATATTAATGGAGTTATTATATAGTTTATTAGGATTATCTAAAAATTCCCTGATTATGTGATAATTTTGTTCTCCTTTGAGTATAGTGGTTGTATGTCACCAAACAACAAATTTAATAAATTTCTGCAATTTGGTACTATAAAATCGAAAGAATTAAATCTAATTAAAAAATATAAATAAAAAATGCTAATGTGAAAATTTGTGGAAGGTAAACCAAAAGTTAAACGCTTCAGTTTTATATAAATATAGATTATTATGGAATCAATAAAGAGTTCTTCATGATAATGACATAATATTTTTCATAATATATTTTGACTAATTATACAATACTATAGAGGTACAATAATATGATGCATTCTTTCTTTTCACATAATGATGTAAGTTATAATATTTTCTTCATGTTTGGTCTTAATTAATTTTTCAAACCTAGCATTAGAGTTAGTATAATTATTGGTATACTTAAACTACTTCATAATTTAAGTTGAATATATATATATATATATATATATATATATATATTTCAAACAAGTAAAAAAATTCAATAAATAGTTCATTAACATATGAAGTTAATATAAAATATTAAAAAAATCATTTAAATAATTAAAAGTAAAATGAAAAAAATAAGTTAACTTAAAAGAATTAAGAATATGATCATATACTGGAAAATTTTAAAATATTATATATGATCATATTCATCATATTTTAAGACATTGAATGTCGAATTTTGTTTGGATTAACTTAGAAGTGTCAATATATATATTTTTATATACCTTAGATTTCATTTACAACTATTAAAAGGTGAGCTAATTGAAAAATTCATCAATATATATATATATATATAATTTTAAAAGATTTAAAAAAAAAAAAAAAAAACAACAACATTTAAATTTTGCCAACTAAGTTTGGAGTTATTATTAAAATATACCACCATGTCAATGTGGTAAGTTGTTACCTATCACTGAAATTACGTTTTTATTCACCAATAATAACCCGTAACAACCTAGTACTTGGGATTTGTTATGAAAATATTATAGATATAACATTTCTCTTTAATCATTTGAAAATTATACATTTATAGTTTCCCAAAATTTTCCACATTAGACAGGTATCTTCCTTAATTAAGAAAGCGTGGAAATATTAAAGCTTTAAAATTGATTATTTTAGCTTCAAAATAAAAAGCTCGTATTTTATCACTAGTTAAGTTAAGCCTACTAGCTCTTTGATCACTTGTATACATTTTGAAATTTTGCAGGAGTAATTCCAAAAAGTTTGGGAAACTGTACATCCCTCGAGATAATTCACTTGGATGATAACAATTTTACAGGTATGATGATAACCACTTAAATTTAAATACTACTTCCCTTTCTGCTCCAAGTTTGTTTGAAAATTTAAAAAATTAGGTCCATCCAGTGCAATTATTAGTTTCTCAAAAAATAAAAATGCAATTATTTAGTGCATCATTTTCTTTTTTCTTTTTCTTGTTAGAGATTGTTTTGTCTTTATGGTGTACTATATGCTTTCCTCTTACATAAAAGTAAGTCTCATGACTCATCAATAGGTTAAGTACATGAAATTCACTTTTATGTGTGAAAAATTAATAGCATACTAGGTATATAGAATAATTTTTCATCCAACCAGGGTGGTGAATATATATATATATATATATATATTTTTTTTTTTTTGAGAAACTCAGGGTGGTGAATATTGTGTACACATGGTGCAGTGTGTTTATAAAACCATAGTAATTAGAGAAGTAATTAGTGTATCTGGTACATATTACAAGTCTTAGTGTCTTACCAAAAAAAATTGTTACAAACTGATTAGAGAAGTAATTAGTGTATCCGGTTCGTTTATAGTGATTCCAGTAGACAAGCATACTAGTGGAGATTATGGAGAATCAATTTTACACAATGAATGGAATAAAGCCTAACAAGACTAAACTAATTTGCTTCATATTATATATATATATATATATTTTTTGATGAACAAGAGGGGGGGAGGGGGGGCGGGCAGGGGTGACCATATGTGGCTTACTGCCTAGGGCGTGACCTAATAGAGGCACCTCCCGCTGAGAATGTTGGATTGAGCCAGAACTACTGTGACTGGGGTGCCACAGATCTCACCTTAGCACCCCAAAAGAGCCAGCAGATGAGGCACAATGCATGCTAGGAACTCACCCCCGACATGGTACCCGCCACAACTCGAACGAGGGACCTCATGCATGCACGTGGGATCTCACCCAACTGGGCCACCCCTCTTGGGCCGCATCATTATATATTATAAATTGTGCACAGATTACTATTATAGAGCAAGTATAATAAACAAAAAGTACTCTCTTTAAAGAAAAGATTTGAAGGGGCAGGTTTTCCACCTTGGCTAAATAAATTGAATCTTCTTTCATTATCTACATAGAGTGATTTGGATGAGTACTATATATTGATTTGCTTATTTGATTATTATCGTTATCTGTATATGTGTGTCTGTGCGAGATTCGCCAAAAACCAACTTTTTTTTTTTTGACCTCGTCAACTGCACTCTATTTTTTTATTTTATTTTTCTTTTAGTTGGGAGAGAAATTTTGAATTATAGATGTCTTCATTGAAAATTTCAGGAGTTGTTAGTACTCACTTAGTACATAGGATGGTTGTGACCTTTTATATGATAGTTGTCATCAATTTTTCTAAATACATAGGATGTATATTTCAAAGAGGAAAACAAATTTATGTTTTGTGTATAATGAGATTTGAATTTGTTTTGATTTTATGTGGTAGGTGAAATACCACTTGAGATTGTCGTGCTTCAAAATCTAACGGAGGTAAGTTTAGCTAATAATAGCTTAGCTGATCACATCCCAGATGCAATCTTCAATAGCTCAAAGATTGAAGTCATTAGTTTATACATGAACCAGCTCTCAAGCCATCTTCCACCAAGTATAGGCAATTGGCTTCCAAATCTTAAGGTGCTTTACCTATGGGGCAATGAACTAGAGGGAATAATCCCCAGTTCTATCTCAAATGCTTCTATGCTTGTTGAACTTGAGTTAGGTGCAAACTATTTCTCTGGCTCTGTTCCTAATACTTTGGGAAATTTAAGACATCTAGAGAGACTCAACTTAGTCAACAATTATTTGACTAGTGACTCTTCAACTCTAGAATGGAGTTTTCTTTCATCATTGACAAATTGCGTAAATTTGACAAGTATAGTGGTAGCAGAAAATCCACTGAATGGAACCCTTCCAATTTCCATAGGAAATTTCTCTGCTTCTTTGGAAGAATTTGTAGCATTTAATTGCAACATTAAGGGCATAATTCCAAGAGATATTGGTAATTTAAGCAACTTGATGACCTTACACCTAGAAAACAATGAATTGGTTGGACCGATTCCATCTACGGTTGGAGGAATGAGAAACCTCCAAGGTTTGTATCTTCAACACAATAGATTGCAAAGATCTATACCAAATGGTACTTGTCAGTTGAAGAACCTGGATGAATTATTTTTAAACTATAATAAGCTCTTTGGACCAATACCAACATGTTGGGGAAGTCTTTCTAAACTTCAAAAGTTGTACTTGAATTCCAACAAGCTGACTTCCATACCCTCATCCTTTTGGAGTCTTACAGAAATACTGCAAATAAACTTGTCCTCTAATTCTTTAAGTGGCTATCTGCCATTAGATGTTGGGAAATTGGAGCATGTAACACAAATGGACCTATCATGGAATAAACTATCAGGTGATATCCATGCTATTAGAGGCCTATGTTCTTTGGTAAGCCTATCCTTAGCACATAACAAATTCCAGGGTCCTATTCCTCAGTCATTTGGTAACTTGATAAGCATGGAACACTTGGATCTCTCTGATAACAACTTCTCAGCAGAAATTCCCAAGTCTCTAATGAAACTCAAATGCCTTAAATATTTCAATGTGTCTTTCAATAGATTGCAAGGTGAAATTCCATTTGGCGGTGCTATTGCTCAATTCTCAGCTTCATCATTCATGGGAAATCAAGCATTATGTGGTCCACCCCAACTTAAAGTTCCACCTTGTGAAACAAGTAATGTTGGACAATCAACCACTACAGTTATAGTAAGGTACATATTGCCGACAATGATTGCAACAATACTTGCATTATTCCTCATATTTGCTCTGATGAGACGCCGAAAGACAGATGCAAAACAAAAAAGTCAAGAAGATTTGTTACCTCTAGCAACATGGAGAAGAATAACATATCTAGAACTTGAACAGGCAACAGATGGATTCAGCGAAAGTAACTTAGTTGGGAAAGGAAGTTTTGGCTCGGTGTACAGAGGGACACTTTCAGATGGGACTAGTGTTGCCGTAAAGGTTTTTAATTTGAATATAGAAGGAGGGTTTAAGAGTTTCGAAGCTGAATGTGACGTATTGGGCAGTATTCGCCACCGTAATCTTGTGAAAATCATTAGTAGCTGTAGTAGCATTGATTTTAAAGCCTTGGTACTAGAGTACATGCCCAACGGGAGCCTTAAGAAATGGTTGTATTCTCATAACCACTTCTTGGATATGATAGAAAGATTGAACGTGATGATAGATGTTGCATCATCATTGGAGTATCTCCACCATGGTTGTCCTTTACCTGTTGCTCATTGTGATTTGAAGCCCAGCAATATTCTCCTAAACAAGGATATGGTTGCACTTGTGAGTGACTTTGGCATTTCAAAATTCTTAGGCAATGAAGACTCTATGACACAAACTATGACGCTGGCCACTATTGGTTACATGGCACCAGGTGATGTTTTTAGTTTACAATTCAATTTTATGTTTACAAACACAAACACGAGGTTATCTTTGAAAAGTATTAAGCATTTTTCTTTTTACTCTCAAGGAAAGATATTGGATATTTTCTAACAATAAATTTCAATCAAAATTGTAGAGTATGGATCACAAGGGATCATTTCCACACGTGGCGACGTGTATAGTTATGGCATTGTGTTAATGGAAACATTCACAAGAAAGAATCCCACAGATGAAATGTTTTCCGGAGAAATGAGCCTAAAAGGTTGGGTAAAACAATCATTACCTCTTTCAGTAATTGAAGTTATTGATGCTAATTTGTTGAAGAGAGGTGAAGAGAATTTTAATGCTAAGCTGGATTGTATGTTGTCTGTTATGCAATTGGCTATGGATTGTTCAATAGAGGCACCTGAAGAGAGGTCAAACATGAGAGATGCCGTAACAACACTCAAAAATATCAAATTGAAGTTTCTAAAGGATGTTGGAGAAGATTGAGAATAGGAAATTTGCCTATAGTTTTCCTTGTTTTTGTTTGACTAATTATATTTTGTAGGTAATGCTACTCCCCTAAAAAACTTGTTAGAGCAAAGTAGCTCAAAGCAATTTGTGTTTACAGTAATGCAAAAGGATGTATAATTAACTATATATACTAGTATGTAACTCGTGTTTACGCGCGGAAATGGTTAATTGTAGTAATGTTATTGACGTTAAGCTTGGGTTATTAAACAATTTTCATGATATTGTTTTTGTTCAATTTCTCATCATTATACATATTTCATTACATACATAAATATTTAATAGTAGATTCTGTATAAATGTTATGATATATCTTCTCATTATTGGCTAGAGAACTTCCGTTATATTTTTGGTTATGTGGTAAAGAAAGTATGGAGAATAGTGTTGTGATGTACAGTGTATGGAAAATCTACTAACCATATGTATCACATATTTAAAACACATATGTATGCATATTAGACTTTGACACAGGCCTTGTAGCTGAATTAGCACCTCTCCATGTACAAAATGCTTGGGGGACACATATGTATGCATATTAGACTTTGACACAGGCCTTGTAGCTGAATTAGCACCTCTCCATGTACAAAATGCTTGGGGGTCTAGGGAGGAAAGGGTTAGAACTACAGGGTTAGCAGCATGTTGTAATTATTTCTCAAAAAAAAAAAAAAAAAAAAAAAGACTTTGATACGAAGGCCGCTAGGGGTCTTGCTTTTGGCAACACCTTTCTATGTACAACATCTAAATATTTGAATTCCCTGAGCCAGCAAGCTTCGAATGTCTTCCATTACAACTGTTATTAGTCAAGGCACAATCCTCTTTCTTATAAATATATCCTTCGCCAGTCTATTGCCAAATGAGAAAATAATTTAATGGAAGCCTTGCTCTCTTGCCTTGTGCATAACCTCCCATAGAACTAAATCAGTGCAATGACACTCCCATATAGATCCATAAATTTCCATTTCTTTTATTTTTTTTAAGCCATGGTCCTCATATAAGGGGTGGGCAAAAACCAGCAAGCAGAATCCTAAATTGTTGAATTACATAACATTAATCATTGATAATGGAGAGTTCTTGAGCAAGTAGAATGACTAATTTGTCAGGTTTTTGGACTATAAAATGCCAGCATAGGCCTAGTATATATAAAAAATTGTGAAACATAGAATGTGTACTACCTGAGCATGTAACCAATCGATAGTCCTTTGCAAAGAAAGCAAGAATACCATGAAGGCAAATTTTGAGGTACCAAATTTGATGTAGCTAATTAACTAAGGAAATCTACATTAGCACTGAAAACTTGATCTAAATAAGACCATATTAACTTATATGTGACCAAAAATTTGGGGGCAGTTATATATGTCTCGATCTACACTAAAGATAAATATATTGAAGATGAAGAAAATCCATAAGCTACAATGTTGACTACTCAATACTATTACTCTTATTGTTACAATCCCAGCTTGATTCATGAATCCAACAATTTGAAATAAAAATAAAGAAAATATCAATAGGGATTTCTTGTAATCATTGAGGTTAATGGTAATCACTTCGTGAATATTGCTCTATACCCAAAAAAAAATAAAAATAAAAACCTGAGTCAGACTAATTGTAAGATAGCACCTAACATGAATGAGGTCCCCTATTGCAAGAAGAGAGAGAAAGAGGGGGAGGCTATCTAAAGCTTTTTGAGAAAAAAATATATTTTATGATAAAAAGATAATAAATGAAAAAAAAAATAAACATTTGATTGAAAAATTCTGAGTGAGCTTGCCCTATTCTTAGGGATAGTTTGCTACCTTATCAAATTGGAAACCTCAAGAAAGATAGGATCTCCTGTACATAAGATATAAAAGAGAGGCATGGAAACTTTACTTACAAAAATATATTTAAAAAAAATGAAGAAGAAGAGATCTTTACCTGTTGAGAAATTCAATAGCAGTATCCAGTTTGGCATATTGTAATTTTCACCATTTATTGTTCTCTAATAGATCACAATTGTGATGAATAGAAGTAGCATTTCCAATTCAAGATTTTAAAAATCTCCCAAGAGCAAAAAGTTTCAATAGTACATCAAATTAATGGCAAACTTCTTGCATCTAGTATTCTCAGAAGAAAAACAACAAATATCTTGCAAAAAGTGATTCTACACCCAAAGAGAAGAAACAATTAATAAAAAAATTCAGCATCATAAGTCAGTAATAAATTTCTTGAATATAGAATTAAAATCATATTAATTATGAACTCTACAAATGTCAGTTGCTAACAATAGTTAAGTTGCATCAACTTGGCAAGGTATGATAATTTAACAACTTTTTAGCATGACTTTTGACTAAGGGAATATCAACTTATAAGCAAGAAGTTTTCTTGGTCCAAAAATCAGTCATTGTATTCAATTATAGAGGTATTTTGTGATGATGTAATTTCTAGTTAGGGACCATAGTTGTGGCCATGGATTTTATTTTATTAGTATGTGATTTTAGCGTTATTAATGGCGCTTCCATCAAAAGGATGATTTTATATCAATTAAAATTTGGGAAAATAATACTTTATGAACTTTGGTGGATATGTGGCCACAGAACATGCATACACTAACACCAGCATTGCAAAATTGCTTGGGTTTCTAATTGCTCTTATCATATATTAAAATAGGTTAAAAAAATAATTGCATCAATAAACATAGTAAAAGGGAGCAATAATCCGGTATTTTTTATTCAAATGTCTAGTGTCCATATCCACAATTTGAAATAGTAGACCCTTAATCCTAATCATAGATATGCAAAGTTCTGAAACTTAAATGAATTAATTAATAACAAATAAGATGTTTCACCTAAACTTCCAACTTCCAACTTCCAACTTCCAAGCCTTTTTTTCCGAAGAGTTTTGGTAAAGGAAAGTTTGGTTAAGGCATTTCTTCGAACATTTAAAGGGAGTAGATAACAATGTTATATAGAGAGGGAGAGCGATGCCTATCTAAGGTGTGTTGGGAACCCATCTTAGCTTGCAACCACAAACATGACATACTTTATCAATAGAAGCTCCATAATCCTTCTTTAGGATTGAAATAAGGGCCTAACATAAAGTTAATTAAGAAAAATATATCATCCACCCAAAGATTAAACAATACCCATTAATAAAGAAAGATAACAATAGTAGAAGCCGAAATTCAGAGAGAGAGGAGTACCAGTGGAGTTGCAGCCATTGATGGTATTTCTAAAGGCGTGAATTTGGAAGCCATTGGAGACTTGGTGAGAGAACCTTATTATCCTCCTTTCACATGGTTGAGCTTGTAACACCAAAAAATTGAATATCATCAGTAAATCACAAATTTAGCAAAGCCAACAAAGCAGAAAGAGAAAGTGAAATTGTTGGGGTCCTACGAGCCTCTGATGTTGTTAATGTTAGTCAGCAAATGAAGAAGCTATTAAGGACACAAAAGCAGAGAGAGAGAGAGAGAGAGATGAGAAGGGTGTGGAAACGTTTAAAGAAAGAGCAGAGCTTGAGACTCTCTCTCTCTTTTTTCATTTTTCTTTTTCTTTTTTTTTTTTTAATTTTTTTATAGAAGCTTGAGACTCCATTGAGTAAATATAGAAGTGAGAAGTGACTGGTTGAGGAAAGACCCTCCTAAGAAAGCTTCATCAATATGGAAAGCCATAGAAAAATCAAAAGCGTTGATATCAAAAGGTGCTTGTTATTTGGTTAGAAATGGGGCTTCCATAAATGTTTGGTCGGACCCATGGATACCATGGTTACCTGAGTTCAAGCCAAAACCAAAAAGCATAGACACTCCCCAAAACCCACTAGCGGTCTCAAGCCTTATCGACCATGAGTCTCACTGTTGGAATGGAACAATGCTGCAATAGTTGTTTGAGCCTGAATCTGCCCAAGCCATTTTTAGGATTCCAATCCCTTTGAGTCCAAAACCTGATGAACTAATTTGGGTTGAGGACTCTAAAGGTGTATTCTTAGTGAAATCTGCATATAGAGCAGAACAAGAGGACAGTTCCAACTCTGTTTCACTTTCTGTTCCTTGGCAGAAGATTTGGAGGTTAAAAGCACCTGAGAGAGTAAAGATCTGGAAAGCACGGGTGCGGCGCCAGAGGCGCCGCACCCGCGTCGGACGCGGCCCGACGCGGCGACGCGCGTCGAATGCGGTAGACCGCGTGTCCGTGCCGCGTCGGGCCGCGTCGGGCCACGTGGCGAAGCCGACAAGCACCGACGCGGCTCAAATCGGGCCGACTCGGCCCGATTCGGGCCGTTTCGGCGCGAGTCGGCCGTTTCGGTGGTTTCGGCCGATACGCCGTTTCAGCCGTATCGGCCGAAACCGCCGATATGGCCGGTTCAGGCCGAAATTCAAAAAAAAAAAAAAAAAAAAAAAAAAGGTGCAAAACGCACCGTTTGACTTAACCTAAACCTAAAACTCTCTCACGCACCCTCACTTCGTCCAAACACCCTCCGTCCCTCACTCCAATCTCCATCGCTCTCCATCGTTCGCCTCTCTCTTCTCTCTGTGCTCTGCTCTCTGGTTGCTCGGCTGCTCACTCCCTCCCTCACTCCAATCTCTATTGCTCGTCTCTCTCTTCTCTCTGTGCTCTCTGGTTGCTCAACTGCTTCACTGACTCACTCCCTCCCTCACTCCAATCTCCATCGCTCGTCCATGGAATGTTTTTTGAGAGGTTGTGGTTGCTATAGAAAAAAAAGGTGCAAAACTGGGTTTCTAACATCATGGAATGTTTTAGACTTTTAGTTTTAATATTGTGGATTATATTTAATTTATGAACATCATATTTTAGTTATTAAATTTGGTATATGTTTATATAATGTGAAAAATTATGCTTAGCAATATATTAAAAATATAAATAAAATATTTTTAATAATTTTTTAATCGCCGAGTCCCGCCGCACCTGCACCCACCTTTTTCAAAAATTGCCGAGTCCCGCACCCGCACCCGCACCCGAATCCCGAAACGCACCCGTGCTTCTTAGGTAAAGATGCTACTTTGGAGAATTGGGTCAAACTCACTACCAACCAAAGAAAATTTGATGTTAAGGTTAGGGTCTAATGATAATCCCTGTCCTTTAGGTGAAAGTGATGTAGAGACATGTACCCACTTGTTCTTTAAATGCCTGGTTGCTAGAGCAATATGGTTTGCTGGTAGATGGGGTTTAAAATCAGATAATGCTCCGATAAACACGTGAAGATATCATGAAAGTAGTGACATAACCTCTAAAACATGGGATGTATGGACAACAACAAAACAAAGAAGAAAGTCTCAAGCTGTCACTATATATGGCCTTCACTTTAGATGTTATTTGGAACTTGAGAAATCAAATTCTACACAATGGTGGCCAAGCTAACATTACTGCTACTACCAGGAACATTGAAAATAGGTTCCAAGAATTTGCTTCTGCAATGGAAAGTGAAAAGCCATTTAGAGTGGAAGGTGATGCAGCGCACTGGGCCCCCCCTTCAGCAGGTTGGATAAAGCTGAATGTAGATGCTACAATCTTCCAAGAGCTTTCCACTTTGGCTGTAGTAGCTAGAGATGATAATGGAGAAGTCATTCAGGTATGGACTAAACTTCATGAGTTGTGCTCTCCCTTACTAGCTGAGGCTGCAACTATTCTTTGGGCACTTCAAATTGCTCTTGGGGAAAAATGGGATCGAATTATTGTGGAAAGGGGATGCAAAAATTTGTATTGACTCACTAGTGGCTATGAGTTTGGAAGAAAAGCAAGTGCACTGGTCCATCTCCACCTTAACCAGAAATAGTTTAGAAATTAGTAAGAGTTTTTTGAGTTGTAAATTTTGTTGGATTAGTAGAGACTATAATGGTGAAGCTCATGCTTCTGCTAAGCTGGCTGTAGTCTTAGAAGGTCCTTTTCTTGTAATAAGGCCAACCTCCCTACTGGTATTGTTGATATTTGCAGGACTGATTGTTCTTATGTTGTTTCTTAGTTTTTTTTCTTTAATGAAAGTCTAGATTATCAAAAAAAGAAGAAGAGTAACTATAGAAGTGTTCAAGTGAGGTGTTCTTGCCTAGGTGAATGATGAGTGTTACTATTGTGATCTTCTTGATTTCTGTATTTGTTAATCTTGCGCTTTTATATATGTATATTTTAGTTATAGGTAATATAATGAGTAAGATTTTTTTTAATTATTATTTTTTTTCTCTGTTTACGTCGTTGTGGGTTCCCCATGGAGACTAGACAGTAGAATTTCCTTATCATCCCTAGGATTGATATCTCTTCCCTCTAGTAGCAGTGTTACTTACGGATCCTCTCCATTTCCCTTTGAAATGGAGAGGGTCCATTTCATGGCCAGGATTACTTTGAAAATAAATCAATGGCTAAGATGTGCCACATCAATTAAAAACGAATAACTTAACTCTAATAGCAAAGTCAACTATGGTTAAACAAACTAAACCTTAATGTTGGCTAACGTAAGTGTTAACATTGGGGAAAAAAAGGGATAAAACAAAAAAGAGAATGAGAGTCTCTTTCGATCTAAGTGCCTCATCAGCCATTTGGGGCTGTCAGCGGAGACATTCAGTGGTGTTCCTCGCCGTGGAGGGGATAAAGATGTATCCATATCCTTCACAATTTTTAATATTACTACTCATTCCTTATAATTTTTAATTTTTCTTATTCTTTTAACATACGTACATACACCTCTGAAGGAGAACGCTTTTGTTTTTTGCAGTACAACTACTTGATTTAAAAAGTCAAGCTTTGAATTGTAAAAGATTATGGAAATTGTGTCTTGTGAAAACATAAATTTACCAAGTGTCTTTAATTTTCCAGCTGTGGATATGTTTCCTTTTTATGCAACTTAAATTTGTGGGAAATTTGTGAATGTTAAACATAATATGAGAAAATCAGTATCGCTTGCCTTTGTAATTTATAGCCTTTAGTTATTTGGATTAATCAAAATCGTATGGGTTTGTGGTTTGATTGTCTGTAAAAGGTTGGTAGATCAAATCTGTGCCTAGATTTGGTTTGAATGCCTGCAAAAAGATTTAGGGAGTAGCATGTGTGGGTACTAGGTACCTCCTTCATTTTCCCCTTTTTTGCATCAGTTTTCGTGGCATCCAAACCCATCAAAGATACAATCTTTCCTTCATTTTTAGCAACCAACGAAAAAAAGGAACAAAACACAAAAAATGAAAAAAGACAATAAGAAAAGATGAACTGAATCAATTGTCAATTAACGAAATTAATGCATTACAAGCAGATCTGTAAGGTTGAATTTAATCAACCATCTTGTTAGCTTTATTTCGTGCTAAATTTTCTTGTAATTCAGCATTTAGAAACCCTGTATTTAGGTGGGAATCATGTAAGGGTAGTGTGTGAGAGAGTGTGAAGAAATGCTTAAGAATTGTGCAGTGAAGCAGGGACTCGCGACTGGACCTCGCGGGTGGCTCGCGACTGGCAAGCCGCCAGAAGAAGCACACGAGTGAAGCATGTAGAGAAGCTGAACCGTCATGCCAGTTGTAGCACTACAGGACAAAAAGTCCAGACTGGCCATTTAGTTAGCTCGCGGGTTGAACTCACAATTTAGTCAAGTCGCCAGCCAACTTTGTTTTGGAAAAACTAACTCTTCGCATTCCTTTCTCACCATAGTATAACTACCCCTTATACCCACGAAATGTAGAGAGCTTCCAGAGATAATTTTGAGAGAGAAACCCTAGAGAAAAACAAAATTGACTCATCCACAATCTTTACATAGAGGCTCTTCAAATTCCTCTACTCTCACCCTCTCCATTGTTACATCCTTGAAAGGTTCTTGGACAAATCATTTTCTCACTATACCCATATCTATGAGAAGACTTTTTGGTGTTTTGGGAAGCAGTTAGGAAGGGACCAATGGTTATTGGCTGATGCTATGGGCTATAGCGGAATCCGGTAAGCTAGAAAAGACAAAAGTTCGGCATAACCTCGTTGGAGTAAGAAGCTTGAAGAGCTTAGGTACACTGGGTAGATTAGGCTTGGAGGGTCTATTGTTGTTCATGTATCCCAACTACATTTTCAAGTGGATTACTGACCGCTTGGAGGGCAGCGGAGAGGTTTTATACCGAGGGATTCGGTTTCCTCTTCAATAACACATCGTTGTGTTGTCCTTGTGTTTGCATCTCTCTTCCCTTAATCTTTGCCATTTAATTGCTGCTGTGGATGTGATTTTTATTGGTTTAGATTGTTTATCAATTCTGTTATTAGCTTCTGTTCATTTTTCGCATATATATTGTTTGATATTAAGTTTGAATTGATAATTTTGTAATTGGGGGTCTAAACGTTCATAGTGTTTTATACGCTATTTGAACTTTCAATTGGTATCAGAGCGGGTACACTTGTTTTGGTTTAAATACCTAAGTGTAATCCTTGACCCCTTGTGTTTATTTGCCATGGATAGTGCTTTGTATGCCTCTTTGTATAATTGGTTTGATGATGAATGTAACATACCATGTGTTTGTGAAAATGCCTCTATGAGTGATAATTCTCATGATTGTGATGTTATGTTACATGAATTATTGGGTGTAGTTGATATTCCAAATGATAAACTCTTGAAGAAAAAGACTAAGCAGTTTCAAAAGAATTTAAGCAAGTTTTTTTGTGAAAATGATGATTTGATTGCTAAGCTCAATGAATCCAACAAATTGGTTGAGAAATATAAGAAACTTGTTGAAAATTCTTTTGAAAAGCTAAAAGAGTTTGAATGTTTGAATGTGGACTTGAATGCTAAACTTGTTTTATCTAACAAACTTGTTAATGAGCTAAAATGTGAAAATGAATCTCTTAAGATGCATGCCAAGTGTTTGATTGCTAAACCTATTGCTAAAAAGGATGAAAATATATATTGCAATCATGTTGTGGTACCCAATTTTGTGTCTATGGCGTGTTCTACCTCAAAGGACAAATCGGTGTACATTCCTCCACATAAAAGAAATCAAAAAGTGGAGAGAAAGGCTAATAAGTAAAAGCCTCTATTTAGGTCTTAACCTAAGGTTTTGAATTGATCTAAATTTGTTCCAACTTGCCACCATTGTGGTGTGATCGGTCACATAAGACCTCAGTGCTCCAAGTTGAAGAGAAAACAAAACAATGTTACTAGATCCCTTCCCAAAAAGCTTAGTAGACCTAAACGCATTGTTTGTCACCATTGTGGTGCATTTGGTCATGTAAGACCTCAATGCTCTAAGTTTCATGCTTTTAAAAGAATCAATAGAAAAGAGAATCTTAAGCTTCTTAGAAGTTGTGCTAAAAATGGTAAACTGGTTTTGAGTGAAAATAACATGTTGTTAAAGAAAGCGTTTAATGCTCTTAACTCCTTGTCTATGTGTATCTCCAGTTCTTATTCTTCCAACCTTCATCTCACTTCTCATGAGATACTCATTCCAAACAATCAATCCGTTTGGATGAGAAAGGGTTCCTATGGTTGAGCTTTTGCTCTTTTGGTCCTTGATCTAATTCTTTCGATCTTTGTAGGACCCTTCATGCATTAGATGCTTCATTGTCATGCATTTGTGCATCGTGCATCTCTTTATATGCATTGTTTTTGTTGTTTTTGCATTTGATCTTACTTTTATGTTTTAGTTTTGTGTGAGTAAAAAATCTAAAACCACATAAAAAGTGAAAATTTCAAAAAGTTTGATCATATATGTTTAAGCACATATCTCATGTAAGTTTAGCCTAATACCTTCGTACAAATGGCTTAGTGCATTTATAAGTTTAGCTTGTTATGTATGCACATCTATCTTTATGGAAAAGATCTTGACATCTTTGTGTGATTGTTGTAAATCAATATTCAAGCTTGTCATGAATGATTAGTCAATAGTCATGTTGGTTTTGATACATGCGTAGACTTGTGCCTATATCTCTTCCCACTCTTTTATATTTTTTACTTAAAGAGCTCAACAAATGTAAATTTCAAAATGAAAAGAGATAATGAACTGCAAAAGCCGTCGCACATACTAGTATTTGATTAGGAAAAAGGGAAAGCGACTTTTATGAAAATTGTATGGTGCCCAAATGCCAAAGGCTTGTTCATCAAAGTGAAATATCAAAAATTTTAGGTATCAATCTCAAAAAGAGATGTAAAGATAAAAAATGATCAAATGTTATGAATTGTAAAGAAGCCAAATGAAAAGTTTCAAAGATATGTAATCATTTTCTTGTGGGAGGTCATATATGTTCATTTCTATAATTGAGATAGACCACTTGTCTTAGTACTAGTTTATGACTTGATTGAATTGATCATTGAAATTTCACTCTAGACTAAGGACTATTCCACGTTTGATACACACACACAACACACATGCCTAATGTTCAATGAATGCCTTATTCATTTGTTCGATTGTACTTATTTAAATGTGATGTGTGTGTGCTCAACTATATACGGATCAATCCAAAAAGATTTTTGATCATTTTATATGTATTTGGAAGTAATTTTTATCACTCTTTGTGTTCATGCTTAGTGCTTACTTTGTTTTTCATTGTTTAAACATGTTCTGTGTTGAAAAACATGTGTTAGAATTTTTGGCTACTCATTCTGGCTACTTGCGCAAGTAGCAAGCAAGTAGTGAGTTTTGGCTACTCGTTTTGGTGACTTGCAAGTCGCGAGTTCCAGTAGTAGGTTTACACAGAATGGTTTCGCGACTCACTTGTGACTTAGCTCGCGACTCGCCAGTCGTGAAACGCCCATAATTAGCTTTTTAAAGAGGTTTTTCATGGGAAACTTGTTTTAAACCTCTCCCATCCTCTCTAAAACCCCATTTTCAATATTTTTACATAAAAACCCAATCAATTTGAATGGTTTTTCATTCCATTAACATCTCTAAGGTAATTCTAAACTCTTTTCTTTGATTTTGATCCTTAGATTATGTTTTAGAGAGTTTTTGTGCTCTTAGTTGGGATTTTCATTATAGGGGTTGGGAAAACTTATTTTTTGTCAAATTTTTGTATGGGATTGGTTTCTTTGGATGTTGTGATTTGGATGTTGGCCTCTTGTGGCAAAAAGATCTTGTATTAAGAGTGGCTTTCATGATGTTCATGCATTGCTTCACATTGTTGTTCATAGTGTGCATGTTAGGTATTTGATAAAATGCCTCTTAGGCATTTTCTCACTTGTTTGGACTCCAATGAGTCCAAACTTTAGGGTTTCTCATGTTTCCTCATTAGGAACATGTTTGGTTCATTGGTTGTGTATTTAACACACCTTGCCCCACGAGTGCATTTTCAATGCATTGGTCATACATTCCACATAGCCACCTCTTGCACACACCTTTGCTACCCTTGTCATACATTGGTCTATACCTTGTTTCTTCATCCTAGCATGTCATGTTTACCTTATGCTTTGTAGAATTTTGTTTTGTCTTAGGTTTGAGCTTCTTTTTCTCATTCATCTCGCACCCCTCATGCATCATAATCATTGTTTATATCTTCATCTCTTGCCCTTGTTTCTCCTTGACCCTTTGTCTATTCTTGACAAAAAAGGGGAGAGTATACTCGAGAGAGTATACCAAAGTGTTTTGTCATTTCTATATGACTTTTGTGCACATCCTTAGGGGGAGAAATTCTATTTCTCATACACATTTATAGGAGGAGATATATTCCATAGGGGAGATGCATATACCAAGGGGGAGAAGACTTTGAGTTAATCAGAAAAATTTGTTTTGTTTGTTTCTCTTTATGTTTGTTTTCTTGTATTACATCGTGTTTGTGTGTTGGGCATGTATACATCCTTATGCTATTGTGCTTCATTGAATGCATGTTCGGATGATCATTTGCTTTGATATGTGATCATTGTAGTAATCTCTATATGACTGTTTTGGTGTATGATCAAGTTGCTCACATGTTTCACATCATGTTTACTTGATCGCATTTTACTTGTTTCATTATACTTGTCCTTTTATTACTTGCTTTACCTTGGGGGTCTAATGTGTTTTGTGCAAGTGTTTCAGGTTACAAGTATATATGTTCCAAGTTCATCACAGCTCCTATGATTCTTGATAGGGGGAGAAAAAGAGAAAGAGCTTTGTGTTATATTAACTATGTTTTTGCTTTACTCATAGTTCATGATAATGCTTAGCTATTTAAAATAGTTTATTTTGTACCTTTGCTTATATAGCTTGTGATTTGTACCCATGCTTTGTAGTTTTAATACTTGTTGTTAAATGTTTTGCATTTTTTTAAAGTACATCACTCTTGTGCCTTTGTTGGATTTTTATCCTTGATGCATTTACCTAGTGTTTATGCATTAGTTGAGTATTGGACATGCAAATGATACTTTACAATTGAGCTTATTAGTTTGCATGTCCGGATGTTCATTCCTTGTGTGAATGAGCATTGTGGTCACTATTTATAGTGATTGTTTTTTTTTTGGTCAAGTCATGGTTTATTGCTTAATTCCATTTTGTTTGATCGCATTGTACTTGCTCCATATGCATTACGAGTTTTCTGCATACAATGATCATACTGTATTGTTGTGTTTCAGGAGATACTTGTTCTTATAGTTCAAGAGTTTCATAGATTCTAGAGTTAGGTGTGAGTGAGTTTTGTTTAACTCTTCCCAACTCACGCGTTAAGTCTAGAGTTTGTTGTAGGGTTTTGTCACGAAATAGCCAAAGGGGGAGATTGTAAGGTTGAATTTAATCAACCATCTTGTTGGCTTTATTCCGTACCAAATTTGCTTGTAATTCAGCATTTAGAAACCCTGTATTTAGGTGGGAATCATGTAAGGGTAGTGTGTGAGAGAGTGTGAAGAAATGCTCAAGAATTGTGCAGTGAAGTAGGGACTCATGACTGGACCTCACGGGTGGCTCACGACTGGCAAGCCGCTAGAAGAACCACACAAGTGAAGCATGCAGAGAAGTTGAACCGTCATGCCAGCTGTAGCACTACAGGACAAAAAGTCCAGACTGGCCATTCAGTTAGCTCGCGGCTTGAACTCGCGACTTAGTCAAGTTGCGAGGCCAAGTCGCCAGCCAGTTCTATTTTGGAAAAATTGACTCTTCACATTTCTTTCTCACCCCAGTATAAATACCCCTTATACCCATGAAATGTAGAAAGCTTCCAGAGAGAATTTTAAGAGAGAAACCTTAGAAAAAAACAAGATTGACTCATCCACAATCTATACATAAAGACTCCTCAAATTCCTCTACTCTTACCCTCTCCATTGTTACATCCTTGAGAGGTTCTTGGCCAAATCCTTTTCTCACCATACCCACATCTATGAGAAAGCTTTTTGGTGCTTTGGGAAGCAGTTAGGAAGGGACCAATGGTTAATGGTTGATGCTATGTGCTATAGCAGAATCCGGTAAGCTAGAAAAGACAAAGGTTCGGCGTAACCTTGTTGGAGCAAGAAGCTTGGAAGGCTTAGGTACACTAGGTAGATTAGGCTTGGAGGGTCTATTGCTGTTCATGTATCCCAGTTACATTTTCTAGAGGATTATTGGCCGCTTAGAGGGTGACGAAGAGGTTTTACGTCGAGGGCTTCGGTTTCCTATTCGATAACACATCGTTGTGTCGTCCTTGTGTTTGCATCTCTCTTCCTTTAATCTTTGCCATTTAATTTCTGCTATGGATGTGATTTTAATTGGTTTAGATTGTTTATCAATTCTGTTATTAGCTTACATTTATTTTCCGCACATACATTGTTTGACATTAAGCTTGAATTGATAATTTTGTAATTGGGGGTCTAAACGTTCATAGTGTTTTATACACTATTTGAACTTTCAAGAACAATCAAATTGAGGGGAAAAAAAAAGTCTTTTCTTCTTCCTCTTCCTGTTCTTCATCGATGTCAACACTTGTGCTACTTCGTCTTCTTTTTCTAAACTCTGCTCTTATCATTTTGTTACTTCTAGATCTGTTCTTCTTGAAATGTCTTGGTGACAAAATCACAATTCACGAAGCTTAAAAGATAAGTTTAACACACTCTCTTGTAAACTTAACCATAGTTTTGACAGAATCCTCCGTTAAATTCGTAGGAGCATTAGTAAGTATCTTTTTAAATGATGTGGCACATCCTAGCCTTTCATTTATTTCAAATCAATCCTGGCCATGAAATGGACACTCTCCATTTCAAAGGGAAATGGAGAGGATCCAAATCCGTTACTAGTAGGGCTCGTGGTTTTCTCTTTTCCTTTTGGGATTGGGGAAACAGTGTAGTTTATAGATTTTTCCAATCTTCTCTTTTAGTTATAAAACAATTTTACCATGGATGAAGTTTTAAGCAACTAGAATCGCCTATCCCTAATAGAGGATGAAGGGGAGAGAGTCAACCTTAAGAGTGATTCGGATGAGGTAGTCAAGGAATACATTCTAGCTGCAAGATTTTTAACTCATAGGGCATTGAATGTTGAGGCCATTGGATGAACTTTTAAACCATTATGGAAAGCACAACATGTCTTCCATATACGGGTGGTGGGTAGTCATACGATCCTCTTTGTCTTTGAAGTGGAGAGTGATGCGGAACGTGTTCTTGCCTTGGAACCGTGGACTTTTGACAAGCATTTCGTACTATTGTAGAAATTTGATGGTTCATGTCCAGTTCGTCAGCTACAGTTTTCGAAGATCAATTTCTAGATTCAGTTGCATGGCCTCCCAGTGAGCAAGTTGAACTGGAAAACAGCTATGGAGGTGGGCAAATCGGTGGTCTCTATTTCGCATTCGGAAAACAGGGGGGATATGATAGGGCGTGATTTTCTACGAGTGAGAGTGGAAATAGACATCTCAAAACCCCTGTGTCGTGGTCGAAAAGTTCTGCTTGAATGTGACAAAGAAGGGTGGGTGTTGTTCAAATATGAGAAAATGCCAAATTTCTGTTATTAGTTTGGCATGGTAACTCACGGTGATAAGGAGTGTAGTGTATGGTTAGCAAGCAAGGGTTTATTAGCAAAAGAGCAACAGGAATACAGAGCTTGGCTTAGGGCTTCACCATTCACATTAGGTAGAAAAACTTTCATGGCAGTTGAAGGTAGGAGTAACGTGTTTGGGGCTGAAACACCAGTGGCAAAACCGACGACTGAAGGAGTTTAGAAGGGTGGTGGAACAACACCGGTAGTGGCTGTTTTAGAGACAACCAACCAGTTTCCACGTCAAGATTTTTCAATTTTGGAGGATCCGCATATCGATGTGTAAGGTTGAAATTTATCAACCATCTTGTTTACTTTATTCCGTGCCAATTTGCTTGTAATTTAAGCACTTAGTAACCCTATATTTAGGTGGGATCATTGTAAGGGTAGTGTGTGAGAATATGTGAAGAAAAGCTCAAGTATGTGTAAGAAGGCAGAGTTTCGCGACTAGGACTCGCGACTGACTCGTGACCGGCAAGCCATCAAATGCTGGCATGTGAGATGCACACAGGGGAGCTGAAGGGTCGCGCCAGCTGTCGCACTACAGGACAAAAGTCACAGGCTGGCCAGGCCGTTACGTTGCGACTTGAATTCGCGACTTGGACAAGTCACGAAGTCAAGCCGCCAACCAGTCCTGTTTGGCAAAAACTATCTCTTCGTATTCCAAACACACACCACTATATATAGACCCTTATACCCACTAAATTGAGAGAGCTTCCAGAGAGAATTTTGTGAGAGAAA
Source organism: Quercus ilex subsp. ballota (assembly GCA_032727855.1). Taxonomy (NCBI): domain Eukaryota; kingdom Viridiplantae; phylum Streptophyta; class Magnoliopsida; order Fagales; family Fagaceae; genus Quercus; species Quercus ilex. Next base: position 16,322,919 of record CM064918.1, on the reverse strand, counting down.
CCCTAGAGAAAAACAAGATTGCCTCATCCCCAATCTTTACCTTAGAGACTTTACAAATTCCTCTACTCTCTTCCTCTCTATTGTCATACCGTTGAGAGGTTATTTACAAAATCCTTTTCTCACCACACCCACGTTTGTGAGAAGGTTTATTTGGTACTAAGGGAAGCAGTTTGAGAAGGAACCAACGGTGATTGGTTGATGCTATAGGCTATAGCGGAATCCGGTAAGCTAGAAAAGAAAAAGGTTCGGCACAACCTCGTTGGAGCAGAAAGCTTGGAGGGCTTAGGTACCTGGGTAGATTAGGCTTGAAGGGTCTATTGCTGTTCATGTATCCCAACTACATTTTCTAGTGGATTATTGACCGCTTGGAGGGCAGCAAAGAGGTTTTACGCCGAGGGCTTCGGTTTCCTCTTCGATAACACATCGCGTGTTGTCTTTGTGTTTGCATCTCTCTTCCCTTTATCTTTACCATTTAATTACTACTGTGATTATGATTTTGTATGGTTTAGATTGCTTATCAATTCTGTTATAAGCTTGTTATCATTTTCCGCACATACGTTGTTTGATATATAGCTTGAATTGGTAATTTTGTATTTGGGGGTCTAAACGTTCAAGGGTGTTTCATACCCATTTTGAACTTTCAATTGGTATCAGAGCGGGTGCACTCTTTGTGGTTTGATTACCTGAGTGCAATCCTAGACCCCTTGGCTATGGATGCAACTGTAAAAAGGGTCATGCTAAATTGTGGTTTAGGTGTTTGTGATAATGACTCTATGAGTATGTTTGAAGGGTATTCTAAAAATGAACTCTTAGAGTTAATTAAATCCAGGAAACATGCTAGGATGTTCATTCACATGCTGAAATACTTTGAAAATAAGAACCACATTCTACACAATAGTCTATGTGAGTCTAACTCTTTGATTGAGAAATACAAAAGAAGAAATAGAACATTGTGTGAAAAGGTTGATAATCTAAAAAAGAAAATTCAATCTGGAAAAAGCATGGAAAATAAAAATGAATTTCTATTTGATGGTCAAAAATGCTTGTCTCATGCTTGTATGTTTGTGCACACCTCATTGAAGGTATTTAACTCGTGCTTATGGTACCTTGATAGTGGATGTTCTCGTCATATGACAGGAGATAAATCACTGTTTAAGACTCTTAAAGAGAAAGCATGTGATTATGTGACTTTTGGTGATGGGAGTCATGCTCAAGTTCTTGGGAAAGGGACGGTTGAAATACCGGGATTACCTCTACTGAAAGAAGTGCTATACATCAAAGGATTGAAGGCAAATCTCTTAAGTATCACTCAAATATGTGATGAAGACTTTCTTGTCCAATTCTCAAAGAGGGGTGCATAATCATTGATGAAAAAGGGATTCAAGTCTTGAAGGGAAATAGGACTACTGATAATTGCTATGGAGTAGTTCCTACGACACCTATTTCGTGTAGAAGTGCTCGTGTTGATATGCTGAAACTTTGGCATCATAGGCTTGGACATGTAAACTTCAAACAAGTATGTAAAGTCTCTAAACTGGAGGTAGTTGAGGGACTTCCAAAGTTTGGAAAGGTGGAGAAGACTATGTGTGGAGCATGTCAAATGGGGAAACAAACAAAAGCAAACCATCACAAGGTGAATGTGATTGCTACCTCACAGTGTTTGGAACTTCTTCACGTTGATCTAATGGGGCCTACAAGAACTGAAAGCCTAGGAGGAAAGAGATACATTATGGTGGTAGTTGATGATTTCTCAAGGTACTCTTAGGTGGAATTCCTTAGAGAGAAGTCCGAAACATGTGATAAAATGCAAAGATTATGCAAGAGACTGTAGAATGAAAAAGGAGTTCCCATAGTCAAAATCAGAAGTGATTATGGGTAGGAATTTGAGAATGCTAAATTTGAAGCGTTTTGTGAAGAGCATGGTATCAAGAAGGAATTTTCAGCTCCAAAGACTCCACAACAAAATGGGATGGTTGAAAGAAAGAACCGGGTGATCCAAGAGATGGCAAGAGTCATGCTACTCAACAAAAACATACCTCAAAGGTTTTGGACTGAAGCTGTGAACACATCTTGTCACATTTGTAACAGAATCTATTTCCGACCAGGGACAAAGAAGACGTCATATGAAATATGGAGAGAAAAGAAACCCAAGGTGAAGTATTTCAGAGTATTTGGGAGCACATGCTACATTCTAAATGACAGGGAAAATCCTGGAAAATTTGATGCTAAGAGTGATGAAGGAATATTCCTAGGATACTCCACAAATAGCTGAGCTTATAGAGTGTACAACAAGCGTACTAAGACGGTGATAGAGTCAATCAATGTGGTCATAGACGACACCATATCTGAAAAGGAAATGGAAAGAGGCTCAAAATCAAGGAGAATGAGGATGATGATGATATGCCTCTAAGTGATGATGCTGAGAAAGTAACACTCAGAAAGGAGTCCACACCTCCTATATCTAGAAGAGAGACTAGATCAACACAAGAAGTCTCAAGTCCACTCACTCCTCCAGAAGTTCAAACCCCAATTTCTCGTGATGAGGAACTCTCAACTTCCAAGAAACCTTCATCAAGAGTGACTCTCAATCACCCATCAAGTAATATTATTGGGGATGTGAACGAGGGACTTCGTTTGAGAAAAGGGCCAAAGTATACTGCTAACCATGTAACATACAACTGCTATCTTGCTCAATTTGAACCTAAAAAGGTAGAAGAAGCACTGAAAGATGAGAATTAGGTAGAGTCTATGCACCAAGAGCTACACCAATTTGTTAGAAATGATGTGTGGGAATTGGTTCTAAGGCCTGAAGATACACATGTGATTGGCACCAAGTGAATTTTTAAGAACAAAACAGATGAAGATGGTGAAGTTATCCGAAATAAGTCTAGATTGGTGGCTCAAGGGTATACTCAGGTGGAAGGCATAGATTTTGATGAATCATTTGCTCCGGTAGCAAGACTAGAGTCTATTCGAATTCTCTTATCCATAGCATGCATCATGGATTTCAAGTTGTACCAAATGGATGTAAAGAGTGCCTTCTTAAACGGATTTCTCAATGAAGAAGTCTTCGTTGAACAACCAAAGGGGTTTGAAGATCCTCACTTCTCGGGTCATGTACTAAGATTGAAGAAAGTTTTGTATGGGTTGAAGCAGGCGCCAAGAGCATGGAATGATCGTCTCACTACTTACCTATTGGATCGTGGGTTCAAAAGAGGTCAAGCAGATCGCACATTGTTTGTTAAAAGAGATGAAAAATCCCTTCTTGCCGCTCAAGTGTACATGGATGATATTGTATTTGGATCCACAATTGATCAACTAGCTTACGAGTTCTCGGAAGAAATGAAAAGGGAATTTGAAATGAGCATGATGGGAGAGTTAAACTACTTCCTTGGGCTTCAAGTGAAACAACGGAGAGATGGAATATTTATTTCTCAAGAGAATATGCCAAAAATCTTGTCAAAAGATTTGGTCTGGACTCCAAGAAACATACTTCTACTCCTATGAGTTCCTCGGCAAAGTTAAGCATAGATGCAGCCGGTGTTGACATTGATCCAACCCTTTATCGAAGTATGATTGGCAGCCTTCTCTATCTCATAGCAAGTAGGCTAGATATTGCATTCAGTGTCGGAGTATGTGCAAGGTTTCAAGCTGCTCCTAAAGAATCCCACTTAACAGCAGTTAAGCGAATCATTCACTATGTAAATGGCACATCTGACTAGGGGATTTGGTATACAAAAGATTCGAATAAGTGTTTGGCTGGATATTCAGATGCTGACTGGGCAAGGTGCATTGATGATAGGAAAAGTACTTTTGGTGGGTGCATCTATCTTGGAAATAACTTGGTTTCATGGATGAGCAAAAAGCAAAATTCAGTATCCCTGTCAACGGCTGAAGCTGAATACATTGCAACAGGAAGTTGTTGTGCACAATTGTTATGGATGAGAAAGCTATTGCATGACTATGGAATTTCTCAAGACACTATGTGTGTGTTCTGTGATAACACTAGTGCCATAAACTTGTCAAAGAATCCAGTTCAGCACTCAAAATCAAAGCATATCGAGTTCCGCTATCACTTCATTCGGGACTTGGTAGAAGACAAGACAGTATGTCTAGAATTCATCAATACTGACAATCAAAAGGTAGACATATTCACCAAATCTCTTGATGGCCCAAGGTTTGAATCCTTGCGTAAGACAATTGGTGTCGGTATCATTCCTTAAACTCAATCTTCCATGATATCTTATTGTGTTCTTTGTTGCTTTGTGTGTCTTATGTTTGTCTTCATTTTTTTGTGGATATTTTTTTTTTATCAAAACTTTTTTGCCTTTGTGTCAAAAATCCAAAAACACACAAAAAGTAGAAAATCCTAAAAAGTTTGATCGACTTTGTTGAATTTTGTCTCAAAGCATGTTTTGCCTTGTACCTTTGTACTTATGGCTTTGTGCATTTAACGAGCTTAGCTTGTCTTGTATGCACTCATATCATTGTGGAAGAAATTCTGAAATCCATGTGACTGTTGTAAATAGATCTTCAACCTTGTCATGAATGATTAGTGAATGGTTTTGTTGATCTTGAGACATGCATAGAGTCATGCCTATATATCTTCCCATTTTTTATTTTTATGCTTAAAAAGGCTCTCTAAATGAAAATCTCCAAATGAAAAGAGATATAGAGCTGCAAAAGCCTGTCGCACATACTAGTATTCGACTAGGAAAAAGGGAAAGTGACCAAAATAAAATGTATGATACCCAAAAAGCCAAAGGCTAACTCATCAATTGAAATATCAAAAATTTTAGGCATCTATCTCATAATGAGATTTTCTTTGCTCAAAAGTGCAAATGATATGTTGAATATAGAGCCAAATGAAAAGCTTCAAAGAATTGTTATCAAGTGCTTGTGGGAGGTCATATATGCATGTTTCTATAATTGAGATAGGTCACATTATCTAGTGCTCGTTGTGTATGCCTTTGTTTGGTCACAATTCGAATGACCCCTAGTGATTAACCCTAATTAATTAATTTAGCCAAGTAATTAATTAATCAATTAATCATGCAATTTTATGGAAGCACAAACAAATCACCAATCAACTAAATATGCAGCGGAAAATAAATAACACGGCGATTTGTTTACGAATGGGGAAAACCCTAATGGCAAAAACCCCACCGGGTGATTTTCAGGTCACCACTCCCGAAACTCCACTATTATCAAATCAAGCGGTTACAAGAAAGGAATCCCAAGTACCTTACCAACCTACAGTTGAACCCTTACCCCAATTCCCAATTGGACTTGATCTATAGTGACAGTCTCCACCTTTGATGCACGACTCCCAAGTACGTGACTAACCAATGCGCGGATCCAAGTACGCGACTTCAGAACACTAACTTGAGGAAGAATGGTTGGCTGCAAAGTTCTTCAGTTCATCCACATGATGAATAGCAGGAAGATGCTTGGTTACAAAACCCTATGGTGCAAAGACACAGCAACTTCTTGATGGAAGATGAACTAGGTCAAGAACTTCGTCTGTTGAGCACAATTTGCATAAACAGAGATTGCTCAATGATAATACAACTTGTGTCTACCAAAACGGCTCTTAAAATAATCCTTTTATATGTTTAGGGTTAGAAGAAAAGAAAGCCCGAAAACACATTCACGGATCCCAAGAAAATCATATTGGAATTCTGACTTTTTAATTCTCGACAGATAGCAGGTGTCGAGGTAGCTATCGAGAGGTGTCGAGCTTTAAAAACTGTGCACTTGAGCTTGCTTTTTCTTGGACAGACTTGATGACTTCAACACTTGACCTTGAAACATTGTTTCTTGAAGTATTAAAAACACCTAGAACTACCCAATTACAAGCAGAGTGCGTTTTGTCAAAGGATTAGCCAATTTACATAACTAAGTGACATATGTTCTTAAACAAGTTAAAACATATATGTCCTAACAATCTCCCCCTTTGGCAATCCGTGACAAAACCACAACAAACAAATGAGCATATGAGAGAAGTCATAAATCACTCAACTCATATTCACTTGTTGAATACAATAAAATCCATCCTAACACAAACTCTTGAAAAAACTTTGCAAGAAGAGAGCTTATGATAAGTAGACTTTGACAACCTGTATTTCTGAAACACTTTAAACAAAACTCATCAAGGTATCTTGTGTGAAACAGAAATAAATAGATTGCATACAAGTAAAGAAACATGTGTATAAAGAAAGAAAAGAAACAACACATGTAGAGAGAGGTGAAAGAAACATACATCAACATATATAAGAGATAAGATAAGTACAATGTATGAAAAAATGGTCAAAGGACCTCATATACAAGACCAATGTATCTAAGAGATAAGAAAAGAAAAAAATACATATAGCCTCACTACATCCCTCAAAAAAATGAACACTCCCCCTATCAAAAATGTCCTATACTAATTCTCCCCCTAAGATGACTACTCTCGTAGCCCAAAACTACTTCCCCTTTTTGTCACGAGTGACAAAGGGTAGAGTGTCATGTAGACATCTCATCGGCAGAACTAGCATCCCCATCATCATCATCATCATCATCCTCATCATCCTCATCATCCTCAGAATCTGACACTGCTGGAGTAGGTGGTGAAGGAGTAGCCTCTGGAGCAAATCCACCCATGATCGCCTGCCGTCGTGCAATACGACCCACACGAACATTCACTTGATACAACTCAGCAGAGAGTGTATCAAGACGAGTGTCCATGCGCTGCAGCTGCGCCATGATATTACCAAGGGATACATCGCTCGAAGAGGAAGAAGGAGCAAATGTAGATGGAGCTGATCTGGATGGTGCTGAACGGGAGGGAGGAGTGGCACCAGGCTGTCTCGACCTGAACTGCGCCTCACCACGTTTTACGGTAGCGGCATCTATGGCAGATATGTGTGTGAAGTGGTCGGACACAGGAAAGGAACGGAAAAATGGCTTAAAATCCGCGTGATAGCAGAAGGAAAGATGAGCTTATCACAGGACGTCGAATCTAGATAAACCTCTATAATAGACCGGATGAAGTGAGAAGGGAAGTCTATGGTCAAATGCTCAAGAAGAGAAAGCAAAAATCGAGCACGAGGCTCTGTGATAGAGTTATAGTAAGACAAAGGATGGAGAACAAAAGTCATCACCATGTTAATGAATCTAGGACCTTTTGCAAAAGGCCTACATGATGTGAACTGATGCTCACCCCAATCAGCAGGGTGCTCACAAAAAGCAGAAATGAGCTCATCTTTGGACACAGTCCTCAGACGCTCACAAGAGGGGTAATCTAGAAACTCTATCCTAGGTACCCTAAGCACATCCGCAACAAGCTACGGTGTGACAGGAATGCGCATACCTCGAACGCGAGTGATAAAATGAGGTACTGAAAGATCAATCCCGTGGATGTTGGAGTAGAACTCCTGTATCAGCACGAGAAGGCAAGTGACCGGGATGTCACACAGTGACCCCCATCCCCTACTGTGAATGACAGAGGGAAGGTCAGTATCGGCGAAGTCCGCCAGAATGACTTGGCGTTCCGAATGAACACCTCGTCGAGAAAAGTTCTCCGAAAATGCCTTATGAGCATCTCCATCACGGAACCGAATGTTAAAGGGAGCAGAATCAGAAGAAGTAGAAGCTCCAGAACGCAGAGGGTTCCGAGCGGGAGTAGATTTACGTTTGGGTGCCATAGACACTACTAACGTAAAAGAATGAGAAAGAGATAGAGAGGGAGACAATCAGAAAAGTACCAACACAGTTCAAATATATCAAATATGTTGAACAAGAAGTACGTATGCATGGGAATGCATGAACATGTGACATGCAAAGGAAAAAACTTCATGGGCTCAGCCCAATCCAATCCTAGCAGCACACAAACATAAAACATACATCTAAATGCATGTAAATATCATTATAATGCAAATGAAATGCAATGTATGACATTTTGAAATCATCTAAGTACAAATCCAACCCAAAATTTCAATAAAAACTCAACAATTTTGAAAAACCCCAAATTTTTATGAAAAATCCCAAAAACTAGGTTTTCAAACATGGAATGCATGAAAAAGGAAGAGAATAGAGATCTTACCAAGTGATTTGAGCAAGAAATGAGCAAGATCCAAGTGGGTTGAAGGATTTGAGTGAAAGGAGAGTGAAAAGGAGATGAACAGGCATGGAGAGATCGAGAGAAATCGAGTGAGAAATGAAGAAAATCGCGATCAGCACTTAAATAGGCACCTCAGTAATTCTCGACAGCTGAGGTGTCGAGAGGTATCGAGGAAGCTGTCAAGGAAGGTATCGAGGAAAAAGCCTTCGACAGCTGCAGGTATCGAGAGGTATCGAGATGCAAGAAGAATTTCAGATACGAGAAGCTCGATCGATCGCGAAGGTGTCGAGAAGGTATCGAGGAGACAGAAGAAATCTCGATCGATCCTCAAGGTATCGAGACAGGTGTCGAGAAAGAAGACACAAACAGCACAAGTGAATCTCGATCGATCCATCAGGTGTCGAGGAGGTGTCGAGACTGCGATAAGAAACAACTTGAGAAGCTCGACAGATGACCAGGTATCGAGGAGGTGTCGAGGAAGGTGTCGAGCCAGCTCAAAAAGTCAGTTTTTCGAGAAGGGAAAAACACAGACATGAATGCAATCCAACACACATCTCTACCAAAGATCCACTCAACATATAAACCTCTCAAAACATCTCTCAACAAGAAATTAAGCACAAAGATCATGCAAAACACACACACACACTAAACAAGTCTAACCAATTTTATATTTCAAAAACAAGTTATGACAGTTTAGTGAGCATACATTAGCACATGTAAAACACTTGTGATGGCCAAATCACATTGTACCTGCACATGTATCAAAAGTAGCAAAGAATGTTGCGTGTTGTGTGTGAAAAACATCGCAAGATTGCATATGTGTATAGATGTTATGACGATCTGAGATATGAGTAAATAACTTTTAACTCACACACAATCATAACTGTTTGATGGGGACTATCACCTTCAAGGTACATCCTATGACTCCCACATCTCCTAGAAAACACGCTTGCAATCATGTTTAAAGCATTTTTAATATTTTTGCTTTTTATTTTCTTTGCATATTTTCTTTTATTTTTGCATGTTATACATGGGTATATAAAAGAGAGAAAAGAAATACCCAAGATGTTAAGCATAGACATTGCACTTTTGCTATGCCGAAGCATACGGATGTCTTTGACACTGCACTTTTGCTATGCCGAAGCATACAAGTGTCTATGACACTGCACTTTTGCTATGCTGAAGCATACAGGTGTCATACAATGATTGGCAGGCAACAGTGGTGAGATGTTCATTTATGCCTTTCTCTTAGGATTTTCTAGTCCTACCCGTCAAAAAGAGTGATATGAGTGTTAAGTTTTAAGAGACAATCTAATCTTACTCATCACAAACAAGAGCTACAAAGCTCACTTGCTTAGTTGTGCATAGAGATGCTCATCTAAGTTACAAGAGATACAAAGTTTAGAAAACTTTGTTTCATTGGCCATCCAAGGTACACAAGTACCAAAGTACACATAACACACACTGTTTTTGTATTTTTCAATTTTTCAATTTTTTTTTTTATATCAAAAACAAAATAAGCAAAACTGAAAATAAACAAACAAAAACATGTTATTAAAGCAAAGCAAAAACTAGACTGACTCAGCAAAAAAGAATAGACACACAAGCAATGCAACAAACAAGAAAAACAAGAAGGGAGAAGAAAGTGATGAAATCACTTAGAGTCCTTTTTCTTCCACTCCTTGGAAGAACCTTTCCTTTGATAGAATCCTTGAACAGGCGGTGAGGGGGAAGAATTTAAACCGTTCAAGTTTGAAAGGAACATGAGGGCTTTCAGAAGATCTCCAAGAGGAGTAAGAGAGGATTGAAGCTGATTTTGGCTTCCAGAAGCTATCATGCCATTGCTCTGTTGAGTGGCTAACCACTTATAGCAATTTGGTCGAGTGTGACCGGCAGCTCCACAATAATGACAGAGATGCTGCTTCTTTTGTTTAGGCTTTTGAGAGTTAACCTTCTTAGCCCTAGGGTTTTTAGCATCTTTCTTGTCTAGCTTAGGGGGTGCTCCTAAGATAGATTTTCCCTTGTCTAAGTTCTCACTAGCTAATTTAGTCTTAACATCAATGTTCTCAATTTCAATGTTATTAGCAGGAGGAACAAAAACAGTATTGCTAGTAAAAGCAGAATTAGAGAAAGAAATACCATACCCCAAACCAGTTCGATCCGAAGCAGGTTTCTGATTGCTGAGCATCTCATCAAGCTTTGCACTTGAGGTCCTCTCCAGTTGAGCTCTGACTTGAAATAGCTCTGCTTCAAGCTTCTTGGTCTTCTCAGCCAAAAAGTTGTTCTCAAATCTCAATGCTCCAATAGTTTGATTCGCCTCATTAAACTTTGTGGACAGCTCTTCACGATCGAGTTCCACTTCACTGAGCTTCTTGGTGGCCAGCCTATATAATTTCTCATGTTTTTCAGAGAGCTTGTAAAGCTTCTCATAGGCTGAATGGATATCATCTTGATCATCCATCTTCTCAAACTTGGACTCTACCAATTCTTCTTCTTCATCCACTTCTTCAACAATCCCTTTAGTAGGATTGACTGTGGCAGTGAAGGCATTTAGGATTCTGTCATCCTCATTGTCGGAATCATCTTCAGGCTTAGTGTCACTTAGGGTTACAGCAAGGGCCTTGCTTTTCCCAATGCTCTTCAGATATGTAGGACACTCATGTTTCATGTGTCCGAACCCATGACACCCAAAGCACTTTGGTCCTGCTGGAACAGTATACTGACCGCCCTCCTTAGCATCCTTCTTCCCTTTGTCTTGACTTTTGAACTGAGAAAAACTGAACTGCCTGCGGTCCTTATCGAAGTTCCTTCCATTGGCGTTCTTCATGAACTTTTTGAACTGCCGAGTGATGTAGGACTTCATCTTGGAATCTTCATCATCAGAAGACTCATCTGTATCACTGCTCTTCGCCTTCAAGGCCATGCTTTTGCCTTTGTTGGACTTGCCAATCCTGGATAACCCTATCTCATAGGTCTGCAAGTTTCCAACCAGCTCAGTCAAAGGAATCTTGTCTATATCCTTTGATTCCTCAATTGCCATAATCTTGGCATGAAATCTCTCAGGTAGAGATCTGAGCACCTTTCTTACAATCTTGGGTTCAGGGATGGTTTCCCCAAGATTGAAGGCTGAGTTCACTATGTCCTTGAGCTTGGCATAGAACTCATCAAACGACTCATCCTCCTCCATCCTAATTTCTTCAAAGCTTGTCGTGAGTCTCTGAAGCTTTGAATCTTTAACAGCCTTTGTGCCTTCATAGGTTGTCTGGAGGATGGTCCAAGCCTCCTTAGCAGTTTCGGTTGAGGATATCTTCTTGAACTCCTCATTGGTGACTGCGCTAAAAAGGGCATTCAGCGCTCTGCTGTTGAAGTTGGCCGCCTTGATCTTAGCCTCATCCTAATCGGCCGGTTCTTCTTTTGGCTTAGTCCAGCCAATCTCTACAGCTTGCCACACTTTTTCATCTAAAGACTGCAAGAAAGCTCTCATGCATACTTTCTAGTATGCATAGTTAGTGCCATCAAATAAAGGAGGTATAATTAAAGATTGTCCTCTATCCATGACAAACAGGGGTCAATGGATCAACACAGCAAAGATTAAACCTAATCAGAGTGTGCCTGCTTTGATACCACTTGTTTGGTCACAATTCGAATGACCCCTAGTGATTAACCCTAATTAATTAATTTAGCCAAGTAATTAATTAATCAATTAATCATGCAATTTTATGAAAGCACAAACAAATCACCAATCAACTAAATATGCAGCGGAAAATAAATAACACGGCGATTTGTTTACGAATGGGGAAAACCCTAATGGCAAAAACCCCACCGGGTGATTTTCAAGTCACTACTCCCGAAACTCCATTATTATCAAATCAAGCGGTTACAAGAAAGGAATCCCAAGTACCTTACCAACCTACAGTTGAACCCTTACCCCAATACCCAATTGGACTTGATTTGTAGTGACAGTCTCCACCTTTGATGCACGGCTCCCAAGTACGTGACTAACCAATGCGTGGATCCAAGTACGCGACTTCAGAACACCAACTTGAGGAAGAATGGTTGGCTGCAAAGTTCTTCAATTCATCCACGTGATGAATAGCAGGAAGATGCTTGGTTACAAAACCCTATGGTGCAAAGACACAGCAACTTCTTGATAGAAGATGAACTAGGTCAAGAACTTCGTCTGTTGAGCACAATTTGCATAAACAAAGATTGCTCAATGATAATACAACTTGTGTCTACCAAAACGGCTCTTAAAATAATCCTTTTATATGTTTAGGGTTAGAAGAAAAGAAAGCCCAAAAACACATTCACGGATCCCAAGAAAATCATATTGGAATTCTGACTTTTTAATTCTCGACAGATAGCAGGTGTCGAGGTAGCTATCGAGAGGTGTCGAGCTTTAAAAACTGTGCACTTGAGCTTGCTTTTTCTTGGACAGACTTGATGACTTCAACACTTGACCTTGAAACATTGTTTCCTGAAGTATTAAAAACACCTAGAACTACCCAATTACAAGCAGAGTGCGTTTTGTCAAAGGATTAGCCAATTTACATAACTAAGTGACATATGTTCTTAAACAAGTTAAAACATATATGTCCTAACAGCCTTGATTGAATTGATCATTGAAGCTTCACATTGGACTAAGGACTATCTCATTTTTGATATCCACACACATCACACAAGTCTATGTTCAACGAATGTCATATTCATTTATGTGATTGTACTTAATTAAATGTGTTTTCACATGCTCAATCTTTGTTGGTCAAACACAAAAAGATTTTTGAGTGTCTTGATTTGTTTTTGGAAAGTGTTTTTGTTTCTACAAAATGTCAAAAATTTCAAAAACAGTGTTGCCCTGTTTTGGCGATTAAGCCGCGGGTTGGCCCAGTCGCATGTTCCAGTCGCGAGCTCACTCAGAGATTTTTCGCGGCTCGCTGGCGGGTCAGTATCCCAGTCGCGAAAAAGACTTAGAAAATTTTTCAAAATTTGTGTTTTTGCATATTTCGCGTCTTGGTGTGGCGACTTTCTTGCGGGTAGAAGGTCTAGTCGCGAGGGGTACTCAGGGATTTTCGCGGCTCATCTCGCGACTATCTTGTGGGTAGACCTTCCAATCGTGAAAAACACTTAGAAGATTTTTGAAAATCTTTGTTTTGCAGTGTTTCGCGGCTTAACCTGGCGACTTAACCCAGTCGTGAAAAACGTGTGTTTTGCTTTCCAATGTCAGTTTTAAATCTTTTTGGTTTTTCCCTCGTACTTTTGTGACTGTTCATTGTCTTCCCCATTTTACTCTCACAAACTCTCTGAGTTTTTCTTTAAAAATCCTCCATTTATGCATCATCTCCTCTCAAATCTTCCACAAAAAGGTATGGGTTTCCTTCCTTTCCCTTCATACTTATTGATTTGAGCAATTTTTTTCTGAGTTGTGAAGGTATTGTTGTGGGTTGTGATTTATCATGTTCGAACATGGGTTTCTGATGTTCGAGTTGTATTGTATGTTTGTGTTGGTCCATACACTGATCTTCTCTATCTTGTGTACCTATTGTGGTGTTGGTTGTTTACACACACAAATTATCATGATTTGAACCTAAATTTCAAATGTTTAGGGTTTCCTTCATTATCCATGGTATGACATTGACACATTGCTAATAATGTTTAATGTCTTGTTTGGTGTCCCTTGTGTGTGTTAAATCATGTTGCAGTGTCAGAATGTCTCCATTCAAGAGATCAGCTGTGAAAGGAGATAACAGCAAAGGGAAGGAACCTGTCATCGAAATTGATGATTTCTCTCCTAGACCAAAACGGGCCCGTTCCCCATCTGGTGTGTTCGATCCCAACAAGTTTCGATCGTATGCTGCCTTTCAAACTCATGAAAATTATTTCAAAAAGGCTACACCACTGATTGAAAGAGTCTTTGACCAACATTCTCTCTTTGACACCAACATTCCTCAATGGTTTGCCCGCAAGGATTGGAATTATCTCCTCCCTGACCTTGATGATGCATATGAAAATCTGGTAAAAGAGTTTTATGCTAATGCAATTGTTGAAGGAGATGAACTTAAGCGCTGGGTTAAAGGAAAAAGTTTCTCGGTCTCTCCCGCATACCTAGCAGAGATTCTGCACATCAACAAGCCAATACTTGGGGTCTTACTAGTTTATGATGATCTACATCTAGATGAGGAATTACTTAAAGCAGTTCTTGGAGACGATCTAGAATTTTCCTCAAATGGGAACTCAGTCAGTGTTTCATCTCTTCCTCCAAAATTGAGGGTGCTTATGATCATCATGTTTCACAACTTGTATCCCTTATCCAGCACAGGGTATATGAACCTCGGGCGTGCACTGTTTCTTCATGATCTGATTTCTGATGTAGAGATTGACATCTGTGCTCATATCTTTCATATCCTTCGCAAAACTGTTCTACGAACAGAATCAAGGATGTGCATTCCTTTTTGCTGTCTCATCTCACGGATTCTGAAGCGTAAAGGACTCCATCCTTCTGAGAATGAATTTCCCTGCACAAAACCATGTCCAATCAACATGCGCACATTCAAGGCTATCATTGGTCATAGCAAGAAAGGAAACAAAATAGAAGCTTCTGCGTCCCACAGTGGTTCGCGCTCCAGTTCCTTTCCCGCCGACGAGAAGCTAGACTCTATTGTAGCATCTGTTCATGAACTGAGTTCAAAGATGTCCGGCCTTACTTCCATCTTGCACCATCTCAACATTCGATAGGATACGAAATTCACTTCTATTCAAACTCAATTGGATGAAATTCAAAGAAAGCTAGAAGATGATGACGACTAGCTATTCCATGACAAAAAGAGGGAGATGCTATTGGCAGGGGGAGAGCTCAACGAAAGGGGGAGATTTCAGCTAACAGAGTTTTGTTTACTGCTTCTGTCTATCTTTAGCTTTTATCATATTTTTATATCCGTCTTATATTATTCAGCACTTTATACTTTATGGCTTGTACCCATGTTGCTTTTGTAAGCTTTAAGGGTTTGTTCTTATGCACACTTGTAGGCCTTTGTGGTTTGTGCCATGCTTTATGCAACCTTTGTGCTTTGTTAAATCAGTACTTCTAACCTAATGCTATGCATTCTTTTTTAAATACTGTCACTCTTGTACCCGTGTAGGATTTTTCCTTGATGCACATACTTCATATATTGTGCATTGGTTGAGTGTTGGTCATTCAAGTGATTTGCCTTGTGTTTGTCAACTTGAATGTCCGGATGTTCATTCCAAATGTGAATGAGCATTGTGATCACTTGGTTATAGTGATTGCATGTTTTGGCCTTGCCATGGTTTATTGGTTTACTCCATTGTGCTTGATCACATTATGCTTACTCCATTTGCATTACAAGTTTTCTGCATACAATGAACTTATTGTGTTATTGTGCTTCAGGAGTTACTTGTTCTTATGGTTCTAAAGCTTCACAAATTCTAGAGTTAGGTGTGAGTGAGTTTTCCAACTGTTCCCAACTCACGCGTTAAGTCTAGAGTTTGTTTTAGGGTTTTTCACGGAATAGTCAAAGGGGGAGATTGTAAGGTTGAAATTTATCAACCATCTTATTGGCTTTATTCCGTGCCAATTTGCTTGTAATTTAAGCACTTAGTAACCCTATATTTAGGTGGGATTATTGTAAGGGTAGTGTGTGAGAAGATGTGAAGAAAAGCTCAAGTATGGGTAAGAAGGCAGAGTTTTACGGCTAGGACTTGCGACTGACTCGCGACTGGCAAGCCGCCAAATGCTGGCACGTGAGATGCACACAGGGGAGCTGAAGGGTCGCGCCAGCTGTCGCACTACAGGACAAAAGTCACAGGCTGGCCAGGCCGTTACGTCGCGACTTGAATTCGTGACTTGGACAAGCCGCGAAGTCAAGCCGCCAACCAGTCCTGTTTGGCAAAAACTGTCTCTTCGTATTCCAAACACACACCACTATATATAGACCCTTATACCCACTAAATTGAGAGAGCTTCTAGAGAGAATTTTGTGAGAGAAACCCTAGAGAAAAACAAGATTGCCTCATCCCCAATCTTTACCTTAGAGACTCTACAAATTCCTCTACTCTCTTCCTCTCCATTGTCATACCTTTTAGAGGTTATTTACCAAATCTTTTTCTCACCACACCCACGTCTGTGAGAAGGTTTATTTGGTGCTAAGGGAAGCAGTTTGGGAAGGAACCAATGGTGATTGGTTAATGCTATGGGCTATAGCAGAATCCGGTAAGTTAGAAAAGAAAAAGGTTCGGCGCAACCTCATTGGAGCAGGAAGCTTAGAGGGCTTAGGTACCTGGGTAGATTAGGCTTGGAGGGTCTATTGCTATTCATGTATCCGAACTACATTTTCTAGTGGATTATTGACCGCTTGGAGGGCGGCGAAGAGGTTTTACGCCGAGAGCTTTGGTTTCCTCTTCGATAACACATTGTGTGTTGTCTTTGTGTTTGCATCTCTCTTCCCTTTATCTTTACCATTTAATTACTACTGTGATTGTGATTTTGTATGGTTTAGATTGCTTATCAATTCTGTTATAAGCTTGTTATCATTTTCCGCACATACGTTGTTTGATATATAGCTTGAATTGGTAATTTTGTATTTGGGGGTCTAAACATTCAAGGGTGTTTCATACCCATTTTGAACTTTCACGAGGAGATTATCCCGCAATCTTCTTGGTTGGAGGATCATCCAAATTTGAAAAATCCAATCATTAACCCAAACATCCAAGAAGCTAGTTCCACGGATGAGTCTTTTGAGTTTTAAATAAAAGAGATTGATGCTGAGATAAGGCATTTTGATAAGGATAAGGGTATTGTTACGGGTGAGATTATCTTGGAAGTTGAAGATCATTTTTTGGCTTTAAACTATGGAGATTTCTTAGGGGTGATAAGCACGGTCATTTAAATTTTTCCATCAACAGTAACCCATTGCATGAGTTATCTGATGGAACCAATAGGGTGATGACAAGTGGACAACAAACCCTAAGAACATGGAAGAGGATTGCACGTTCAGTGAACTCTGAGGATCAAACCATGCATGCTCAATCTTGCAGTGGCAAATGTTATGGGACGTGTATTGAAGAAGCCCAACCTGATTTACCTAGTAAGAAGTTACAGGTTTCGAAGGAGGATGGCAGGATCAATATTCAAATGGTGGAGGTTGCTGGGCAGCCCCGCTAGTTGCAGTGAGTTGCTTATTTTGGAACTGTCGTGGGCTTGGGAACCTGCATACAGAGAAAGAGCTTAGAGAGATGATTCGAGCTAAAGATCCCTCCATCGTGTTCTTAGCCGAAACTTGGGCGGATGAAGCAAGGCTAAAAAAAATAAAAAGAGACTTTGATTTCTCTAACATGTTCTTTGTTGATAGGAATAATCGAGGAGGTGGACTAGTGATGTACTGGAGGAATTGTGTGGATTTACACGTAGATACCAGCTCAAAAAATCACATTGATGCCATTGTTAATAAGGGGAAGGAAGATGCTTGGCGGATAACAAGATTCTATGGAGAACCCATCACGCATAAAAGATTTGAATCATGGAATTTATTGCGACAGTTAAATAATCGTATTACTCTTCCATGGTTGTGTGCGGGGGATTTTAATGAGCTGCTGAAAAGTTCAAAAAAGTAGGGGGGAAGCAATAGAAGCTAGACATAGATGCAAATATTTAGAGAAGCAGTGGATAAGTGTGGTTTTATAGATCTTGGCTTTGTGGGATCTCAGTTCACTTGGCAAAAACATTTTGCTGATGGCCATTCGATTTGGGAAAGACTAGACAGAGCTCTAGCCAATAATGAATGGATGCTTAGATTTGCGGAGTTGAGAGTTTACCATTTATCTATCACATCTTTTGATCATAGTCCTTTATGGATTAGGCCAAAGAATTTGGATCTTCCATGTATTGCCAAACCTTTCTGGTTCGAAGAAATGTGGTTGTCTGACAAAGGATGCACAGAAGTGGTAGAAGCATTATGGTTTTCTCAAGAAGATCTAGATCCGAATGTAAGGGTAGTTCAGAAGATTGAGAAATGCAGGAAAGAATTAATGCATTGGAGTAAAGTCCACTTTGGGAATGTCAGATTTAAGTTAAACCTGAAGGGAAGACTACTCATTGAAGCTAAAAAAGAAGCTTTGCAATCTAGGGATAATTCACGTGTAAGATCTCTTAAGGCAGATATTAATGATCTTCTGGATAAGGAATCACGCATGTGGCTACAAAGGTCAAAAGTGCTATGGGCGAAGAATGGAGACCAGAATTCAAAGTATTTCCATAGAAGAGCTACCCAAAGATACCGAAAGAACTCCATTGTAAACATCAGAAACTCTGAAGGGCAATGGTGTTTAGATATGGAAGAAGTGACGGCTACATTGGTGGATTACTATAGAGATCTATTCACTTCCAGTCAACCTCCTCAGCACAATGAGACTATTAATTCCATTCAGAATATAATTACAGAAGATATGAACTCTCAACTTTCAGCTCAGTTTATGGCATGAGAAGTAAAGGAAGCAATTAAACAGATGGCTCCGCTAAAAGCTCCAGGCCCTGACGGTATGCCCCCTTTATTTTTTCAAAATTATTGGAACCTAGTTGGAAATGATGTCACTCTAGATGTTCTCAGTTTTCTAAATTCGGCTACCCTACCCCTTCACCTAAATCACACCTTTATCACCCTTATCCCAAAAATAAAAAGCCTGGAAAATGTTTATGAATATAGACCCATCAGTTTATGTAATGTTCTATATAAAATCTTGTAGAATGTTTTAGCAAATAGATTAAAGAAAGTTTTACCAAAAATTATTTCGGAACATCAAAGTGCTTTTACTAAGAGTAGATTGATTTCTGATAATATTATAGTAGCTTTTGAGTCACTTCACAGCTTGCAGAAACATAAAGGGAGAGATAATTATATGGTGATTAAATTGGATATGAGTAAAGCCTATGATAGGGTTGAATGGCCATATTTGGAGATGGTAATGAGGAAGTTGGGGTTTAGTGAACAGTGGGTGAAATTGTTGATGCCGTGTGTTACCACAGTTTCATACTCTATATTGGTGAATGAGGAGCCCAAAGATATGATTCATCCAACAAGGGGTATTCGCTAGGGAGATCCACTCTCACCCTTTCTGTTTTTACTATGCACAGAGGGTCTTCATGGTCTCATAAACCAAGCTTCACTCTCTGGAGAGATCCAAGGCTATTAGCTCTGCAGAAATAGCCCGAAACTAACCCATCGTCTTTTTGCAGATGACAGTCTCCTATTTTGCAGGGCAACAGTGCAGGAGTGCCAAAAAGTACTTGTAATCCTGGAGACTTATGGTAGTTGTTCTGGCTGGTAGATAAATAAGAACAAAACTACCATATTTTTTAGCAAGCTCACCTTAGAAGATATGAGAAACCACATAAAGCATGCTTTGGGAGTCCCTGAAATCAAGCAATATGAGAAGTATTTGCGATTACCCTCATTTGTGGGTAGGAGAAAAAAGACCAGTTTCAACTTTATCAAGGAAAAGGTGTGGAGGAAACTACAAGGATGGGAAGAGAAGCTATTTTCACAAGCAGGGAAGGAGGTATTAATTAAAGCTGTGGTTCAAGCAATACCCACCTATACCATGAGTTGCTTTAAACTCCCAGTTGGTCTATGCTCTGAGATTGAAAGCCTTGTCAAGATATTTTGGTGGGGACAAAGACGTGAGCGTAGAAAAATCCATTGGGTGAAGTGGGAGAGTCTTTGCCAACCAAAAAAAGGAGGTATGGGTTTTAAGGATTTAGCCTTATTTAATGATGCTCTCTTAGCAAAACAGGCATGGCGTCTTCTTCACAATAAAAATTCTTTGTTTTTACCGGATCTTCAAGGCAAAAAATTTTCATAATTGTTCCATCATGGAGGCTACTCAGTCATCTAGTGGATCTTATGCTTGGCAGAGTATATTGAAAGGAAGAGATATGTTGAAGAGAGGAGCAAGATGGAGGATAGGATGTGGGGAGAATGTTAGCGTGTGGAATGATGCTTGGCTACCATCCCGGGATAGGCCTACAGTGCAATCACCAGTGGTGGAAGCCTTTCAGGATGCCAAAATGAGGGACCTCATCAACCCGGATTCTCACAAGTGGGAGACAGATTTGATTAAGGGTCTGTTCACTCCCCAAGAAGCTAAACTGATTTTGAGTATTCCTTTGAGTTAGAGGAGGACTGAAGATAAAATAATCTGGCCATTTGTCCCTTTAGGTAATCATACGGTCAAGTCAGGTTATAATTTTCTAATTAAAGAAAATTCATCTCAAGCCACAAGCTCAACCAATCCGGGCCTTAATCAAGTTCTCTGGAAAAATATTTGGGATGCTTATGTTCCAAACAAAGTGAGAAATTTCTTGTGGAGAGTGTGTAAAAATGCAATCCCAGCAAAGATGAATTTGGTGCAAAGGAAAATTCTGACTAAGGGAACCTATGATCACTATCGTGCAACTCCAGAAACAGCCCTTCACGTGCTCTGGGAGTGTCTAAAATTGTCAGTGGTGTGGGAGGAAGACAATCAGTGGAGCTTCAGGGGAAATACAAGCTTCACAACCTTCCAGGCGTTAGTTCAACATGTTATAGCTGAATGCAAGGATTTGGAGAGTTTTGCCATGCTAGTTTAGGTGATATGGTACCGAAGGAACCAAGTGAGGGTCAGCCAGAAAGAGTTCACTTACAACCAAATCGGTCTGTTGGCCACCCAAATGTTACACGACTTTGTGCAGGTGCTTCCAGAAAGACAACGTCAGCCAACGAGAACAGAGGATCAGCAAGTCCGTTGGCAACCTCCTCCAATGACGAAGTTTAAAGTAAACTTCGATAGGGCTGTATTTAAAGAAGAAAAAAGGGCGGGGTTGGGTGTAGTGATATGAATCCACCAAGGTCAAGTCATCGTATCTTTGACTGAGAATGTAGCACTCCCACCGTCCATCGTGGAAGTTGAAGTTCTAGCAGTTGTCCGAGCGGTGTCCTTTGCAGCTGAGTTAGGCGTGTCTTCTATCATCATTGAGGGAGATTTTGAAATAGTTATCAAAGCCATAAGGAGTGAGGAGGAATCACTGTCAACATATGGTCATCTGATTGCTGTAGCAAGACAGATTATGGATAGCTTCAGCAGCTTGAGTTTCACGCATACTCGTAGGCAGGGTAATAATTTGGCACATAACCTTGCTAGACATGTTAGCGGTTATCTTGTGTGGATGGAGGATGTTCCACCACAGCTACAAAGTGTACTTCAAGCCGATTTGGCTAGTTTGATTTAATGAAAGCTTAAGATCTGGTTTCTCAAAAAAAAAAAAGGTAATATAATGAGTAAGTCTTTATTTTATGCAGGTGTTATTAGTAAGATCACCTAATAAAAAATAAATAAATAAACAAACGCAAGCTTTTAAAAAAAATAAAAATAAATAAACTACTTCAAGTCTTCAAGGCCTAACAGCTAGCTAGAATAGAATGTAGAAGTATGCCCAGCGGCCCCCAGCCAGCAACAGATAAGAACCAGAACAAAAAGTCAAAAACGCATCTGCATAATCAAAAGAAAGAGAACAAAACTATAACTCAATTGGTCAGTCCTCAGTTCAGATAAGAGTCTTCAGATGTGATCAGATGATTATTGATTCTGTTAAAAGGAAGCCAGTAGAGAGAAAGAATGAGAGAGGCGGAGAGCAAGAGCTGAAACTTAAGAAAAGAGGCAGAGAGCAAGAATGAGAAATAGAAAGGGTAATAATTTTAGGGATTTTATATTTTTTATGGTGTAAAACCCATTTTCGTCCCTCTATTTTCACGCGATTTCCACTTTGGTCCCTAACTTTTTTTTTTCACCGCTTTTAGTCTCTATCCTGGAAAACGTGTCTCGTTTTTGTTATTGTTGTTACATCAAAGACGGAAATTGCATAGGTGGCAAACGACATAAGTTAAGAACATTAAAATAATAATAAAATTTTTTATTTTAGCATTAAAAAATGCCACATCAGCATCTAAATTAAAAAAAATTAATTTATTAATTTTAACTAAATAAAAAAATTAAAAACAGAAATAAAAACCAAATGTTACATTAATTGAGATCTAAATGTGTCTTGGACATGAACACAAACCCAGATCTAAGAATACAAAATTAAAATCCAAAAATCACAAACCCAAAAACACAAACACAAACTCAGCAATAGATCTTCCTTGTCAACCAAACACAAAAGCAACAAACACAAAACACAAACCTAGCAACTGACGTGGAAGAAGAGAAAGAGAATCTATCACTGTATTCTCATCTATGTAATCCTCTAAGATCTTGTTCAACTCCATGGCCATATTATGAAATATAAAGCAAATGCATTCAGGAACAAAGCGGAGATTAGCAGACTCACCCCAAATCAGAAGGAAGAGCGACATGTAGAGTAGCTCCCGACGGTGATCGGCGGCGGCCTCGCGATCGGAGATCTAGATATTGGATTTCTTGCCGAGATAGGAGCACCAGATGGTGTAGTTCCTAAGGAGTTTCCTCCGAAACTTGCACAAAACGGCGGCATCTAGGGCGTTGATGTTGCTCGGTAGAGGAGAGAGGCGCATCTGAGCGTTGGCGAGGTGGAGGTGCTCGCGCTGGTTGCGAACGTTATCACTTTGGAAGCCGAAGAAGAGGGCGAGCCAGTCCAAGAGGTCCATGTGTGAGGCCCATTGGTTGTGCGGCGGCTTCCTGAGGTCGCCGACGACTCGGAGTGCGGTGGTAATGGCTCGGACCTTCGGGAATCTGAGCGATGGGTGCTCCGTGAGGAGGTTGTGGATGGGGATTATCGTTAGCATTATATATATTGTTCTTCTCTCTCAATGTCTGTCACGGTGTTTGTGTTTTGTGTTTGTTGCTTTTGTGTATGGTTGACAAGGAAGATCAGTTGCTGAGTCTGTGTTTGTGTTTTGTGATTTTTGGATTTTAATTTTGTGTTCTTAGATCTGGGCTTGAGTTCTTGTCCAAGACACACTTAGATCTCAATTAATGTAATTTTTGGTTCTTATTTTTGTTTTTAATTTTTTTTATTTAGTTAAAATTAATAAATTAATTTTTTTTAATTTAGATGCAGACGTGGCATTTTTTAATGCTAAAATAAAAAAATTTATTATTATTTTAATATTCTTAACTTATGTTGTTTGCCACCTGTGCAATTTTCGTCTCTAATGTAACGGCAGGGACAAAAACGAGACGCGTTTTCTAGGATAGGGACTAAAAGTGGTGAAAAAAAAAAAGTTATGGACCAAAGTGGGAATCATGTGAAAATGTAGGGACGAAAATGGGTTTTATGCCATTTTTTATTTTTTGTGATTTGTGATTGTTTTGTGGTTAATTTCTTTGATCGGATTTTGTAGTTTATCTTATTGAATTTTGGTTTATCAAGAGGATAATGATGTTATTTTTGGGACAATTGATTTTTTTTAGACCAAAGAATTTTTTGTGGTACCAATGTTTAACAAGATATACCAGAATTTTTGTTCTTTAGTTACAAGAATGTGTCAATTTTTTTTAAATTCATCTTAAACTAATTTCTTTTTTCCTACATACCCCTACTTGTTCAAAATTTTGGGGCCTCCCTTCCACTTGGGGGCCTTAAGCAATGGCCTAATTAGCCTAGTAGAAGGGCCGGCCTTGTCGCAGCGAAAACATGCTTTCAGGTTCCATGCCCTCCACTATCTGTAACAACCTTCTATCTTATATTAATTTATTTTAGTAAATTTATTATTTTGCTATTTTTCTCTCTGTACAAAATAGATGAAACTACATTATTAGTTCCTGAAGTTTACCTTGTGAGTGCAATTGATCTTTTAAGTTTCAAGTAAGTGCTATTGGTCCTTCAAGTATAAAAAATGAGTGCTTTTAGTCCTTTTATTAATTACAGTTAGGATTACTGTCTATGTGGCTAACAAAACAATGACATGACATCTATTTAACTGATGTGGCATTCTTTTAATAAAAATATTATAAAAGTGAATTTACACGTCATAATCCCCATAGCTGATTGAATCAACTATTTCTTTGAAAACCAAAGCATAGCTCGCCTAGCTTTCTCTTGTTCCCTCTTGTTTCTTTCCCTCTTCTCACTAGCAGGTAACTGTTTTCCTTCCACGAAAAGTCTTCAACTTAAAATACAATGATGGGTTTTTGCTTGTTTGTTTTGGGTATTTTTAAATAATAATAAAAAACAAAAACAAGCTTTTTACTTTCTTCAGCATTTTCACGCATTTGCTTCAAAACTCAAAACAACTTCATTTATTTTTGTTTTTTTTTTTAAATTTCAACTTCCTTTAGCAACAAAGGTGGCGTCCCTTCTTAAATCTTAGGGTCTAAACCTGGTCGAGGTATTCGATACCGACCTGGCAATTCTCATAGCCTAATCTGGATTTGGAATCAAAGTCACTGTTTTCACCCCAAAAACCAAGTCCTTCGCCTCCACATGGGTTTAGAAAAACATCGCAGCCTACCACCCTTCAACCCAAATCGAAGCCATTGCAGTAGGCTATGAAGTCTTTGTCAACCCACATAACACGACTTGATACCTCATGCTCACCATAAAAAATCTTATGGGTTTTTGACGAGTAAATTTAATTTTATGGGTTTATGATGTATAAATTGAATTTTATAGTATTCTAATTTGAAAAATGCCACATTAGCTAAATAAATGTCATGTAACTATTTTGTTAGCCACATAAATATTAACACTAACCATTGTTAATAAAAAGACTAATAGTGCTCATTTTTTAAACAAGAGGGACCAATAGTACTCACTTGAAACTTGAAGGACCAATTGCGCTTATAGGTTTTTGACGTGTAAATTCAATTTTATGAGTTTATGATGTGTAAATTCAACTTTATAATATTCTAATTTAAAAAATGCCACATCAGCTAAATAAATATCATGTCACTATTTTGATAGCTACATAAATATTAACACTAACCATAGTTAATAAAAGGACTAATAATGCTCATTTTTTAAACATGACGAACCAATAATGCTCACTTGAAATTTGGGGACCAACTGCGCTTATAGGGTAAACTTCAGAAACTAAAAGTGTAGTTTCGCCTAGAAAATATATGATGCATTATATTAATATATATATATATATCATTTCCTTTAATAGGGTTAAAATCTCACATGGTCATACACAAAAGGGTAGTTATATCATATAAAAAAGTTTACATTTCTGGTTCTGTACATATATTTGTATACATTTGCATAAATAGTACCGTACAATATTGTATATTATTTTTTAAAGGAAAATATTGTATTGTATTCTATTCATGCAAATATGTACAATATTATACATATTTATTTAGTCTATAATGTAAAAGTACGTGAAAAGTGAATATAAAAAACATAATTCTACTTTCTACGTGTCTAAAAATAAATCATATTGATTATGAAACACATTCACTATGAAAGGAAATATATATATTAATACTTGAAATAATTATGATTGTCTTATTCTCAAAAAAAAAAAAAAAATTATGATTGTCTCTCTCCCAATCATAATTAAGCCACTACTCACTAGTGCACCACCCACTTCGAGTGTGCTTGTTTTGCAACAATTTTTTCTTTTAAATTTTTAGCTTTTTTTTTTTTTTAATCTATAGTTGGAATTGGGGTATTTAAATTTACATGTTCAGTTAAAAGTACTAAAAAAATATTATTTAAACTATAAAACTCTAGCTAATAACTCTTTATCTTTAAACTATAATTAACCAATTAATTTTAAGCAAATATGCAAATGTTTCTCAAAAATAAAATATGCAAATAAAATTTCAAATTTTTTTTTATATAAACAGCACCTTAAATTTCAACTTATGCATACAATAGTATAATCAGGGGTGTAGCCAGGATTTTTTACATGGGGGGGCCGATTTTCGATGACAATGATTATCATTGTCGTGTGGACAGTCTATATATTTAGGTTGATATGGACTTTCTTTGAGATAAACTCGTCGGATTTCATTTTGTTTGTTGATAGGAAATTCACATATTTGTTTACGTGATCCTGGATCATGATCTATCTCTTCAGATTAAATTCTTGAACATTTGGAGGGCTATTCATTAGGCATTGAAGTATCAACATTTATTTCTATAGCCACATTTATTTCTATAGCCACAAGTGTCCTAAATTTTGAATTTATAACTTCTTTTTTCATTAAGAATGCATCAATTGTTTTTTGTTTGCTCATAATTCTTTTAGCTTTAAGAATATGACTAAAAAATTAACCTAAAAAGAACTTAAAAAATAAAATCTTTATTAGAAATTTTTCTTAATTATATGGATGTTATTCAAACTCAAGAAAAAAAATAAAATTTCCACTATAATTTAAACAATCAACCCATCATCATTCCTATTATTCAAATTTTCTTGTATTTTAATTTTTTTTAATTAAGAATAACCCCTCAAACAAAAGCAAAAATTAAACACACAAGTACACAACATAAACCAAACAATTTAACAACACCCACTGCCACATGATATCTAACTAATCAAAAATAGGTAATAAATCAAAAAAAAAAATTACCTTAGAAACTTTATCTTCACAAAGTGCAAACTTTATCTTCCCTTCAAGACTCATCACAAACAACCTCCCCATGCCCATGCCTTCAACCATATATTTCTCTAAAAATCTATGAAAAATTAAAGAGCATGTGAATATTTAAGTGTAGATAGTTGAGGGGGAAAAAAAAACACTAAAAAGAGATGAAGAGGAATCTAAAAACTCACCCTCTGGCTACGTCCCTGCTCTAAATGATTTATTTTAAGAAAGCAAGAAGAAAGAAAATAATGGTCAGTTTTTTTTTTTTTTTTTTTTTTTTTTTTTTTTTTTTTGGGATCGTAAGGACTAAGTTTGAAAGGAGGGGCTGAGCTGAGCTGAGGGTTTTGTTTTGTTTAGGGGCTGCTGGAACCAGTGGAGTGGGCAGTGGCGTGTACACAATAGACAAGAAGAGAGTAAAAAGAGAAACAAAAGATAGGGTTCTGAATCTTCTGATTTTGAGTTGGAGAATGGGTGATAAAGTGTTGTTTTGTTGGTTAGTGCTTTGGGTATTTAAATATAAGTGGGTTGTGGGCCATGTTTTGTTTTATTAGAGGATAAAAAGACCTACATTTGAAACTAGAGCCTGGGAGTGAATTGAAGTATTGAACAGAAATGGGAGGGGGGGCAGATGTACATCATTGTGGGGGCCCAATTAAAATTTGTATATATGCTGATGGACTTTTTTATTTTTTTGCAGGGGCCACAGTGCCCCCCTCCCCCCCCAAGGGGCAACGTGGCTCCGCCCCTGAGTATAATTTATATGGATAAACAATTGCTACATCTGTAACAATTAGTAATTTGATTTGTTTTTTCTCTAATTCTTTCCGTGTACAATATATATATATATATATATATATAAATACACATATATACAGAAACACATATGCACTTTTTTTATGGGTTTTATTTGTTTTCTGTGGTATAAAAAATAAAATATATATAAAAAGAAACTAACTGTATTCCATACTTAAGTACTTACAATCCGTAATTTTTTTATTTTTTATGTTCATATTTTAAAGGACTTCAAAATTTTGAATTAAAAAAGAAAAAGAGTTTTGGCCTTTTGGGAGGTTTTAGAAAAGTTCCTCTTAAATAAATTAATAGAAACTAAAGATTACAGTTTTTTTTAGGATAAACGGCAGACAAGCATATATAGTTTGTTATTGCATTTGATTTAAAAGAAAGTAAAGAGAAGATAATGTAATGAGAAGAAACAAGCATATATAAATTATAATATGACGCGGTTGAATTCTACTAAAACCATCTACAACGACACCGTTTCACCAAAACTCAAAACGCTTTCCCAAATCACAATACCCAAATCACAATAGAAAGGGGTTTCTCTTTGTAAGTCCAAATTCCTTTTATGTTGTCCACATTTTGTTTTCTCTTTTTCTTGTAAAAATATCAGTCTTATCTGCTAGATGTTTGATAGAATGCCTCAGAGAGTTGTGTTTGTTACATGTTTTGCTATGTTGAGTTTATGTTAAATGTCTGGTCCAACATGATTTAACTTCATATGTGTGTACCCTTTGACAAATTTGTTAGAATGCTAGTGTTTTGGCATGTAAAAATCATTATAATGGAGAACAATGCAGAGAATGCAGTGAGCAATGCATGTCAAATAGGGAAAACAATTTGGGTTTTGGACCATATGGGACGTGAGGGAGAGCAATACAGAGAATATAAAATTCACTCGAATGTGACATAACTACAAATCAATGATCCATTGGTTAATTTGGCTTCTCCTCACGTCCCAATGGTGATGTCTAGGACTTAACTTAGGGTTTGTTTGGGAACAATTTATTTAGTTAAAACTGAAAACATTTTGCTGAAAGTATAGAAAAAAATTAGAGACTAGCTGAATAGTACTAAAAAGAAACTAAAAACTGAAATAAGTTAAAACTTTCATCAACTCCCAAATGGAGTCTTAATGTAAAAATGTAACATTAGTACGAATCATTTGAAAATTATAATTTATAAGTTTAAAGTTTCCCAAGATTTCAACATAAAACATGTATTTTTCTAATTTCCAACCAATTCTATTCTACTCTCCTCTATCCCCCTCCTTCTCCTCTGTCGAAATTGGTCAAAGAAAGCGCGGATAGATATAAGCTTTAAAATTGATTATTTTAGTTTCCAAATAAAAGCTCATATTCTATAACTAGTTAAGCCTACTAGCCACTCTTCACCTGTATAAAATTTGAAAATTTTGCAGAAGGAATTCCAAAAAGTTTGGGAAACTGTACTTCCCATGAGATAATTCAGTTGGATGATAAGAACTTTACAGGTATGACAATAATCACTTCAATTGAAATACTACTTCCCTTTTGGCTCCAAGAATGTTTGAAATTTTAAAAACTTAGTTCCATCAAGTGCAATTATTTAGTGTATCATTTTTTTTTTAGAAGTGCTACTTCTATAACATTTTCATAACAAATTATAAGTGGTTAGTTGTTGTTGGTTCAAATTTGAATCTAACACTAAGACTATTATTTTGGCCTAACAATAACAACCAGTAATAACCTGCCACTTAAGATTTGTTGTAAAAATATTGTGAAAATGTTGTGGACATATCATTTCTCTCTCTTTTTTTTTTTTTTTTTTTTTTTATTATTTAGTGTTTATCATATGGTGTATTATATGCTCTCTATTCACATAAAAGTAAGTCCCATCTATCCATAGATCATGTAATTTTATGTGATTTGTAGTATTCTAGGTATACGGAACAATTTCTCATCCAACTAAAATGGCGAATATCATGTTTTACATGTTGTAGTCATGGTGTTCAATGAATCGTAAAAGGGAGAAGTTCAAGGTTTTTGAGGTTGGACCGAGGTCGAACCGTAATGACGCCATAATTAATTTAATAATTAAATAAAAATATATATATATTAAATTAATATAAATATAAGAAATAACTAAAATAATTAAATTAAATATAAAAATATATCATTCAAATGTATTTTTTTATGTCATAACTTTCACAAGACAAATAAGAAATATCAAATATTAAGGATATAGTATTTATTTATATGTTGATTAGTTAAACTTGTGATAACAATAATAATATACAAATTATAAGGACACTTATATTATATTAAATAAAATAAAAATTTTAAATTATTTAATAGTTTATAATTAAAATAATTATATACTAAATTAAATCTATTGCTTTTAAAAGAAAGTAATTTTAGAATCATACAATTTCATATATTTTTTGGCACAATTGTGAATTTGAATGCCTATCATTTACATATAGACTCATTATTTTTTATTTATTAGTTACTCTCTATTGCATCACAATTACAATAAAAAAGTTATAAGATAAACTGTGGTATTAAATTTTTTTTCTTTTAAAAAAATTGTAAATATTAATTGAAACTTTTTTTTTTTAGTAAAATATTAATTGAAACTTGAAAGTACTTTAAGAGTTAAGATATTTGTCACACCACGTTGGGCAAGGTGAAAAAAAGGAATGACTGAAACTTGTCTACCTTTCCAATGTAATCACGTGGAGGGGCTTTGGAAACACAAATAAAAAAGAAATACAAAAACTAAAAGAGAGAGTGGAGACAGACAAATGAAAAGAGAAAGGGGGAAAAAGAAGAAAGAAGAAGAAGATGAAGAAGAAGAAGAAGGAGAAACAACAGCAGAAGATTTGGCATGACCGGCGACTTGTGTGAGCAACCTGCTGCTTCAAGTACTTGGTGCAGCCCCTGCTTTGTCGTCTTCTTCTTCCCTGTTTATTCTTATTTTTTTCCTACCAATCCTTTGGTGCCAAATTTGAAAAAAGTCCAAAGTGTATTCTGGTGTTAGCTAAAAATAAAGACCGTGAGAACCATTCAAGGTTCTAAGAACCATGTGGTTTGACCGCGGTTCACACGGTTCCATGCTTTTTCTTCATAGAGAGGTTCTTAAGGATAAAAGAACCGGAATGAGGAGAGGTTCGCGGTTAACCCGGTCGGACCATACGGTCCAGTCCGGATTTCAAAACACAACTTGCATTGTGTTTATAGAGACTTATACGTATTACAAGTCTTAGTGTGTTACAAAAAATTTGTTACAAACTAATATGTTTGTTTATGGTGATTCCTGTAGACAAGCATACTAATGGAGATACTGGAGAATCAATTTTGCATAATAAATGGAATAAAGTGCTTTTTTTTTTTTAATAGAAAAAATAGAATAAAGTTCCTGCCTAACGGGCCTAGACTGATTCGCATCATTCTATATTATAAGTTCGTACACAGATTACTAAGATAGAGCAAGTAGAATAAACTAACACTGTGTTTGGTTTGGTGGATTTTAGGATGGATGGAAAATATAAGAAGGAAAATGGAGTAGAAAAGTGGGTTTTCCCCTGTTTGGAAGGGGAAAGAAAATAGGAGGAGTGAAATACCGGGAGAAAATTTTCTCTCCCGGGCCCACAAAACTTTTCCTCCCAAATCGGGAGGAAAATCAATGAGGGAAAACTATCTCATTGCAGTTTTACCGTAATACCCTCCCACCAACCCCTTCTTCATGCCCTTCGCCTACACCCCTATGACTTTTGCCCCCACAAAATCCTTATCACTTTTCTCATCCTCTTCACAAACACAACAGCTGCTCTGAAATCAAGTAAAAAAAAAAAAGCAGAGAGCAAGAGCTGGAGACAAAAAATAAAGAATGAGAGCACTTCTTGAATGAGGGAGAAAATGAAAGAAAAGAAGGGGGAGATAAAATAAGGACAAACGTGTATGGAGGAAGAAAATAAATAAAATAAAAAAAAAACAGAGAGCAAGAGCTAGAGACAAAAAATAGAGAATGAGAGCACTTCTTGAATGAGGGAGAAAAAGAAAGAAAAGAAGAGGGAGATAAAATAAGGACAAACGTGTATAGAGGAAGAGAAAAAAAAAAACCAGAGAGCAAGAGCTGGAGACGAAAAATGGAGAATGAGAGCACTTATGAGGGAGAAAAAGAAAGATAAGAAAGAGGAGATAAGGACAAACGTGTATGGTAGAGAAAAAAACAAAACAAAAAACAAAACAAAAAAAAAACGTATGGATGAAATGAAAGGATAGAAAAGAGAAATAATATAAAGAATAAAAAAATTTCAATTGGAAAATGTTACCATAATATTTTTACAATATTTTCACAATAAATTTTAAGTAATAGATTGTTATTAGTTAATATTGGTGAGTAAAAAAATAATATCAGTGGTGGGTTCAAATTAGAACTAGCAACAACTTTTCACATAAATTTTGTTGTGAAAGTATTGTAAAAAATGTTGTGGACGTAACACTTCTCATTGAAAAATAAAATTATTAGTAAATTTTATATTATTTAATGAGTACAAATAAATCTATTTATTACCTATTATGTAATAAGGGTATAATAGTCAATTTATATAAACTACATTTTCTATACTCCCACTTTTCTTTTCAACCAAACAAAAAAATTTTCCACCCTCTCACTTTTCCATCCCTCCAACCAAACACAGACAAGGGAAAACTAAATATTTTCCATCCTCCTACTTTTCCATCCTCCCACCATTTTCTGTCCTCCCACTTTTTCACTCCTCCAACCAAACGGACCCTAAAAGCATGACCCTTAAAGAAAAGATATAAGGGGTAAGTTTTCCACCTTGGCCAAAAAAATGCATCTTCTTTCATTATCTACATAGAGTGATTTGAATGAACTCTATTGATTTTCTTATTTGATTATTATTATAAATATTATTATTTGCATGTGTGTGTCTGCGCGAGATTCACCAGATATGGTTTTTTTTTTTTTTTTTAACTTGTCAAATGCACTTAAAATTATTTATTTTTTTAATTTTATAGTTGGGATAAAGGAAATTTGAACCATGTATATTTATATTAAAAATATTAGGTTGTAACCTATGCTAATGCACAGGAATAGCCAGTTGGTAAAAATCCCACAACCAGTATTTCATATTACACTACTAAAAAAAAAAAATGAGAAGTTGGAATGGAAAATAGCCTTAGATTCAGTAAGATTGGTGTATTCTCGAGCCTCTCTTCATGCCATCTTTATTGAATAAGATTGATGACTTTTTGCTCTGGAATTCTAACTCTCTATCTCCTTGTCTCTGCTTTGGATTTATGGTTTCAACTCCACGTAACCTAGGAATTTTTTTTTTTCATCCACCAAACAATCAAACCCACAAATCAAATCCAACCACACTATATATAAAAAATTAAAATAAAAAATGAACCAAACATTTTTAGAGGATAAAACCTGTAATGCATGCCGCATTAAACCATGGCTGAGTTGTCGTCTTGGTGGGCGAAGGCCAGTGTAACAGTAGGTGGTGGCCCTCATGGTGGTGGTGGCAATCAAATTTTTCTCTTCATAGATTTGAGTTTTTTGTTTTTAATTTGTTTCTCCATAATTTGTGAGACATGAAAAGGAGTTTCACTTTTTAATTGGACCCTTCAATTTTTGCATTGTTGTAAATACAATGAATATATGGATGGATATTTATGGTATAGTTTCACATTTGATCCCAAAATTAAGAAAAATTTTGAGACACACGACACAATATTAGACGTAAATTGTAGAATTTAATTAAATTTTGTCTATGCTTTGGCTTTGTGTGTGTGTGTGTGTGTGTGTGTGTGTGTGTGTGTGTATGAGATTAAATTCTATAAGGATGGGGTGTAAAACTCATGTTTTATACCATCTAATAAGTGATTGCCACGTCAGTATTTTATTTAAAATTTAATAAATCCTACCACACCTAATAACATCTTAATAAATTCCCAATTTGGTTGGATTTATATATGAGTATTAGAATTGATTGAGTGTGATTGTTTTTATTCTTAAATATGTGATAAGATGATGTGGCATGTTGAGATTGGAGGGTTAAAACATGGGTTTTATACCACGTTCTTATAGAATTTAATCTCATATATATATATATATATATACACACACACACACACACAAATCTTGTGCTCAGGTCCTTTAAGAGGGAAAAGTGTGATTAACCCTATTGTTTTCTTTGCCTACTATTTTCCTTCCATTTAATGTAACTAATCTAGCACATCTAATTAACTTTGATATGATTGTGTTCAACGACAAGAAATTTTGCTAGTTGAGCGAACTGAAACTCACTAAACAAAAATTTTTTTTTATCTTATTTTATTTTATGTGTTTTGGGTACACTCTTTTCACAAATGAAATTGAAGAAAAATAAATGAAAAACGTTAATGTTAAATTAAATTAAAAGGCTTTAAGGAAATCTCATAACTTTAATTAAAATCTCAAAACTCAGCTCTCTCCCATTTCAACTCTAATAAATAATACACACAATCACTTTACCTAACAAGCTCTTAAAATCTTCACAATCATAGCAACCTCCCCATATAATAATAATTTAATTAGCAACTTCTCTAAGCTGATACAGTATCCATAGACCTACCGAAGGGCCAAAATGGCCAAATACCATATTTTTTTGAAATTTTTAGCAAAAACCAACTATTTCGGAAATAAATGGCAATCTACCACTTTTTCTAGTACTCGAGTTTGGTGAACTCGAGTACCCTATTTTATAGTTCCACCGTGGCACTGCTGAGGTGGAAATTAGGCGATTAAAAAAAATAATGTGGTACTCGATCTTAGTAAACTCGAGTACCATGCAACACAATACTCGAGTATACTAGACTCAAATACCTTTTATAAATAAAATGCAGAAAATTTTATTTCTACAGTACTCGACTTTACCAAAATTGAGTACTGTGTAAATTTTGTTTTTGTTTTTTTGAGGATAATCGACAAATAAACATAAAGATAAAAATAAGTAGCTTTTTTATGTTTTTATTTATTTAAATAGAAGCATTGTAAAATATAGAGATTTTAATTTCGAAATATGAATTTAATTTCTACATTGATTAAAATTGTTCATTGTTTTCTCATAAAATTGTTCACTGTTTACTGTATAAACTATTTCTACGATTTTGCATAAAATTATTTTCTGTTCAGCATTATTTAAGAAATTGTTCACTCTCTTTTTTGCATAAATTATTTTATGTTCACTATTTAAAAAATTGTTCACTATTTTCTCATAAAACACCTAGTGAAATCGTGTTTTCTAAATTTAAATGCCAAATCTGAATGCTTTTTCATGTTTGAATTTCACATAATCAAATATATTTTTCTGCATTGATAAAATTTGTTTCTACATTAATGAAATTTTCTCTCTGCACATCATATTTACTGTATATTCGAATCTGCTTACTGCATTCATAAAATCTGTTTTTTGCATTAATTAAAACTGTTCATTGTTTTGTCATAAAAATAATTCACTATTTTCTGCATAAACTATTTCTAGCATTGGCGCAGTTATTGCACTTAAATAGTTTTTGTGTTTTTTTAAATATGTAACCATATGAATAATGGACAAACTCCATGAAAGAAAAATGAATGATTCGTATAAATCACCTAATGGTAAATGCCTCGAAAAATTCAAATTTGTAAAAATGTTCGAATTAGTTGAATGTAGAAATTCGAGAAAAATCGATGGAAAATCAATAAACGTACCAAATCGTGAAGGTGTACATAAGATGTACAGATAATCTAGACTTGTTGAGAAATTTGATTTCGTTGAAAGTACAAAATAATGAAAATTCAATGGAAAAGTATATACGTTAGATGTATAGATCGTATGAATTTGTTTAAAAATTTGAATTCGTTGAATGTACAAAACTGTGAAAACTCAAGGAAAATTTGTGTACATTAGATGTACATATAGTACAAATTTGTTGAAAAATTCGAATTTGTTGAGTGTGTAAAATCGTGAAAATTCAAATGAAAATTGAAGAACATACCAAATTGAGTAAACTTAATGGAAAATTAATTACATTAGATGTACAGATCATCTATTTTTTTGCATTGATAAAATATGTTTCTACATTAATAAAATTTTCTCTCTGCACACCATGTTCACTGTTTTCTCATAAAAATTATTCACTGTTTTCTGCATAAACTATTTCTAGCATTCTTCATAAAGTTATTTTCTGTTCAGCATTATTTAAAAAATTGTTCACTCTCCTTTCTACGTAAATTATTTTATGTTCACTATTTGAAAAAATTTTCACTGTTTTCTTGTAAAACACCTAGTGAAATTGTGTTTTCTAAATTTAAACGCCAAATCTGAATTCTTTTTCATGTTTAAATTTCACAATAATTGAATTTGTTTTTCTGCATTGATAAAATTTGTTTCTACGTTAATAAAATTTTCTCTCTACACATCATGTTTACTCTATATTCGAATCTGCTTACTACATTCATAAAATCTGTTTTCTACATTAATTAAAATTGTTCATTGTTTTCTCATAAAAATTGTTCACTGATTTCTGCATAAACTATTTCTACGATTTTGCATAAAATTATTTTCTGTTCAGCATTATTTAAAAAATTGTTCACTCTCTTTTCTACGTAAATTATTTTTTGTTCACTATTTAAAAACAGATTAGATTATTATGAAAGTCGAACATGAAAAAACATACAGATTTGGCTTTTCAATTTAGAAAACACAATTTCACTAGGTATTTTATGAGAAAACAGCGAACAATTTTTTAAATAGTGAACAGAAAATAATTTACGTAGAAAAGAGGGTGAACAATTTTTTAAATAATGCTGAACATAAAATAATTTTATGCAAAATCGTAGAAATAGTTTATGCAGAAAACAATGAACAATTTTTATGAGAAAACAATGAACAGTTTTAATTAATGCAGAAAACAAATTTTATGAATGCAGTAGGCAGATTCGAATATAGAGTAAACATGATGTGCAGAGAGAAAATTTTATTAACGTAGAAACAGATTTTATCAATGCAGAAAAACAGATTCAATTATTGTGAAATTTAAACATGAAAAAGCATTCAGATTTGGCGTTTAAATTTAGAAAACACAATTTCACTAGGTGTTTTACGAGAAAACAGTGAACAATTTTTTAAATAGTGAATAGAAAATAATTTACGCAGAAAGGAGAGTGAACAATTTTTTAAATAATGCTGAACATAAAATAATTTTATGCAGAATGCTAGAAATAGTTTATGTAGAAAACAGTGAATAATTTTTATGAGAAAACAGTGAACATGGTGTGCAGAGAGCAAATTTTATTAATGTAGAAATAGATTTTATCAATGCAAAAAAATAGATGATCTGTACATCTAATGTAATTAATTTTCCATTAAGTTTACTCAATTTGGTATGTTCTTCAATTTTCATTTGAATTTTCACGATTTTACACACTCAACGAATTCAAATTTTTCAACAAATTCGTACTATCTGTACATCTAATGTACATACTTTTCCATTGAATTTTCATTATTTTGTACTTTCAATGAAATCAAATTTCTCAACAAGTCTAGATTATCTGTACATCTTACGTACACCTTCACGATTTGGTACGTTCATTGATTTTCCATCAATTTTTCTCGAATTTCTACATTCAACTAATTCGAACATTTTTACAAATTCAAAATTTTCGAGGCATTTATCATTAGGTGATTTATACGAATCATTCATTTTTCTTTCATGGAGTTTGTCCATTATTCATATGGTTACATATTTATAAAAAAAAAAAAAAAAAAAAAAAACCATTTAAGTGCAATAACTGCGCCAATACTAGAAATAGTTTATGCAGAAAACAGTGAACAGTTTTAATTAATGCAAAAAACAGATTTTATGAATGTAGTAAGTAAATTCGAATATACAGTAAATATGATGTGCAAAGAGAAAATTTCATTAATATAGAAACAGATTTTATCAATGCAGAAAAATATATTTGATTATTGTGAAATTCAAACATGAAAAAGCATTCAGATTTGGCGTTTAAATTTAGAAAACATGATTTCACTAGGTGTTTTATGATAAAACAGTGAACAATTTTTTAAATAGGGAACAGAAAATAATTTATGCAAAAAAGAGAGTGAACAATTTCTTAAATAATGCTGAACAGAAAATAATTTTATGCAAAATTGTAGAAATAGTTTATACAGAAAACAGTGAAAAATTTTTATGAGAAAACAATGAACAATTTTAATCAATGTAGAAATTAAATTTATATTTCGAAATTAAAATCTCTATATTTTACAATGCTTCTATTTAAATAAATAAAAACATAAAAAAGCTACTTATTTTTATCTTTACGTTTATTTGTTGATTATCCTAAAAAAAAAAAAAAAAAATTACACAGTACTCGAGTTTGGTAAACTCGAGTATTGTAGAAATAAAATTTTCTGCATTTTATTTATAAAAGGTACTCGAGCCTGGTATATTCGAGCATTGTGTTGCATGGTACTCGAGTTTACTAAGCTCAAGTACCACATTATTTTTTTTAATCGCCCAATTTCTAGCTCAGCAGTGCCACGGTGGAACTATAAAATAAGGTACTCGAGTTCACCAAACTCGAGTACTAAAAAAAGTGGTAGATTGCCATTTATTTCTGAAACAGTGGTTTTTTGCTAAAAATTTCAAAAAAATGTGGTATTTGGCCATTTTGGCCCCTACCGAAATAAATGAAATCCATCAAAACATATTAGGCCCAACCCGTGTATTTGGTCCACTCTTGATTTGGGCCACCTCCAACCCAAGCAAACCCACTCACACCGAAGGCCATGCCTCTCTATTGAACCAGGGTTGAGAAGACTTGTACGACATTATTACCGGTGGCTTCCCCAGAACTTCAAATGGTTTTAGTGTGAACAATCAAACACTATATAATTGACAATTTTACTTGCACATAGACAATTCAAAAATTAAATATTATACAATCTTTGGTAATGAGTTGTTCGCAATCATTAAAATGCCCGGGGAAAAAAAAATGAGAACTCTTTTTTGTTTGAAATTTTTTCGATTATTTATATGTTTCTTAGAGGAAGCAATTGCTGCAATTCCCCCATCACCTGCCAAGAAGTTATAAATTAATAATAACTTTTTGAGTTCCAACCATTGTCTCATTTTCCAGTTAAAATATGAATATTTTTATTTTTCTAATATTTTGATGAATTTTTTTTATTTTTTATTTTTTGATAATTTCCAAGCATACTGCGAGGAGCACTTATTGCATGCATCGCTTGCCCAAATGATTTTACAATAATTACTCTAGAAAAGGGCCATCATTCATTCAAAGTGGATCTTCACACTGAGACCATTAATAGAAACGGGGAAATTTATTTAGTCGTCTTAATTCATCCAAAGTGGATCTTCCCAAAATTTTATGTTAGTCTTTTCAATTTGTAACCAATATCTATCAGAAGATGGAAGTTGGTGGAATTCCATGGGGGCAATAATATAACAATCCGCCTTGGGAGGTGTTATTCTCATATGAAGCTGACAGTGAATTGTTGAGGAAAATATTTTTTAGGCATTTTTTTTTTTTTTTAGAATTTGAGGATGCTGAGAATGAAAGTTGAAAATGCCTAGGAAATCTTCTAGTTTTATTAATCATGAATTTAACTATATATAAGTGCTTTAAATCAAATTATGCTAATAGTTGATCAGTAGAATGCCCAAAAAGATTAGTTGGACCTCAAAACTCAAAAGATATTGTTTTGCCAAAGTTGACAATCAGATGTTTTTGCTCACTAGTTTTGAGGTTAAAATAATTGTCTTGGTGGACAGTTCCCAATTAATCCGATCAGACTATACAGTTTGGACCAGGTTTCACAACCATGAGTAATAATCTAGGACTAGGGCAAGATCGTAGTAATGTTTGGTGCACTATTGTGGCATTACGAATATGATTCTAGTTGATGATCTGCAATTCTATTTGTTAATTAATAATCTCGCAGCCCATGTTTAAACAAGGATGAATTGCAATTGGATGATATTAATTTTTGGAACAAAGTGGTTGAAACTTTTATTTTTTCGCTTAAATCATGTACTATTGTATTTTTTTTTAAGTTTTTTTTTTTTTTTTTTTATATGGAAAATACTAAAGTTACAAACGTTAATTTTACAAATTTTTTAACAAACTATTGATATCGTGAGGAGTTATTGGGAAGAAAAAAATTACTTCATTGACGTACTTAAATGAGAATTAGTTAGAATTTAATTGCCACATCAACCGTTTATTTATAGTGCTTCTAGTTCTTAGAGAGGTTCGATGATTAGAAGGTAATAGAGAGGTCCAGCTATCCAGGTGAATAGAGAGAGATGTAGAAGAACAAAACAGGGTTGAGGGTGGAGAATTTTAATTAAATTTTGGAGTTAATAACTTGATGTTGATTTTTAAAAGGTTTTTTTTTTTTTTTTTTTTTTTTTTTTGAAAATAATTTCTAGAAGGTTGTTGATCTGACAATTATTATTGTTTTTCTTGATCATTAAATTTAAAAGAAATGTGTAATGATCTAAAAAATGTGTGACATATTCTTCAACCCCATCTTATATATTCATTTTTTTGGACAAATTTTATTTCAAATCTTATAATTGGAGGGTGCTCTCAAATTAAACCGTAAACTTGAATTATTTTAAACCTTTTTGAGAGGATTCAATTCACCTCCTTTGTCTATTTTTCTCTAATGTTATTTGCTAAACAAATGTGCCTAACAAATACCCACAACCGTTTGGTGCTTGGTAAAGCCAAAGTCTCTCTCTCTCTCTCTCTCTCTCATTTGTGTGAGTTTTAGCACTTGGGTCAAGCACAATGGTAAAGATTTCACCTTTTAAATTTGGGATTGATTTTAATAGGTTTATTAGCACCAAACAATGTTGTTTTTCTTACTACAAAAAAAAGGGTCTTTAGCCGCGTTTAAAAAACGTAGCTATAGACCCCAAAAATGCAGCTATAGGATAGAGCTGCGTTTCCTATAGCCGCGTTTACAAACACGGCCTAAACACCGCAGCAACAGGCTTATGGCCTAAAGGTAATACCTATAGCCACGTTTTTTAAAAACGCGGCTAAATGTCAGAACTGAAGCCGCGTTTTTAACCTGGTAGGATATATTGGGGCCTATAGCTGCGTTTTTGAAAAACGCGGCTATAGGTTTTTCTAAAAACAAAAAAAAAAAATTCTGGGTTTTTTTTTTTCCCCAGAAAATTCAAAATTCAAATAAAAAAATTCAATGAAACTACACAAAAGGAAAGCATAAAAAATATAACTACACAAAAAGGAAAACACATAAAATAATAGGAGATCTCCTATTATTTTATGTGTTTTCCTTTTGTGTAGTTATATTTTTTGTGTTTTACTTGTAGGGACAGACTTTTAGCAAATGACATTATCAATGAAAATAAATTAAAAGGTTAAAAATTAAAACGATTTTAAAAAAATGATTTTAATTGAAATATTTTTAGGTTTAAAAATTAATTCAAATCGCCAAAAGAAAAGGAAACATCGCCACACGTTTTGCCTTATTGAACGACTTCGAGTCTTCCACCAAAATAGAAATAATGAATAGACCTTTTGCTGAACCTAAAATTGGACAATGATCTTTGTCATCTTACAGTAACTTTAAAGTGAGAATTAGAATGTGGGCCAACATAAATGTTCATGATAGGAATTGATCATGAAACTTTTCTACTTTGGAGCGTCAAACAAGGGACAACAAGAAGAACACAACAACTACTTAGGCTCTGTTTGGAAGTTCATAAGGAAATGAAATGGAATGATCATAAGGGAATGTAATGGAATTGAATGTATTTAAGTAAGAGAAATGAATGGAAAAGAATAGAATTGAATGGAATTAAGTAATGGTGAAACTACAACAATGAATTGGTTGGACCAATTCCATCTACGGTTGGAGGAATGAGAAACCTCCAAGGTCTGTATCTTCAACACAATAGATTGCAAAGATCTATACCAAATGGTATTTGTCAGTTGAGGAACCTGGATGAATTATTGTTAAACCATAATAAGCTCTTTGGACCAACACCAACATGTTGGGGAAATCTTTCTAAACTTCAAAAGTTGTACTTGAATTCCAACAAGCTGACTTCCATACCCTCATCCTTTTGGAGTCTTACAGAATTACTGCAAATAAACTTGTCCTCTAATTCTTTAAGTGGCTATCTGCCATTAGATGTTGGGAAATTGGAG
The DNA here is from genome assembly GCA_032727855.1 of Quercus ilex subsp. ballota. Classification (NCBI taxonomy): domain Eukaryota; kingdom Viridiplantae; phylum Streptophyta; class Magnoliopsida; order Fagales; family Fagaceae; genus Quercus; species Quercus ilex. The sequence continues at coordinate 16,281,201 of CM064918.1, read as the reverse complement.
CATGTAACACAAATGGACCTTGTAAACACAAATTCTTCCAATTGTAGAAAATTAAACAATTGAAAAGAAATATGGTTTGCAAATAATAATTTGTATTGATGAATAATGAGTACAATCTCTATTTCAATTATTTTACAAAAGAATACCCTCTGATTCTATCTTCATTGAGCTTGACTCGAACAAGGAATTTTCTTGACTTTAGTTGAAAGATGGATTGAACAATCTCCACAACAAATCTCTAGCTTCGAGCTTATTAGAGATTTATTGTTCTTCAAGTCTTGGAATATGAAGGCTTTTAGGTTGAAGTTCTTCGGGGCTTTAGAGGCTTGATCCGTTGAGCTTCAAGGATTTGAGGTTTGTTGAAGTTTATGGAGGCTTTTTTCAGCTTAATTCCAATAGAACTTCAAAGAACTTATTTGAATGTTATTCGTGTGTTCTTGAGGCAGAATTTCTCCAGAGCTTTTACGTCTTAGCAAAATTTCCTCCTTTATGAGAGGAGGTATGCCCTCTATTTATAGTGGTTTCAAAGGATAAGTCCCACTTGGGATTGACTTCCTTATAGATAATTATCTCTATTATTATTTATTTATTTAATAGAGATAATGATTAACTATTATCATTCTAATTTAATTGAGATATTTATCTCTTATTTAATTAGAATAATTATCATCAAGATATTTATCTCTATTTAATTAGGATAAATATCATCTTAAATGACACATGTCAACATTTGATTTATCTAATTTAATGACATATTAATTTAAATTTTGTCACTAAATTTTGATGTGGCATTTTGTGATTGGCTCAAAATTTTGCCTCCTACAAATGCCCCCTCGAGACTTGATTATGTCCACAATTTTAAGTGTGGAAAGTGATCAAGTCTCGACAAATTTCATGCTTTGATGCAATTGATTTCAGCACCTTTCATAATCACTGCCCAAGTAGAGATTGTCTAATGCAATAGTGGCCACGTTCAAATCCGGGGTATATCTAGACTTAAAAGAGTTCTAATGCATGCGAGAATCCATCCATATAATACATGCAAGACTCCACCATGCAAGAAGCCACGTTTCTTTTTCTTAGTCCAAGCTGAAGAAGAATTTCCTTCCCATGAGAAGATAAACTCAAGAAGGAATCGGTTTCCTAGCCAAAGTGGTCCTGACTGGATGAGTTTTAGTTGCAATTAAACTCTCTCTGATCAGCACTATAAAAGGGCAGCTCCAGCCGCACATAACTCACAATTTTCCTCGCATAGCGCATTAGTTCGGGAATATCAAGAAAAACTCCTTGGAGAAGGCATAAGATTTTTGTTTTCTTCTTTCTCAGTCAGGTAGCAAAGCATGATCTCTTTTTTTCTTTTTTCTTTTTTCTTTTTTTTTTTTTAAACCGTACTCATGACTCTTTTCTTCTTGCAGCCTAACAATTTTCATTGTTTCTAAAGACCATCGCAACTGTGCCAAATTTTGCGCAAGCTCGATTATGGAACTTTCTCTTCGAGAGGTACATTCTTGTACTCAGTTTTTTATTTTATTTTTATTTTTTATATGCAATATTTTCTTTTGCATGTTGTGTCTTTCTCTTGTCATACATACTTGAGATGCGGGACTTGGGTTATCCATCTCTCTCAAGTGTGTAATTTTTTTGAAAGTACTTGAGATGCGGGACTTGGGTTATCCATCTCTCTCAAGTATCAAGATTTGAAAGCACTCACTTGAGATGCGGGACTTGGTTTATCTATCTCTCTCAAGTGTGTAATTTGTTTTTTTTTTTGAAAGAAAATACTTGAGATGCGGGACTTGGTTTATCCATCTCTCTCAAGTATTAAGATTTGAAAGTACTCACTTGAGATGCGGGACTAGGTTTATCCATCTCTCTCAAGTGTGTAATTTTTTTGAAAGTACTTGAGATGCGGGACTTGGGTTATCCATCTCTCTCAAGTATCAAGATTTGAAAGTACTCACTTGAGATGCGGGACTTGGTTTATCTATCTCTCTCAAGTGTGTAATTTTTTTTTTTTTTTTTTTTATAGAAATCATTGTGAGAACTGACTTTTATTTCTTTTTCCTCCCTTTTTAGCGTGTCCAAGCCTTTTCCTTCGAAGATTCGTATATTGGCAATGAACCAGCCCTATTTGTTTATTCGGAGAAAGACAACAAGGAAGCGAAGCCTTCAACTCTTATCACTCGCCTTCCCATTATTGGAGAGTTTTCACCAAAATGGGATTGGGATATATGTCCACCTAACTTGCCTCAGTGGTCACAAGTTGCTCCCCAAAATGTTGATGCAAGTGCCACACTTCTACTTGCTTCCCACCACACAAATATTACGAGTACGAATCCATACCCATCTCTGGGATGAGAAATAATTGCGGGTCGAACAAACTGGGAGTACTCCTTCAACGTAAATGGAGGAATTTCCTATATTCCATTATATTGGGAATGGTTGGAGGACATACTCAATCGGTGCAAGGAACTTCTTAAGGCTGCCAACCTTTATGAAGCTATTTTTGCTTCCTTGTTCACATACGATTTCAATGAACATCTTGTGAAAGCATTTTGTGAATGTTGGAGTCCAACGACAAATACTTTGCATACTTTGGTTGGAGAAATTTCTATTACAACGTGGGATTTGCATAAGCTTGGTGGGCTTCCTATTAGAGGACTTTTTTATGATGAAGTGATTCCCACTGCAAAGGAGCTTGAAGGAGTTGATGATCAAGGGAAAAATTACTTGCCTCGAAGTTGTCGCTATTTGTTTATAGTCTACCATCATCTCCAACACCGAATGAAGAAGCAAAGTAGAGTTAACGTCAACAATTGGATTGCCTTTTGGTTTAAAGGAGATGAAAGACATCCCACTCCAAAGAAACAAGCAAAGAAAGGACTCCATCCAAAACGCAGCCAAAATCCATCAGGCCTTATCCTTGATCGTGGGCCTTGGAAAGACAAAGAACATGCGGCTTTTTTTGATCTTCAAGTTCCTGAAGACCTTAAGAAAGAAACTTATTTGGCAGCTTTTATTGCTTGCTGGCTTTGTGTATTTGTTTTTCCTATTAAGGACTTGGGTAGCATTCGTCCTAGTACTTTTAAGATTGCTAGTCTCATGGCAAGTGGTGAAGTTTTTGGGCTTGCTGTTCCTGTTTTAGCAAGCATCTATCGAGGGCTCAATACAATTTTTAACAATCCTGTACCAAGCAAGTCTAGCAATGGCTTTGCTGTCCATTATGTTTATGCATGGATGGCGCACTTCTTCAAAAGCCATCGTGTTGTAAATGATGAACTGGGAAAGCCTATGATGACAAGATATTCTGGAGTAAGCTATGAGGCACCGTTCAACGAAGTATCTGCACGTGACCGCATACGGTCTGGTAAGGATTTCTTTTGGCATGGGACTTCATTCAGGTCGGACCTTGACCTAACTTTTGAGGACAATGGAGGACTATCTGTTCCAAGACTAGGTTATTTTATGTCTCTCCGCTCTGGATATTTATCTCTCTGATGTGAAGATCTTTGTGTTGTAGAGCCATATAGCCCACACCGATTTAGTAGACGCTTTGGGTTCTACCAAAATATTCTAGTTGACCTAAAAAAAAGGATTCAAACTAGTACTTTAAAGGAGTTGTACCAATATTATCAGTCATTCACCCGTTCCAACACATCTTCCATAGTGCTTATACCATCTTCATCCACAGACTTTGAGAAGAGAGTTACATGTAGCTACACGGATTGGTGGAAAAACCTTTGCAAGGATGACTTTACTAAAGGTACTGATACATTAGCCAAGACTGCACTTCTTCTTGCTAAGCCACCATCTAGTAAATCTCGCAAAGGAAAGAAGGAACAAGCAACTATGAGTCCTAGCCATCAGCTTCAGTCTACTGAAAATCCTTCTAGCACTACTATTGCCGTTCAAAAGAGAGGTACCAAACGTTCAAGTGATATGCAATATGAGGATACACTTGTAGTTTCTGATGATGATGCAAGCAAAGATTCCGATGCTAACTGGAAACATATAAGAAAATCATCAAAATGTAGTAGTATGATGACCTCAGCTGACCATGTTCCTACTTCAACCCACAATGAACCTTCTGTTGTGAACTTGGAGACCCAAAAGCATAGGATTAATAATGCTATAGCATCTTCTAAACCCGTGAATGACACAAACAAGGTTTTCTTCACAACCAGAACAAGGGATGTCTATGAGTAAACAAGGGGCTTTGATGCTTGGGGACCTCCTTTTATCGCAGCTTTTAGACTTCCCTTTGAATAAGATCTTTTCCAAGGACGAGGTAAGCAAGATTTATCATGGGATACAGAATTTTGGGATTGACCCTTGGCCATTGCAGATGCATGTTGACAAATACTTAAAAGATGTTTCATATTACATAGAGAAGGAGGCATCTATGAGTAATCATGTGAGTCTAGAGATTCAAACACGTCGTGTGAATGACACTGAATTTCTTATTATAGAAGCATCGAGTAGGAAAGAATCTCTAGACGCTAAACTTCAAATTACTAATTCAAAGATTGATGACCTGAAGGCAAAGTTAGCTGAGTTAGAACAATTAGTGCCACAAATAAAGTCCAAGCAGGTTGAAGAGGATGGCATCATAGAAGCTCTACAAGATCAACTTGAAAGCATTAAGTCCAATATTGTGCTTAAAGACCAAGATGTGGAGGCCTTGAAGAAGATACAAAGCACCTTAGAGAGCAAGCGTTCCGATTTGAAGAACTTGAAGTTGATGCCTTGATCGAACCCCCCTTTTTTTTTTAGAAGAATTTTGGATTTAGTCATGATGTAGTTTGGAGTTTTCCTTCAATACGATTGAACTTCTTAGTCACCTTTTTTTTTTTGGGACATGTGATTGAACTAATTTTGCTCAATTTGTAGCATGTAATTGAACTGCTTAGTTAAACACAAATTGATCAATTTGAAACATGTAATTGAACTTCTTAGTTGAAAACTAATTGCTCAATTTGTCTTGACAGAACTTAGTATAGAATACCAAGCTCCCTACATACCTCTTGAAAGGGTTCAAAGCCATGACATAATTCAAAGGGCTTTTGTTTCAACATGTGACTGAACTTAGTATGAAATACCAAGTTGCCTACGTACCCCTTGAGAGGGATCAAGTCACCACGTAGTTCAAATGCTTTGGTTTTTTTTTTTTTTTGAACACTTTCAAGAGTAATGGGAAAACATCATGTACCCTTTGAGTGTTGAGGTAGGCAGTTTAGGCACTTACTAAGGAGTGCTTCAATCTTTAGGCATAATAACGTTTCAAGAATTTGTCGTTGATAGGGCCAATTCTCAAACCATCTTCTGCAACCAACTTGTATGCTCCATTTGTATAGGCTTCTTGAACAACATATGGTCCATCCCATTTTGAAACAAACTTGTTCTTAGTGCGATGGGTGACAATGATGGGTCTTCGTACAGCAAGAACCAAATCTCCAACTTGAAAAGATCGAGGACGAACCTTCTTGTTAAAAGTCCTAGAAATGCGAGCTTGATAACACTCAATGCGTTGTTGTGCCTCCAGCCTTTTTTCATCCAAAGCTTCTAATTCTTCAAATCGTAGACGCACATTATCTTCCTTAGAAAGACCTTCTTGAATGGCAATCCTTAATGAAGGAATTTGGCGTTCAAGTGGTAGAACAGCTTCTACCCCATAAACAAGAGAGTAGGGGGTGGCTTGGGTAGGTGTTCGATATGTTGTACGATATGCCCACAAAGCTTCCTCAACTCTTTCATGCCAATCTCTTTTCGACTTCCCTACAACTTTCTTGAGCAAATTGCATAGAGTTTTGTTAAAGTCTTTTGCGAGACCATTGGCTGGAGCATTATACATGGAGGAATTATGCTGCTTGAAACCAAAGTCATTGCAAAGTTTGTCCATCGACTTCTTGTAGAATTCCTTCCCATTATCAGTGATGATGTAACGGGGCACACCATACCTAAAGATGATATTCCTTTTGACGAAGTTTACGATAGTTTCTTTCTTCACTTCACGAAATACAGCGGCTTCAGCCCATTTGGAGAAATAATCTGTCGCAGCCAAGATATATGTGTGTCCATTAGAGGATTTTGGCGTCAATGGGCCAACCACATCTAATCCCCAAGCATCAAATGGCCATGAAGCCACGGTAGGATGTAGGGGTTCTGGAGGTTGATGAATGAAATTTGCATGGAATTGACATGCTGAGCATCTTTTCGCATACTCCATACAATCCTTGACCATAGTAGGCCAGTAATAACCCATTCGCTTAATTTGAAAATGAAGTTTAGGACCTGACTGGTGAGCACCACAAATCCCTGAGTGGGCTTCTTCAACTGCCTTGGCAGCTTCCTCATCATCCAAACAACGAAGAAGAAGACCATCGAAAGAACGACGATATAAAGTATTCTTGTAATAAACAAAACGTGGAGTTCGTCGCCGAATTTCTGTTCTGTGTCGAGGGTCATTGGGCAATTTTCCATGTTCTATATAATCAATGATAGGTTGCCGCCAATCTTCTCTTTCTATTTCAAAAACTGAAATTGCATTAACTTCTTCTTCTATCTCATCCTCATCAAAGTTTGGAGGTATTACCCATGTTTGGCATATTGGAACTTTTATCTCGGGACCTGGTAAAGCAAGAGTTGTTGCTAATTTTGCCAAGGCATCAGCTTGTTTATTCTCATTCCTTGGGATATGTGTAATACTAATATGATCAAACCATCCCAGAAGCCTCTTGGCGTATGTGCAATAAGGAATCAATTCTAGCTTCTTCACATCATAGTATAGAAGCACTTGGTTTATGATTAACTTTGAATCACCAAAGACTTCCAGACGAGTTGTTTTTGCATCCATTGCCATTTCCAGACCTAGGATTAGTGCTTGATATTCAGCAACATTGTTTGAACAACATTCTGTAAGAGTAAATGAATACGGGAGTATATCCCCTTCTGGAGTCACAAACACTACACCAGCGCCAGCACCACAACGTTGAGCAGCTCCATCAAAGAACATCTTCCAAGGTTGTGAAATTTCAACGACCATTACTTCTTCATCAGGAAGGTCATCAAACAGCTCCCAATCATTAGGAATAGGATGGTCGGCAAGGAAGTCGGCCAAAGCTTGTCCTTTCATTGCCTTTTGTTGAACATATATTATCTCAAACTCTTGGAGTAAAAGAGCCCATTTTGCTAGCCTTCCCAAAAGAACTGGCTTAGTCATGATGTATTTGATGGGATCCGCCCGTGAGATGAGTCGTATTGAATGGGCATGCAGGTAATGTCTTAGCTTTTGAATGGCAAACATCAAAGCTAAACACGTCTTTTCAATTGGTGAATAATTGAGTTCAGCACCATTTAGGGTTCTACTCAAGTAATAGAGAGCGTTCTCCCTTCCTTCTTCATTTTCTTGAGCCAGAAGCACTCCTAAAGACCGTTCTTGTGCTGCTATGTAAAGAATGAGTGGCCACCCCTATATGGGTGCTCGTAGAACAGGGGGATTCAGTAAGTATGTTTTAATGCTCTCAAAAGCATTTCTACATGCTTCATCCCACTTGAATGGGACATCTTTCTTCATAAGGCGATTGAAGGGTTGACAGCGTTCGACCAAGTTGGATATGAACCTCCTAATGTATGCAAGCTTTCCTTGAAGACTTTTGAGCTCATGAATATTTCGAGGTTCTGGCATCTTTTGAATAGCATCAATCTTCGATCTATCAATTTCAATTCCTCGGTGCCGAACTATGAATCCTAGGAATTTGCCGGATGTAACTCCAAATGCGCACTTCATGGGATTCATTTTAAGTTGGTACCTACGAAGTCGCTCAAAGACTTGACGAAGGTCTTGCAGATGTTCCATTTTCTTTTTCGACTTCACAACCAGATCATCAACATAGCACTCTACGTTCTTGTGAAGTATGTCATCAAATATTCTTTGCATTGCCCTTTGATAAGTGGCACCTGCATTCTTTAATCCGAAAGGCATAACTTTATAGCAGTATATTCCTTTTGGAGTACGAAAAGCGGTGAGTTCTTCATCCTTTGGAGCCATGCGAATTTGATTGTAACCAGAGAACCCATCCATAAATGAAAGAGCTTCATGGCCTACTGTAGCATCAACCATAATTTCTGTTAAAGGAAGAGGAAATTCGTCTTTTGGACACGCCCTGTTAAGGTCACGAAAGTCGACGCAAACACGAATTTGCCCATTCTTCTTTCTCACAAGGACAATGTTTGATATCCATGTGGGATACTTGACTTCGCGAATAAAGCAAGCTTCAATAAGTTTGTTGACCTCACCTTCAATCTGGGGGATTAACTCAGGCCGGAACCTACGTTGTGCTTGCTTCGTTGGTCGTACCCCATGCCTTACTGATAAGTGGTGAACAGCGACCTTTGGATCTAGACCTGGCATTTCTTTGTATGTCCAAGCAAAAACATCCCTATACTCTTTGAGGAGTTCAACATAGGCATCTTCTTCCTCTAGGGACAAATTTGCATTTATAAAGACTGGCCTAGGGTCTTCGGAAGTGCCAATGTTGACTTCCTTTAATTCATCAACTGTAGCCTGTACACCTTCTTCAAATGTGGGTGGAGCATCTTCAGCATCATCTTCAATAGGGGACTCCTCCTTTATGACTTCAGTGATTGTTATATGATTTACTAAAGCAACAACCTCATCTTCCACTTTCTGTTTTGTGGACACCATTGTACGTTTTTTTGCAGTCAAGGCTTCCCCAGTATTTACTTCCCAAATACTTCTACGCTTCATGTGAGATGGAATGGAGCTTCGAACCTCGTTTGAATCTTGATCCATGAGGAATGTGTCGTTAGCATCTCTGTGAAAGAAATTTGACCTCTTATTTTGCTTTTATCTTAACTTCTCATCCTTTGAAAGTTGAGAAGAAGTTGCATAACTAAATCTTGTAAGAGCAGAACTTCGAGTGCCATTTTGGGAAGAAGTTGAACGACTGAGTCTTGTAAGAACAGAGCTTCGAGTGCCATTAACAAAGTTATCATCTTCTTGTGTCCCTAACCTGTCGAAGACTGAGGTATGGGGAGTGGGTTGGCCGATGCGATAAAAAATAGATAGTTTCTTTGATGGCTTTGAAAGTTGTTCTTCTTCTTTATCATCTGTTGAAATCATCAAAACACTAGCTTTCCGAATGGGGATACGAATGGGAGTTGGTGGAGTGTATCCAACTCCAGCCTTAGAACTTGTTGCCCCAACACCCTTGGCTTTCAATGTCTTTTGTCCTTCTTTCTCAGAGGCTTCAGGGATGAGCTTACCCAAACCACTTGGCTTCTCATGGTTATAACCAGCTTTAGCCATGAGTCTATATGCATTAGGGTCAAAACCCTCTTCAGTTCTTTTGGTGGGCAAAGTCCCATGTTCAATAATTGGTCCTTGGGATGGTCTTGTAAACCCTTTCAACGGTTGACTTGAGGGTCTTGGTTTTGTGATTTTAGTAACTGGCAAGTTTAATCCTTGCAAATCCTTCGATATTGTCTCCTCATCTCCTAAAAATGGGGATTGGCCTTCTTTTCTTTTGGCAACTGGGACATAGTGTAGCACAGGGGCTACTCTAGTTACTTTTGAAGTATGATGTTTCTTCTCTTCCATAGAAGTCTCGGTTTGCTTGGTTTCCTTCTCCACAATTGGAAAATCAATCCTTGGAGCTTTAGAGTGGGGTTTTTCTTCTTTGCTAGATGGTGAAGCCACAACTTGGGTTTCTTCTATTGTATCATCTTCCAAGTAGAATTTTGCATCAGCAAAGTGTGACTCAGCTACGGTAAAGGGCTTGCCATCAGCTACTATCTTCTTGACTTGTCCATCTTGGAAATATTTAAGGCATTGGTGATACGTAGATGGCACAACACCATACTCATGCAACCATGGTCTTCCAATAAGCACTTTGTAAGTGGTCTTGGCATCAATGACATGAAAGAGTGCGCTTGATTCCATTTCACCAATGAGCATATGAAGTCTAATCTTCCCAATAGCTCTCTGTCCACCTTGATTAAAGCCTTGAATCATCAACCTACTAGGAAGTAGTTCATCCAAGGAGATTCCAAGTTCTTTCAATATTTTGAGTGGGAGGATATTGACTGCAGATCCACCATCAATAAGTATACGATTGACTTGTTGTTCTCGAATGTACCCATTTACAAACAAGGGGCGATTGTGAATCTTGGAGCCCAACAAACGATCATCATCAGTAAAAATGATTGAAGACCAATATGCCCTATACACGACAGCTCGTTCTGTCTCTTCCTCACTATCTGAAGATTCTTCTTCACCACTTACTTGATAACATGTAAGAGATGAAAAGATATAATCCTCGGGAATTGGCACTGTGGAGAAAGGTACTTTCACCTCAATAGGCTCAAATGAACCAAATTGAATGGTGAGAAAAGTAGAAGTGGTTGTTGAGGCCACCATGGCAAGATTAGAAGTCACAGCTTCATCATCAAATGTGATCTTTCCTTGGTGGGCTAGCTCCATAATTTTGTCCTTCAACACAAAGCATCGTTCTATAGGGTGGCCTATAAGGCGATGATACTTGCAATACTTAGGGTTATTTGTTTGGTCTGCTTCTTCAGGCCGTTTCATCTCTGGTAACTCAATCAACTTCAACTTAAGTAAATAATCCAACATCTCAGAGATATCAGAATCAGGGAATGGATATTGCTTCTCTTGCATCTCTTGTAACGTCGGTCTTCTTCTTCCTTTATCTTGAATGAAATCAGGTGTTTGTTCTTTCATCTTGGGCTTAATCGGAACTTTGAGTGGAGTAGTAGTTACAATTAAAGATTGCTTGCTTTCCAGTTTAGGAGGGAATTTGCCCCCTTTGCGAGTATCTTGCCCTTCTCTCCCCTTGCGAGGTTCTTGAACAGGCGGACCTTGATGACCATTGGAAGCAATGCTAAGCTCCATGTCATGAGCACGTGTTGCTAATTCTTCAAATGTTTTAGGCTTTATTCCTTGAAGAATATAGCTTATAGCCCAATTCATTCCTTGAATGCACATCTCAATTGCAGACGCCTCAGATAATTGATCCTTGCAGTTGAGACTAAGATTTCTCCACCGTTGAATGTAATCAATGACAGGCTCTTCTTTCCACTGCTTTGAATTGGTGAGTTCTATCATGCTCACAGTACGTCAAGTACTATAGAAACGGTTTAGGAATTCTCGCTCCATTTGATTCCAACTATTAATGGAGCCAGGCGCTAGATCGGTATACCAATCAAACGCATTTCCCTTCAAAGAGCGAACAAATTGCTTAACCATGAGATCCCCATAAGTTCCAGCATTGTTACAAGTTTCCACAAAGTGAGCTACATGTTGCCTTGGATTGCCTTTACCCTCAAACTGTTGGAACTTCGGTGGCTGATAGTTTTGAGGCATCCTCAAGAGGTCTATCCTTTGAGTGTATGGTTTAGCGTAGGCAATGGATGCCTGACTTCCACCCCCAACTTGGTCTTTGATAGCTTCCTTGATTAACTCCTTGAGCTGGTCAGGAGAGATAGACCCATCTGCTGAGAAACTAAGATCCTTTGTTGAACTTTTGGGTTTGTCATTATGGGTTTGTTTTGGCCTAGAGCTTTCATCTTCACGATTCAGCCCAGATGTATTCCCCATCTTATCCATTAGGAGAGTTATTTGTGCGTCTCTCAATGCTTCCCTTTCTTTCATAGACTTCATTAATTCTTCTAAAGTCTGAGCTATAGTCGAGACTTGTTCCTCCAGAGATGTTGTGTTAGTCATCATGACTGGCATGGCCAATGAGCTAACAGAGTGAGGAGAATCCTCAAGCTTTGAAGTATAAATATCTTCTGAAAAGGAGAACTCAGAGCCATCAGGTGACTTGTTTTCTTCTTCAGCTATTGGAACTTCTTGGATTGGTTCTGAAGTTTGAGACAAAGCTGGCTGAGATAACATTTCTTTGACAAGCCCAGCTACGTCTTTGCTTGCCCCCTGCGTAGATGAAGTTGTTCGTGACTTCTGAACTTTAGAAGTGTTGAGAACAAGTGAGGGCTGGGGAATGGATGTTTTTTGAGCATAAACCTCCGCAAGAGCTTTTGTTCTTCTCCTTGTCATAGGTCCAGCATAGGAAGCGTCAGAACTTGATGAAGAGTTTGAATCCATTGTAGGATCGACTTCGCTTGTTCCAAAAAGAGGGTTGTTGATTTGAGTCTTCTTTGAAGCCATAGCGCTTCAAAAGATGTGACAATTTGATGAGGAAGAGATGAGAGGTAGAGATGGTCCCACCGGGCGTGCCAAGAATTTGTAAACACAAATTCTTCCAATTGTAGAAAATTAAACAATTGAAAAGAAATATGGTTTGCAAATAATAATTTGTATTGATGAATAATGAGTACAATCTCTATTTCAATTCTTTTACAAAAGAATACCCTCTGATTCTATCTTCATTGAGCTTGACTCGAACAAGGAATCTTCTTGACTTTAGTTGAAAGATGGATTGAACAATCTCCACAACAAATCTCTAGCTTCGAGCTTATTAGAGATTTATTGTTCTTCAAGTCTTGGAATATGAAGGCTTTTAGGTTGAAGTTCTTCGGGGCTTTAGAGGCTTGATCCGTTGAGCTTCAAGGATTTGAGGTTTGTTGAAGTTTATGGAGGCTTTTTTCAGCTTAATTCCAATAGAACTTCAAAGAACTTATTTGAATGTTCTTCGTGTGTTCTTGAGGCAGAATTTCTCCAGAGCTTTTACGTCTTAGCAAAATTTCCTCCTTTATGAGAGGAGGTATGCCCTCTATTTATAGTGGTTTCAAAGGATAAGTCCCACTTGGGATTGACTTCCTTATAGATAATTATCTCTATTATTATTTATTTATTTAATAGAGATAATGATTAACTATTATCATTCTAATTTAATTGAGATATTTATCTCTTATTTAATTAGAATAATTATCATCAAGATATTTATCTCTATTTAATTAGGATAAATATCATCTTAAATGACACATGTCAACATTTGATTTATCTAATTTAATGACATATTAATTTAAATTTTGTCACTAAATTTTGATGTGGCATTTTGTGATTGGCTCAAAATTTTGCCTCCTACAGACCTATCATGGAATAAACTATCAGGTGATATCCATGCTATTAGAGGCCTATATTCTTTGGTAAGCCTATCCTTAGCACATAACAAATTCCAGGGTTCTATTCCTCAGTCATTTGATAATTTGATAAGCATGGAACACTTGGATCTCTCTGATAACAACTTCTCAGCAGAAATTCCCAAGTCTCTAATGAAACTCAAATGCCTTAAATATTTCAATGTGTCTTTCAATAGATTTGCAAGGTGAAATTCCATTTGGGGGTGCTATTGCTCAATTCTCAGCTTCATCATTCATGGGAAATCAATCATTATGTGGTCCACCCCAACTTAAAGTTCCACCTTGTGAAACAAGTAATGTTGGACAATCAACCACTGCAGTTATAGTAAGGTATATATTACCGGCAATGATTGCAATAATACTAGCATTATTCCTCACATTTGCTCTGCTGAGACACCAAAAGAGAGCCGCAAAACATAATGGTCAAGGAGATTTGTTAGCTCTAGCAACATGGAGAAGAATAACATATCTAGAACTTGAACAAGCAACAGATGGATTTAGCGAAAGTAATTTAGTTGGGAAAGGGAGTTTTGGCTCGGTGTACAGAGGGATGCTTTCAGATGGGACTAGTATTGCCGTAAAGGTTTTTAATTTGAATATAGAAGGAGGGTTTAAGAGTTTTAAAGCTGAATGTGATGTATTGTGCAGTATTCGCCATCGTAATCTTGTGAAAATCATCAGTAGTTGTAGTAGGATTGATTTTAAAGCCTTGGTACTAGAGTACATGCCCAAAGGGAGTCTTAAGAAGTGGTTGTACTCTCATAACCACTTCTTGGATATGACAGAAAGATTGAACATGATGATAGATGTTGCATCATTATTGGAGTATCTCCATCATGGTTCTCCTTTACCTGTTGTTCATTGTGATTTGAAGCCCAACAATATTCTCCTAAATAAAGAAATGGTTGCACATGTGAGTGACTTTGGCATTTCAAAATTCTTAAGCAATGAAGAATCTATAACTCAAACCATGACATTGGCCACTATTGGTTACATGGCACCAGGTAATGTTTGTAGTTTACAACTGATCAATTTTATGTTTACAAAGACACACACACAAACGCAAAGTTGTCTTCGAAAAGTATTGAGCATTTTTTATTTATTTTTTTATCAAGGAAAGATATTGAATACTTTTTAACAATAAATTTCAATCAAACTTGTAGAGTATGGATCACAAGAGACCATTTCCACACGTGGCGATGTGTATAGTTATGACATTTTGTTAATAGAAACATTCACAAGAAAGAGTTCCACAGATGAAATGTTTACCAAAGAAATGAGTCTAAAAGATTGGGTAAAACAGTCAATACCCCTTTCACTAATTGAAGTTATAGATGCTAATTTGTTGAAGAGAGGTGAAGAGAATTTTTAATGCTAAGCTGGATTGTATGTTGTCTGTTATGCAATTGGCTATGGATTGTTCAACAGAGGTACCTGAAGAGAGGTCAAACATAAAAGATGTCGTAACAATACTCAAGAACATCAAATTGAAGTTTCTAAAGGATGTTGGAGAAGATTGAGAATATAAAATTTGTTTGTAGTTTTTCCTTGTTTGTGCGCTTGACTAATTATATTTTGTAGATTATGCTACTCCCCTAAAGTAGTACTGAAGGATGTAATTTACCTAAGTGTGTTTAACTATAAATATTGGAGGCAATAATTTACCTAATAATGGTAATAGACAATGCAATGATTAGTAATTCACAGTTAGCAACCAATAAGATAAACATATATAAGAATATTATTAAAGATCATCAATAAATTATGACATATCTATTTTCACCTTGTTTAAAAAGTCCTGCAAATTCACAAATATCATCAGAAATGAAATCCATCAATTCAGTGTTTTTCTTCACAATTTAAAAGTCTTTCTTCTAATTTTGGGAATGCTATATGATTCAAAATTTTCATTATTATTTGGTGCTTTCCTTGACGAGTGGCCTTTGTTTCTTCTAAGATTAGAGTTACCCTGATTTTCATTAGCCTAATTTTTTTATATTCTTCCTTTTAGGCATTGATATCTATCATTTAAAATTAAAAAAAAAAAAAAAAAAGTCTTTTGAATGCTATCATTTGAAGTATTGAAATTTACCTTAGATCCAACAGTGCCAATAAAATCAGGGGAATTGTCTTCAATTCGTTTTTGTACTCTTCCTCCACTAGGTCAGTAGGGGTGGCAAAGTAAGCCCAAACCCATTTGCCCATCCAAACCCATCCATCCTAATTAAACCCAAACCCACCCAATTATTAGTTTGGTTAAATGAGCATCAACCCAATTAGATCTAGTAATTATTGAGTTTTAACTAAAAACCCATTGGGCCCCATTTAACCCAAAAATAATATACTCAAATTCAACCCATCCCTTCCCAAATTTAAAAAAATAAAAAAAAAAAAAAAAAAAAAAAAAAAAAAACCTCAGACTTTCATGTGGCGTTTGGTACGGGGGAATCCACATTACTTCTGGTATCCAGATTCCTAGGAATGTGATTCCTAGGAATCACATTCCTAAGAATATAGTTATTCCTATGTTTGGTTTATTTCCAGGAATCTTAAATGAATGATTTATTTTTCCCATTCTATCCTTAGATTTGAATGTGAACTACCAAGTCATTTAAAAAAAAGGGTTAAAATTGTCAATTTATAAAAAATACAATTTCCTTTAAACTTGGGAATCTGGATTCCCACCTGTTTTAAAGGGAATCCACATTCCCACTGAGAGGGGTTTAAGGATTCCCCTGGCATCTGATTCCCTCGCATGATTTGCAACCAAACATGGGAATCTTTAAACATTCCTAGGAATCCTAAAACATTACCCTGTACCAAACGCCACATCAGTGTTTCAGGTTTTCATTTTCCCTCACTCTTCTTCGTCAAATTCTCTCTGGTGACGATCTCCGGCGTTTCTACGGCGGACTCGGAGCCACCGGTTTCAATCTCAGCAACTGCCGCTGCCGCTGTTCGCTGCTTGATTCTCGTCGGCTCAGGGAACTGTGGCTACGAAGACGGCGAGTGAGGAACAACAAGTCTATAGCAACGCGACAGAGATCGAGTCATCACGCCTTGGTCGCTGGACTTCAACGCTTGGTACCTTATGTCATTACTAACGCTGAGCTCGTTGACTATGGTCCTGTGAAATTTCTTTTGATTTTTGGATTCACAGTGAAATTTTTTTTTGGGATTTTGTTATTATTTTACCAAATAGCCAGTTTGACTGCGCCAGAGAGATAGCTCTCTCTCTTTTCATTTTCCTTCATCGTCCTTGAAGAATTTCTATTTGTTTCAAGAATAGTTGGTTTCGAAATTCCAGGAAAGTTTTGAGCTTGAAATGACATTTCTTCATATTTGTTGCACTGTTTGATTGCCAAGAAAGTAAGAGAAAATAGAAAAGAAAAGAAAATATTTTTTTATTTAGATTTTTAATATAATGGCTTATGTAAATGTGTTTATGTGAAATTTTTTAATCCAAAGAATGGAGACTAGAGAGAGTGGAAAAGGGAATCCAAGAGAGTGTTGGAGTTTTTCACTTTAGGAGCATTTTGGTAATTTTGATAATTTGGTGGGTTAGGGTTTACCCATAATAATTGGATTGGGTTGGGTTGGGTTGGGTTGGGTTTGGGTTAGAAGTAATTAGTTAAATGGGTTTTAATTGGGTAAATGAGTTTTATATACCCAGCCCAATTATGCCCACCCCAAATCCACCCAAACCCGCCCATTTGACACCCCTAAATAGGTGATAACAGTTTCCATGGGAAGTCCTTTTCTTTAATTGTGTTTCAAGTTCTTCCCAAGTTCCTTCCATGAGTAAGGTTGCTTATCAATGGTAGCTGGGACTTGCATCTTCTTATCTACTTGAATATAATAATATTAATCATAGCTTATCAATACTTGAATAGCTTATTAATGATCTTTGAAGGTCATAAGCTCGGCTCAATACAAACTTGTTTACCATTATTTTAAGTCTAAAATAGAGGCTACAAGCCTAAAAGCGTAATTCTCTGATTCAATCACTTTAATGTCATATATTTGTTGAAGTGGCTCCCATCTTGCGTTTGAGAGAGCTATTAGATTTTGTTCTCCTCAATACCAAACCTTGTGCTCACTATACTTATTGTCAACTTTGGATCGAAAATAAATACATTTGCATAAATAGTAATGTACAATATTCTATATTACTCTTTTTTTTTACAGAAATATTGTATACGTACTTCATGCAAATATGTACAATATTACCCATATTTATTTAGTTTATAATGTAAAAGTACATAAAAAATGAATATAAAAAAACATAATTCTCCTTTTTACCTGTCTAAAAATAAATCATATTGATTATGAAACACATTCACTAAAGAAAAAAATATATATTAATACATTCAAGAACATAGAACATAGATATTAATACATTCACTATGAAAGAAAAAAAAAAAAATATATATATATATATATATATATTAATACTTAAAATAATTATGATGGTCTCTCTCCTAGCCGGCCTACGCCATAAATAATTCAGTCACTACTCATTATGATTGTCTCTCTCCTATACCCTACAGGGCCTACACCTTAAATAATTCAGTCACTACTCGTTATGATTCTCTCTCTCCTACCTATACCTACGCCTTCAATAATTAAGCCACTACTCACTAGCAAGGGAGTCAATATCGTACCGGAGGCTGTACCGGTTTGGCCAGCGGTACGATATATTTCGGATACCGGCTAATACTGGTGTATCGTTTCGAGTTTACCGCTATTTTTTATATTTATAAATAAATATATATATATATATATATGTATGTATGTGTGTGTGTGTGTATATATATATTATAATAAATATAAAAGTTTATCATAAAACATTTCCTTAATTCAGAACTAATTATTCATGATTTTAGACTTTAGTATCAATTAAAAGAAAAAAATAAAAAACACAATATAAAAAATAAAAAGGTGAAAAGTTACTATTGCATACTAAGAAAACAAATAATACTAATAAGTTAATGCAAATAAGTTACCATTCTGTCCTAACAAAAATTCAAAAATTACAAAACTTAAAAAATAAAAAATAAATTAAAAAAAAATCTTTTTTCTGTACCGGCCGGTACGCCTGATACCGGCCGGTATTACTCGAAATTGGCCGGTATGGTTGGTACGAAGCCGGTACGGCCGGTATTTTTTCCGGTACGAAACAGAGGGGTATTCAGTACCGGATTACTGGCCGGTATGGTATATTCTGGCCGTACCGGCCGGTACGGTACGGAATTCACTTCCTTGCTCACTAGTGCATTACCCACCCGTTCTCTCTCCCCATGTTGTCCATGGACAAGAGAAACGTAAGGGTGGAAAAAGAAATATCATCCTTCGAGTGTGCTTGTTTTGCAACAATTTTTTCTTTTAAATTTTTTACTTAAAAAAAAAAAAAATCTATAGTTGGAATTGTGGTATTTAAATTTACATGTTCAGTTAAAAATACTAAAAATATTAGTTAAACAATACGACTCTAACTAATAACTTTTTAGCTTTAAACTATAATTAACCAATTTTAAGAAAATATGCCAATAAATTTTCAATTTTTTAATTTCTTTAAACGCACCTTAAATTTCAACTCATGCACACAATAGTATAATTTATATGGATAAACAATTGCTACATCTGTAACAATTAATAACTTGATTTGTCTTTTCTCTTATTCTTACTATTTACCATATATATATACACGCTTTTTTATGGATATTATTTGTTTTTTGTGGTATAAAAAATAAAATATATATAAAAAGGAACTATACATCTGTATTTTTTTTTTTAATTTCTTTATGTTCTTATTTTAGAGGACTTCAAAATTTTGAATTAAAAAAAGAAAAGAAAAGAGTTTTGGCCTTTTTTGGGGTCCAAAGAGGGAGGAAAAGGGAAATTCCAAATAATAACTTCGTTTTATAAGGTCTAGTTCCTCCTGTAAAAAAAAAAGAAAAAGAAGAGGTTTAGTTCCTAGTTGATTGTTGTAGTACCGATTGAGGTTTTAGAAAAGTTCCTCTTAAATAAATTGATAGAAACTAAAGATTTACTCTATAGAATTTATTCTAATTTCCTTAAATTTTTTATAAAACAAGCATGTGTAGTTTGTTATTGCATTTGATTTAAAAGAAAGTAAAGAGAAGATAATGTAATGAGAAGAAACAAGAATATAGTAGCACAAATTGTACAATACGAGTCGTACGACGCGGTTGAATTCCACTAAAACAGGCCCACTGAACTGAACTGGCCGGAATTTTTTTTCTAAATAACAATAAATATTAAAAAATTTAGTTAGTTGTCACGTTGCAAAAGAATATTGAAAACTAGCATCTCGAGTGTCTAAAACTCGAGTTCCAAGATAAAAATCAAGTTTTTAAGGCTTGATTTGTAAAAAAAATCAAAGAGAAAATCGAGTTTTAAAAACTCGAGTTCGGAAAACGCCACTATAGGGCTTAAAAACGTCACTATAGGGCTTAAAAATGGAGTTATAAAAAAATTTAACAGAAAAACGCCGCTATAGGGCTTTAAAACGTCAGTATAGGGCATAAAAACGCCACTATAGGGCTACCCGAACCTGGTATTGAACACTTATGAAAAAATTTTGCATGAAAACGCCGCTATAGGGCTTTAAAACGTCACTATAGAACTTAAAAACGTCACTATAGAGGCGATAAAACTAAAAATTTTTTTGCATGAAACTCGAGTTTCTAAAACTCGAAATTTATGTAAATAGATCTCGATTTTCTAAAATTCGAGATGTCTACTTTCCCTTATAGTTTCAAGCGTTGCCTAACTAACTATATATAAATCATTTTCACATTTATTTTGCCCATTCCCCCGAACTGGCCGTTTCACCAAAACCTTCTGCAACGACACCGTTTCACCAAAACTCAAAACGCTTTCCCAAATCACAAATCACAAATCACAATACTCAGATCTGCTGATGCTCACCGTTGATGGCTCCAGCTCGGCCAGATCAGGTCCAAGGCGACGGCGACGGCGCCGGCGCCGGCGAGTTTCTTTTCTCTTTCTCTCCAACTGGTCTCTCTCCTTTGCTTTTTCTTAATTGCCATTGCTGGATTTGTTGGGGGTTTTTGTTGCTGGATTTTTTTGTTTTCATTCCTTTATAGTGAAAAAAGGGTTTCTCTTTGTAACTCAGAACTCCTTATATGTCGTCCACATTTCAGTTTTCTTTTGTGTGTAAAAATATCAGTCTTATCTGCTAGATGTTTGACAGAATGCCTCAGAGAGTTGTTTTTGTTACATGTTTTGCTATATTGAGTTTATGTTAAATGTCTGGTCCAACATGGTTTAACTTTATATGTGTAACCTTTGACAAATTTGTTAGAACGCTTGTGTTTTGATATGTGAAAATCATTATTATGGAGGACAATGCAGAGAATGCAGTGAGCCATGCATGTCGAATAGGGAAAAAATATTTTGGGTTTTGGACCATATGGGACATGAGGGAGAGCAATGCAGAGAATATAAAATAGAATCCTCTGGATTTTGTACTTGTTGATGTTGTTGTATTTGGGGTTTGGATTCAGAGAAAGAGGAAAGGGAATTAAAGGAGGATGTGAGGGTAGTAGTGAGAGGGGAGGGTTGTGGAGAGTGAGGCTCAGATTTGGGGAAGAAATAGTGTGAAACTTGGAAAACTTTGTTTGTTTATGCAAATTTTTTTTTTGGATGAATCAGATGAGGTATTATTGATAAGCTCAATACAACAAAATACAGTGTAGATATTATTGCAGCCAACTTCACTTTACACAAAGAGGATCTGAAATATTTCCTCTGTAAGTTATCAATACCCCACTTGAAATCTTCCTGCCATGAAATCGCTATGAGTGAAAGAACACACAATGAACAAATGATCATGACTCTCATATCCCCATTCAAGAAGCCTATTAGGCAATCTTTTCTGAATGGAAAGCCAACTGATGAAAGACAGAAAGAGTGGTGGTGTTGAATTACATTGCCCTCATGATCATTCCATGTTCTGTTTAGGGCTTTGAAATGAATATTTTATTGCTGTGGGGGCTGACTGGTTTTGGAAAATAGCTGTGTTTCCAGTGGGGTAATGGTGGTCCAGTTGTGGTATTCATTCTGTTTTACTGAACTCAATTAGAAAGGGTTTTTATCTATCTATCTATCTATCAAAAAAAAAAAAAAAAATTATAAAGGGTTGATAAAACTGAAGCTTAAATTAAGCTGACATTCGTTGTTGCTTCTGTCTTTTATATGTATATACACCAAATATTTTGCTCATTGAAATTAATGGACCTTTGGTACCAGTTCTGGTTTCTACCTTAACTAGTTTGTACATTCAAATATAATGATTTGGTAATGTCATGGAAGATATTTTCATTTGAGGTTGATTAAGAATTTTATTATTCACTGACCACCTCCATTAAGGGTTACAAGCTAGTTGCATATATTATTGCTACATGCATTCCATATATTTATATTTTCTCAATTTTTTACATATCTTTTTAATGTTTCATATTGTTTTGGCTCACATTTGACATTTTATGGCATATTTTATATGAGTTTTAGCAAATCGTCGTAGGTTTGCACTTCATGTGATTGATGAAATGCTTATGCAAATGTACTTCAATATTGTATGTACTTACAAGATCTCTTTCTGGCTCTTACATATTTGTTGGAGTTCAGGTAACCTTTTTAGAGTCACTATGTTTTTTCATTTTGTCCCAAACATAAATATACAAAGGCCCTGCATGTCAATGGTTCTATATTATGCCAAAGAAAGAGCTGACCTAAGATAAAAATTCAATATAAGTAAACTCATGCAAGCAATTATTATTATTTGTTTACACAAAGAATGCACTCATAAGCTTATGCACAATAACTGGCCAACATTCACTTTTGAGTTTTGGATTTTTTATATATCATGTGTTCATGCAGATTAACAAATTTGCTATTCGGTGCTGACTTATATGCTTATCTTTCAGGACTCATTGTTTCAATGATGTAACAGATGTTGGAGGTATGATTGAGTAGATTTAGCAAATGTTAAAGCACCATGATTGTGACATGGCCAAGACTTTTGACACCGACTCAGCTTTCTCAAATTATGCGGAACCAAATACAAGTTCCCCAATTACAGTCATAATGGTCCAGTCTATGCCACCATTATTGGCATCCTAGGAAATGCAGGCTGGATTTGTGAGATGAAAGAGGTGATTGACTGGATGAAAGAAGATTCGTGTGAATACAAAGATTCTGTCTTTGTTAATGCAATCAAAACCTATGCGAGAGCTGGATTGCTAGATGAATCTGTCTCTCTTTTTAAAAGCATTCCTCAGTTCAACTGCGTGAATAGGACAGAATCTTTCAATACCCTGTTGCAGATATTGGTCAATGAATCTAAGCTTATAGCCGCTCATCTTTTGTTCTTAGAAAGCTCTTACGGGTGGGAAGTGAAGTCTCGGATTCGTTCCTTGAACTTGCTCATGGATGCTCTGTGCCAGAGGGGTTGTTCTGTTCTTGCATTGCAAGTCTTCCTAGAGATGAATTATCAGGGTTGCTATCCAAATAAGGAAAGCTATCGGATTCTAATGAAAGGGTTGTGTGAAGATAGGAGGTTGAATGAGGCCACCCATTTGTTGTATTCAATGTTTTGGAGGATCTCTCAGAAGGGTAGTGGTGAGGATATTGTAGTCTATAGAACCTTGTTATATACTTTATGTGATAATCGGCAAGTTGAAAAGGCTGTGGAAATTCTTGGTAAGATTTTAAGGAAGGGGCTGAAGGCTCCTAAGCAATGTTTCCACCATCTTGATCTCGGTCAGTGTAGTATTGGTGAAGATATTGAAGGCACCAAGCGTTTGATTAATGAAGCTTTGATCAGAGGTGGGATTCCCAGTTTGGTTAGTTATATTGCTATGGCTGTTGATCTTTATAATGAAGGTAAGATTAGTGAGGCTAACAAAGTTCTCATTCAAATGCAAGAAACAGGATTTAGGCCAACAAACTTGATTTATGAATCAAAGGTAGCAGCATTGTGTAGGGGAGGGAATGTTGATGCAGCAGTGAAGGTAATTGAAGAGGAAATGGAGGGAAATTGTGTACCAAATGTTAGGGCATATAACATTGTGCTGAAAGGATTGTGGAATGAGAGGAAATCGGTCCTTGCTATTGAGTATTTGAAGAAGACGGCTAAGAAGTTGGGTTGCAATGCATTTCAGGAAACTTACAGCATTTTAATTGATGGGTTATGTTGTGAAAGTAGATATCTTGAAGCAAGTCAAGTGTTGCAGGAGATGTTAATCAAATCATATTGGCCTTGTGTTGGTACTTATAATATACTTATCAGGGGTCTTTGCTCTGTGGGTAGGCAATACGAAGCTATTTTGTGGTTGGAGGAAATGATTAGCCAAGGAATGAAGCCAGAACTTTCTGTATGGAACTTGTTGGTAGCATCTGTATGTTCCAACATGACTGACATTGAGGTGTGCTCTCAGACATTTAATTAGATTATTAGATTCTGGTTGTTCATTGTTGGAGAAGTCATAATGGTGTAACTATTTTTTAGTCATATTTTTCTTTCTCAATTGCATAGTGTCTGAACATAAAGAGGAAGATTGTCAGTTGAGACATACGCAATCAGAAATTTTCATTTTTCATGATTTATTTATTTATTTATTTTTTTACACTGATAACTACTTTAGGCTTCAACTATTCTCACATGAGGCATATGGGCTTATACAAGGAGCAGCCGAGTAAGATATTCTAAGGAAGTGTCTCGCTGGATCTTAGGCATATTTTAGATAAATTTGATAGAGAAAAGTCTAAAAGAATGTTGTTTTATTAAAATTTGCACTAGTCTTCGAACTCTCTTTGAATAATTCGGATTCATCCAATGCTAATGGTCTTAGAATTTGATCTATTCCTTTGCATCGCAAAAATAATAATGTTAATACTAAGAGCTGGCCCCTCCAAATGAAACTGACTGGCACTCATGAGTCATTTTTTCATTCAAATTTGTTTAACAATTTTGACCTTTTGTTAATCTTTCTCCATCTCTCCTCCCCCAACACATCATCAAACAACCCAACTTTTGTAAGTTTCTATTGGGCTGTAGCTTCCTATATCTAGAAGCTTCACCTTTTCAATTTGCATTTTCCAATTTTCTTCTTTGCAGCCACCTACCTTATCACTCAGCGTCAGTGAAAGTTCTCATAGTCTCACACTAACTCTCTTAATCTCTCTACTCCATTTCTTCTTCTCGTTTTTCATTTCTATCTAACTTGAATATCTATTGATTTATTTTATGGTTGATGATTTCTTTTTCTTCCTTTTATATATTAATCCAATTGATAGTCTATATTCATTATTTGTATCTAGTGTTTCATACTAATTAACATACTCAAACAACCGTATTTAGGTAGGATTTGGTATGACAAACACATCTAGTGCTAGATTAGATGCATAAATCTTCATGGTCCAATCTATGGTACCACTAATCTTATTTGAAAAATCTCATACACATCCCAAAACTAACAAATTTGTCTTTGTGCTTGACATTTGGAGAAGCAAATGTTGAAATTGATGTTTAAAAATTCATTAGTGCAGTAATGAATGGGTCACACACACACACACACAGATATATATATATATATATATATATTGTGAGTCAATATTATTTATTGATAGTAATAGTATTTATTTAGCTTAAGTTCCTTGCACTAGAAATATGTGAACCATACTGATATCCCACCCCGGTGTCCTCTTTCTTTCAATGGTACATAACACTTTTTTCTCTCTTTTCACGCCCCCACACCAACCCACACCCCCCAGGTTGATGCTGAAATGGATAGTCATCTGTTGCCCTCTGGCTTTAAGTGAAAAAATATTAGGATATACAAAGTCAAATTAATACCATTTTATTAATATTTAAATATATAAAATATCTCCTTTTTCTTTTTGGTGAATAAAAAAAATCTCAATGTAGACAAATTAATATATAAAAATATCTCAGTATAGTCAAATTAATACCATTTTATTAATATTTAAATATATAAAAATACCTCAATCTAGTATCAGACAGCCACTTAATAGTTATCCTTCAGTTAGATAATGTAGTACCAGACAGCGACTTGACTATTGGAAAATGAAAAGAGTGAAGAGATTAGAAATGGAAGGATTAGAAAGTGGAATTCCTACTACTCTGTCGTGTGTACTGGACAGAGACATGTCGGCTAGGGTAATGGATTCCATATCAATGGTCAAAAAAGAAAAAGGAAGATTAGTCCAAATTGGGAAGGATCTACGGAGCTTCTTTTTTGTGTTGAGTTCTTGACAATGTCTGCAGTGTTCAAGCTTATAATGGTGATGGTTTGGAGGATGACTGTTAGATATATTATATTACAAGTGGCCCAAATTAATTGTTGGCCTATTTACTTGTATGTAGAATAAGCAATTTAACTTTATATATTGAGTTCATTGTAACAACTCTTCTTTTATCATATATATATATATATATATACACAAAAAAAAGAAAAAGAAAAAAGAGTTCATTGTAACAAAAGTGCTTAATAAACCGATGTAGCCATTATAAGCTTTCACACTATAGGCTATTAGGCAAAACCATGATAACGTTTGTGTGCTTGTGTATTCTCTATCTTTAATGTTTTCGCGCACCTTTCAATTATCACATACAAGCACACAACAACTTGAACATCGGTGGCACTCTCAAGGAGAAGGCGAAGCTGCGACGGAATTTCGTAGGGATTAAAAAGAAGAGGCTAGAAAGTTTCCTGTGGATTCTTTCTGCCTCGCATGAAGACTTCTGTTCATTTTCGTTGCATCTAAGATTTAGAATTACTGTACTAATCGAAGACTTTCGAGCACACTTATCCCAACCAAATACCAACTGCAGCCAAGATTGGTCTAAAAGCTCCTGTTGCAGCTGGGGATTGAAAGCAAGTCTTAGTCAAATGAGACGATTGGAATTCATCCGTAATTTGATTTCATAATTTTTAATTAGTTATGTCTATTTTATGATAGGGATATAACAAGAAATATGACAACTTTAAGGAGTTTCTGAATCTTGCAATCCCTTTAAAGCATCCTTCTTTCTATCAAACTGGAACATTGCTCCTTCCATGTAATCAAACGTTAGAAATCCTCCACCTTTGAGTTCCTCAATGGAATCAAAAATGACCAATTCCACCAAATCTGAGCCAAGTAGCCCAATTAGAAAAGACAAATTTCGACAATTTACACGCTCTATATCCTCATTCTTACCATCAAAAAAGTCTCGTTCTGGCAGTTCAGCATCTAAGAAAACGCTTTCACTATTCTCTACTTCCAAACCATCAATCTTCCCACCAAACGAGTCTCCGACTAGTGGTTCGTCAGCTACTAAGTCACGGCGATTCTCTCTTTCCATATGGTCAATCTTCCGACCATCTAAGTCTGAATATGGGAGTTCAAAATCTAATGAAACACTTTCTCAAGTCTCTTATTCCATACAATCAATTTTCCCTCCAAACAAATCTGAAACAAACAGTTCATTCAGCGCTCATAAAAATTCTTATTCTCGTTCAATACAATCTTATTTCCCTGCATATAAATCGAGTTCTGAAATAAGTTCTACCAAGTCAAAGTCTCTCACTAGTAAGGAATCCTCTTTTTCATACGAAGTCTCACCCGCTCCTGCCACCAACACAAGACCTCCAACGCCACCGCTTCCACCACTTTCTAAAGACTCATATTCCATTTTTTCAATCTTCCCACCAGAAAGGTCGGTAGCAAATTCTCTAGACACTGATGGAGCAAATTCTTATTCACAATCTCATTTCCATATATACAAATCAAATTCCCAAACAAGGACAGGGACGTCATACTCTCAGACAAGTGAGGAGTCTTCTTTTTCATACGAAATCCCACCCATCACCACCATTACTGCTGCTGCCACCGTCAACATATCACCTCCAAGTCCACCAGTTACACCACTAGCACCTCTTCCTCCTCCTTCTCTTCTACAATTCTCTTATTCTAATTCAATAAAATCTTCTGTCCGTGTAAATATATCGAGTTCTCAGACAAGTGAAGAGTCTTTCTCATGTGATCTCACAGCTGCTACCACCTCCGAGACAAGTGATGAGTCTTTCTCATATGATTCAACAGCTACTACCTCCACCACTGGCACACCATCTTCAATGTCACCACCAAAATTATTTTATTCCCCGCTGTCAATTTTCTCACCAAACTTGTCGGTAGCAAATAGTTTGTATACCATTCATGGGAATTTCCCTTCAAATGTATTGAATCCTCATATAAGGTCCCGGAAGTCAAACTTGTGGAGAAGCAACAAAGACTCTTCTTTTTCATTTGAATACTCAGCCTCCACACTACCACCACCACCAATGGATTGGTATATTTCGGTCCCATGGCCTGAGAGTTGTGCTTCTGCTTCAACCCATGATCAGTCTTCAACTAAGAGAAATCAAACAAGGAAAACAGAATTTATCCGTATGCCTACTTTGGTCCAAAAAGCGCTAGATTCTACTACTAAGTCAATGGGTGAGTCTTCTTCAGCACAATCACCTCAATTTAATTCTTAATTTCTACTAAAGTAATGCCACACAATATTTTTCACATTTATTGAGTTAATACATTATTGATTCTTACAATAAGAAGCACAACCACTTCAAAATTCTCAATATGTTCATGTTCGGTACGTGTGTTTGTGCTACACATAGCGTGAAAACTTCTACATGTGTGTTTTTATTATGTTGAGAGAATATAAATTTTTTTTATTAAACAATTCCTTTAATTTTATATATAAAAATGAAATATTCCTATAAATAAATAAAATTATAGGATAGAAGTGTCGAGTCCTATTCTTGATCTTGTTTCATGGTGTTCGTGCTTTCATACTTCTTACATAGCCTACCGTCAATGTTATTTTATTATTTATCGTTATTATGGTAGTTGTGAAATATGTTGAAAGTTGGAACGCTAGACTTATTGATTTACAATTAATTGAAAGTTGAAACTAGAGATTAGTTAATTTTCCAACCCCATCAATTGAACGTCAACCTGAGATGATTATTTTCTGTTCAACCTGTAGATGACAATAATTTTCAACCTGGAGAAAGCTCAGATCTCACAACGCATCCCAACATGGCCCTCATGCAATCCCAGTCGTCTATGGAGCTATTGAACCAGGAAACCATGCAACACCACCTCCAAACCCTAATTGAGGGGGTTCACGAGAATTGGACCTATGCCATCTTATGGGAGCCATTGTACGACTACTCTGGCTCATTGATTTTGGGTTGGAGCAATGGATACTACAGAGGAAACAACAACTCCAATGGCAAGGCCAAAACGACAACAGTAGTGGTGGAACAAGAGCTCCGGAAGAAGGCACTTGGCAGGCTCTATTCTGTGATCTGTGGCGGGTCTGACATGTCCAATGGTGACGACGAGATTGTTTTAGAAGATGATGTCTCTAACATCGAGTGGTTCTTCAATTCGTCAATGTTTTATTCCTCCATCATCAGAGGAGGTGACCTCCCAAGCCATGCCTTCTTCAATTCAAGCCCCATCTGGGTTGTGGGTTCGGACCAACTTGCAGGCTCACCGTGCGGTCGGGCTCGTCAAGGGCAGTCCTTGGGGCTCCAGACCATGGTGTGTATACCCTGGGCAAATGGGGTTGTGGAACTGGGCTCTACCGATGCAATTTTCCATCGTGAGGATCAGATGGATTTGATTAAAAAGGTTAGGGTTCTGTTTAATTCTAACAGCCTGCAAATGAGTTCATTGCCTATTACTGAGCAAGGCAAAAGCGACCATATCCTTCGATCGGTTCTGGCAACGACCAACAACCTTCATGCAAAGGATGTGGACAATATTTCCAACATCATTGCTCGTAGTGGCAAACGTACCTTGTAACCATGACTTACACTTTTTTTTTTTTTTTTTTAATTTTTTTTTTTATAGACCAATGACTTACATTTGATACAGTTTTTTTTTTTTTTTTTTGGAGATATAATTTTCACTAACAAGTTCTGCCCTCATAAATATATTGCATAAAGATTTGAGGAAATTATAGTACCCTAAACTATAATCCCTATATAAATTTATCACCCCAAACTTTTAAAATATATTATTATCATCATAAATTATATAGCTTGTTTTTCACTTTGCACCTTATTGTCCATTGGGTTGTTAACCAGGACTGAAAAATATGTTATGTGCAATTCACGTAACCTTTGCATACATGACCTCGTATGAAAAGACCGTATTGTTTTTCTTTAATTTCTAAATACAAAATTGTTTAATAAATTTAACCCTCATAGTGCCATGTAACCTTTGTTTTAAGGGATTAAAGAGAGACAATTTAGTCTTTTCATATGTTGTCACATATACAAATCATATCCATGACATGCTTTTTTGTTCAAATTAACAGTCCAATTGATGATAGGATATTAAGTGAAACACAGGTTATAGTTTAAGGTGGTAATTGTACATTTTGAAAGTTCAGGGTGGTAATTATAAATGAGAGTATAGTTTATGGTGATAAAATATTATTAATTGCCTGTAAAAATATTCATTTTCTTCTTCCTAACTGCAGTTGATGATTGGTAAAGTGCATGGCCTAACATGGTTCTTGTGCAAGGATATCCTTTTATATTTAAGCTTGATTGACTACAATAATTGCATATATATATATATATATATATATAAATGTCATGTATACAACATTTTTAAAGTACTTTTTATTACAAATTTTAGTAGGCAAAAATGTTATTTCAGTAGTGAGTTCAAATTATAACTGTTGGTGAAAACACAATAATAATGGAAATAACACAACGAGAAACTAAATAGTACTTTTGAATATTATTAATTTAAAGAGAAAAATTACATAACACTATTTGGACTGAGACGCGGCACTCGCTCTCTTTAAGGAGATTCAAGCCCTTGGTTGGTTAAACTTTGTAACCAATGCAGATCTTCTCTGACTTGTCTCCCCTAGGGTGCAATAGCCCTTCCTTGCCAAAAACCTCTCTATTTTTTTAAGTGTATTTTTACAGTAACTTAGATTGGGTCTGAATGAGTCTATTTATAGGCTCAATGGGCCTAACAAAATTACTAACCAAATTAATCTGATTAATTATGTCTATTATTATGATGTAGTGGGTGTTACAAGATTAATTGCTAGATATTAATCTGATGGGCTGGAATTACACAATTAATGGTGAGATAAGAAGTTTCTAAAGAATGAAAATGCCCAAATGAATAGTCCATTAAGTTATATATCAATGTGGAGGTAAATTTAAATATTTTTAGATGTTATAATTCAGATTCTTCAATTAAATTTAAACACATAATTGCATTCAACAATGTAATACAAGCAATGTTATGTTTCTCAAGAACAATTTAATTGATCAATACAGTAAAATATTTAAATGTAATTGAAATATTTAAGGTACAACTTTTAAGGAACTAAACCTAAGTTATATCTTTGATGGCTTGATCACAAACATCACCAGATGGTTTGTTAATGTCAAATAGTGAGATCCTAAATCTATTTACTCACTGGTAGGAAAATTAGATTGTTTCACAAAAAATTGAACGCAAATATCACAAAAACAAACATGTTATAAGTAAAGTGAATCGTCATTAGTAATTAATTTCTCTAAAAAATTGAGGTTTCAATTTTTAAACCTAAAATGGAGGGGTCAGGTAGTTATTCAAACATACCCTAAAGATAAATTGATATCTTGACTGGATGATATCATAATGCAAATTAATCATTATAAAATAGACGACTAAACTCAAAAAATATTTATTTAAGGAAAATTACAATTTGCCCAAAGAGCAAATCCGAATGACTTTGGAAAGCTTTAGACTAGCTAGTGCAACCCAATTTACCATGAAAAATCTCTGCAAAGGTGATTACACTCCTATGAGGGCGGTAATAGTGTAATACTTAACAATTGTGTACAAAAACCTTAAGTTGTATAAATATTTCTCCAAGCGAAAGTGATACAGTAGTAATCGACAAGTATAAATTCCAACACCTTATTGGGCTATAAAATGTGTTAGACCTGAAGCGGACCCAACTCACCCCAAAACCCAGTTACTAAAAAATGAAATTGGCCGAAAATATATTCCAAGGGCTTCGTTCTAAAAGCTCTTATAGCTTCCATAGACGATAATGATAGTGAAATTACAACAGTTATCTGTGAGGGTGGTTCTTGTTCTAATACTTAGTGCAATGAGCAGCCACAAATCGGCGATGATTGATTTTGAAGAGTAGTACTTCCATAGAAGATGTACGGTATTATTTGAAATAGCTATGAATTTGAATGTAGAAAGTGCGGTGCAAATTCAGGCTCGGGTGCGGGTGTATCGTGGTAACATGGAAATTTTTGAAAAAGTAAGACATGGGTATAGCAGAATATGTTTATTAATTAATAATTAAATATATTTTTATTTATAATGTTAAATATATATTAATTTAAGAGTAATAATGGATAATAAAGTGAATATATAACTATTAAATGCTTTTAAAAATTAGACTATAAATTTATATTTCAGCTAATATATCAATATCAAGTACAATAATAATAATAACTAACTTCTGAACATGTGAGTGGGACTCTTCTATTTTTTTAGATAATGGCTAATGATTTGCATTCATTATAATTTTGGATTACTATATTTTTCAATCATAAGAATACCTAAGAGTGTGATGAAAAATTATTTCACCCGTCAACGCATAACACTCATCATACCCTTAGGTATTTTTGTGATTCAAGAATATAGTAATTCCAAATTATATTGAATGCAAATCATTAATTTTTACCACCAAAAAAAAAGAAAAAAAAAAAAAAAGAGCCTCTTCACGAGTGTGCTCAAAAGCTAGTTTTTTTTTTTTTTTAAACAAAATATCACAACACCAAATATCACAAATAACTAAACATGAATTTATGAAATTAGTCAAAATTAATTCTACTAAAACTATCTAATAGCCAACCACTTTATTTGAAAATTCCTATGGGTGACCATAATGAAAGTAAAATACAAATTCTACAAACTCAAATTGGAAAAATACTGTGTGAAATAAAAAGAGCCTCTATAAATTTTTACACGTGTGCAATGAGGTTTTTTATTTATTATTTTTTTGAGTTTAGTGTTATAATTTTCTATTCATTCCAATTTGAGGTTTATGCATTTATCTAATAGTATTACGCATTTGCGAACTAATGATACAACCATGAATGTCATGAGACTAGCTCTAAAAAATGAACACAAATTTGTTAATTGATTAATTTTTGAAACATTAATATAATTAGAATTATAATTTGTAAAACATAAGTCAAACTGAATGGTTCTACATTATGGGTGTGCTCAATCTTCTATTTTTACTGCATAAATTTTCTAGTTACTTGTTTAGTTACATTTGAAACTTATGTTTTTTTTTTTCAATGTCATGACCATAATATATAATGTTCTCTTAAAGTAAACAATATTTGGATAATAAAAATGCATTTTGAAAATTCCATCCATGACCCATATATATATATATATATATATATATTTATATATTTATATATATATGAAGATTATGAATATTTTACAAAAACATTTGCAATTAACCTATTATGTTAAGAGGCTTTTCTTTTTTTGTTAATTATTTATTTATTTTGTGATAATAAATTTTTTAAGGCTATATGTAATAAAATAAATGAGAAAAGAGGAAAATTATCTTATGAGAGATTCTCATGAAACCTCTCTCCTACAATATGTGTGAGTTTACTTTCCTATGCTGTCCTTACATATCTCCCACAAACCCACCTAAAATGTTTTGCCTTTTGATATGTTTGTAGTCATTTTGTTTGGAATTTTTTTTTAAAAAAAAGCTTCATAAAATTTATTTGTTACTAAAATTTTGACCTGCCTTATATTTTTCTTTTTCACGATCACCCTGCAAAAATGTTTGGATAATCAAATTTAATGTTACTAAAATATGCTCATGATTATCTATATCACTACTAGCTAACTTTCTCTGCTATCAAATGACAAAAAATAAAAAATAAAAAATCAAGAATTCAATGCAACATGAAAAACTGAAAAGAATTCTAAAATTCATGAAAAAAAAAAATCAAACAAAATGGTATTTCTCATTCAGTTAGTAAAATGTAAATGAAATGATTTCAAAAATTTGTTTGTGCCCTTTACTAAGTCCACAATGAAAAGGTAATTTCTCAATAAAACCGATAAATGGTGAAAAAAAAAAGTCAGTTACTTACAATACATAATATTTACTTAAAAAAAAAAATTACATCTCTCTTAGATCAAAAGCTAGGGCAACCAATTGTTCTCCCATCCCGCACATCTGCAAGAAAATGGTAAGACCAATGGGCTCCACACAAAGCACAAAATGGTGTTATAGAGTAGGGGCCAAAGATGCAAATGTTCAATCCAAAATCTAAACCAAATAAATTACACAAGCAAAGGAATGCATTGAGTTCCCTTGATTTTCTAACAAAGTCAAAGAATTAATGGGATTTTGAGGATTATCTTTAATGAGTCACTGTTGGAGTATAAGGAATGCTCTGCATATTGGGTTCCACAATCTGCTAACAGCACCACACATTGTCTTGCTTGGCTTGTAATTGAGATTAAATCCATTTAAATTTTTGTTCAAAAAAATTTAAATGGATTTAATCTCAATTCGTTTAAAAAAATTCTGAAATTAATTTATTACTAATAAATAAAAAAGCGAGCCTACTCACCTTAGACTTTATAGGACAATGCTTGCAAACCGAGGCATTAAAATATTGGACAACAATGAATGGAACTCAAAAGTAGAAAAACTACCACCGTGCCAAGGGTACTCACTCTACAAGTATAAGTGCTTGTGGGATGTGAGGGGTAAGGGCCGAAGTTTAAGTTTCCAGAAGGGAGTTTCACATACATATATACTTAGATTAAGCTATAGTAGAATTCTATTTATCTCAACAAAAAAAAAAAATGCAGAAAAACTATAGATGTTGAGAGCAAAAACTTAGTTTATGAAATCCAATAAATTTATTTATCTATACTAATATTTAAGGAGCTTCCTCTATTTGGTCTAGACTTTTTTTGTTCCAAAATACTTTTATAGCCTACGATTAAATATAGGCAAAATTGGGTTCCAGTTAGCTCAACTGGTAAAGTCTCTGGTGGTTGTATAAGAGATCTGAGGTTCAATCTCCGCCTACACCAAAAACTGATTGGTGTCTTGGTCTGATGATAAAGAGCTATCATCAGGAGTGGATGCCATAGGTTGAAACTCTCTTAAAAAAAAAAAATAGAGGCAAAATTTGGTAAAAATGCTTCTTTAACTTCCATTAAAACATTTCCTACAAAAAAATGACCAGTCTCTTGATGGTTTTCAAATTGCTTTATTCATTTATAAAAAAATAATAATAAAATTAAAACAAACACACATTTCCTATACTGATTAAAAAAAAAAAAAAACTATTATTTACAAAAAAAAAAAAAATTGTACACCCACATTTAAGATCCTCATTTTTTTTGGTTCAAAAAAGCATTTACACCTTTATGTTTAAATAGAGACAAAACTAAAGGACAATCAGGTAAAAATACAATTATAACTCCTACTAAATTGATTTTCAAAGTGTTTTATCTATTTATAAATTAAATTCTTAAAATAAAAATACAAGTTATTTACCAATTTTTTTTATTGACATTTGTGAATTGTAATCATCACAACATTCTTTCTAAAAAAATAAAAATAAAAGCCTATAAATATGGCTGGGCCGAGCGAGCTACTTATAAAAAGGCCTCTTGACAATTAATTAGTTAGCATAGTGCGCACCTAACCCGAATCTTCAAGAAGAAGCCTCAACCCGCTACTGTCAGTGAGAGAGAGAGAGCTGCTTTCCTTATCTTTCTCCACCACATCTTTAATCGCTATGTAATTGTAAGTCTCTCCCATCTCAAACCTTCATTTTTATTAAAAAAAATAGGGAGAGAAGGTGTAATGACTTGATGATTATCATTTTAACTACATCCATGTGATGGAATCAGATAAGGATGAGTGGCATCTGATATTTGAATTCAAATGAGAGAGGTAATCGTGTAGTTAAAAGTTTAGAGCAGTTTTACGTAAAGACAAAATGATATAAACTATTGAAGCAAATTGTAATAAAATGTGTTTATATATATATATATATAGCCAAAAACAAAAAACTATATAGTTTTTGATAAACAACGTGGGTTGTCTAACTTATTTAGTTTTTTTTTTTTTTTTTAACTGAACGTGAGGGTGTTTTTATTTTTATTTTTAAATAAAATATTAGAAACATGTGTTATTTAACTTGTTTTTCTAATTTTCTTTTAAAGAACCAAAAAAAAAAAAAAGAAAAAAAAATGTATGATTGTTTAGAATAAGTGGGTTAGTGGGATTGTTCTCATTTTGTAGGCAATATACTTTTTAATTAGTAATTTTACATGACTTACCTTGCTATTTAAGCTCTACAAACGAACACCCTTTCCAAATAACAATAAATATAAAAAAATTTAGTTAGTTGTCACGTTTCAAAACAATACTGAAAACTAGCATCTCGAGTGTCTAAAACTCGAGTTCCAAGATAAAAATCGAGTTTTTAAGTCTCAATTTGTAAGCGGATGGGTGTGATATGGAAAAAAATTCACGTGGAACTCGAGTTTTAAAGACTCAAGTTCCATAAATTGCAGGATAACACCGCTATAGGGCTTTAAAACGTCACTATAGGGCTTAAAAATCGAGTTATAAAAAATTTTTGCAGGAAAACGCCGCTATAGGGTTTTAAAATGTCAATAGGACTTAAAAACGCCACTATAGGGGCAATCACACTAAATTTTTTTTTGCATGGAACTCGAGTTTCTAAAACTCGAGATCCATATGGCATTTTCAGTCCAAGTCATCCAGCAAAACACTCGCAAAGCGAGTCTTTGGAACTCGAGTTTTAATATGGATCTCGAGTTTCTAAAACTCGAGATGTTATTTTTCTTAAAACTTTGAAACGTTGCCTAACTTACTACATTGTTGCCCCTCACACTGCTAGTCTGCCCATTTCCCTCCTCTACAAACTAATAAATTTAAGAGTATTTTTGGCATCAAAATTGAGGCTTCGAAACAGAGAAAATCCTTCAAATAGTAGTATAGATAATAATAATAGAATCCAAATGGCCAGACAAGTGGACAACCAAAAAAGGAAAAAAAAAAAAATAAATGAAGGAAGCCCTGGCAAGGACGAAATGCTGATAAGAAGGAGAGATCAAGAGAAGGAGGGATCGAGGGGCTTGATGCCTTGGGTCAGTGAGGCAAAGGAGAGATGGAGAGAGTGCTTTAAGAAGTTATGGGTCTGAGGCTTAGAGAGAAGAAGGAGAGATCGAGAGAGAGAGCTATGAGATTTTAGGGGTATCGAGATGTATTAGGCCATATTGTTCCATATTTGATTGTATCAGGAAGCATCTCGACATATTGTGCAGTGTCAAAAAAAAAAAAAAAATCATTTCGGACGCATGTACAGCCGCGTCCAGACTGCACGCTGCGTCCCAACGTGTCTAACATGGGTGTAGCAACTAAAATGCCACATTTGTTCTTTCCTGGTTTGAACTAAAAAAAAATGAAACTTAAAGTTGTTTTACTATATATGGACAGTGGGGCTGAGATGTATATACTATATATTGATCTAGTTGTTATTTGAAGCCTAAAGTTGAAGAAAATGAGTAAGTTTTTGAATGAAAACAACCTCTTTCCCCGGGTGACCAACTCATTTCTCCAAGTCAAATTGACTTTGGTTTATGCTTTATTTAACTACTCAATCTTAGTGATTAGATTTCCTAAGCAGGAAATTGGATTGAAAGAAACTCATGTTAGAATAATGAGTAAAATGATCAAATTCACTATTTCTTAATAGTTTTTAAGCTTTTAGTATAAATGATAATTTATCATGGTATTAAAAAAAAGGTCTTAAACTATTAATTTCACGTTTCCTAACAGGTTAAACTAGTAATTTATTAACTGAAAACTATGAATAATGTTTCAAACTGATATGATAATGATTAACTGCAGTATTTGTTAATAGTTTGATTTTTTTGATATAAACGGTAATATATCATGATATCAAAACAAGTGATCTTAACTCTTAAATAATTAAATCCACAATTTCTTGACATGTTAAGCTAGCAATTTACTAGCTAAAACTATGAATAATGTTTGAAATTGATATGTACATCTATAGTATTAACAAGAAAAGTACCTGGAGCTATCTAACCATAAGATCCTGCAATTGTAGACATGCACTCTGATGTTCCTGTATCTTGTAAGAACTTGGCAAGTCCAAAATCTGCTACATGAGCCTCGAAATCAGAGTTAAGTAAAATGTTATTGGACTTGACATCACTTCCAATCTACATCTTAGTGCTTTATATCAAATAGAATGCTTGATGTATATATATAAAATCCTGATTTTTGTTTTTGAACTCACTATCTTTGTGGAGGCTGCCAAACTTTGCTGTGAGGATTAAGATTTTTTGTTCAGTGTCATTACTCTTATTCACACTTTATTCTTTCAATGATTTCTATTAACTTATAAGATGGTATACAAAATACCATTTCATGAATTCCCATACACATTCTTCTATCTTCCAGTTAAAAAGTTATCATTCTGTCAAGACCTTCAAGTTCATGCCTGTATAACTTGTGGGGACTGCTTCCTAGTTTTTGGTGTCAGCCATGGTTTTGTTAAAGGGAGATTGGTTTGTGATAATTTGTTGCAAGCATGACTTGATTCAAAAAATTAGATAGACTAATAAGGTGAAAACTGGAAACTTGGTTTGTAGCTTTTAAAGTTGATATGAATAGAGCTTATGATTGACTTAGCTAGGACTTCATTTTGGCTGTGCTAGAAAAATTGAATTGTAGTTGTCATTAAATCAACTTGATTTAGCAGTGCATCTGTTCAGTTTCTTATCAGATTCCATTGAATGGTTCATTGGTTAAAATTCTTTTCCCTCAATGTGGCTTAAGGTAAGGGGTCCGCTTTCACCTTTATCCTTTGTCTCTGGCCTTATTGGAGTGACAATTTTGAATTATTATTAAAGGAGTATGGATTGCAAGAAATCTG
The DNA here is from genome assembly GCA_032727855.1 of Quercus ilex subsp. ballota. Taxonomy (NCBI): domain Eukaryota; kingdom Viridiplantae; phylum Streptophyta; class Magnoliopsida; order Fagales; family Fagaceae; genus Quercus; species Quercus ilex. The sequence continues at coordinate 16,242,889 of CM064918.1, read as the reverse complement.
GACCCAATTTCTCATCTCATGTTTGCAGATGATTGCATTGTTTTTGTGAGGCACTAATGATTTGCAAGATAATGTTTTGAAAAGTTAGTGGTATTGTGACCTTTCTGGAAAGATTGTAATTTTGACAAATCTGAAGTGTTTTTTAGTCCTAACACTCTTGAGCAGGGTATAAACCCTGTGTTAGCTCTTTTTAAGGTGAAAAAAGTTGATGGACTTGGAAAGTATTTGGGTCTAACTTAGATACAGGTCAGAAAAAGATCATTTCCTGTTTTTTTTTTTTTTTTTTTTTTTGTTCATTTTGTTCTTTATATAGACTTGGTATTGATCATACATTAGATCTGAACCTATAATGTTTGATATGGCACTATTCTATAAATTCTTATTGTTGATTGATTACTTTAGTTAAGTGGCTTTATCTCTAGGATAAGTAGCTTATCCAGGTTGTGGTCACTGTTGTTGGTTATATTGAGGTGATAGTGGACTATGTAGCATGTATACATGAAATTGTTTATCTTCATTTCGAATTTTCTTTATTATAGCTTGTTCTTTAATTTCAGATATGAATTGCTAAATGAAAGAACAATTGAGTAAATGTCTCCCTCTTTTGTTTTTGCTTTTGTTTGTTGGGTGAAAGTAAGTGAGTTTCTTTGGAAGGTAGGTCTTGTAGTTTGGCAATTAGAGTTGCATTGAGTTTTGTTGCAGGTCTTCAGTATATTATGCTATTTTTGCAATCTCTTGTCCACATTTCTCCAATCTGGTTAGGGGCCTAACTGATTTGTGGAACTAACATTTAATATTCTCTGCAAAAGTAGAATTGGATTGTTACTTATCCATTGTGATTGAGCTGCGTTTTATTGTTTATTGGTAGAATGCTTGTGATTATAAAGTGAAAATTTAAGAAAACTTAATAGTACAACAAAGGACAGCAATGAAAGAGATTTCTTGATTGAATTTTGAGCCTTTCAACTATATACATCCCGGAAAAGATAAAAGCTGGGAGGCTGAGAATTTAAGTATATGGCAAATTGGAGTATAAAGTTTGTGGGGATGTCCATTGTGAATAAATTTGTATTGGGAAAAGTGCTTATGAAATTTAAACAAGAAAAATAGTCCAATCTAGGATAGGAGAAAGATATATGTTTTCTAAAATTATAAATCATGTTAATTAATCCCTTGCATCCACCAGAGTCATGTCATTGACTATGTGGGAGCAATATTGATGAGGTTGAGAGTTACTTTCCAGAAAGTTCTGTGTGACATATTTGAGTATCTTATAGATTAATAATTTAAGGGTTACCCTTTATCTTTACTCATCCAAATAAAGGGTAAGTTATGAGATGGATACATAAAGTTATGAAGTTCCTTGCTATTTACAACTTTTTTCTTGTGACGTCAAAATAATTTTTTTACAAGAAGTTCTGCAGAGAATTTATCTTCTTAGATCATATTCATAGATACTTTTGTTGTGTTTGGTTGATGGTGTTAGATTGGCTCCTTAAGGTTAAGTATGTAATGGACTTGATTAGTATGTTATGGGTTGCTATGAGATGGTAGATCATGTTGAATTTGTTGTTCTTTGCCTTTGGCATGTAAGCCTCTTGTGCCAATGGGATGATTTGAAAACCTTCAATTTATCTTATGTTGGCCGGAAGAATTTTTGAAGAATGACTCAAGAACTTTTCTTTTTCTATTTAACTTTTGAAAAGTTTGAGGACTTTCTTATAAATGAAAATATTTGCTCAAGGTGGTGCCTTAGGCCAATGGCCTTAATTTGGACCAGTGGCATCTCTTCTAAGAATGGGAGTGGTGGGTTATGTCATTGGTCTGCATCCCATATATGTATGAGTTGCTTACCTAATCAAAACAATTAAAAGTGGTGTTTTAGATAATTTCTTCTTAGCTTGTCTTTGTCCTCTAAAGGTCGTGTCTTATTTTGCCAACTTTGATTTTGCTGTTCTTTAAATAATAAAATTTAGTGATGTTTCTGATAATATTTCATGAGTAATATCAAGGAAATTAGTTGGCCTAAGTCATTATAATGGTGTTGACTTATGGTCATGGAAAATAACTTGCAATAAAATTAGTGCTTTGGGAAATTTATATTAAGCCTTTTTAGATAATTTGGGAGAATTTGTTGAAGAGAATGTAACATAGTATTTCTGGTACTTTGCATTCAATACATCAAGCTTCTTTAAGTAAAAATCTTTTGTTGGGAACTTGTTTTGTTTACTGGCAATTGTTAGGGAACTGTTGAGTGTTGGCAATTGTTTTGGGCAGGAATTACATATTTAGCAAGGAAAAAAAGAAAAGAAAAAAGAAACACCTATAGCCGCGTTTTTAAAAACGCGACTATAGAAAAACCCAATGTAGGGGGCTTTAGCCACGTTATAAACGCAGCCCAAAGTAGGTTTATAGCTGCATTGTTTACAAAACGCAGTTATAAGTCTCAGCCTATAGGGGGTGAAAAAATGCAGCTATAGGGGGACTTGTAGCCGGGTTTAAAAAAAGGCGACTAGCTATAGACCCTGCAGGGGGCTATTGTCGCGCATTAAAAGTTGCGTTTGTAAATGCGGCTATAGCCTATAGTTGTGTTTTTAGGGTCTATAACAGCGTTGTTTGTAGTGTGGCTAAATGCTAAGGACATTACAATTTCATTCTGTTTCTAGGATTCTTTATTTTGGCATGAAAATTTTAAATGCATAATAAAAGGAATTCAAATTTTTTTGAAGTGAAATACTAATAAATCTTAATTAATTTAATAATCATCAAAGTTTAGGATTTTATATACAAAGATATTTAAAATAATACTAAAGTATAGTGCCCCAGATAATCCTTCAAAAACATTTGACTATAGTCACGTTTCCCATAAATTTTTTATTTTAAAATTTGAACTTAAATATGCTTCCCTTTGTACGCCCCCTTAGGTGCTTCTAATGTGTATATAGATCCTTACAATATATTCCGGACAAGTGGTTACTTTAATTTGTCCAAAAGTACTTATCAAATTTATTTATTTATTTATTTTCCAATAGTATTATCTGTTATATCATTCCATTGTCAACTCTTTCTACTATGTATACCCATTTCAATCTATTGATGTCTTAAATGTCAGAATTCTTTCCTGATTCCTTTATATTTATGTAAGCTATTTAGATTTTAATAGTTGAATGATCTGCACCAACATTGTGGTTTAGTATACATTACAAAGGTCATGATATTAAATTTTTTTTTTCCTCCTATGCCTCAGATGAAAATGAAGTTGGATGTTTGTTGACAAAGCTTTCAGATGATCTGATATGTGGAATTGGGAAGCGGCTCATAATTTATGCTAATTATATCCGGTTGCGCTCAACTTGTAAGTCTTTGCAATCCATGCTACTAAAGCTGCCTAGCCATCAACTTAGCCAAGTTACATGGTTAATGATTCCAAGTGACAATATAAATGAAACCCATTGTAGATTCTTCAGCATTTTAGAAAATAAGATGTATAACTTGGAAATTCCAGAATTGAGAGGAAAGTTGTTACGAGGATCCTCATATGGTTGGGTACTCAATACTCATGGTTGATGGGTCTCCAGAATTGAATCTAATTAATCCACTCACTAGGGCTCAAATTCAGTTACCATCAATTGATACCTTTCCTGATGTATTAGAATATCGTCCAAATGTGCCTGGTGAAGAATATTTGATTTTTCGTGTAAGATCACACCAATGTGAACCTCCGAAAATAGAGACCACAAGCCCTGAATAGGTACGATATATTTTCATACGGAACTGAAGGTTGTGTTGTTGTCGAGCCCTACTTCCAAAGTTCCAATGAGTGCATGGCCATAGCCATCTTTGGTGAGTTTTCAGAACTAGCTTTCTGTAAATATGGAGACAAGAAATGGACTCTTATTGATACGGAACATCAATATGTTGAACAAGATATTATTTCCCATGACTGAAAATTCTACATTTAATATACTGATGGAGAAATTTGGGTTGGTGACTACACTTCCCTGCCAAAGATGACAGTGTTTGCACCATCTCTTCCAAGGAATTTCCCCCTACGATTCAACTTGGTGAGGATGATATCTGGTGAATTTTTTATGGTTGGAAAGATTCACCAATGGGATTAATTTATTCACCCGTGTTGTCTTCATTCTACAAAACGTACGGTTGCCTTTGAGGTTTATAAATTCGATCAAAGAGACTTGAAATGGAAGGAGGTAAAGAACATAGGAGATAACGTATTCTTTTTGTGTATGAATAACTCCCTTTCTCTTTCAACTCAGTTTTGTTGGATGTAAGGCCATTTGTATATACTTTACCGATGATTATATTGAAGCCCAAAGTGAGGGCATTCAAGGTGGCCATGACATGGGCGTGTACAACATGGGCAATGGGAGCGTTGAACCATTTCGTGGATATGCAAGTGACAAAAACTTGGTTTGGCCACCACCAATTTGGGTCTTTCTTAATCCTGGTCCTTAAAAGGAAAAGCCTTATTTTTCAAGGGATGTACTTCGCAATAAAGTGTAAAGGACCGGAGGTTTTTTTTTTTTTTAAGTAAAAGTTTTGAAAGAGTAGCTGGGGTTCTTCCAGCCAAACTGTATCTTGTACTTGTTGTCATTTTATTGCTACTCAGTCTGAATAATGTTGTGAAATTTATACATCTTGGATAAAAAAATAGCATATTTGCTCCTATGCAACAAGCAATTTTAGGTAGTGTTTGGTTGGTGTGCTTGGTGGAGAGGAGAAAATATAGGGATTTGTGCGTTTGGTTGGAGAGGGGAGGAGGGAGTATTTTGGTGATGTTAAGTATTTTCTCTCAAAGCCCACTATTTAGGTGTAAATGTTCTTCCAGAATTGGAAAAAATGGTGGGGGGGGGGGGGGAAATAGAGGTTTGATGAGAATTTACCCATGTGCCCTGCCCTCCCTCCTAATGCTTCTTTCTTCTTCTTTTTTTTCTCATTTTGTTTTTCTTTTTCAAACATTAAATATCTAGTTTCTGTTTTCCTTAAATTTTTTTTATTTTTTATTTTTATAAAGTATTAATTTTTTTTAAAGTAATAGAGGCACAAGAGTAATTTCATATAATTTACATTTAGGGCAAATTTGGTAGATTGTAATAGACACTGTAATGTAATAATTATTCTTATAGTTTAGCTATTTTTTAGTTTGGTTATGATTTTATTACAATAAATAGTCATTCCTTATGAATAGTTATTCTTCAAAATGAGAAATTACTATTCTTCTTTAACAGGGTTGTATTTGCTATTCCTTAGCAAGTGCAATAATTTCAAAACTTAGTATATTTCCAAATAAACAAACTTTTCATATACATCTAACAATTATATAAAAAAAAAAATCATAAAAAATAACATGTATCTCTTAAATTTAAAAAATAACAATTTTTAAAGAGATATAATTGTATGAGTAAAATATTTCCTAAAATAAATTTTAAGTTTAATTTAAAATGTTTTCATTCCATTATCTTGAAGGTTCTATTATTATGTTGTTACCAAACAAATGAATAGTAATAAGTATTACATGCATTACAGCATATTGTATTATTTGTAATACCTATTCCTATTCCTATGTAATTACCATTACCATCTACCAAAACATGTCCTTATTTTTTTCTCATATTTCTTCTCAACCAATCAAAAATATTTTCCATATTCACTTTTCCATCCTATAACAAAACACTCATAAAAAGAAAGTAAAAATCCATTTGTTTTTATGTAAAATATTTTTCAAGAAAATGTTTTCTCATTTTTAGGTGTTTGTTTGCAAGTAAAATATAGTCAAAGTTGTAAAATATTTTTTGTTGACTGTAAAATACTTAATAAAATGTCTTTGGCCACTAGTCTACTTAATAAAATGTCTTTGGCCACTAGTCCTGTGGCCAAAGACATCGCTTCGGTAACTAGCTATTTGGAGACTTCGCTTTGGCAACCTATGTTGGTGGTCTGGTGATGATCAATGCTAGTAGTTCGATGGTCGGAGACATTGCACCAACAACTGGTGTCAACGGTCTGGTGGCTAGAGACGCCATGCTATAACCGATGCCGGAGGCTCAGTAACTGAAGATGTCATTTTGTCGACCGGTGTTGGTGGTCCGGTTACTGGAGATACCACCTCAATAGTAAACGTTGGCAGTCCAGTCACTAGAGCCACTACTCTGTTACTAATTCTAGCAGTCCAATTACTAGACCTTTGCACCAGTGGCTTCTGTATTGAGCCATTGATTTTTGTGATTTACTTGAAAAAATTTGCTTGTCATACCAAACACTTGAATATGTTTTAATTGTAAAATATTTTAATTCAAAACAAGCGGAATGTAAATCTCTTCTATCACCCACTTTTTCATCCCCAACCATTTTCTATCCCCCACTTTTCTATCCTCCAACCAAAGAAAGCATTAAGATGCCATCTAGGCCGCTTATTTCCATGAAATGAAATTGAAATTTCCACCTTCCTTGTAACTCAAGAAATTATTGGTGAACTTCTCTAATACAAACTTTTTCATTGTACTTTGTAGACTTTAACTAATGACAAAAATAATTGGTAACAGTGTTGGCACAATAGATTTGCCTTTTTTTTATTTCTTTTCTTAAGCATTAAATGATACAAGTAAATTCAAAATAGCTAAAAGGACAAAATAAAGCATCGGATGGGAATGCTCTAAGCACTTAACGATGTTGTTTTAGCTTTTCTTGTATTTATGTGCTTTCAAGCATTCACATCCTATGAGCTAAAAATTTTAGTATTTAACATTTAACGTTTCACTTAAGGCCTTATATCTCATCTTCTATTATAGCTACAACACATAAAATAATATAAACAACCTAGTAAAATAATATAAAGCAACCACCACAAAAACCCATAGTTACCAGCCACCACCACCACCAACCACAACCACCGCAAAATAATTAAAAAAAAAAAAAAACTTACGACCACCGGAAAATAATCCAAACTCGATAACCCACTACCTCAACCAAGACCCATGACACACAACCACCACACAACCACAACCCAAACAAACCTAGCCACATACCCATAATGGAAACAATCACTACAAAAAACTGGGCCTATAGTGGCGTTTCACAAACGCCACTATAGGTACTAAAAACGCCACTATAGGCCCATTTGGGCTATAGTGGCGTTTGCAAACGCCACTTTTGTACCGCTATTATAGACCTATAGTGGCGTTTCCAAACGCCACTATAGACCAATTTTTTTTATTTTCGAAAAAGGCTATAGTGGCGTTTGTCAAACGCCACTATAGGATAGACCTATAGTGGCGTTTGTTAAACACCACTATAGGCTTTTTTTAAAAAAAAATTACTCTATAGTGACGGTACAATAGTGGCGTTTGTAAAACGCCACTATAGACTCTAAAAACGCCACTATAGCCCCAAAAGAAAACCAAAAAAAATTTGATTACCAAAAATTAATTTTTGGTAATCAAAATAATTTTTTTTTGGCGTGAAAATGTTTTTTTAATTGAATTAAGATTGTAATTAAATTAATATTACAATTTTAATTAAATTAAAAGATAAAAAACAAAATACAAACACTGTATTATCCTAGAAAATTCAAAATGAAACACAAACCCACCTAAAAAAATTCAAAATCAAACACATGCAACATGCTCACATCCAAAAATTAAAAAAAAAAAAAAATAGCAACTTCAAATACAAACAGTACTATAACTATCCCAGCAAATTTAAAATGAAAACACAAACCCACCTAAAAAAATTCAAAATCAAACGTAACATGCTCACATCCAAGGAATAGACCAAAACTATTATCAAAAAATAAATAGACCAAAACAATCATAAATTTTAAATAATAAAAAAATGCTTACCTGCAACTATACAACCAATGGCTTCAAACACCATCTACAAATTTGAACAAAATCCATAAGCTGCAACACTATCTGCAAATCCAAAACCCACAAACATTAACACCACCACAAATAAAACAAAATAAATAAAATCAAAATGGAGAGGAATAGAAAAGAATCAATTCATGTGTGAAGTGAAAGAAGAGTGAAAGAAAAAGAAAAGAAGAAAGATGGAGGAGTACTAGAGACGAGGGAGAAAAAGAAGGAAAGAGAAAAAAAAAAAAAAAAAAAAAAAAGAGAAGAGAAAGGAGGTCTGAGACTTTGGCGTGGAGAGACAAGCTAGGGAGAAAAAGAAACAAAGGAAAAAAACAAAAGAAACCAAAAGAGCAAAGAAGTCTGAGGAGATAAGGGAGAGATATGGGAGAGTGGGGGTAGGTGGGGGTAGGTGGAGAGTTTTTAATGTTTTTTTAAATTTATATATATATATATATATATATATATATATATATATATAAAGAGAAATGATAACTATATATGTGTGTGTATATATATATATATATAAATGATATATTTACAATATTTTTATAAAAAAATTTAGTGATAAGTTGATACTGGTTGTTATTATTAGGGCAAAAAATTAATTTTAGTGTTAGGTTTAAATTTAAACCAACAACAATTAATTAACCACCTATGATTTGTTGTGAAAATATTGTAAACGTAGCATCTCTCATACATAAATATATATATATATATATATATATATATAAAGAGAAATGATATGTCAACAACATTTTCATAACATTTTTATAACAAATTTTAAGTGACAGGTTGCTGCTAGTTATTATTGTTAAGGCAAAAATATAATCTTATTGTTATGTTCAAATTTGAACCAATAACAATTAACCACTTATGATTTGTTGTGAAAATATTGTGGACATAACATCTCTCATTTATATAAATATATAATAATAATATATACATTTAAATATATAATATATATATATATATATATATTTATATTATATTCAAATATTTTGGAATATGCCATAGAATATCCTAGGCATATTCCATGGTTTTCTTTACCGCTCAAACTCATTCAGTTTTTTTTTTTTTTTTTTTTTTTTTTTTTTTTTGCTGGAATATTGTGAAAGAAGCACTTTTTGGACTTATAGTGGCGTTTGGTAAACGTCACTATAGGTCCCCCTTTTTTTGCTGGATTCTTTTTTTTTTGGCTGGGCTATAGTGGCGTTTGCAAATGCCACTATAGGTCAAATGCCTATAGTGGCGTTTGCAAACGCCACTATAGGTCCTACTATTACAAGGGCCTCTAGTGGCGTTTGTCAAACGCTACTATAGGTCCTATCCAACCGGGGAAAAAAAAAAATTTGCCTATAGTGGCATTTGACAAACGCCACTATAGCTCCTATTCCAAACGCCACTATAGGTCCCCATTTTTTCTGGATTCTTTTTTTTTTTGCTGGGCTATAGTGGCGTTTGCAAATGCCACTATAGGTCAAATGCCTATAGTGGCGTTTGCAAAACGCCACTATAGGCCCTACCCAACCAAAAAAAAATAAAAAGTGCTTATAGTGGCGTTTGACAAACGCCACTATAGGTCCTTGTAAGACTAGGACCTATAGTGGCGTTTTAAAAACGCCATTATAGGCCTTTAAAAACGCTACTATAGACCCATTTTTTCAAACGCCACTATAGGACATTCCAAACGCCACTATAGATATGCCTATAGCAGCGTTTATAGAAAACGCACTATAGGACACCTATAGTGGCGTTTTTTACAAACGCCACTAAAAAAAACGCAACTATAGGACCATTTTTTTGTAGTGAATGGACTTCCATATTTCAGTTTGGGTTCTCAGTGGATTTGGGTTTCTATATATCGGTGAGATCTTAGCTTCTCAGTTAATTTCCAGTGGTAGCACGATATAGGAGATGAAAACGACATCATTGAAGGCTTTGCCAATCTCCATAACGCATAGTCACTTCTTACATTGATCTGCACCTTAGAGGCATCAATGGCAAGGTCTGAGAGAGATTACAAGAGAGACCAATGCATGAGAGGTATAAGAGAGCAGTATTAAGGCAAACAAGAGATAGAGAATGCGAATCAAGGAGAAAGAGGAGAGAGAGAATTGAAAATAATAAAATGAAAGTAGAAGTGTGCTGTAGTGAATTACTACTAGTAGCAGTTTAATGTAGCACATAACCAATTTTTTTTAAGCACATGAGATGTAGAAGCTTTTTTGATGCTTTCCTAAAATAGCTATCTTGGAGTTTTAGCAACCAACATCAAAGAAAAATAAATGATAATATCAAATTAAAATGCCTTAAAATAAAATTCACAATTTTTATTGAAATTTTATAAAATTAATCTATGTTGTAAACAGTTATTTAAAAAAAATTTATTTTGTTTATTTCGTTTATAAGAACCTTTTTTAGTTTATGGACAAAGTTTTGCTACAAATTGGTTGTAGTTTAAGATTACAACCTTATTTTATAACTTTTTATTGGAGGTGAATTTTAACAAATCTACCGTTAAATTACATTTTCTTTTTATATCCTCTATGTTCACAAAATTTCAATAAAATTAAATATTAGTAATTATATCATTAATAAATTGTTTAAATTGCAAGTTTTTGTAGTTTAAAATTATGTATAAAATGTAAACTTATAGATCATATAGTAAATAATATCCAATTGACACAAAATTTGATATGTCTATTAAGAATATAAAGAACATGCAATTCAACAGTTAGATTTTCAAAATATATAGTAATATGAATGATATTGAGTAAAGTTGTAACTTTAGACTATAACCTTACTTAATATTTTTTTTCATTGGAGATAAATTTTAATAAATTCATCGTCGGATTACAATTTTTTTTTTTTTTTTTTTTGCATACTTTGTCTTTAGTTTATTCAACGATACTATTCATTATTTCATTTTCGTTGGAGACTTGAGGTCGTTCAATAAAGCAAAACGTGTGGCGAAGCTTACGTCTCTTTTGAGTAATTTTTTTTCTCTAAAGGATAGGACTTAGGAGTATAACATCCAGAGCAAAGCAACGTGTGAATAGACGGGGTCTCCTACCACCGGGCCTTGTAGCCTGGTGGTACCCGGTACCTTGGGTATCTTCAAGCTCAGGGGTTCTATCCCCTGCACCCGCAATTACCTAGCAAAAAAAAAAAAAAAAACAAAGAAATAATAGACGAGGTCTCCTTGAAGAAATTATAATAGACGGGGTCTCCTTTTGCTAAACTAAAATTCGACTAAGATCTTTGGCATCTAGCATTTTAAAGTGAGATTTAGAATATGGGCCTACATCACTGTTTATAATACGGCTTGACTTGACCATGAAACTTTAGTACTTTGTTCAAAAGCTTTTTAGTGATCCATATTTAATTGTGTTTTAATAATCCAATATTTTTGCAATAAAAAAATCCAATAATTTCTGACAAGTTCTCTATATTTTCCTATCCATTTTCAGCTTCTCATTTTTTTTAAAACATACTTTTTGCTATATTTCAGGTATTTCAATATTTTATCATATTTTACTTAAAAAATAATATATTGCAAATATGTTTTTTAACTTTAAAGTTTGAACTATATTCTAAGATATTGTATTTGTTTTTAGTTAAAAATAACAAGACTGATATCTTGATTGTGGTATGTTTTGACAATTTTGTGTGTGATAAATTTGATAGTTACAATTTACAACTTATAATAGAGAGGTGGTGATTTTGAATCATGAATGACTCGGGTGAAAATGCTAATTCTTTTAATGATATTTTCAACCATTATTAGTTTCTCTCTTCTCGCTCTTTTTTTTTTTTTTCCTTGAATATGAGTACATACTGCACATTTAATACGTAAAGATTGGTACAATTATTTACCCAATATATACTTGTTGAGGGTCATTTCTTCGAAATAGACAAGGAGTAGACCGACCCAACGACACAGGCAGCAGACCAAGCTAGAAAACCATTTGGCCCAGGTGGCAGAAACGATGGATCACAGGCCTATCAATACGAATGAATGGGTCTTGAGGAAATAAGTGGGCCTAAAAAGCCCGGAAAGAGAGAAAATGGCACCCATGGTTAGTATGTGTTGTAAAAAAGAAGAGAGAATGGGCTGCGACAGGCCCAAGGTAAAGTAAACAAAGAAAGTAGGGGATGATGGCAAGCCCATGAACCCCAAGGATGAGAATGAGGAAATTGGGCCAGGGAAACCCAATTAAGTTAGTAAAAGACCATGGGATGCGGAGCTAATAAACGGACCAAGGACGTCCGAAGAAATGGGCCGGAGAGGCCCAAGGGAAGAAGGGACATGAGAGCCCATGAACGAGAACACTAGTGGCCACCATTGATTGGGTCACTGGGGGAAAGAATTGGAACGGCAGGCCTGAGAAAAGGCCCAGCAGGAAGAAATCACCGCGGCAGGAAAGGCTAAATAACGCGGAAAGAAAAAACAAAGGTAATTAAACGAATTGGGCTGAAAGGAAAACAAAACCCAAACACTGAGTAAAAGCCCAGACCTTGAAGGAGCGGGAAATCAGAATAGCAACTCGAGAAAAGGCCGGAAACGGGTGGCAGGCGAGCAAAGTTTTCAGTCCACGGCAAATGCATGAACAGCAGGCAGGATTCAGACGTAAACACGCGCAAGGCCCAGGCATCGCCAGTCTGTACCCAGCCAATACAGGACATGGTGGGGTCATGGGTCAGAGGTAAGAGGGCACGGTTTGGAGGTGGGGAGAGGGGAAGGCCTGTTTTAAGGTTCCTGCTCAAGCTCTTTTAGGGGATACGTCCTGCTGGGATGACATACCACCCAAAAGAGGCAATGTTGAGTAGGAACCAATAGGTGCATGCCACGAGGGATAGAGAGAGAAGAAACATCACCGCGGCAGGCAAAATGTCGCGGCAGACTAACGGAAAAAATGTCTGTACCTGTAACAGGGGAACCCACAGAAGGAACAGTAATGTCGGCAAGTACTCCCAGACCAGACAAAAACGGTTGGAGGGTAGAATAGTAAAAAATCCACTCACGGCAGGCGCTATAAGAAGGGAGCCTCTGCCGTGTACAAAGGGGGGACTAAGGCGTGAAAGGAGAGGTAATACAAAAGAAAAAAAAAAAACTACTCTGTAACACACCTAGCAAAACAGGGGAAGCACAACAAAAAAAGGAAAAACCATGAAGGAGGGAAATCACTAAGAAAAACGAAAAGAAAGAAAGCAGAGAGAAAAAAGATAAAAAAAAAAAAGAGGAGTGAGAGTTAGTGGCATGCACCGATAGGTTTCTTCCTTTCTCTCCCTCTCAAATCCCTGTTCTCTTCCATATTCATTTCGGGTATCGACCATTTGGGCCCACTTCCCTCAAACCCGTTAACTTCATAGCGGGATTTCCTTTCCTCAGAGGTTAATGGCGTTGAGTAGAGGTGTTCTTCCTCTTGGGCTTTACTCTTGCGGACGAAACCAAACTTGTTCCATGTCTATTGATTAATTCTATCACTATTCTCCTTTACTATTTATTTAAGGATTGTTAAGCATTATTATGGTTATGGATTATTTTATCATTTCCCATTAAAACTGTTATCTGGTCATTCCAGAATGTGTGTTTCTGTTCATCAATAACATCTGCCCGCCGTAATCATTTTTTTTGCACCGCTCTGCCTGCCGTAAGCTTTTTTGTGTGTCAACTCAGCCTGCGGTAAAGCACTCCCCCGGCAGACGAGGCATAGTTCGCGCACAAGCCAGGCCAAGTTGAGTTCTATTTGGTCTGGTCTCGACTCCTGCAACCCAGAACATTTGGGCCTACGATCACAAAAGGGCAGCCCAGCCCAACATAGCAAAAAAAAAGCCCTCACATTAAATTGGCGACTCCACTGGGAGTTGAGAAATAGTCCAGGGACAAGAGCCCTCGCAAACAAATGCCTCCGAAATCCAGGACTACACGCAACATGAGTGCTGTACCTTCACAAGCAGAGTCCAGGCCCACAACGCCCCACCAACCCCAGCCTAATCAGGCAGAAGGTGCTAACGAGATGGGGGCTAGACCCCAACCTCTTCCGAGAATCCCCGCAGACAATGCCAACACCTTCATCGAAGTATTGCAGGCCTTGCAACACTCGCAATAGCAAATGATGGAAGAAATTCATCAACTAAAGACGGACAGAACGAAGGAAAAGGGAAGCCAACATGATCCAGAGCATGGGGCGGAAGAGACACTGGTGGGTGGTGTCCCACAGAATACTGATCAACGCTTTATTACTATGGCAGAAGTGGCAGCTCTCCTGGAGCAAGAGAGAGCCAGAGGACCAAAGGAGAGATTCTACGCGCGTAGACCCCCGTACCCGCTAAGGGTGCTCAGTAAACCATACCCCGAGAGGTATGAACCGCGAGTATTCGCACAATATGACGGCAGGAAGGGAAGTGCTGTTGAGCACGTAAGCAAGTTCATTGACACGCTTGGCCCTTATGCCGCAGACGAGGACTTGTGTCTTCGAGAATTTTCCAAATCATTGTGTGACCGGGCTTATACCTGGTACATTGGCTTAAAGCCAGGATCGATCCCAACATGGGATGATATGGTGGATGTATTTTGCACCAAGTACTTTCACGGAGAGGAAACGGTGACACTTGCAACATTGCAAGCAACTAAACAAAGGAATGGTGAGGTCTTGATGGAGTACATCAAGAGATTTAGGGACATAGCACTCGACTGCTATGACCATTGCGAGGAAAGGACGCTGGTGGAGATGTGCATGACGAATATGATCAGGGAATACAGGGCAGTCCTGGAAAACCTTGAAATCTCCCAGTTCGCGCAGCTATTACAAAAGGCAAGAAAAACTGCCCAGTTCGTGAAGCCAAGCACGGACAAAAGAAGCACCCCGCAAGCCATGGCGGTATCCACCGATGAGCGGAGGAGGAAGATCGACGGGAAAGAATACGATACTCCTCCGCCAATACCATGCACCGCAAAGGAGTTGGACGTACTGCTAGACAAATGGATAGCAGATGGCGTATTCAAACCTAACCAAGTTGCTAGGGAGCCCACCGAGGAAGAAAGGAGGGACCCGCGTTTTTGTCGTTTACACAACTATGTCCAACATCCCACCGCAGAATGTTGGGCACTCCGCAGACTAGTGCACCGCAGGATAAAAGTAGGAACTTTAGAGCTGACCCAGCAGGAGGTCCAGAGAAACCCACTCCCGAACCACAAAGGAAAGGGTGTAGCGGCAGTAGTGATCTGTGCGGATCCAGGGGATGACGAAGGAGAGAATCCGGCCTTGCCTGCCGCAGCAATTACCACTTTGCAACAGAGCTCCAAATTCAAAAACTTATTCGATCAACTAGGCCTCACAACAAAAGAAAGAACAGTAGCTACCGAGGCCCTAGTAAGCATTGCCTCCGGGGCAGGGGTGGAATGTTTGTCAGCGGAAGTCCAAAATGACAGGGCTCTCTTTCAGGAGTCAACCGAAATAACCTTCAGTGATGAAGATATGGAAGTGGGGTATCCAGACCACCGAAGACCTCTCTATCTTGCGGCATCCATAAATCAAATCCCCATAAAGAGGGCTTTAATAGACACGGGCGCTTCCGTAAACCTCATCCCGTTAAGCACTCTGCAAGCTGCGGGGATTTCAGAAAGAAAGATCCAAGGGTGCCCAATGGAAGTAACAGGATTCGGTGGAAGAGGAGAGTACACCGCCGGCCATATCCAGTTGTGGTTAAAAGTGGGACCCATAGCTTCTCTAGCTCGGTTCCACGTGGTAAAAACGGAAGTTTCGTACCACGTTCTTTTAGGTCGACCATGGTTGCATAAACACAGATTAATTCCATCCACCTACCACCAGTGTGTGAAAGGACGGATGAACGGCAGGATGATACGCATAGCAGCGAATCACTCACCATTTGAGCAGGCAGAAGCCCATTTGGTAGAAACCATGTTCTACGATCAATGGGCTCCACCCGGGGAAAATTCAGTGTCAAGGCCACAAGGTACCTTCGTGCCTAAATGGAGAGACATCCAGGATGATCCCGAGCCTGACCTAAGGGAATTACTAGCCAGAAAAAAGAAGAGGAAGGAAGCGCCAGCCGCAGACCTAGAGAATACACCCCACTGCGTCAGGCTCCGAGGTCCTGACGGCAGGATTGTGTATAAGTTATGAAGGGGCGCGGGGCCCACGAGTGAAACGCAAGAGGGCCCCACCCAGGAGTGGCAACACAAGAACTTGACGTGTTGCGTGGTTCAAGAGAAGTCAGAAGAAGAAAGTAGTGAAAAAGAGAATGGGAAAGTTGTGACAGAAAAAGAAGTACAGATTACGGCAGAAGAAGAAATGGAGGAGGTTGACTTGGGGTCTGTTTCCCAGGGGCCAAGACCTATCCTGATTAGTGCAAGCTTGACAGAAGCAGAAAAGGCAGAATTGATGTTGCTCTTGAAAGAATTTAAAGATGTCTTCGCATGGGAATACAATGAAATGCCGGGGCTAGACCCGGCGCTAGTCGCACACACGTTGAATGTAGACCCAGAGGCCAGGCCAATAGCTCAGCCTGCCAGGACGTTCCACACGGAAATAGAAGGGCAAATAACCAAAGAAGTACAGAAATTGCTTGCCGCGGGATTCATCAAACCTATCCAACACCCACGATGGCTGTCCAACATCGTACCCGTGAAGAAGAAGAATGGCCAGATAAGATGTTGTGTAGACTTCAGAAACCTCAACAAGGCCTGTCCAAAGGATGAGTTTCCTCTGCCAAAAATGGACTTACTGATAGATTCTGCGGCAGGCAATGCCATGTTTTCATTTATGGACGGGTTCAACGGGTACAACCAAATTAGGATGGCACTAAGGGATGCAGAGAAAACCGCTTTCAGAACACCCATGGGCAATTTTTATTACACTGTAATGCCTTTCGGGTTGAAAAATGCGGGTGCCACTTATCAGAGAGCAATGACGGCCATATTTCATGACATGATGCATTGTGAACTGGAGGATTACGTAGACGAAATAGTAGTAAAGTCAAGGAAAAGAGAAGAACACTTCAAAGTGTTGAGGAGGGTATTCGAGAGGTGCAGAGCTTTCAAACTAAGAATGAAATCTCTCAAATGCGCATTCGGAGTGTCCTCGGGGAAATTCCTAGGCTTCTTGGTTCATAGCAGGGGAATAGATGTTGACCCAGCCAAGGCTACGGCCATTGCAACCATGAAACCTCCGAGCACGGTAAAGGAATTAAAGAGCTTCTTGGGGAAAGTCTCGTACATTCGAAGATTTATCCCCGGGTTGGCATCAATCACCGCCGCTTTCACTAAGCTGCTCAGAAAAGGGCATGATTTTGAGTGGGGGGAATCGCAGCAGGTAGCCTTCAAAAGGCTACAGCAGATCATGATGAACCTCCCCACAGTGCAGGCACCGATTCACAAAAAGCCACTGTTGCTATATTTGGCTGCCAATTCATATGCCATTGGAGCGTTGGTTGCCCAAGAGGATGGGGGCGGCACTGAGCAGCCCGTATATTATATCAGCCGCGCCTTGAAGGATGCAGAAACTCGATACCCGAGGGCAGAGAGGGCATGCTTAGCCATTGTATATGCTTCGCAAAGGTTGCGCCACTACTTCTTGGCCTATGAGGTATGGTTAATGACCAAATCCCACACCATCAAGGCTTTGCTACAGCAACCAATCCTCTCTGGCAGGATATCCCAATGGTTGCTACAATTATCCCAATATGATTTAAGAATGGGGACGCCTCGGGCGGTAAAAAGGCAGGCTATAGCAGACTTATTGGCACAATTTCCAGGTGAGGAAGAGTTCCCACTGGATGATGGAGTCCCTGGGGAAGTGGCCACGGCAGAAGGAACCGAAGAGCAATGGGTAATGAAATTCGATGGGTCCTCTACCGCCCAGTCTGGAGGGGTGGGAGTAGTTCTATACCATGAGGAAGATAAAGCAGTGGCACTGTCATTCAAACTGGAATTCCCCTGTTCGAACAACACCACGGAATACGAAGCCTATCTAACCGGGCTGGCCACGGCTCTCGAAATGGGAGTTAAACACTTGAGGGTGTTAGGCGATTCAAATTTGGTGGTCTGTCAGGCCAACGGGAGTTTCTCCTTGAAAGAGCCAAGCCTAGCCCCGTACAGAGCAATGGCTCAGAAAATGGAGGAAAAGTTTTCAACTTTTGAAATAGAGCACGCTCCCAGGAATGAAAATCGGTTTGCGGACGCGTTAGCTGCGCTGGGATCTCAGATAATGTTTGAAGGAAATAGCACCCAGGTAGAGGTCAGCAAAAGGAGAGAATCGATAATTGATACATTGAAAGAGAAATTCCAAGAGGAACAGTGTGACGAAGACTGGCGGTTTCCCATAAAGGAAGCTCTGACGAATGAAGATGACGCCGCAGGACTGAAAGTGCTAAAAGACTACGCACTAGTAAAGGGGGAGTTATACCGCAGGATGCCAGGTGGGGTCTTGGCCAGATGTGTAAGACCAGAAGAGGCCCAGAGAAAACTGAAGGAAGTGCACGACAAAACTTGCGGATCCTGCGGAGAAGTCAGCCTTTACCGCAGGCTTCAAAGGGCAAGCTTTTATTGGCCAAACATGAGCAAAGATGCGGATCGAGCCCAAATTCAGTGTGGGGCTTGCCAACTTGCGGCAGACAGAGAGGAAAGTTACGTTGTGTCCGCCTGCGAAGACTGGAGAAGCCCATTTATCCAATACCTGACAGAAGGTATCCTGCCGCGAAAGCAGAGTGAGAAATATAAACTCAAGCGGCTGGCGACACGCTACTTCATGCACGATATGGTCCTCTTTAGAAAGGGGTATGATGGGGACCCCTTAAGGTGCCTGGGCCCTGAAGAAGCAGAGAAAATGGTGAAAGAAGTACACTCAGGAGAGTGTGGGGACCACCAGGGAAAAAAAAGACTTTACAGGTGCCTGCTGCAGATGGGTTACTACTGGCCTGCCATGAAGAAGGATACGGCAAAATTTGTAAAAAAGTGCCACAGCTGCCAAGTACAGGCCAACTTAATTCACACCCATCCGCAGAATTTGCACAGCATGGTAACCCCATGGCCCTTCCACACTTGGGGGCTTGATTTGGTGGGACCGGTTAACCCACCGTCACGAGGATATATATGGATATTGGTAGCTACGGAATATTTTACTAAATGGGCAGAGGCAGTGCCTCTTCGCAAAACCATCGGAGGAGCAGTGGCAAATTTCATCAAGGAGAACATAGTAGTGAGGTTTGGGGTACCCCACAGAATCATCAGTGACAATGGAACACCTTTTGTCAACAGTGAAGTAAGAAGGATGTTAGAATTCTATCAAGTTAAGCATCACCGGTCATCACCTTACTACCCTCAAGGGAATGGGCAGGCGGAGGCAACAAACAAAACCCTTATAAAAATTATAAGTAAAATGAGTCAGGAGTACACGGGAGGATAGGCAATGCACCTGCCAGACGCCCTTTGGGCTTACCGAAAATCGCCTAAGTCAGCCACAGGTTTTTCACCTTTTTCCTTGGTCTACGGGACTGAAGTGGTGAGTCCAGCAGAAGTAATGACCCCGTCTCTGAGAGTCATGAAAATGCAAGAAAAGGGAGAAGAGGAAGAAGAGGTCTTTACGGCAGAAAGGTGTGAAGATCTGGAGGGACTTGACGAAAAAAGAGAACAAGCCCAGGAACGCAGCCGTAGATATCGGCAAAAGATGACTGAAGCTTACGGCAGGATGACTAGAGAGAGAGTGTTCGTGGGAGGACAGCTTGTTTTGAAAGTAGCAGACTATGTTAGGAGAGGCTTGGCAGGACCATCCAAATTTGCACCGAAGTGGGAAGGGCCCCTTGTGATAAGGGAAGCACACCTAAGTGGGTACTACCGTCTGACTCAGATGGATGGCAAAGATTTAATGGATCCGATCAACGGGAAATGGCTGAAGCAGTATTATGCCTGAGGAGGAAACTTACATGATTGCCTTTTTTCCTTCCTTCATTTTATTTCCCTTATGTTTCCCTTTTACCCTATCATTTTTCAAGTGACTATGTCACAACATGAAATTGTAATTTTGCTTTTGGCAGGATGTAATGAAAAGCATCAAGTATTATCATCAAATGTCATAGCAAAATGTAAAGTGTAGCGTCACAAAGATAGGTTACAAACCCAGGTCATGGCAAACTAGCCAAATAAGTGCTACAACAAAATATAATGTAATAAATAGAGTCATAAGCTAAAGGAAACAACGGAACAAGGTAAAAACAGCATCAACGAAGCCCGGAAATAAGAGACTGATCTCCAAAACGATCGGACCCACCAACACTGGAAAGAAGACGCTCACGATGGCCCTCCAAGTCTGCCACCTCCTTTCTCAAGATCTCAAGGCGCGAGTCAATAGCATCAACAGTGGGTCGCACTTTCCTCGTGAAAACAGCTCGAGCAATCTCTCGAAGATAATCCAAAAGGAACTCCACGGCAAAGCCTACGCTGATAAGCTCCTGCACTGCAGCCCTCCACTGCAAAATCCTCTCGGTAGAGACAGTGTCAACAAAGCTATGCTCTATGTCATTCAGCACACTCCCCAACATCTTCAAGAAATGCTCTCTAACAGAACGACCGAGTCGAAAGCCCTGCATGAAGTCACCACGGTTGTCATAGATCATCACCAGATGAGAAGCACAGTCCTCTGGGACTCTAAAGCCATGAAAGTCCACATAAGGAGGGCCGGAGCCCCAGAAAGCTGCAGGATCAAGGTCATTGACCTCAGGCTGGTCAAAATGGGTGAAGAAGGCAGCAGCCTCGTCCTCGGAACCTGGAAGGGTGGCGGAACTACTACCCGCTTCAAACTGGAATGGGGCTATAGGAAGAGATCCTACCAAGGAAAAACACAAAGCATGAGACGAGGAATTAAAAAGGGAAAAGGGGAAAGGAGCAAACCCACGGGGAGCAAATGATAAAGAAAATAGACAAGGAAGAAAGGAAGCTTACCAGAACCAACATCAGTGGGGGCTGTGGGGAGAATTGAGGCAGGCACAGAAGGGACAGCGGAAACTGACACTGTAAAAAGGGTAGAAGATGGTGCAGAGAATACGGCAGGAATGGGTGATGGGGGCGTGGCAGGATTAACTACCGCAGGCGTCCCTGCGCTGACCGCAATGCCTAGCCCTTCAAAAGTCTCTGTGCACAAAGGAAAGCAGAGATGCAAATGAAAAAAAAGAGGAGGGGAAAGAAGAGTGGGCCCAGTGAATAAAAAGGGAAAAGCAAGTCCAACAAAAGAAAAAGGGGGGAGTGGGGACATACCCATAATAGCCTCGGGTGGGGCATCCTCTTCCTCCTCGGACTCAGAAATCCTCCTCGGTAGCACGGGCTCACTATCAATATCGTCAAGAGTGTCCTCGGACTCCTCGGAAGACAGATCAACATCGGGTCCGCGAGTGGCCGAGCTGGGAATGGAAGAAGGAGTGATTACTAATGAAGAACCATCCTTCGCGGCCTGAGACAGAGTCGCAAAAGGATCACTGGTAGAGAGGACGAGAGGAGCAACGGGTGAAACAGCCTCGGTCTGAGTCATGGCAGGAGGAGCAAATCCCTGTGGAGAAATAGGCATCTCGGCTGAAAAGGGAGTGGCCTCACTAACCCCCTCAGTATGAGTACCCTCTCTGGGTACCAGTCCGGTAGGAGGGCTAGGAGTTTCGGCAGGAATCCCAGGTGCAGCAGCTGGAACAATGGACATCTGGGAAGCTTCACCAACCCCGTCAAAGGAATCTGCCACGGGTGTGCCCATGGAGGCGGGCAGCTCCTCGACTGAAGGACGATAGATGGAAAGGGGCTCGGGCTGACCCTGGAAAGCAAAAGAAAGAGAAATGCATTTATACACGTGGTAAAGAATAAGGAAACCTACGGCTAATCCAAACAAGTGAAGGCATGTGGCAGATGAAATATATGTAAAAAATAATAATAATAATAATAATAATAATCATAATAAAGAAGAGGAAAGAAGGAAATAAAGGAGATTACCTCGAATTTAGGCTCGTCAAGGTCAATGGGATGAGCAGATGACGTGTCTTCCTTATGCTTAGACTGCAAAGAGAGACAAGAGGCAGTATTAAGGAAAGGAACCAGTAGGCGTGACATGGGCTTACCGCAGGCAAGTTAAAATCAAGACACAAAAGACAAAAATGTATGTAACATACCCTTCGCTCAGTAGCAGGCATGGGATGGGGGGTTGTTTTCCTCTTGCTACCCCGTGTCCTGCTAGAAAGAGGAGCATCCGTGGGTGGCCGTGAGGCAGCAGGCTTGGACTTGCTTGCAGGCTTGGGTTTGGCAGGAGTTTTCTTAGTTGATGCAGGAATGTTGATTACCTTAACTTTTTTCTCCCAACCAGGGGGAAAATCGCCTGCGAGCCAACACCATCCCTTTTTCTTCTCGTCCCACTCAAAGACAGCAGAGTGGCTCTGTTTCTCAACATAATCTAAAACTGACCTGGAAGGCAAGAGCAGCCGAGGGTTGGGGGATACTAACATACTCAGCCCGTCAGGTGGAATAAGGGAAAAGCCACGACTGCCTACCAACTCTTGCCCAAACGAGGTCATCACTGCATGCCAATAGCCATGCATGGCAGGAGTGCAAAAACCCTCTCTCGACGAGCCAGGAATGGTAACTGCACTAAAGCGTGATCTCCAAAAGTCGTAAGCAGTCTGCCGCAGGAAAGGCCGGACAGAAGTAGGAGATTCCATGAGATAAGAAAGGTCATCGGGAATATCCTGGTCCAGCCCAAACTGCCTCCTCACCCGGTTGGCAGGATAGTGAACAAATCTAATGCCCTCATCAGCCAAGTAAGGCAGCCATCCGACATTGGTAGCCGCCAAATACGTGATCCCTACCTTATCAAAACCAGTCAAAGGAGTGGTGGTCCCAATAACATCAGCAAACAGACCCATAGCAGAATCAGTACATGTGTAACCCCTACCCAAATTTCTGTAAGCCCTCCAAGTAAAACCAGTACCGCTATCAAAAGACTCAACAACTGAGTGACCAATGGGCTTCAGACCAGACCAACGAAAAGCTAAAGGGAAATCGGATTCAAACCTGCCGCAGAAGTCAGTGATCACCCGCGGACATGATTGGTACTTCTCTCTCGCGAAGCGAACAGGCCTACACTTCGCCAAGTATTGAGCGCAACGCTCAAACAACAACTGCTGTAGGATAGTGCTGTGTACAGAAGAAGCAACTATGTGGCAGGAACCAGCTTGACTCTCGTCACTCCGCAGGATGTCCAGTTGCACATATAAATGCCCCAAAAACATGGGGGCCAGCGGCAGACTAACTCCGGTAGATATCTTAATGGCCAAACGGAAGTACAAAGGCTTGATAGCGTAATGGGGATGTGAACCAAAAACGAACTTGCTAAGCCAAAAGGCAACAAAGGCCGCGCGGTGGGCAACAACGGAAAACTTAGAGGAGGAACTAACCCAATATGATAACTTAGCATTCCCCGCCATCCTCTTTCTCAGCTCGGCCTCAATGGCCTCTTCCTCCGGAGAAAGCTCTATGGTGGCCGGATCCACGTCACCAAGGATTGGCAAAAGAAGTTGGTTGGCCACGTCCTCAAGGGTCACGGTCAGTTCGCCGCAGGAGAAGAAGAATGTGTGAGTGGTGGCACACCACCGGCGAACCAAGTGACGGAGGTTGTAAGTGTCCCGAAAATTGGAAATACTCTGAGATAAAACGATGGATTTCAGAACGCCAGCCTGCTGCAACAAACCCATGAAAACCGAGTCCGATAGCTCTCGGTCAACCCACTCCAAGGCGGTTCCTGACCCAAACAAAAAATGAATCGGCACCGGAAGAGAGACACCTTGTCGGATGACCAAATCGGAAATGGAGGAAGACACCGGAGCCCAAGAAATGTTGGGGTTTCGTCTGCACATAGAAAGCCACACACGGCCTGGCGGCGGCGGCACGTAATCGTCGGGAACTTCAGGAAAGAGAGGATCAGGATTGTACCAAGGGTCGATTAGCGGAGCGCACTCGCTGTTGGGGTCGCGCGGTGCGTCTTCCTCGCCGGAATGACTGGAGTCGGAGTACATAGCCTCCTCGCCGATTTCTTGCCCGGCGAGAGGTTCAGAAGCTTTCCCTTTCCCTTTGCGGCGAGAAGAAGAACCTGTGCTTTTTACCGGCGCCATTGTGCGATGGTTCGATCTGAGCAAAAAGGATAAAGGTGTTTGAAGAGAAGAAGGCGACAAAGGAAGAGGGACAGACACGGTTTTTTGGAAAAGATGGTGTTTATGAGTAATTTTCGAAGGGACTCTCTTTTTAAATACATGGGTAATTAATACTGGCCTGAAGGAAGGCGACTGATCAGCCATCGAAAGAAGAATGAAATAAATGAAACGGAAGCTGTGTCTTAGAATAACTGCCATTCTGGGAAAATCGAAGAGTCAGCACTGTTCACCGTAGGAAAAGAAATATAAGTACACGTGAAGGGGTCCACAGTTTCAAAAAAGCCCGCGAAGGAAAAGAAAGAAGGGAAACACAGGACAGAAAAGTCTTTTATTCACATATGGACCGCAGTAACGTTCCATATGTTCAGGGGGCTAAATGTTGAGGGTCATTTCTTCGAAATAGACAAGGAGTAGACCGACCCAACGACACAGGCAGCAGACCAAGCTAGAAAACCATTTGGCCCAGGTGGCAGAAACGATGGATCACAGGCCTATCAATACGAATGAATGGGTCTTGAGGAAGTAAGTGGGCCTAAAAAGCCCAGAAAGAGAGAAAATGGCACCCATGGTTAGTATGTGTTGTAAAAAAGAAGAGAGAATGGGCTGCGACAGGCCCAAGGTAAAGTAAACAAAGAAAGTAGGAGATGATGGCAAGCCCATGAACCCCAAGGATGAGAATGAGGAAATTGGGCCAGGGAAACCCAATTAAGTTAGTAAAAGACCATGGGATGCGGAGCTAATAAACGGACCAAGGACGTCCGAAGAAATGGGCCGGAGAGGCCCAAGGGAAGAAGGGACATGAGAGCCCATGAACGAGAACACTAGTGGCCACCATTGATTGGGTCACTGGGGGAAAGAATTGGAACGGCAGGCCTGAGAAAAGGCCCAGCAGGAAGAAATCACCGCGGCAGGAAAGGCTAAATAATGCGGAAAGAAAAAACAAAGGTAATTAAACGAATTGGGCTGAAAGGAAAACAAAACCCAAACACTGAGTAAAAGCCCAGACCTTGAAGGAGCAGGAAATCAGAATAGCAACTCGAGAAAAGGCCGGAAACGGGCGGCAGGCGAGCAAAGTTTTCAGTCCACGGCAAATGCATGAACTGCAGGCAGGATTCAGACGTAAACACGCGCAAGGCCCAGGCATCGCCAGTCTGTACCCAGCCAATACAGGACATTGTGGGGTCATGGGTCAGAGGTAAGAGGGCACGGTTTGGAGGTGGGGAGAGGGGAAGGCCTGTTTTAAGGTTCCTGCTCAAGCTCTTTTAGGGGATACGTCCTGCTGGGATGACATACCACCCAAAAGAGGCAATGTTGAGTAGGAACCAATAGGTGCATGCCACGAGGGATAGAGAGAGAAGAAACATCACCGCGGCAGGCAAAATGCCGCGGCAGACTAACGGACAAAATGTCTGTACCTGTAACAGGGGAACCCACAGAAGGAATAGTAATGTCGGCAAGTACTCCCAGACCAGACAAAAACGGTTGGAGGGTAGAATAGTAAAAAATCCACTCACGGCAGGCGCTATAAGAAGGGAGCCTCTGCCGTGTACAAAGGGGGGACTAAGGCGTGAAAGGAGAGGTAATACAAAAGAAAAAAAAAAAAACTACTCTGTAACACACCTAGCAAAACAGGGGAAGCACAACAAAAAAAGGAAAAACCATGAAGGAGGGAAATCACTAAGAAAAACGAAAAGAAAGAAAGCAGAGAGAAAAAAGATAAAAAAAAAGAGGAGTGAGAGTTAGTGGCATGCACCGATAGGTTTCTTCCCTTCTCTCCCTCTCAAATCCCTGTTCTCTTCCATATTCATTTCGGGTATCGACCATTTGGGCCCACTTCGTTCAAACCCATTAACTTCACAGCGGGATTTCCTTTCCTCAGAGGTTAATGGCGTTGAGAAGAGGTGTTCTTCCTCTTGGGCTTTACTCTTGCGAACGAAACCAAACTTGTTCCATGTCTATTGATTAATTCTATCACTATTCTCCTTTACTATTTATTTAAGGATTGTTAAACATTATTATGGTTATGGATTATTTTATTATTTCCCATTAAAACTGTTATCTGGTCATTCCAGAATGTGTGTTTCTGTTCATCAATAACATCTGCCCGCCGTAATCATTTTTTTTGCACCGCTCTGCCTGCTGTAAGCTTTTTTGTGTGTCAACTCAGCCTGCGGTAAAGCACTCCCCCGGCAGACGAGGCATAGTTCGCGCACAAGGCAGGCCAAGTTGAGTTCCATTTGGTCTGGTCTCGACTCCTGCAACCCAGAACATTTGGGCCTACGATCACAAAAGGGCAGCCCAGCCCAACATAGCAAAAAAAGGCCCTCACAATACTTTATTTAAAAATAAGATAATGATCTAAAAAAGAAAATAAAGTAGAGGAACAAAATAGGCACTTTAAGGTTCTCAAAAAGATAAAAACTTCATTAAAAAAAAAATGAATATTATGATTAAGAATTCTCGTTCATATTTAATATTTACCCACTATGTACATAATGAAAAGAACAAATTTAGAACTAACTATGGTTGTTGCAAAACTAAGATTCTAGTTTTGAAAAAATCATTTGTAGTAATGTATTTTTAGATATATATGTATGTATATATATAATATTTATAAAATGATTCCCTTCTTTAAACTAGATTTTTATGTAGTTTAGAAATACTTCTAAACTTTAAGTTTAATAGGGAAAAAACTTCTGCTGTTTATCCTTAAAAAAAAAAAAAAAAAAGGAAAAAAACTTGAGAATAATTTAGTAAAAATATATTTCTAACTCTATTTAAAATGCCTACAAAATAGGACATTCTCTTACTAATCCATGTCTTCAAAAAAAACTTATCCATAAAAAAAAAAAAAAAAAAAAAAAAAAGGGTTTCATCACACGTGCAAAGCACGTGTGATAAGGCTAGTTTGTGTGTGCATATATCATACAACTTGAACTTTGCTACCTTAAACCTCCAAGCACTTTTTGAATTGCAATGTACTATCTTTCTATAACAGCATACGTATGGTATGTCTCTCAAAAGAAAAAAAGGTATTAATAATGTGTTCAAGAGTCATCAACTTAAATGATCAAAATCCCTTTTTTTGTCTCTCTTGTGTGTGTGTTTGTTTCTAAAATAATAATAATAAAAATAAAAATAAAAAAATAAACTTAAATGATGAAATCTTATTTTCTCAAAAAAAAAAAAAATGATGAAATCTTATTGGATAGAAAATTAAAAAGGAAATAACCTTGGAAAAGTGATAGGATCACAAGGAATAAAATGCCACGAGTTGATATTTGGCCTCTTGAGCTCACACGTGTGAATATGTTTACTTGTCTTTTGGGTAAAATTTCCTTCTTTTTTTTATTTTTTTATTCTTTTTTATTATTTTTAAATGATAAGAAAACTAGAGGCAAGCAACACGTGGGTAGACGGGGTCTCCTTCCGCTAAACCTAAAACTCGACAATAATCTTTGTGCCTTTGGCATCTTGAATTATTTTGAAGAGAGAATTAGAATGTGTTCATAATACAACTTGACCATGAAACTTTTCTACTTTGGAACATCAAACAAGGGACAACAACAAGAACACAAGTAATTAGGATGATAAAAAAAAAAAAAAAATTTAGTTTTTTTTTTTAAATTAAAAAAAAAAAAAAAAAAAACAAAAACAAAAAAACTGAGTGGTCACTGGTTGAAACCATTTTAGTGATCGATTTTCAAATTTTTGATACATTTTCAGTTTTTATTTTTTTTTTTGTGTTTGCACATTCTTTTTGATAAATTTCAGGTATTTCACTTTTTTTTTTTCATATTTTACTTTAAATACAATATATTCCCAATATGTGTCTAAATTCTGAACCATATTTTATGATATTAGATTTGTTTTTAATTAACAAAACCAAGATCGAATATCTTGATTATTGCTACTGGTGTTTCAATGACGATGATTATTATTATTCTTGTTATTATTATTATTATTAGTAGTAGTAGTAGTAGTAGTAGTAGTAGTAGTAGTAGTTATAACATGAAATAAGGATATATTTAAATCTTAGATGTCTCCATTTGAAACACAATTTGTGACAAAGTGATTGAAATTGATAGTTGATTTACAGACTTTTAATGTTTTAATGATATTTTAATCCGTGATTATGTCTCTCTCTCTCAAATTCAATACATAAAATTTAAAATAAATTTTTTTTTGAGAAACAAATTTAAAATAATTTGGTTCAATTATTTACCCGATATATACTTTATAAAAAGAATAAGGTATTCATCTAAAAAAGAAAATAAAGCAAAGAAACAAAATAGGTACTTTATAAAAAGCACACTATACTTTATGATTAAGAATTCGGATTCAATTATTTAACTAATATGTACGTTATGAAAAGAACTGTTTTAGATGGTTCACTAACTATGGTTGTTGCATAAGTAAGATTCTAGACGTTTTATGGCTTTGTGAAAATCATCAGTAACAATAATTTCTTTTTTTTAGATTAATTGTTAGTTTTATAATCGCTTAAACACATGTACATGTTGATGTTTGGCATTATGTGCTCACACGTTGCCTACATACTATATATATATATATATATATATATTTGATAAATTCCTACATACATACTAGCCAGCAATTAAATGCATTCCATGCCACATGTCACAACCATGCTCTATCACATAGAAATGGATTCCACCCAAAGGCTGTTATTGAGTACTCTAGGAGTACACTCCCTCCCTCTCACAAAGAAATGGATCCCATCCACCATGGGGCCCACACTTATATGAAAGAGAAGGAGTATACTCTTGTAGCACCCAATAAATTTATGTCATACTACCACGATAACACTATGCCACATCAATAGTGACTTGTCGTCATCTTAGGCTGTGTCAACACATGTCAATATGCACTGTCAACAACCATGATTATTGCATTGATTGGCACAATGAGGCCCACCTTTATGTGAAAGAGATGGAGTATATTCCCATAGCACCCAATAGATTTCCATCATGCTACCATGATAATGCTACACCACATCAATGGTGACTTGTCATCACATTAGGCCGTGTCAACACATGTCAATATGCATTGTTAACAACCATGATTATTGCATTGATTGACACCATTGATTGTTGCGTTAATTGAAAGCATTGATTGTTGAATTTTTGTAGGGACAATTATTTATTCACATTATACTGTCAAAGATTTACATTGTAGATGTTAAAATAAGATTTATATTGTAAACAAAATAAATGTCTACAATATTGCAAAAAATTTATAATATTGTACACACTTAAATTAAAGTGTACAACTTTGTACATATTTATTTAGTTTATAATGTAAATTTTACATTGATAATGCAATGTAAATTAATTATTTTCCTTTTTCTAGTGAGCAATTGTTTCCATTTGGGGCACTTTTCCACTTGATTTTCCAGAGAATTCTAGATTTGAGGTCGGTTTGTTTTGGTCCAAGGCTTCGTGAATCGCATGGAAGGAGCTTTATTGAACCGAAACTTTGCATGTAGAAGAAGTCAAGTCAAGGAGAGGAAAGGCATGCAACTTTTCCTCTTGAATTGGAAAATCACGTCCGCTTACCATCTGGGGGCTACAGTACTCTATTTTAGATTGTTCAATTGGTAGGAGACTACGATAAAGTTCTATAATATAAACACAAGTTGGCTTTATCATATTCCTTCTTTTGACGAAGTAAACCCATGCACATGGACGTTTGATTAAAAGAAAAAGAAAAGCACGACTTGTCGGAGACTCGGAGGCGACTATCTATACTGGAAAGTAATATATGGTTATTTTCCACCAAGGATTTTTTTTTTTTTTTTTTAAAGTTTAGTTATAGCCAACATATATCGCTCTATGAATCTAGACAAGTGGTCTTAGAATTTCACGAAAACATATAATATACCATAAAAGTTGGGTTTAAAAATTAAAAGTTGTGGTTGCATCAAACAGCTATTTTCTCTTTGTGACAATTGATTAAATTATTATTAATTAGGATAGTTTACTTTAGATAAAAATCTAATAGTTAAGTTTAAAAAAATTTGAAATTCTACTTCAACTATAGTTTAGGTTGGGCAAACTTCAATTGAAAATTAATATAATTTGCATTTTGAATGA
The DNA here is from genome assembly GCA_032727855.1 of Quercus ilex subsp. ballota. Lineage (NCBI taxonomy): Eukaryota > Viridiplantae > Streptophyta > Magnoliopsida > Fagales > Fagaceae > Quercus > Quercus ilex. The sequence continues at coordinate 16,212,702 of CM064918.1, read as the reverse complement.
AATCTACAAACAACAACTGTATTATAGTGTTTTTAAAATATATTTTTCTTTTTTTATAGAATTTTTAGTCCGTGCATTGGATGAGATTACTAATCTCTTATCACGTCCAGCATGCACAAGGTGTGAGTCATGGATTATGTGTAAAGGTTGAAAAAAAAAAAAAAAATCATTATGTTTGTATGCTAGTCGCGACCTAGTAGGTTGTGAGGAGGTCGCAACAACCTTTCTTGGGTAGCCCTCATCCTATTAAAAATAAGGACTTAACATTCATTAATAGTACAATGGTCTAAATATAGAATAAAATTTAAATTTAATTAAAGTATATATATAAAATAATTATGTTTAAAATTTTGAGTTTTTAATACACACATTGATATCGTGAAAGCTTAAAGAAAGCACACACGATACTTTTTTAGATGAAATAGAAACTAAACTATTAGTTTATGGTAATAAATCTCGAATCTATGACGAGTCCATTTAATCCACAAGATGATAATTTTTGGGAATATGATAGAGAAAGAAATAGACAAAGTCTAAATTTTATTAATCTGAAAATTGAATTGTCTTTGAAGGCTACAATACGTTTAAAAAGTACAAAGAAAGCCTATGGCATCTAGGAAAACACACAAAACTCTAATTTGACTAAACAGCATTAAAAGCCCCCAAAAAACAATGAAGTAAATGTCTTAAACCTAAAATAATAAAAATTACTTAAAAATACCAAAATTAATAAATTACAAAAATTAAATAGTAGATTCTATCCTACATCTCTCTCTCTCTCTCTCTCTCTCTCTCACAAACACACACACACACACACACATGAGAACTTGTGGGATAGTTGTTTATTGCTTTAATTCGTTATAAACAAAATGAATAGAGTTTAGCTACATATTTGGTTGTAGCTTTAGGCTACAAACAATAGGAAAATGACATGTCTTTCTATCATATGTAATATACATGACTCACTTAAAATGATATTATACAATCACTTAATTGTGGTTTGATGAGTCATATATTGCATTGCACATGACAAGAATACATGCCTATGATCTTCTTATTATTGATAGTAGCCTAAGATTACAACCAAGTTTATAGGCCAAATTTAAAATAAAAAATTTTAAATATTTTCCTTGTAATTTATGAAACTGAATTTCGGGGTTTTTCTATGATATAGGTTCAACTGGTCTCTCTCTCTCTCTCTCTATAAAAGATTAAAAAGTTAAAAGCAAAAGTTAATGAATGCCCCCCTAAGGGTATTGGTTTAGGATTTTTTTTTTTTTTTTTTTTATAGAAAATTTTTATGATAAAAGAAAAATGTAATTGATTTTTTTGATAGCTATTTATATTTCTTATAAAAGTAGTATAAAAAAATTTCCTAAAAAGGTTAATGTGGGGCCCGAGGGCCTGGTGACCTCGGCCCACTTTACGTCCGGCCCATGGCCCATACCGAGGAAGAAGGTTCGTCCGAGGAAGATGCGTGGGAGCCTACACTTTAAAAACCCCCACCGAGAATAACCCTGTCCTCGGCAGACCGAGACTAGCTTCAGATGGGGAAACAAGCCTAGGACAGGTTGTCACCTCTGCACTAAATGCGCTCACCTAACCCTCTGGCCGCACTAATGGAGATGTGACTCTTGGACAGGGCAACCTTGATTATTATGAATTACTTGAGTACTGATAGTGCTATTGATGGGACGGAGAGTCAGAGGAAAAACGCATGGATGATCAACAGATGGAAGAGAGAGATGGGAGAAAGAGGACTATATAAGAGGGACCAATAGAACAGTAAAGAGGGGGAGGAGAAAAGAAAAAGGAAGCTCCTCGGACCAATGCCGAGGAGCAATTTTGAGAAGGAATTTAAGTGCACTGGCCTTCAATGGTGATGGGTTCATGGTTAGGTTCCGTTTGCTTGTAAGGGCTAATTTCTTCAACCCACTCTTTAGAAATGTATTGTTTGGGGCCTACAGGATTATTCCCCTCCTAATTTTAGAGGGTCCTTACAAATTGAGTCCCTATAATTGGCGCCGTATGTGGGAAGAATTTGTGCACTAGCAGGCGCAACGGACGATCGTCCCTAGGTAGTCAATTGACAGAAAGTTCACAAGAAAGCGTAAAAAAAAAAAAAAAAAGGCACCATTGCAGAAAAGTAGAAGATTCAAAGGAAAAGAGAAGAAAAATAGCAGTATTTTATTAGATGAAAAGGAACTACAATATACAAACAAAGGCTCAGACATGCTTGTTTTAAAGCCAACTCTACAAAAAAGGGCCTAGACGGGCCTGTTTTAAAGCTAATTAAAGGGAAGGGGGCTGAGGCAGGCCTGTTTCAAGGCTACCAACAACGCCCAAGCCGGTGCGGTGGCGCTGGCGTGAAGAAATGAGCAGATGCAAGGGCACTGGGCGGCCTTTCCCTGTGATGTTCCCTTGATTCTCTTCCAGCTCCACGATGGTTGGCCGTTGGAGACAGCAACACTCGGGCACCAGACATGACGTATTCTTGCACGCTTCCACGGGCGTGGGGGCTCCTTGGGGAGGAGCGTTATGTACTTCAAGGACCTCTCTCTTGGCCGCTGTGTATGGAACCATGAGGATGACGCATAAATTCGGCCGCGCCGGAGATCTGACGCGGGCTATAACTATGACGGCTCTCGGTCGAGGAAGGAGGACTTTGGGCCTGTGCACCTTCATTCCCATCCAAGGCCGCTTCATTTCTCCAAACTCTTATCACAATTTTGGCAGGGTTATTGAGAGGGCTCTGCAAGTTGAGAGGACATGTTTCCTGGTATATTAGAGGGTTCGTGGAGCGTAGAAGGACATTTCCCCCATGTAGCCTTAAATACGGGGTGAAGATTGATAGGAATTGATGTACGCAGAATTCGAAAAGAGGATTATCGGCGACATTAATCCTGACCAAATTTCAAGGCGCCTATCAACCGTTTGATCTACATCAGTCCAAGAGATTGTTAATGAGAGCGCTCCTCGTGCGTTGAAACGTCAAGCGCGGAACGCGAGCAGTCAGGAGGCGCCTCGTAACTGATGAGGGCAGAAACTTGAACTGAAGGTGGCGTTACTGCCACGTGTAAGGTTAGAGTCCCAAACCAACCTCGCCTGGGGCACTGCGGGGTCAATGGTCCGGTCCACACTATGCCCCACTTCCGACGAGGCAGGGCCGAGGCCATCATCGCGCCAAGTATGGCCAACGCTAAGGATAATCTCCTTCGCCCAGTACCTGGGTACTAGACAGAACCAGGGTATTGCATGGTCCTCGGACTCAAACCTATGGGGAAACTATCTATTTACAGAAGAACAGAAGTGTTAGACAGAACCAAGGTATTGCATGGTCCTCGGACTCAAACCTATGGGGAAACTAACCACTTAAATATACCTGGGTACTAGATAGAACCAGGGTATTGCATCGTCCTCGGACTCAAACCTATGGGAAAACTAGCTACTTACAGAAGAACAAAAGTGTTAGACAGAACCAAGGTATTGCATGGTCCTCGGACTCAAACTTATGGAGAAACTAACCACTTAAACATACCTGTGTACTAGACAGAACCAGGGTATTGCATGGTTCTCGGACTCAAACCTATGGGGAAACTAGCTACTTACAGAAGAACAGAAGTGTTAGACAGAACCAAGGTATTGCATGGTTCTCGGACTCAAACCTATGGGGAAACTAACCACTTAAATATACCTGGGTACTAGACAGAACCAGGGTATTGCATGGTCCTCGGACTCAAACCTATGGGGAAATTAGCTACTTACAGAAGAACAGAAGTGTTAGACAGAACCAAGGTATTGCATGGTCCTCGGACTCAAACCTATGGGAAAACTAACCACTTAAATATACCTGGGTACTAGACAGAACCAGGGTATTGCATGGTCCTCGGACTCAAACCTATGGGGAAACTAGCTACTTACAGAAGAATAGAAGTGTTAGACAGAACCAAGGTATTGCATGGTCCTCGGACTCAAACCTATGGGGAAACTAACCACTTAAATATACTTGGGTACTAGACAAAACCAGGGCATTGCATGGTCCTCGGACTCAAACCTATGGGAAAACTAGCTACTTATAGAAGAACAGAAGTGTTAGACAGAACCAAGGTATTGCATGGTCCTTGGACTCAAACCTATAGGGAAACTAACCACTTAAATATACCTGGGTACTAGACAGAACCAAAGTATTGCATGGTCCTCGGACTCAAACTTATGGGGAAACTAGCTACTTACAGAAGAACAAAAGTGTTAGACAGAACCAAGGTATTGCATGGTCCTCGGACTCAAACTTATGGAAAATTAGATATTTCTGGAATGAGAAAAACGTTAGATGGGACAGAGTTGTGGTACGGTCCTCGGATGCAAACTCGAAAGACAGTTGATTATCTCATGAGACTAAGTCCAGAATAGAATCAAGGTATTGAGCAAAACATTAAAGTATAACAAGTAAAAGGAAGCATCAATTAATGAGCTAGAAGCAAACCATTGAATATATCTTTCAAATAGAAGGCATGTAGTTTCGTTACATGTCACCAAGGCGAAAAGCAAAATGAAATGAAAAAGAAAACAAATAAGAATGCCCCATGCTGTCACAACCGGGTGGTCCAACGAAATGCCTTACTCCCCCAACTCGCTGGGGGGCTTGTCTTGAAGAGCCTGTTGAAAGACTTGGATTAACTACAAGGGACCCTGACTCGGGAAAGCTCCTTTAGGAGACCCCTCTAGGGTAGCGGGGAGGGGGAGGATCTGGCGGACAGGTAAGGGCACTTCTTGACCGTTAGTTCCAACCCCCTCCAATGCTCTACGGGGTTTAGCCTCCTCAAGAGGTCTGCCAGCTGAAGATGTGTCCTTGGCAGTGTTGGTCCGACTTTCACTGGCCGCTGGTAATACAGAACCTTCCTCGGAGGTGGTGGGGACAACCTCACGGATTGCGGGGGGGTAATATACCGTTTCTGCTCTCCTAAGGTCTGACAAGGCATCAACTCCTGCTTGGTTGAGAGCTTCATTCCAGGTCTGGGAACAAAAGCGCCTGCATACTTCAGGGACTTGAGCCTTGAAGGTAGCTTCAGTTTTGGCCACCCCCTCAGCAAAGGCCTCTTCCTCCGCCTGTTCTACGGAGTGCTCTGCATCTATTCTTGCAAACTCAGCCAAATCTTTGGCCCTCACGGCCTCGTCCCTGGCATACTCGATGACACCCTTTGTCCAGACCGCCTCGGCTAACTTTTTCTTCAGGTCGGCAATGTCGTCCCTAGCAGACCGCAATTGGCCCTCGACATCATGCAAGCGCTTTGTTTGATCCTCAGCCTGCCTCATGGCCGCGACTAGGTTAGAGGCCATAATGTCCCTAGCCTTTGTCATCTCCTCAAGACTTTTAGTAGCCTTCTTCAGATCTGCCTCAGATCTCTTAAGGGTATTCGCAGCCTTCAAGAACTTATCGCGCTCCTTTGCTAGAGCGCTACCCTGGCCGTCGACGTCCTCATCCAGCCTGGATAGCCTGCCAACCAAAGTAAATACGCCGTAAAGGGGAGGGGAGGTGCCGGGTAATAAAATTCAAACGAAATAAACAAGTATCAGATGTCTTACCATGCCCAGGTATCTCTTGAGGTTTTTAGCAACCTCTGACCCCCTCATGTTCCCAAGCTCAGCCATGTCGGCGGGAAGGAGAAGGGACCTTTCCAGGGCATCGGCTACCTGAGCCCCCTCGCCTCCTCGAAAGTCCCGTATAGTAGTGTCATCCCTTAAAGGTTCTCCATGGAGCATGGCAGCGGGCAGCCAGGCCTAGGGCTCGGACGATTGAATAATTTCTTTCCCTTTTCGCTTACCACCCAGCCTCAGTTGTTTAAAGGGTCGTCAGGCTTCATCCTCCTCTGGAGAGGGATGAGATCTGCTCCCATCCACTAGGTCTTTGCCCTTGGAAGACTTTTTCATTTTTGGTTCGGGGGACTCAGGCCGAGATTCTGAGATTGGAAGGGTGTGTAAAGACCTGGCCTGCGCAGGCGAAGGCTGAGAGCTGGGTGGCGGAGGCTCAGGTTGTGACCCCATTGGCACCCCCTTCCCAGACTTGCCCTCAAGTAGGTCAAGAAGGCTGATCGGGGGCTGTCTCCTAGGACCCATCTCAGTTTGGGTATCAACCTCCGGGTTGATCAGCTCTGTCAAATACACCGAACTCGTCCTCAGGCGAGCTTAGTTCGACCACTTCCTCTCTTTCCTCCAAGCTCCCTTCCTCGGCCTCTGCCCCTTTATGGGACAATGAAGAGCCTACCAACGGAATGCCTTCCGAAATAGAAGATCCTTCGGAAAGTGCAAGACCGTCCTCTAACAAAGCAATTCGCCTAAGCCGAGGATCTTTTGGGTCGCTCTAATCTGGTTATCGGCCTTGTTCAGAAGAAGCTCCTCCCCAAGAGCGGTTTCCAAGTCCTTCTTATTGACCAGAGGAAAATGACGCTCGAAAGCGTGTGGATCTGCAGAAAGATAACCAAACCTCCTATGATCAATCAACCAAGGAAAATTCTGTGCTACAGAAAGTAGAAGACTTACAAAAATGGTAAGATTCTCCTCTGGCAAGCTCTTTACGTTGGAAAGGGGCGCTTGTTAATGTGGAAACTAGACCAACTTCAGAATATATGCACCGGAGTTCATAAGCGCGCAAATGAGGAGGCCAAGCGGTTCAAATGAATATTTATATCTCTAATTAAGGTTAACCAAATGTAATTTCCCGCCCATAAAAGCAGGAAATCCCTGCCAGGGGATTACCATCACACCATCGGAAGAGGGAAACATGGAGCCGCCGAAATTTAATGCAAATGCGCACTGAGTCTCGAAGTGCCAAAAACTTACATGTGGCAGATAAAAAGACCCCAACGCTGAAGTGGACCGAGGTTTGGCGAATCTTGTAGGGGGCCCGGGAATATTAAAATCCTCCTCCCCGTCTGAGAACACGGACAGCAGGATTTTGAGGGGCTATTATGGGGCCCGAGGGCCTGGTGACCTCGGCCCATTTTACGTCCGGCCCATGGCCCATGCCGAGGAAGAAGGCTCGTCCGAGGAAGATGTGTGGGAGCCTACACTTTAAAAACCCCCGCCGAGGATAACCCTGTCTTCGGCGGACCGAAACTAGCTTCAGATGGGGAAACGAGCCCAGGACAGGTTGTCACCTCTGCACTAAATGCGCTCACCTAACCCTCTGTCCGCACTAATGGAGATGTGACTCTTGGACAGGGCAACCTTGATTATTATGAATTACTTGAGTACTGATAGTGCTATTGATGGGACGGAGAGTCAGAGGGAAAACGCATAGATGATCAACAGATGGAAGAGAGAGATGGGAGAAAGAGGACTATATAAGAGGGACCAATAGAACAGCAAAGAGGGGGAGGAGAAAAGAAAAAGGAAGCTTCTCGGACCAATGTCGAGGAGCAATTTTGAGAAGGAATTTAAGTGCACTGGCCTTCAATTGTGATGGGTTCATGGTTGGGTTCCGTTTGCCTGCAAGGGCCAATTTCTTCAACCCACTCTCTAGAAATGTATTGTTTGGGGCCTACAGGATTATTCCCCTCCTAATTTTAGAGGGTCCTTACAAATTGAGTCCCTACAGTTAATATACAAATTCTTTAAGGGGAATTTGTAAGCAGACCCCAGCAAAGTTAAAATACTAACAATTTGAAATTAGTTATTGTGGGTTTTAATTAGCTTGATTGGTAAATTTTTTATGGTCAAATGAAAAATCTAGGATTTAAACCTTGCCTACAGTAAAAACTAACTGATGTTTTAGCATGATGATAAATAAGTTTAAATTCTATTATATCTAAAGAAAACAAAGAAGAAATTGAGCACTTAATGCAATATAAAAAAAAAATTAAAATACTTTATTCATACTGATTAATAAAATAACAATCGGCGTCCAATAGTAATGGACAATGAGCACAACATTTAAGAGTATCAATAACTTTTTTGAAACCAACGGAGGAAAACGTACAAACGATGGTTGGTAAGGAAAGTAGTATAAAAAATTTTCCTAAAAAGGTTAATATACAAATTCTTTAAGGGGAATTTGTAAGCAGAACCCAGCAAAGTTAAAATACTAACAATTTGAAATTAGTTCTTGTGGGTTTTAATTAGCTTGATTGGTAAACTTTTTATGGTCAAATGAAAAATCTAGGATTTAAACCTTGCCTATAATAAAAACTAATTGGTGTTTTAGTATGATGATAAATAAGTTTAAATTCTATTATATCTAAAGAAAACAAAGAAGAAATTGAGCACTTAATGCAATATAAAAAAAAATCAAAATACTTTATTCATACTGATTAATAAAATAACAATCGGCGTCCAATAGTAATGGACAATGAGCACAACATTTAAGAGTATCAATAACTTTTTTGAAACCAACGGAGGAAAACGTACAAACGATGGTTGGTAAGGTCATGTATGACCATAAATTACCAAGAGCATTACAACCATTATAATGACACAACAATTAAGGCTCAAATGGCTAACCTGTAGAAAGACTATATAAACCAGCTTCCAAAGACAGACAAACGTACAACTATTATGTCACTCATTCTATATTCATTACACTATATACAAATTATTTGACTTAACCATTAAAAGGCCCTTGACTGGTACCACTCCGATATCATTACATTAGAGTTCTTAGTCTTATTGTAGGTTTCATTTGGTCTTTCAAACAGTCTAGACAAGGAACTCAACTGGTGATCTTTGACATCATCACATATGTTATCAATTAATTCAGAACTATAAAATACTATCCATTACAATCTAACAAACACTCAAAACATAAAAATATCTTTTCAACTAAGATTCTATATATGTAAAAGCTCAATCATTGAAGCAGTACACTAAAAACTTTACTTACCAATGGTTACCATATATGTAAGATACCATATAACAATTGGCACACTATGCATAAATAATAATATCATTCATTTGTATTATATAGTTATTAAACATAGATTGGATGTTAATCTGGTATAAGAGTCGGGATATTCAGTAATCACTAATTTAACTAGTGGGTCATTGGTTGAACTGTATAGTTAAATAAAAATTAAGTAAATATACAAATAAGTTTGAGTAGTCATAAAATAAATATGAAAATTAAAAAAGAGGCACGCCTAAATTACTAATTAAAATTAAGTATAAAAAGCAAGCCACCTAATATAATTTAAACTTAAAGTTTCACCAATAACAAATTAACACTAGAAAATATAAAATTACAGAATTCCATAAAATCGTAGTCAAGTCTTTGCTAAATAAAATCTAATTACATTATATTTCATTATTTCTTAAAATTATAGCAATAAAAGTACATCTCAAATGCCAAAGTCATACTATGCATATTCTATATTTCACTTGTTGCTCTAATATCATAGATTACAACCTAAGCCAAAACTTGAAACTCTGTATGTATTGAAAATTCAAGCATCAACCTCATTACAAAATCTCTAGTTTTCATTATGCTCCAAATTTAGAAAACAATACTGCAATGAACACAAAAGGTAATTTTATTCAAAACTACAAAACCGGATGGGTCATATCAACTCATTCGAGTTGCACAGGTTGCGGAAAAACTATGGGATTTTTTTGGGTTTTATAGGGTCTATTTCATAAATGGTCTAGTCAAGAAACCAGATCGACTAAGGTACTGGTTCATTGGATTACTGGTCTGACTGGCCGGCTTGGGTCGGACTTAATAACTATTTGAAGTCTTAAAGACGTTATCACAAATTTGCAATAATGTATCAACTATCTAATAATTCAACAAAAACGTATCTTTACTATCATCTATAAACTTAGGGTGTGTTTGGTTCATGTAAAATATTTTCCGGAAAATAAATATTTTCTGGAAATGCTATTTTCAGGAAAAGGAAAATGTATTCAGGCTGTTTGGCTACCTCGAAATTCGTTTTACGGAAAATCAATTCCGGCGTTTGGTTCGTTCAAACATTTTATGGAAAATGCTTTCCGTTTTACGAAAAATCAATTCCCATGTTTGGTTCGGTCAAACATTTTACGAAAAATGGAATTCATTTTTTACGGAAAATCAATTCCCATGTTTGGTTTGTGGATCATTTTACGGAAAATATGAAATGCCTTACAAATTCAAGCACCTGCATTACCTAGACAAACCTGTAACAGTACAAAACTAATCATCCACTTCAACATCAAAAATAATCATCCAAATTCAAGCACCTGCATTGCCTAGACATATATGTAACAGTACAAAAATAATCATCCACTTCAACATCAAAAATAATCATTTGAATATACCCATAATATTTATATAAAAACAATCATATCAATCGTTCACCATTGGCATTACACCTCCATGGTGTACAAAAATGATACCTAATCGTGATATCTGAACAGCACAAATACATAATTTGGGCAATTATATCGTCCCAATAATACAAAAGACTACATATATAATACAATGGTAGATCAATACTAGTACTACAACAAAAGTTAATTCCTAAAGCTACCGTCACAGTCAACATGAAACAGACAAGTCAAAGTTGTGAGAACAAAAAACCATCCAACCACAGCTTTCTCAGCCTAGCATTCTTTGCTAGAAATCCCCATGCTGCCTTCTCATTTTCACAAAGATGGTCAAACGCAGTCGCGAGCATGTCTTCACTATACCCATCTGCCATCATAGCCATGACCTCATTGTAAAGAGCTGTGTAATCCACCGGGCCCCAATTGATTTCTTTCAGAGCCACAGCTATTTTTTTCAGCTGATCAGACAGATCAGTCAGCACACTATCATCAGCATTAGAAGCTGCACGCCCTCTTTTGTGGGACTTGGAAATTCCCGACCCAGTGGTGGATGACTCGACTACATTCTTCCCTTTCTCGGCCACACCTTCCTCCACATTGTCTGCAACAAACTCAGCACGGTCCCCATTGTCTGGCTCATTCTCAATATCCACGTAAGACTTAGAAAAGCCACCCGTGGTTGTGTCCTTCCCCACAACAATAGCTAATTCATCATACATCTCAATTTTTTTGTTTAGATACTTCGCATGCTTTCGATGCGCCTGTAAGGGAGAAAGGAACGTAAAATAACAATGCAATAATCACTTCTCTCATAAATTCAATATTCAATTCAATATAGATGCCATTAAATGATTTAGGTCAATGATAAACAAAAAAATCTGTTAGGGAACAGGAGACATAACTCATGATTTTGAAGATAAGTACAACAGAAAATACAATGTACAAATGCTAAGACCAGATTTTACAATAGATCCGCACATGAAAGTTATATTTGAAAAACCTTATAAAAGTAATGGAATCCTAAAAAGAATGACACTATAAATTTCATATAAAAGGCAAAAACATATATTATCATTTATATTAAGAAAATATAGTTGGAAGCCATACCATGACTTCTTCTTGGTATGTCTTCGCGTCACATGTTATCATTTTTAGGTTATCATCCCAGCCAAAGCCACTCTTCTTTCTAATAGTCTGAATAGTGGACCACATGGTCCTTAGAGTCCGCATCTGATTGTCAACATAGGAGGGGTGGCACTCAACCCCAAATTGGGCAGTTATCTCCTTCGCTACAAGAGCAAAGGAGCCTGCCTTGAAAGTGCTAGACGGCTTGTTGCCCTTTGCAGCCTCCTACGCCAGTATCCTAAGCATCGTTTCATGCATGGGCGGCAGCCACTTGAACTGCTTGCTGCTACTCACCTTCTCTTTGCCCTTTGACATTACTACATATGAATATTGTATAGTGAGAGTAGCATTGAAAAATGAGAGTAGCATTTAGTAATTACGTTCGGAATATGAACAACAAATCAAACACACATGCAAGCACGCTTATAGATGTGCACAACAGAATGAAACATGCTAACACTGGAAATAACAGTGTAATACCATCAAATAACAATTTAATGTTGAAAATACTTTTTCATTACACCACCAGAAGTCTATAGTAAATACGTTGTCTTTACAAAAAAGAAAAAAAATAAAAAACACATATTACAATCATAGAAATCTAAATAGAGTACTACTATCCACTCCTGGAATAATCAGACCACATAGCTTGGCATATCTCATCTCTCTTAGCATTCCACAATCTACTATCTTCAACGGACTCCTGACGTGATTGTGTTTCTTGTTAGGGGTCACTAGACTCTACTTGGTTCATTACATCTTCCATAATATGGTCATTGGATTCAACCCCTATAATGTGATTATGAACCACACAACATGCTAACACTACTTTCACTTGGGTTTCAAAAGACCAAAATGGTTCTGCATCCAACACTCGAAAACGTTTCTTCAACACTCCAAACCCTCGCTCAATGGTAGTTCTCAATGAAGAGTGTCGGAGGTTGAACAATTCTTGCTCATTCTCAAGAGGACAATCACTAAACTTTTTCAAGTGATATCGCACACTCCGATAAGGTGACAATATTCCATTTTTATTACCATACCCAGCATCACCAAGATAATATTTACCTACATATATTCAAAAATAAAACCAAATCACTACTATGCTTAGGAAAATGCACAATATTTATCAAACTAATAAACCTAAAAGGTGAAGTAATCGTATAATACCTTCGGGAATTGAAAATCCCCCTGGCCTAGCAAATGCATCATTTAACACACGTGAATCATGTGCACTACCTTCCCATCCAGCCAATACATAAGTGAACTTTAAGTCAAAACTAATGACAGCTAACACATTTTGCGTGGTTCCATCTTTGCGACCACGAAATCTTCCTTGCATTTCAGGTGGCACAGATGCACGAATATGTGTACCATCTATTACACCAACACAATTTTAATTTTCGACAGACATAATGGTTTAAAATTACACAAATCTTCACAATTTACAAAAATACACAAGTCGCAATATTTACCTTAAAATATGGGTAGAACCTTCTGCTATTCCTTATCTCTGGGGGTGTCTCTTCGCTAGCAGTCTTATTAGAGCTCTATATAATTTCAAGACCCCTCTAAGGACAACCTTGAAGTATCTATGAACAGTCTCAGTTGATCTATAGATCTGACTACCCATTACGCAAAACCTCACATTATAACCAATAATGTGTAAGAAAATGAGCACTTGCTCCGTAACAGACATGTGAATAGTCGGGCGTACGTGCTCCCCCTCAGTGAGGATGTGACATAAGTGGTGGAAAGCTATAGGCTTCATCCTAATTTGATTCACATAATGTCTCTCACTTCCATCCAGAATACTGTTTTATGTATTCATATCTCTCGACTGCATGATTAACATAAGGCGCCCTAGGCAGTCGTCTACATCTACACCGCAATTTCCTTAACAATACAACCCCTACAAGGAGGACAGATGCAACTGAGGCAAGAATTGCGGCTTTGGTTTTTTTCTTCATCTAAAAAATCACAAACACTGTGGTCTAAGAGGTATGTAAACAAGCATGCTATTGATTACACAGTAAATAAAAATAGCCACAAACAGAAAACATCCAAACCACATTGATAACGAGTACCAAAATTTTTATGCACATATATTTCTGTATAATTGTAACATCAACAACGTACACAATATAATACCATCACAATCAATATTTACACCTATGAACAAATCACATTGCATTCTATTTTTGTATAACTGTAACATCAACAACGTACACAACATAATACCATCACAATCAATATTTACACCAACAAATCATAGCATTCTATTTCTGTATAATTGTAACACCAACAAATCCAATATATTGCAGCATTTGTATGCATGCATCTCAAGGAAGAGATTTTTGGGTTCAAAACCTTCTAATTTTGGTGATTGGCCATATATATATATATATTGGTAGTATTGATATAAAAAAAAAAGAAAAAAGAAAAAGAAAAAAAGAGATAGACTTAATCTTCTCTGCTCATACCATCAAACTTGAACAATAATATTTTCTGCTCATATCATCAAACTTGAACAATCCAAACTCAAACCCAACAACCAACATCAAATTTCACAATTCACAGAACAACAATAGCCACATCAAATTTGTACCCAATAACCAACTCTCACAACAACAACTATTTTTACATCAAATTTGTACCCAAACCCACGGTACCCACATCAAATTTTTGCAACCCACTCAACATCAGCTACACCCAATACTCATTATCAACCAAATAAAAATGGGGAAATTTCAGTCATAGCCCAAAAAAAAGTATATATAATAATAATAATAATAATAATAATAATAAAGAAGCTAAATAAGGGGAAAATAAAAAGGGACAAAAAGAGGAATAAATGGCACTGGTGGCTTCAGCGGTGGTGGACCTCTTGTGCGACATGGTTGCTGGCCGTGGAAGGCCAATGGGTCTCAGCCATGGCTTAGCCCAGTACTAAGAGAGCAAGATGATAGAGGCATAGAGACAAGACTGCTATGGAGTTGGGTTTCAAAAAGAGATGAGGGAGGGATGAAGGTTGGGTTGTTTATGGGTTTGAGGGTGGGTCGGATGTTTCATTCTCTGTATTTTTGGTGTGTGGATCGGAGCTGTGTGGATCAGACTGAAAAATGAAGTGATGAGAGGGTGGATCGGACTGAGAAATGAGGGTGGGTCGGACCGAGAAATTTTGGAGATCAGACTGAGAAATGAGCTATGTGGATCGGACTGAGAATGGAAAAGGGAAACTCATCGTGCATGGAGAGGATCGGCTGCGTGAGGGAGAGGATCTTAAGCGTTTGGTGTCAGGGAGATGGTGGAGCTTGGTGTGACTGAGCTTGGAGAGCACTTGCTGCTTCGAATGCGTGTGAGAGAGCTCAGACGGAAATTATTTGAAGTGAAAATGAGAACGGAAATTGTTTTACGCCTTGGGTCCCTTATTTTACGATCAACACTGAAAATATTTTCAGTTTGACCCAATTTTCCGGACCAGCCAAACAACCTATTTTACGGAAAAGCATTTCTGAAATTAGTTTGAAGCCAAAACAAACACAGCCTTAAATATGTTGTCGAAGTCATGATCATAATTGATTGTCTAGTTTCTTTTTTTCTTCATTGATCCCACCAAACAGTACATGCAAGACGACTGATCCTAATCTCTATTGAAAATTTTAACTTGACCACAAGAGATAAATAAAAGAGGCGTGGAAATGAATATAAGAAACCGATGTGGGCCATGAACTATGTTGCATGTAACATGCATCTTTCTTTTCGGCCAAAAAAAAAAAAAAAAAAAAAACAAAACAAAACAAAAAGTTGTCCTGTTTCCTTATCCTTTTCTTATAAAGACGAAGACTACAAAAAAAATTGAATGTTGATTTAGTCACCCTCTTCTTTTTCTTCGTAATTCAACAACAGTTGAGATCTCCATGTATAAAAACATCATCCAGCCACACTTGTTTGATACAATAGTAGTTGGCCTCACATATCAACCGACAGATAGAAAGTAGAAACTCATGGAGATTTCTTCCTTTTTCGTCTTTTTTGTGTTGTTGTTGGTACACTGTTTAATGGCTAGCACAGCTGTGGCAGTAAGGACCAACATCACCACAGACCAATCAGCTCTCCTTGCTCTCAAAGACCATATCACTGATGACCCTTACAAAACCTTGGCAAGCAATTGGTCTACCTCTACCTCTGTTTGCAACTGGATTGGGATCACTTGTGGTGCCAAACACCATAGAGTCACTGCCTTGAATCTTACTCACATGGGTCTTTCAGGAACCATTGCTCCACAAGTGGGAAAACTAACATTCTTGTCTCATTTATCCTTCAGAAACAACAATTTTCATGGTTCTCTGCCCAACGAGTTAGCTTCTTTGCGTCGGTTGGAAGTTGTCAGCTTTGGTTGGAACAACTTTTCTGGAATGTTACCATCATGGTTTGGGTTCTTACCTAAACTTCAAGTGTTGTATGCTTACACGAACAGTTTTGAAGGCACGGTTCCAGAATCTCTAGGCAACATATTGTCACTTAAAGTACTTCATCTCAGCGAAAACAAACTTTCAGGTTGGATGCCCTCCACTATCTACAACTTTTTATCTTAAATTATTTTATTTTGATACCCAACATTTTGTCCTTTAACTTTTATCTCGAGAATGTATCTCATGCATATATTTTACCTTTGACTTTTCACAGCGTGTAAATGTTACACATTCATGAGATAATTCAAACACTGAAAAAGAAAGATGTGTATATTAATTTAATAGATACGAAAAATTATTGGTCTCATCATTCTGGTATACCCTACACCTTCCATAATTCAATCACTAGTGCACTGCCCACTCGGATAAGAGAAAAGTAATTAACGGTGGAAAAAGCAATTCCTTCCTTTTCTGTGTTCACTAACAATCACAAATAAATCGCAATCAGCAACATCCCGACCTTTAGTACTTCTTTAAGCTTCCGCTTTTTGCTGGCCTTGACCACATAAAATGGAGGGAACCTCTTTTTTTCTTTTTTTCTTTTTTTTTTTGAGATTCAATAGAGAGTACTTAATGATAAGGACATAATATCTTCAGCAATTGTTTTGAGTAATTATACAATACAATAGAGGTACAATAATAATGTATTCATTCTTCTCATATAATATAATATAATGACGATGTAAGTTCTTTTTTTTTTTTTTTTCATATTTGGTTTTCACCATTTTTTTTTTCAAGCCTAGTATATTATAATCAGTATTATACTTAAACTACTTCATAATTTAATTTGAATATAAATATATAGATCAAAACAGTAAAAAAAAAAATCAATCAATCAATATATGAACTTAAAAATTAATATAAATATAAGATATTAAAAAAATCATTTGAATGATTAAAAGTAAAATGAAAATATAAGTTAACTTACAAATATTAATAATCATATACTCAAACAATTTTATATGTTCTATGTATGCCTACTTGATTTTTTAAGATGTTGTATGATGTTTTTCGTTTGAATTAACTAAAAAGTATCATTTTTTGTTTTTTATATCTTAAATTTCATTTCGATTTATTAAAAGGTGTGCAAATTGCGAAATTTTTCAATAACTATATAGCAGTGTAAAAGATTTTATTTTTTAAAAAACAATGGCATATATAATTTGCCAAGTGGATTGGGAGAAATATTGTTATAATATACCATATTAAGTTTTTTTTTTTCTTGACTACGTTAGGAGAGTTAATATTTATTTGAAGTTTTGAGTATGGAACATTAATTTTTTTTTTTTAAAATGGAATGTATTTTATCGTATTAATTATCCAAGAAACAAAATTCACAACATGAGTACAAATCATTTGAACAATCAGAGTTCAAAGAAAATTCAATCCTACGTGACATAACTACAAATCAATTATCCATTGGTTCATTTAGCATCTCCATTGGTTCATTTAGCATCTCCCCCGTCCCAATGGTGATGCCCATGGACCCAACTTAATGTAGAAAACAAAAATGTGACATTAATATAAATCATTTGAAAATTCAAAGTATAAAGGTTCCCATGATTTCCACACAAAACAGGTATCTTGATTAAGAAAGCACGGAGATATATATGAGCTTTAAGCCAATGAATGCATCAAAGGAAGTATTACTTTCTTTTCTTCCTATACTCTCTTCTTCTCTTCTTCATTTTTTTTTTTTTCCTCTTTTTGGTTTTGCTTCTTATGAGTAATTAGAACACATTTCTATATGTCAATAACCCTTCTTCAAAATTGATTATTTTAATTTCCAAATAAAAAGCTCATGATCTATCATTAGGTAAATTAAGCCTACTAGCTCTTGATCTGTTGTATACATTATGAAATTTTGTAGGAAGGATTCCAAAAAGTTTGGGAAACTGTACTTCTCTTGAGATAATTCACTTGGACAATAACTACTTTACAGGTAAGATCGTAACCACTTCAATTTAAATATTACTTCCCTCTCCTCTCCAAGAATGTTCGAAATTTTAAAAACTTATAAGGTCCATCAAGTGTAGTTATTTAGTGTGTAGGTTTTTTTTTTGGCTAGAAATTATTTAGTGTATATGGTGTTATATATGCTCTCTTCTCACAAAAAAATAAGTCTAATCCATAGATCATGTACATGAGATTCACTTTTATGTAAGAAATTTTTTTAATACATCAGATAATTATGGAATACTTTCTCATCTAAACAGTGTGGTGAATGTTGTATACACATGTTGTAGTGGGTTGATAAAGACCACAATAATTAGAGTAGTTAGAGGTGTATCTAGTGTACCATACATATTACAACTTTACAAGTCTTAGTGTCTTGCTACATATTTCTTACAAACTGATGTATTCGTTTATGTTGATTCCTATAGATAAACATACAAGTGGAGAATTAAGTTTGCACAACGAATAGAATAAAGGCTTAACAAGCCTAAACTGATTACTAATATAGAGCAAGTAGAAAACACTAAAAGTAATACACTTAAAAGGAAATGTATAAAGGGCAGGTTTTACACCCTGGCTAAAAAATGATTATTCTTTCATTATCTACTTAGAGTGATTTGGATGAACTTTGTTGATTTGCTTATTATATAGAAAGGGCTTGTGTGTGTGTGTGTGTGAGAGAGAGAGAGAGAGAGAGAGAGAGAGAGAATGGCAAAAAGCTGACTTTAAAAAAAAAAAAAAAAAACTTGTCAAACATACTTACTTTTAAATTGTTATTCTAGATGTAGCCTTTTTATATGGTAGTTGTAATCAATTTTTCTCAAGTATTTAGGATGACTATTTTGAAGAGAATCCAAAATCTTTGAGGTATTTTGGTGGATAATGAGGTTTGAATTTGTTTCGAGTTATTGTGGCAGGTGAAATACCACAGGAGATTGTGACTCTTCCAAATCTAACAGAAGTAACCTTGGCCAATAACAGCTTAACTGGTCACATCCCAAATGCAACCTTCAACGGCTCAAACATTGAAGTCATTAGTCTATACATGAACCGGCTCTCTGGAAATCTTCCATCAAGCATAGGCCACTGGCTTCCAAATCTTAAGGTACTTTATTTATGGGAAAATAGACTAGAAGGAATAATCCCCAGTTCTATCTCAAATGCTTCTATGCTCACTGAACTTGAGCTGGGTGCAAATTATTTCTATGGCTCTATTCCTAATACCTTGGGAAATTTAAGGCATTTGGAGAGACTCAACTTAGTCAACAATTTTTTGACTAGAGAATCATCAACTCTAGAATTGAGTTTTCTTTCATCTTTGACAAATTGCGTAAATTTGACTAGTATAGTGGTAGGAAATAACCCACTTAATGGAACCCTTCCAATTCTCAAAGGAAACTTTTCTACTTCTCTTGAAGAATTTGTAGCATTTAATTGCAACATTAAGGGCATAATTCCAAGAGAAATTGGTAATTTAAGCAATTTGATGACCCTAAACCTAGAAGACAATGAATTGACTGGACCTATTCCAACTATAGTTGGAAATCTAGGAAATCTCCAAGGTTTGTTTCTTCAAAACAATAGAATCAATGGGTCAATCCCAAATGATATTTGTCATTTGAGGAAATTGGTCGATTTACATTTAAATCAAAATGAGCTCTTTGGATCAATACCAACATGTTGGGGAAGTCTTTCTTCACTTCAAAATCTGTATTTGGATTCCAACCAACTAACTTCCATACCCACATCCTTTTGGAGTCTTAGAGACATACTACGAATAAACTTGTCATCCAATTCTTTAAATGGTTATCTACCATTAGATGTTGGGAAACTGGAGCATGTAACACAAATGGACTTATCATGGAATAAACTATCAGGTGAAATTCATGCTATTAAAGGCCTATGTTCTTTGATTAACCTCTCTTTAGCACATAACAAATTCCAGGGTCCTATTCCTCAATCATTTGGTAATTTGATAAGCGTGGAACGCTTGGATCTATCTGATAACAATTTTTCAGGAGAAATTCCCACGTCTCTAATAGAACTCAAATGCCTCAAATATTTCAATGTGTCTTTCAATAGATTGCAAGGTGAAATTCCTTCTAGAGGTGTTTTTAATCAATTCTCAGCATCATCATTCATGGGAAATCAAGCATTATGTGGTCCACCCCAATTGCAAGTTCCAACATGTAAAAGAAGTTCAAAGACAACCACTGCAGTTATAGTAAGGTATATTCTCCCAACAATGATAGCAGCAATACTTGCATTATTCCTTATATTTGCTTTAATGAGAGGGCAAAAGAGGGATACAAAACGAAAAGGTCAAGGAGATTTATTACCTCTAGCAACATGGAGAAGAATAACATATCTAGAACTTGAACAAGCAACAAATGGATTCAACGAAACTAACTTAGTTGGGAAAGGGAGTTTTGGCTCAGTGTACAAAGGTACACTTTCAGATGGGACTACTGTTGCAATAAAGGTTTTTAATTTGAATATAGAAGGCGGGTTTAAGAGTTTTAAAGCTGAATGTGATGTATTGTGCAGTATTCGCCATCGAAATCTTGTGAAAATCATCAGTAGTTGTAGTAGCAATGATTTTAAAGCCTTGGTACTAGAGTACATGCCCAAGGGGAGCCTTCAGAAGTTGTTGTATTCTCATAATTACTTCTTGGATATGCTAGAAAGATTGAGCATGATGATAGATGTTGCATCAGCATTGGAGTATCTCCATCATGGTTGTCTTTTACCTATTGTTCATTGTGATTTGAAGCCAAGCAATATTCTTCTAAACAAAGATACGGTAGCACTTGTAAGTGACTTTGGCATTTCAAAATTCTTAGGCAATGAAGACTCTATGACACAAACCATGACATTGGCCACTATTGGTTACATGGCACCAGGTGATGTTTCTAATTTCCAATTCAATTTTACTTTTACAAACACACACATACACATACAAAGCTTTCTTAGAAACACATTGAGCATTTTTCTTTTCATCATCAATAATAGATATTTAATACATTTTGACAATAAATTTCAATCAAACTTGTAGAGTATGGATCACAAGGAATTATTTCCACACGTGGTGACGTGTATAGTTATGGCATTTTGTTAATGGAAACATTCACAAGAAAGAATCCCACAGATGAAATGTTTGCCGGAGAAATTAACCTAAAAGGTTGGGTAAGACAATCAATACCTCATTCAGTAATTGAAGTTATAGATTCTAATTTGCTGAAGAGAGGTGAAGAGAATTTTAATGCTAAGCTGGATTGTATGTTGTCCATTATGCAATTGGCTATGGCTTGTTCAACAGAGGCACCTGAAGAGAGGTCAAATATGAGAGATGTCGTAACAACACTCAAAAATATCAAATTAAAGTTTCTAAAGGGTGTTGGAGAAGATTGACAACTGAGAATTTTGACTATAGTTTTTCCTTTTTGTTCGTATCGCTAATTATATTTTGTAAGTTATGCTACTCTCCTAAAAAACCTGTTGGAGTAGAGTAGCTCAAACAATTTGTGTTTACAGTAATGTTGAAGGATGTATGATTAATTATATTATTAGAGGCATTAATTTACCCAATCGATCTATATATATCTAAAAGTTGAAACGTAGTATTTATTGTTGCTATGCTCCTGTTAAGCCATATCAGTAGCCACATCATCCACCTCTCTCTCTCTCTCTCACATTTTTAACTCTTTTCAACTTATTAATCCCCAAATTATTGTTACACGTACTTTTTCCAACATTTCTCCTACCTTTTACCTTTTCATCGCCCTACTACTATCTACCTTAATATCACTCTTCCTCCATCCCTTTATCTTCCTTTATTTTTACCTCTTCTTTTTCTCATCCTTATGTTATTCTTAAGAACAATAATTGATAAATACATTGAATTTCATTACATTCAACATATCATATAAATGATTAAAATTCACATAAATTAGAATATACCATATAATTAGAGAACAATGGAGAGATATTATCTCAATGATGCATCAAAGTAGTCTTATAACATCGAAAGCAAATTATCGTCAATTCATGAATGTTTTTAGATGGCGGGGTTGAGTTGTGGTGTCACTGCTTTGAGATGATACATACATTTACGAGGTTTCCAGTGTAGTAGACTAAAACATTATGTGTGCCACCCCTAGGATACAACAACCCAGCTACCTTCGCTAATTATCCTTACAAGCCTACACTACTTGTAGGATAGGAGACTCCCAATAGTACTTTTCTTTTACCCAGAAATATGGTATATATAAGGACATATTATTTTCATGAAACTAGAATTTTTACTCAACAAATATGTAGGGAGTTTTCTTTTTACATGAAAATAGTGTCCATAAGAAAATTGATTTTCTCACGTCAATAAACCGGACATGTTGGCTGCATATTCATATTGGCTGAAGAAACTATACAATAAAGATCATGTTTATTTGCCAAAGGCCTTGTAGCTGAATTGACACCTCCCCATATACAAAGTGCTTGGGGGTTTAGGGGAAGAAAGGATTCGAGTTGCGCGGTTAGCAGCACGTTGTAATTATCTCTCACCAAAAAAAAAAAAAAAAATTGATCATGTTTATTTGGGTTTTGAATTTTCTTTATTGCTGTTATAATTATCCTTAAAATAGATAGTGAAAAGTTATATCAATGCCAACGGTAACATAAAAAATGTACAAATTCAACCAATTAAGGTAAAGGTTAAAAGCAATGAATTAAGATTGTATAATAGAAAAACGTTAACCACTAACATTTACTAGGCAGCCAACTCTTAACAAATAGTTAAAAATAATAATAAATATAAAGTATTTTGAATTTTATAAAAATATTTCAACGATCCCCCACTTATTTTTATAAAATCATAGATAAAATAAATGTAAATATTTTCTAGGTTAAGATAGAACATTATGCATAATGAGGGTGCCAATGGCTTGAACCCTCATTTAGTCAGCAATATTGTTCCAAAGTCAATAGTGAGCTAAGTCTTGAACTATGACTTTTTTGTGTGGAAACAAGACATTGCATCACACATATAATATTCCAGTACTCTGCCATGAGCTTCTAAAAGCCAGCACATTAAAGTCTTGTGCTTGATCCTACCTATCATGAGCAACTTAGAGAATTAGCCCTATTCTCAAAGGAAGCGGCCTCACTGCCATGCTCACTTAGGTGTATCTATCATGGACACTCTTGTAACTCTAACATCTCACTCATAAGAGCTATAGATCACATTAAGAGTTTTAAATAGAAAAATCATCCTACATAATGTTACAAGATACATGCACTTACATCATAGGGAGGGACAAGAGTACTTGTACTCAAAATTTAGTGCATGTTATACAAAATACTCTATGTTTCGTTTTTCCCTTTAAACTTAGTTCTTGAGATCTCTAGTCCATAGGTAGGGTATCCTCATAGGTAATTTATTTTCTTTGGGTTTTAGTCCCATTCACCTCGATGTACATCTAGACTTTCGTCTCTAAATATTTCATCATTTCATTTATATAAAGCTCAAAAGTCTCGGGAAACAATCCTTTATTTTACATAACAATATTATAATAAAAAAGTGCTAATATAAGATATAAGATAAATTCATATATATATATATATATATATATAAAACAACATAAACATATATAAGCTATTTGCTTCTTCACTAGCTTATGCTCAATTAGCTTTTGGATAGAGTCGTCATATACATGGCCGGCAGTAATCACATTTATTTATTTATAATTTCATCACTATATATTCAATAGAGTAGCATGATTTAATGTATGTGTTTCTTTTTCTTTCTTTTTTTTGAAAACGGAACATTCATTAATTCATAATAAGATAGTATCTTGGTACAGGGCTTCCATAGCAGGTGGAGGAGAGTCCTTCATCCAATACAAATCATCTAAGCTATTTCTAGCATGTTGTGCAAGTACATGTGCAACCTTATTTCCTCCTCTCCTTATATAGCTAATACTCACCCACTATAGTCCATGGATCAAATGGCGAATATCATCCACCACCTTCCCTAACAATGAATGGTCAACCAATGGTAATGAAATGGCTTGTATGGCATTGACGTTGTCGCCTTCAATAACTAGCCTTGAGAAACTAGCGTCCACAGCGAATTCAAGAGCTCTTCGACAAGCAAGCATTTCGGCTTCATCACTGTTACTTACCTTCAGCCCATTGGCAGTCATTGCAGCCATAAACTCTCCCTTGTCATTGCAGACTATCGCTCCAAACCCAAACCTATTCAATTTCGAAAAAACTGCTGCATCAAAATTAAGTTTCAAGGCAGATTGTGGAGGCGATTGCCAAACCTCCCTACTAGGTTGCAAGGCCGGGATTGTTGCCAATGGTGCCTGTGATTATTTATACTCATCAAGGTAGTATGCTGCTCTTTTGTTTAGGCTGATCAAGTCACGTAGTTTACCTCCATGCACCACCCTATTATGCTGATTCTAGATAAACCAGGCTTAAATCCATAACAGTTCCATCTCCTTCGTAGTTAACCACTCCATTAGATACTCCATGAGATAAAGCATATCAAATTGTATGTGACACCCTTTCTGTAGCCTTTTAATACTCCCAGCCCGGATGTCTTGAGTAGCAGCACAATCCCACAAAGCATATATGGCTGATTCAAAAACTCTGGTGAAAATCTGGCAACCATTATCATTGAGAATCCGCCTCTTTGTCAGGTTTAAACGGGTAGGCAAGATATCATGATATGCTCTCCATCCAAACACTTAGATTTTGTTTGAGATCCAAAGCTTCCATAACAAAGCCCACACATCTTTCCTAGCATAGCCACAAGATTTTTCTACCCAATCACCACCCCTCTGAATTTTTCTTGCTACCTTATAAGCTGACATGACATTAAACATCCCGTTTCTGTTATGAAGCCAGATTATGGAGTTAGACACATTTCTCCGACTCAATGGAATCCTAAATACTGCTTCGGCATACTCCCTATGGAAGATGGACATCATCACATCACTTCTCCACACATGCAGTTTCAGATTGATCAAGTCTGAAACCACCCAATCATCAATATCTTCATTGACTAGATGGAGTATTTTATTTGTTGGGTGGTTAGGGATCCATCTATCCCTTTGGACACTAATTGATGATCCATTCCCCACTCTCCAACAATGGCCAGATTTCAGGATAGGTAGTGCTACCATTAAGCTTCTCCAAACAAATGAGCAATTTGGTGACACTACAACATCAAGAAAGGAAGAGCGTTCAAAATACTTTTCTTTGAAGCACTGATATAGCAAGGAATCAGTGTTTTGAATCATTCCCCAACCTTGCTTAGCCAACATTGCTAGGTTGAATGCACGTAAGTCTCGGAATCCCATCCCTCCCTCCTTTTTGATATTGACAACTTATCCCAACTTTTCCAATAAATTTTCCTTTCATTCCCTACCTATCTCTACCAGAATTTTGCACACAAAGCATCCAGTTCATCATATAACTTCATAGGGAGTTAGAATACACTCATTGTATACGTGGGGATGGATTGAGCCACTGCTATAATGAGAACTTCTTTGCCAGCTCTAGATAGAAGCATTCCATTTCACCCTTGCAGTTTCTTTCATATTTTATCCTTCAAGTAAGAGAAAGTGTGGTATTTAGCCCTCCCAATCAAGGTTCTCCTCCATAGTTAACGGCTCCATTAGATACTCTATGAGATGAAGCATATCAAATTGCCTATGACACCTTTTTTGCAGCCTTTTAATACTCCCAACCTGGATGTCTTAAGTAGTGGTATAATCCCACAAAGCATGTATGGCTAATTCCGAAACTCTGGTGCAAATCAAGCAGCCATTATCATTAAGAATCCACCTCTTTGTCAGGTTCAAACGAGTAGGCAAGATATCATGACATGCTCTCCATCCTAACACTTTGATTTTGTTTAGGATTCGAAGCTTCCATAACACTACCCACACATCTTTCCCAACATAGCCACGAGAATTTTCTGCCTAATCACCACCCTTTTGAATTTTTCTTGCTACCTTATAAGCTGACTTGACATTAAACATCCCATTTATGTTCTAGAGCCAGATTATGAAGTCAGACACATTTCTCCGGCTCAATGGAATCCTACATACTGCTTCGGCATCCTTCCTATGGAAGATGGACATCACTACATCACTTCTTCACACATGCATTTCTAGATTGATCAGGTTTGAAACCACCCAATCATCAATATCTTCATTGACCGGATGGAGTATTTTATTTTTTGGGTGGTTAGGGATCCATCTATCCCTTTGGACACTAATTGATGATCCATTCCCCACTCTCCAACAATGGCCATATTTCAAGATAGGTAGTGCTGCCATTAAGCTTCTCCAAAAAAATGGGCAATTTGGTGACTCTACAGCATCAAGAAAGGAAAAGCGTGGAAAATACCTTGCTTTGAAGCACTGATATAGCAAGGAATCAGTGATTTGGATCATTTTCCAACCTTGCATAGCCAACATTGCTAGGTTGAGTGCACATAAGTCTCGAAATCCCATCCCTCCCTCCTTTTTTGATATTGATAGCTTATCCCAACTTTTCTAATGAATTTTCATTTCATTCCCTACTTGTCCCCACCAGAATTTTGCACACAAAGCATCCAGTTCAACACATAACTTCATAGTGAGTTGGAACACACTCATTGTATATGTGGGGATGGACTGAGCCACTGCCTTAATGAGAACCTTTTCGCCAACTCTGAATAGGAGCATGCCTTTCCACCCTTGTAGTTTCTTCCATATTCTGTCCTTCAAGTAAGAGAAAGTGTGGTATTTAGCCCTCCCAATCAAGGTTGTCAGCCTTAGATAAGATTCAAATCTATCCACCTCCTTGACCCCCAAAGTTTGAAGCATCTCCTGTTTTTGGCTATTTGCTGCTAAAGTACACTAAAGACTTCTTCAAATTTATGCTCTACCCTGAAACTTCTGCATAGGTTTAAAGAATCTTAGCAATGGCCCCCCTTTCAGTTTGAGTTGCCTGGCAAAACAACAAAGAATCATCTGCAAATAGTAGGTTAGTGACTTTGGGTGCTCCTTTACAAATTGACACCCCCTTGATTCTCCCTTCCAATTTTGTTTTTGTCAAAAGAGCAGTAAAACCTTCAGCACATAACAGATACAAGTACGGTAACAGAGGATCTCCTTGATGAAGTCCTCTAGATGGATGGATCATACCATATGGTTTTCCATTCACAAGAATAGAGAAGGATGGTATGGTGACACAACTCATCACCCTTTCTATCCATAAACCTGGGAAGCCCATCTTTTCCATAATTCCCTGTAGGAACAGCCATTCAACCCGGTCATAGGCCTTGCTGATGTCTAGCTTCAGTGCCAAAGACCCTTTCTTGCCCTTTTTCCTGGAGTGCATGGTGTGTAGTGTCTCATAAGCCACCAACACATTGTCTGTAATACGGCACCCCGGCACAAAAGCACTTTGAGTTGGCAAGATAATATAGGGGAAGAACCTGTTTTAGTCTATTTGCCAAAACCTTGAGGATGATTTTATAAATTACATTACATAAGCTTATAGGTCTAAAGTCAAACATTTTCTCCAGATTTTTCACTTTAGGGATAAGAACAATATTTGTATGATTTATGTTAGGTATTATGTTACTATTATTTTAAAAATCCAACATAGCAGTAACTACATTATCACCTACAACATGCCAGAATTTTTGATAAAAAAGGGCATTCACACCATCAAGTCCAAGAGCCTTTGTTGGTCCCATCTAGAACAAAGCCACCTTGATTTCTTCAACACTAAATTCACTGGATAGAATTTCTTGCATGTCATTGGTCACCTTGCTAGGAAATGCATTCAAGCACTCCTCCAATTGATCGCATGCACTTGCACAAAATAAATTGTCAAAGTAGTCGAAAGCTACTTTAACGATATCCTCCAATATCTCCATCCATTGCCCTTGTACATTTTGAATACCCCGTATATGATTCCTCCTTCTTCGTTATGTTGATTTGGAGTGGAATAATTTTGTTTTCTTGGCCCCATGTTTTAGCCATGGAATTCTAGATTGTTATGCCCAATAAATTTCCTGGTTTTGTAAAAGTTCATCCATTCATTTGCTCACCTCCAGATACTCAGCTTTGCTGCCCTCAGTGGTCTCAGCCTCATTCAGCCTATCAAGTCTTTTTTAAAGCTCTTTGATATCAACAACATCCGGTTCTATCTTTGCCGATCCCCAGGCCATAAGCTCCACCCCACATATTTTTATTTTGTCCTTGATTGAAGCCAACCCATGGTTACTATCCCCTGCTTTACCCAATGCTTCCTTTACCACAAATTCACAATCATTCCATAGCAACCTTGACTCCTCGAACTTGAACCCCTTTTCATGCCTGTGTCTTTGTTGGCAAAAAGATTGAGCTTGTAGAACAATAGGTAAGTGGTTTGAGGCATGTGTTGACAAATGGGTGACTGTACTGAGCTAAAACTTTTCTAACCACTCTTTGTTGGCTATATCTCGGTCAAGCTGTATCTTCGTGTTTGCACCACTGGGTCTCTTATTACTCAAAGTAAATGGATATCCCCTAAATCCCAAGTCTTGAAGTTGGCAGAATTCCAAGGCCTCCTTAAATGCTTTAACCTATGATGTTTGTGGTTGTCTTCTGCTTTTCTTCTCCGAGGCATTCAAAAAAGCATTAAAATCACCTATGGCCAGCCAAGGTCCAACCACAAATGATTTCAGATGTGCCAATAGCCTCCATGATTCCTCCTTTTGTTATGCCTCCTGCCAACCACAAAAACAAGTCAATTACCATTTATAATCATCTTCCTCCATTACCTTGGCCAAGATATGGTTTGTAGTAAAATTGATTACCTCCAAGTTTACATCATTCTTCCATAGTAGTGCTAACCCTCCTCCAAAATCAGGGTGTTTCACAATGACCCTATTCGGAAAAGGCAAATTGCTATATAACTTTTCAAACCCTTCTGATAGGCCAAGAATGTATTACCCTTTGTGATGAATTAACAAATTAATTAGCCAAGTTAATTAATTAATTCAATTAACATGCAATACACGTGGTAGCACAAACAAATCACCAATTAACTAAATGCAGTGGAAATTAAATTGACACGGGGATTTGTTTACGAATGGGGAAAACCTACACAGCAAAAACTCCACCGGGTGATTTTAAGGTCACTACTACTGAAAATTCACTATTATCACGACAAGTGATTACAAGTAAAGGAATCTTAGTACCTTATATTAACCTACAGTTGAACCCTTACCCCAATACCCAATTGGACTTGTTCTATAGTGAGACTCTCTCTTTTTAATGTATGGCTCCCAGTACGTGACTTACCAATAAATGCGCGAATCCTAGTATGCGACTTAATCACCAACTTAAGAAAGATGTTGACTGCAAAGTTCTTCAGTTCATCACACGATTAAGATCACGAAACTCCTTGGTCACAAAACTGTACAGTGTATAAACATAGCAGCTTTTTCAAGAGAAGGATGAACTAGGGCAAATTCTGTCTCCAGTCACAATTTGCATGAACAAAACTTTGCTTCACACTTGCGCAACCTTTGACGGCCCTTAAAATAATCCTTATATATGTTTAGGGTTGTGAGAAAAGAAAGCCCAAACAGATACACATGGATTGGATGAAAATTAGCTCTGAAAAACTAACTTTCATAAACCTCGACAAATAGGGTACCTATCGAGCTAGTTGTTGAGCATTAGGCTTCAGCAGCTTTTTAAACCTTGATAGATACTAGCTATCGAGTTTTAAAATCCAGCACTTTTTCACTTGTTTCTTGGATAGATTTGCATGGCTTTAACACTAGAACTTGAAACCTTGTTCCCTAAAGCATTAAACACATCCTAGATCTACCTAATTACAAGTAAAGTGCATTTTGTCAAAGGATTAGGCAATTCTAACTTGACATATATTCCTAATATCAAATCACATATGTCCTAACAATCTCCCCCTTTGACAATCCATGACAAAACCACAGCAAACAAATGAACAAGTGAGAGAAGTCATAAATCACTCAACTCATACGCACTTGTTGAATATAATAAAATCTATCCTAACACAAACTCTTGAAAAACTTTGCAGAAAGAGAGTTCATGGCAAGAAGACTTTGACAACCTGTATTTCTAAAACACTTTAAACAAAACTCATTAAGGCATCTTAGTGTGAACCAGAAATATATAAGAATCATATGCATAAAGAGAGAAAAGAAAC
Source organism: Quercus ilex subsp. ballota (assembly GCA_032727855.1). Lineage (NCBI taxonomy): Eukaryota > Viridiplantae > Streptophyta > Magnoliopsida > Fagales > Fagaceae > Quercus > Quercus ilex. Next base: position 16,182,604 of record CM064918.1, on the reverse strand, counting down.
AACACATGTAAAGATAGGTAAAATAAAGTAATAACAACCTCAATATATATAACAAAATAAGTACAAGGTTTGCTATCACTAAGTGGTCACAAGACCAATGTACAAAAATAATGTATCTAAAATAAAAAGAAAAGAAAAGATACAAAAAGTCCTCACTATATCCATTATAAACACTCCCCCTATCACAAAAATCTCCTATGCTAACCCTCCTCCTATGTATGACTACTGTCATATCAAAACTACTCCCCCTTTTTGTCACGAGTGACAAAGGATGAGTACATCAAGTAGACATCTCAGCATCACTGGGTGAGCTAGCACCATCGTCCTCATCAGCATCATCACTGCTAGAGCCATCGTCACTCTCATCCTTGGAAGCCAGTGGAGATGAAGAAGAAGCAACAGTGAAACCACCCATAATAGCCTGTCGTCGTGTGATACGACCAACACGGGTGTTCACCTAACACAACTCATCACTGAGCCTGTCAAGGCGAGCATCCATGCACACAAACTGTGCCATGATGGCCTTAAGTGTCACTCCACCCGTAGAAGACGAAGGAGTGGAGGTGGATGGAGCTGTAGAAGCTGGAGGAGTCGCTGTCTCTGTCCGGGGCTGCCTCTGTCTGAGCTGTGCCTTGCTCAGTCGAACGGTAGCTGCAATTATGGCACACATAACTGTGAAGTGAGGAGACTTGGGAAAGGAGACAAAAAAATGGCGAAGGATCCGCGTAATAGCTGAAGGAAAAATGAGATTATCACGGATCGTCATATCCCTATAGACATCTATAAAGGATAGAATAAAGTGAGAAGGGAAGTCGATAAAGATATCTTCTAAGAGAGATAACAAAAATCAAGCACAAGGTTCTGTAATGGAGTTATAATGAGACAAAGGATGAAGAATAAATGTTATCACTATGTTCAGGAATCTCAGACCTTTTGCAAAGCCCAAGCAAAGAGAGTTTTGATGGTCACTCCAAGATGAAGGTGTCTCACAAAAGAGAGATGAGAGTTTATCTTTGGACACAGTCTACAGACAAGCACAACTAGAGTAATCCAGATGCGCTACCCTAGGAACGTGTAGTACCTCGGATACAATATCCAGAGTAACTACTGTGTGTTTACCTCAAACGCGAGAGAAGAAATGAGGTAGAGAAGTATCGATTATGTGCATATTAGAGTAAAACTTCTGTATGATCATGGAGGGACAAGTGACCGGGATGTCACACAGTGACCCCCAACCCCTACTGTAAATGACAGTGGGTAGGTCAGTATCAGAAAAATCCAACAAGATGACTTGGCATTCTGAATGAATGCCTCGTCGAGAAAAGTTCTCCAAAAAGTCCTTTCAGGCTTTATCATCACGGAACCGTACATGAGAAGGTGTAAGTTCAGAAGAAGAAGTGGATGCCCCAGAATGAAGAGGGTTCTGGGATGAAGTGGATTTGCGTTTAGGTGCCATAGAGCAGACTAATGCAAGAAAGAGAGAAAGGGAGAGAGAGAGATAATCAGAAAAGCACCAACAAGACAAAATATAAGAATATAAAAACTTGAAGGTACGTATAAATGAAAAATGCATGAACATGTGACATGCAAACTTAAATAAGCATTCATTGAACAAAAGTCTTGTGTGTTGTGTGTGAGTATCAAATGTGGAATAGTCCTTAGTCTAGAGTTAAGCATTAATGATCAATTTAATCAAGTCAGACACAATTGGTACTAGGTCAAGTGGTGTATCTCAATTATAGAAATGAACATATATGACCTCCCACAAAAAATGATTACATATCTTTGAAGCTTTTTCATTTGGCTTCTTTACAATTCATAACATTTGATCATTTTTGAACAATACATCTCATTTTGAGATCGGTGCCTGAAACTTTTGATATTTCAATATTGAGAATAAGCCTTTGGCTTTTTGGGCACCATACATTTTAAAACAAGTCGCTTTCCCTTTTTTTAAGTCAAATACTAGTATGTGTGACGACTTTTGCAGCTCATTCTCTCTTTTCGAGATTTGACAATTGTTGAGCTATAAAGCAAAGACTTAAAAGTGTGGGAAGATATATAGACACAAGTCTATACATGTATCAAAACCATCAAGACTATTGACCAATCATTTATGAAACGCTTGAAGATCGATTTACAACAGTCACACATAGATTTCAAAAATTTTCCCACAAAAATGTGCATACAAAACAAGCTAAGCTCGTAAATGCACTACACCATTAGTACGAAGGTATTAGGCCAAACTCACACGTGAAATACACAACACAAGCGATCAAACTTTTTAGATATTTTTCAATTTTTATGGGTTTTTGAATTTTTCAACACACTAAAAAATAGAACATGTAAAGTAAGATCAACAAAAACAACAAGTACAAAACAAACTTGAGAAGAAACATGATCTAACTAACAAGTGAGACCAATATAACAAGTATGTAACAAAGAGCAGAGTAAGGTCACACAAGAGATAGAAGTCAAGTTATGATACTAACACCAATAGTCTTACGTAGAGACTCAAACCGTGGACCATCGAGAGGTTTGGTAAATATGTCTTCCTTCTGGTTGTCGGTGTTTATAAACTCTAGACACACAATCTTCTCCTCCACCAAATCTCGAATAAAGTGGTATCGAATCTCAATATGCTTCAATTTCGAGTGTTGTACTGGATTTTTTGACAAGTTTATGGCACTTGTATTATCACAGAACACACACATAATGTCTTGAGTGATTCCATAATCATGAAGGAGTTTTTTCATCCACAATAGTTGTGCACAACAACTCCCCGCTGCAATGTATTCAGCTTTAGCCGTTGATAGAGAGACTGAATTTTGCTTTTTGCTCATCCATGACACCAAGCTATTTCCAAGGTAAAAACAGCCACCCGAGATGCTCTTCCTATCATCAATGCACTCGGCCCAGTCAGCATCCGAATATCCGGCTAAGCACTCATTCGAGTCTCTTGAATACCAAATTCCATAGTCGGATGTGTCATTGATACCAAATTCCAAGTGGGACTCTTTGGGTGCTGCCTAAAATTGAGCACATATCCCTACACTAAAGGCAATGTTCGGTCTACTCACAGTAAGGTAGAGAAGACTGCCGATCATGCTTCAATAGAGTGTTCGATCTACTTCCACACTAGCTGCATCAAGGCTTAGTTTTACCAAGGAACTCATAGGAATAGAAGTATGTTTCTTAGTGTCTAGGCCCTCTTGACAAGATTTTTGGCATATTTCTCTTGAGATATAAATATCCCATCTTTCCGTTGTTTTAATTGAAGCCCTAGGAAGTAGTTTAGCTCCCCCACCATGCTCATCTCAAAATCCTTTTTCATCTCTTCCAAAAATTCTTGAGCAAGGTGATCGATTGTGGATCCAAAGACAATGTCATCCATGTATACTTTAGCAACAAGGAGAGAATTTTCATCTCTTTTAACAAAGAGGGTTCGATCGGCTTGACCTCTCTTGAAACCTTGATCCAAAAAGTATGTGGTGAGGCGATCATACCAAGCTCTTGGTGCTTGCTTCAACCCATATAATGCCTTCTTCAGTCTTAACACATGGTCTTAAAAGTGAGGGTTTTGAAACCTCTTTTGGTTGCTCAACGAACACTTCTTTGTTCAAAAATCCGTTCAAGAAGTCACTCTTCACATCTATTTGGTATAACTTGAACTTCATGATACACGCTATGGAGAGAAGGATTCGGATTGACTCTAATCTTGCTACCAGAGCAAACGACTCATCAAAATCAATGCCTTCAACTTGAGTATATCCTTGAGCCACCAATTTGGACTTGTTTCAGACAACTTCACCATCTTCATCGGTCTTGTTCTTGAAGATCCACTTGGTGTTGATTATATGTGTATCCTTGGGCCTTGGTACCAACTCCCATACATCATTTCTAACAAATTGATGCAACTCTTGGTGCATTGACACTACCTAATTCTCATCTTTCAAAGCTTCTTCCACTTTCTTGGGTTCAAATTAAGCAAGATAATAGTTGTATGTCACATGATTCACACTATAGCCCGGTCCTTTTCTCAAACGAAGTTCCTCATCTAAATCACCAATGATGTTACTTGTGGGATGATTGAGAGTTACTCTTGATGACGATTTCTTGGAAGTGAAGGGTTCCCCATCACGAGAAATTGGAGGTTGAACTTCTGGAGGGGTGAGTGGGCTTGAAGATCTTTGTGTTGATCTAGTCTCCCTTCTTGATGTAGGAGGTGTAGACTCCTTTTCCTATGATTCTCTCTCACAATCATCACCTTCCATCTTGTTGTCATCACCCTCATTCTTCTTAAGACTTGGTCCTTTGCCATCCTCATCAATATCCTTTTCTGAGATGGTGTCATCTATGACCACATTTATCGATTCTATCACCGTCTTAGTTTGCTTATTGTACACTCTATGTGCTCGGCTATTTGTGGAGTATCCTAGGAAGATCCCTTTGTCACTCTTAGCATCAAATTTTTCAAGGTTCATCCTATCATTTAGAATGTAGTATTTGCTTCTAAATACTCGGAAGTATTTCACCTTCGGCTTCTTTTCTCTCCAAATTTCATATGATGCCTTCTTTGATCCTGCTCGGAAGAAAATCCTATTCCCAATGTGACACGAAGTATTTACCGCTTCAACCCAAAACTTCTATGGAAGGTTTTTGTTAAGAAGCATTACTCTCGCCATCTCTTGGATCACCTGGTTCTTTCTTTCAATCACCCCATTCTGTTGTAGAGTCTTTAGGGCTGAGAATTCCTTTTTGATACCATGCTCATTTCAAAATGCTTCAAATTTTGCATTTTCAAACTCCTTCCCATGATCACTTCTGATTTTGACTATGGGAACTCCTTTTTCATTTTGGGGCCTCTTGCATAACCTTTCTATCTTGTCACGTGCCTTCAACTTCTCTCTAAAAAATTGCACCCAAGAGTACCTTGAGATATCATCAACTACCACCATGATGTAATGTTTTCCACCCATGCTTTCCATTTTCATTGGACCCATTAAATCCATATGAAGTAACTCCAAAGGACGAGAAGTAGCAACTACATTTACTTTAGGATAGGTTGACTTTGTTTGTTTTCTCAATTGACATGGACCACATACATTCTTCTCAATTTTTCCAAACTTTGGCAAACTAACTACTGCTTCAAGCTTTGAGACTTTTGCCACTTATTTGTAATTTGCCTGCCCAAACCGTTGATGCCATAACTCCAAAAGGTTCACTCGAGCACTCCAACATGAAATGCTTGGTTTGGGAATAACACCATAGCAATTGTCGGTGGTCCTAAGTCCCTTAAATACTTGAACACCTTCTTCATTGAGGACTAGACAAACTTTCTTTGAAAATTGAACTAGGAAGTCTTCATCGCATACTTGGGTGATACTCAGCAAGTTCACTTTTAATCCTTTGATGTACAGAACATCAATCAATAAGGGAAGTCCCAGAATATCAACGGTTCTCTTTCCAAGAACTTTTGAGTGACTGCCATCCCCAAATGTCACAAAGCCATCTTCCTTCTCCTTAAGAGTTTTGAATAGTGATTCATCTCCGGTCATATGCCTTGAACATCCGCTGTCAAGATACCATAATCACGAATTAAACACTTTCAATGCGGTATGAACAAAAAAACAAGCATAAGATAGGCATTCTTGACCATCAAAGCTAGACTCATCTTCCTTTACTTCATTCATAGATGAGTGAAGCTTTCGTTTCAAACAATCAAGTCTATCACACAAATGTCTATTCCTTCTCTTATATTTAGCAATTAGGGAATTCGACTCACACAAGCTATTATGAATATCATGATTCCTATGTTTTAAAGATTTCAGCATGTGCACAAAAATTCTAGCATGTTTCTTTGATTTGAATAACTCTAAAAAGCTCATTCCTAGGATAATCTCCAAAGATGCTCATAGAGTCATTATCACGAACACATGAACTATGCTTAATGTTGGCCTTCGCCATAGCACTATCCATAGCAAACCAAGGGGTTTAGGATAACACTTAGGTAATGAAACCACAGCAATTGTACCCACTCTGATACCAATTGAAAGTTCGAAAATGTGTGAAAACACAAGAGCTGTTTAGACCCTAAAATTAAAATTACGGCTTGGCTCATTTTACTCTAACTTAAACTAAGTGCAAAATAGAGTAAATGCGAGCGAATAAAAAATATAATTACTCAAAGCCATATTCATCAAATCATAGTAGTAAAATGAAAGCTAAAAGAGTAGGGAAGAAGAATGCAAACACAAGATAACACGTCGATGTGTTATCGAAGAAGAAACTGAAGAACTCGACGAAAAACATCTTCGCCACCCTCCAAGCAGTAAATCAATCCACTAGAGAATAAATTGGAGTACACGAATAACAAAAGACCCTCCAAGCCTAATCTACCCCATGTACTCGAGCCCTCCAAGTTCTTGCTACCAACTGACTTCGCCAAGCCTTGTCTTCTCTAACTCTCTAGATCACGCAATTCAGCCTGATTGCATCCACCAAACAAATGGCTACTTCCAATGCTTTCCAACAGCACCAAAACCTCACTTTACACTCAGGATGAGTGTGGTAAGTGTTTGGGCTATCAACCTTTCAAGGATTTGGAAATTGAGAGGTAGGAGTTGAGGAAAACCACAATGGATGTGTAAAGGATTGTAGGTATAACAATCTCTAACTCTCAAAGTTTATGGCTGGGGTTTTTTCTCTGAAAGCACTCCTCAACATATGTGGATATTTCCTTGAGTTTTCACACTCTCTCTCACACACAACCCTTACAATAAAATCTCACATAAAATACATGATACAAAAGATTGAACAAAATTACAATCAAATTTGGCACGAAATTAAAGCCAACACAAAATAGTTGTAAATCACAACTTTACAAAGTTGATATAGTGTGAAACTTGGAAAACATTTGTTTGTTTATATTTAATGAATAAGATAAGCTCTATACAACAAAATACATAGTAGCAATGCTTTCTGATGAAAAAAAAAATCTTCCCAATGAATTTGCTTGCAATTCTCTGAATCCATATATGATAGATACCCACTTGAGAACTTAATCCCAAGAACATGCTAATTGGTGATGTTAGGTTCTAAGGATTTAGGATCTAAATGTATTAGAACTTCAATGTGTAATGTTGGCCAACTATGATCAAAACTTAGATTCTAGAATTAGGCTGCTCAAAGTGTATTTATGTGTAAAGTTGGAATCGAGTGTACTGTAGGATTTATTATGTAAATCTGCAAGGCTCGATCAATCGAAGCTCGTGCAGATTGTTTTTTTGTAGAATTTTCCAACTCAGCCCAAGCCCATATAACGTGTAGGGTTTTATGTTTTGCTTTAAGTATAAAAGGAAAAACTCTAGCTACGTTTTATAGTTGTTGTTTATATTGTGTGTATGAATCTCTTGTGAGATCTAAAGGTGTTTGCCTTCATACATACTTAGGGTTTCCAATCTCAAGATTGATGTCGAGAGCATGGTGATCACTTCAGTTGCTGCATAAATAGCTTAAAGAAAACACAAGTGAGAGTACTTGTGGTTGCTGTGAATCCAAGAAAGAAATAGTCCATGAACTTGGAGCTGTCACGTGGTTATGGTAGTAAGTTTTCTACTCGAGGTAGTAATAGGACGTTAGTGGTCTAAGTCGCTATTGTGAAACTTCAATTCTTTCATAGTGGATCTGTTTTACCTTGAGGATAGCTAGGTTAATCCTCCCCAAGTTTTTTACCAGTTTGGTTTTCCTAAATTATCATATCGTTATGTTATTTATTTTTCGCACTATTTCAATGATATGATTTATCTGTGCTAACTTAAATCTGAATAATTTACCTAAGTTAATCACTTGGCTAAATAACTAGGTTAATCTATTCGTGTTTAAGGAGTCTAAAAACGTATAGGTGAAACTGACACAAATGCATAAGATTGCTCTGAATTTTACGAGTGAAAAGAACACTCGAAGAACAAATGATCACGACTTTGTATGAAGTTTCTATAGAACAAGAGCATGATATCACCCTCATATCCCTGTTTAAGAAGCGATAGCCAACTTATAAAAGAGTGTTTAGGAATACAAAGAGGTCGCCAAATCAGTTTATCTTGATTTACTATCTCATGTTTAACTCGAATTTTATTCCAAACAAAAGAATATGTGAACATACTAGATTTAGAGAGAATCCAGTGAACATAATCAACACCTGCTATTCTAACTTGTGAAAGACCAGCTTGAAAAACTATCACCTCATCTGATCTAGCTAGGGGAATAGATCAAGTTATCATCTTGAAGAATACTCAAGAATTTAGCATCATAACTACTCACTGCTTCATATACCAATCTAAATTCAAACTCTGGAAGCACCTTTAGGACGCCGGTTACCATTCCAAAGTACAATTCTTACTCCATTACCAATAGAATGGCTAAACAAAGATTTAACCATGTCTCTAAGCTTTAATATCTTCCTCTAACCCCATGCGCAACTATTGGGTATGTGGACATACCAAAAGCTTTTTCCTTTTAAAGAGGTAGGTGTGCACCCATTCGACCCACAAGGATCCTGCCACTATAAAGAGATCCCATATATGCCAAGTAACATCAGCCCTATTCCAGTCCTGGAGCTTTTTAAGCCCCAATCCTCCTGATTTAGGAGAGAAATCCACATCTCATGCAACTCTGATGCTAGGGACCATAGAATTAGCACCTGTCTTTAAAAATCTATTGAAGCACCTTTTGATCTCTTTGAACACTTTAACTGGAAGAATGAAGATATTAGTCCATTAAACTTGTATACCACAGAGCATAGATTGTATGAGTTGTAACCTCCCTGCAAAAGAAAGTTTTCTGGCACACCAGGAATTTATTCTATTTGATCTTTTCAATTATAGGCTTGCAGTCACTACTAGACAGTTTTCCATATATCAAATGCAAGTCTAAATATCTAAGATGCAATTGGGCTTCAATAAACTAAAAGCAAGATAATATCTGGTCCTTTGTACCTTCAAATTCCCCACGAAAGAAGAATTAACTCTTGCCGGTATCGGCTTGAAGACATGAAAGAATTTTGAATTTGTCCAAGTACCCAACATAAAATGGTTAGTTGGAGCTTTTCACATCTAGGATGACACTTAAAGCTTGCTGCTTTTGTAGCCCTAGACATCATGAGCTTCATAAAGCCTCCATAGCAATAACAAACAAATAGGAGAACAAAGGATCACGCTGTCAGCTGTCTCAATCCTTTGCCACCCTTGCAATACCCCACAAGACTACCATTAAAGTCAATAGAGAACTTAAGTGAAGTGATGCAAACCTCAACTCGATGCACACTTTTTTAGGAATACCACAAGCAAACAAGCACCTCAGAATAATTTTCCAGTCCACCATGTCATTAGCCTTCATTAGGTGTACTTTAATATCAAATCAACCTGGTCCCTATTTATGATAGCCATTCACCAATTTTTGAACCTGCAAGAAAATGTCTCTGCCATGCTATGACTTGGAATAAAGGCAGTCTGAACAGGACTAGTGACACATAATAAGCACAACTTTAATGTGTTAGCTAATATTGTTATACACTTCATGATGTTGCAGCGAGGGATCGGCATAAACTTCCCCACCCTTGAAGGATTTGGGACTTTAGGGACCATGGATATAGCGTGGAATCAACCTCACCTAATAGTTTACTTGAGGAAAAGGAGTTGACAGCAGCAAGCATATCCTCTCTAACAACTTCTACACACATGCTTGAAAAAATGAGTAGAATAGCCATTTGGACCAAGGGCTTTGTCTTGTTTCATTGAAAATATAGACCATTTCATTTCATCAACAGTAACATCCCTTTGAAGAACTTGTTTTTAATCCTCAAGAATACTATCTGGTATGAGCTGTGAAAGGCTCTCCAATTTGCTTTCATCTATCCTTGTAGGGCACCCAATGAGTGCATGGCCATGGCCATCTTTGGTGAGTTTTCAGAACTAGCTTTCTATAAATATGGAGACAAGAAATGGACTTTTATTCATACAGAACATTGACATGCTAAACATGTAGAATATGGCTTGAATTAGGAGTTCGACTCCTTGTTGGATTTCGATAAGAAATGAATTTTATTCCTTCTGGGTTACTGTTGTTTAAAGTTATTAAGCTCTATTAGAAGCCTTATCTATCACTTAGTTTTGAGTTCTATATGGAATAGGAGTGATTCGCCTTTTGTGAGTGGAAAAGAAGTCTAGTCCTTCTTGATTTTTGATATGCTAGCCGACTCAAGTCTCCTATATAAGCATAGTGCTATTAAGGCAAATTTATATAGAGGGTGTGTGAGAAAAAGAGGCTCTCTCTTGTTTTGGTTCTTTGATATTTGTAAGTTGCAATTTGGAATAGTGAGAGAGGTTTTGTTGCGTCTTGGTTCTGGTTCTGCTGTTTGGTGATTTGTTCTCTTTTGGTTTGTTGCAATTTTTGGATTTGATTTGTGGCTCTCTCTTTGGTTTGTGCAAAATTCTTATTTGCTATTTGTGAACTTTTGGTTCTTTGGTTCGTATTTGGTTCTTTGGTTTTGTATTTGTGAGAAAGAGCTATTTGGGTGTATTAGGAATTTAGGTTTGTGAGGGTGCTTCTACACCAATTTGTATTATCCCAAATTTGTTATAGTGAAATTTGTTCATCATCGCTCGTGGATGTAGGCTATTGCTGAACTACGTAAATCTTAATATTTCGTGTCTATTTTTTTTTGGATTAATTTTCTTCGTTCCTATTATTTGTTTGGAGATCTTTCTCAAGCCTAAAATATTTTCACAATCAATCTTTGATAATTTTGAGCTCCACTATTTTACAATAGAACAAGATATTATTTCCCATGAGGGAAAATTCTACGTTTCATATACTAATGGAGAAATTTGGATTGGTGACCATAATTCCCTACCAAAGATGACACAGTTTGCGCCATCCCTTCCAAGGGTTTTTGTTAGGTTCTAAAAGTTTAGGAATTTATGTATTTAGAACTCTAAATTGTAATATTGACAAACCATGATCAAAACAATATGTTTAGTCTTGTTTAGGCTTGCTCAAAGTTGATTAACTATTGTAAAGTTGGAATCGAGTGGCTACAGAATGCATTGGTGCATTTCGGCCTGGCTCGATCGATCGAAGCTTAGGCTCGATCGATCGAATCTCGGGTCAAATGCGTTTTCTACAGAATTTTCAACTCAGCCCTAACTCATTAAATGTTTAGGGTTTTATGTTTTTGCCCTAGGTATATAAGGCAAAACCCTAGCCACGTTTTCAGAGTTGCTCCTGTTGTATTGTTGCTCATACATTGCTGTTTTGTGTAAATCTCTTGTGAGATCTAGAGGAGCTTTCCTTTACACAAAACTTAGAGTTTTCAAGGTAGAGATTACTTCAACATCTTGATGACCAACTCGGTTGCTGCCATTGGAGCTTAACGAATAACAAGCGTGGGTGCTTGTAGCTGATTGGAGAATCCAAGAAAGAAGGAGTCTGTGGATTCGGAGCTTACATGTGTTCGTGTCAGTAAGTTCTACTGGTAGGTAGCATTAGGAAGTCAAGCAGGGAGCTTGTAAGTCCTTTTGTATGAACTTCGATTCTTTCATAGTGGATTCAGGTTTACCTTGAGGATAGCTAGGTCAAATCCTCCCTAGGTTTTTACCGTGTGGTTTCCTGGGTGATCATATCATTGTGTTATTTATTATTCCGCTGCTTTATATTTCTGATATGATTGTATGCTTGTGATAACCTAGAATTGCATAAATTGACTAAGTTAATCACTTGGCTAATTAACTAGGTTAATCTAGTTTTTTTAAGGGGTCTAAAACCGTTCAAGTGGTATCAGAGCGGGTAGCTCTTTTCTTGTAGATCTTTTGATCTCTGAGCTAATCCTTAACCCCTGTTGTCATGGAACACGGTCACTCTCTTGTTGTTCCTCCTCACTTTGATGGGAATAACTATGCTTATTGGAAAGTAAGGATGAAAGCATTCCTGAAATCTATTGATGAGAGATTTTGGAATTCCGTTGAATATGGATGGGAGAAGCCCACTACTCCTGTGAGTGAGTGGCAAACTTCTCAAAAAGAAGCACCTAGATTCAATAGCAAAGCTATGAATGTCATCTTTAATGCTATTTCCATGGAGGAATTTAAGAAAATCTCTAATATTGAGGTTGCTCATACTGCTTGGAAAATCCTCCAAACTGTGCATGAAGGCACAAAGGCAATTAAGATAAACAAAATGCAGCAATTAACTTCTAGGTTTGAAAGCATTAGGATGTCTAATGATGAATCATTTGATGAATTTTATGCCAAACTAAATGACATTGTTAATTCTGCTTTTAATTTGGGTGAAATCTATGATCAACCTAAAATTGTTAGGAAGATACTTAGATCTTTAACTGAAGACTTTAGACCCAAAGTGACTACCATTACTGAAAGCAAGGATGTGGACTCCATCCCAGTTGATGAGCTTGTAGGATCTCTTTAGTCCTATGAGTCTGACCTACCCAAAGCGAACAAATTCAAATCAATGGCTCTTAAGTCTGTTGATAATGTTGAGGTTGGTGGATTTGATGATTAGCTCTCTGCTACAGAGATAGCTTACCTTGCCAAGAATTTTAGACACTTTCTGAGGAACACTAACAGAAGGGCAAAAAATACAAACACTGCTGAACTTAGAAACTTTAGGAAGAATGATCCCACTAAGGTTAATAACTTTGAAAAACCTAGAGAAAAAGTAGGTCAATCTTCAAACAATTCTTTGGGTGCTTAGTGTTTTGGTTGTCAAGGGTATGGTCATGTTAAATCTGAATGTCCTACATTCTTGAGGACTAAGGGTACAGTTATGGCTGTAACCCTTAGTGATAATGAGGTTTCTGATGATGAGTCTGGATGTGACGAGGATGGAAGCTTCATTACTTTCACTGCTATAGCTGTAGTTAATGAAAGCGTGTCTGTTGAGGAGAACCCTTCTGATGGGGAACTCTCTGAGGATGCAAATCTTCAAGAGGCCTATAATAAACTTTGCAAAGTTACTGCAAAAGATGCTATGAATGTTGAACTTGACCTGAAGAAAATTGATTCTCTTAAGCTTGAAAAGAAGAATTTGCTTGTTAAACTTTTTGATGCTAATGATCTTTTGAACCATGTGAAATCTGAGAACATACTTTTGCTTGATAAAGTTAAAACTTTGAAACATGATTTATCTGTTACTAGATCTGCTAGTTCTAAACTTGATCACATGTTGAATGTTCAAAAGTATCCTTCTGATAAATCTGGGTTAGGTTATGTTGAAAGCATCTCTGTGTCTGCTCCTAATTTCACAAACTTTGTTCCTTCATCTTCTTCTGAACCTACTGTGAGTGAGGTTGTGAGTGAAACTATCAAACCACCTGTGAGTGAGGTTGTCAAACCTGTAGAAGTTTCACCTCCTAGGAAGATTAGGGTTGATCTGAGAGAGACTAAACCTAAGGATTCTACCCTTCCCAAGGACAAGATGCATGGTAAACCTGCTTGGGTTTGTCATTATTGTGGAAAGTTTGGACACATTCGTCCTAACTGTTACAAGCTTCAAGCTGCTAAGAGAGCAAACAAACCAAAAGTGTCTGTGCCTCAAGCACAAGATCTTATGGCACTTATTGGTGAATTGGTAAAGGCGTTGAACCTTTATTCCAATCTTGGAGGTGGAAATCACTCGAATGTGAATAAGAACTCCAATGCTCGTGGTGCATCTAGAAGGTTTTGGATGCAAAAGACTCGACCTAATTGAGTATTTCTAACATGGTCCTTGTGTTTCATTACTCATTCTTTTGTGACCATTGTTCTTTGGTTTTTGTGTTTTTTTTTGTTTTGTTTCTAGGATTTGCATTGCATAACATTCATGCATTTCATTCTAGGATTTATTTGTTTTCTCTTAAAAAAAAAAAAAAGAAGGAGAAAAGCAAATTGTGTTTAGCACTATTTTTCTTGGTCTTTGAAAACAAGGTTGGTCAATTTATTTACACATAACATGTCTTGTATACCTTGTTTAGCTTTGATGAGCTTATTTATTACACTTGACTAGTTGAAACTTTGTAGTGCATGTTGTGTGGGAAGATGTTTATGGTTTTTGATCGCTTTGTCTTGATCTTGAAGTCACATGTAATTTGACTGTCGGACTTGATCCTTTTGAGAAAGGCATAAATAACCATCTCACCACTGTTCACTAGCCAATCATGAACACCTTAGTGCATATCATAAGATTTTGTGCTCGAGAAAGTGTAGCACATGCACAAAAAGAACATAAGGTGTAGCCTCGGCTTAATTGCTTAATGCTTAAAATTGGTGTGTACTATTAGGCTTGATGCCAATTCACTTAATTAAAACTGGTGTGTACTATTAGGCTTGATGCCAATTCACATAATTAAGAGGCTAAATTCAAGAAACTTACATGATTGCAAGCTTATGTTCTAGGAGATGTGGGAGTTATATGATGTAACTCTTTAGGTGATAGTCTCTTTTAAATTTTGTGTGATGAATTTTGTGGACTTTGTGATTAATTTCTATTCACATATCACCTCACATGTATCTCAAACGTTTGTTAGTTGCACACACTATACAAGTTACTCTTTGCTAAACACTGTACATATTATTGTGTGTGTTTTTGGTCTGACTAACCAAGTTTGAAAATACCTTGAGTATTATGCAAAACATTTTTTTTGCTTGAGAATTAAAAGGGAGAATTGGCTGAAACTTTTTTTGGAGAAACTGGGATTAAAATTTGGGTTTTTGAAAAAGCATTCCATTTCATCTCATACTCATGCATTTTGTTTCATTGATTTCAATGCTTTGAGGAGTTATTTTTCAAAAATTGGTTTGAGTTTTCCAAAACTGAAATTTTTCTCAAAATACTGTGAGCCGCTGCCTGTTTCGATCGATCCATTCTGTTTTTCGATCGATCGAAAATACTTAAAATCTCTTTAAAAATTTTGGAGATATTCGATCGATCGAAAGTCACAAATCAGGTTTTTTAAAACACTGTTCTTGACTGATTCAAACACTTTTTCAAAAAGTTTTTTCGAACTTTTCTTCTCTCTCCGACTAGGCAAGGCTCCACAGTCCATTTTTTGTCGTTTTCCTCTGGATTTTTTGCAAAGAATCTCTTTCCTCAAGCCGGTAAGTCTCATTTGCCCTTCCTTTTTGAGTTTATTTACATATTTCATGCATGTTTCATGCATTTTTCCTCAAAATTTTTGGACCTTTTTCTTTTTGGGATTTTTGTTAATTCAAGCCCAATTTTGTGCAATTGATCAATAGGTTTTTGTGGGGACATGCTATAAACATGATCTTGATAGTTTAATTTGATCAATTTTGGGTTTTATGAAAAATTGAAATTTCTAGGGTTTGTATTAATTCCGAATTAGGGATTTTGTTCAATTAGGTTGAAATTGATGAAATTGGCTTGTTGATTTGATGAAATTGATTATGCTAATCTGTTTTCAACATTGTTTAATGATCAATTCATCAATTTGTTTCAAAATTATCAAGTGGTTTTTCAAATTTTTTAGGGTTTTTGTTAGAAACTCTATGTTCAAGCCAATTTTGTGTAAATTGAACTAAATTTGAACTGTGTTTACTGCATTAGTTCATGCATCACAACATTGTTATTGTTCATGCATCATATAGATTTTTGTTCTATATTTTTTTGTGCTAACTTGCAGTCTGCCCTTGATTTTGTTTTTTATTTTGTTCTTTTGGTTTTCTCCTCTGTCTTTGTCCTTTCCTTAGTACTATGCCTAGGAAGACTAGGGCTCGTAGTACTGTTTCCTCATCTACTCCTTCCCCTCCTCCCTTTGACCGAGAGAGGTTTCCTAGTGAGAAAAACCAAGAGATTTTTGATACACTGAACCTTAAGAGGAAGATATGGTCTAAGCGTTCTGTCATCTTAGATGAGCTTGATCCTGCCATTAGGGCAAACTTTGAGCGTAGGGGCTGGTTACCCTTGGTGGATATTTCTGATCCTCCTCCACCTGCTACCTTGATTAGAGAGTTCTTTTCGAACATCTCTATCTACGTCTATGATTCCAACACTTTGGTAAAGAGTTGGATACGAGGCGTATAGTATACCATTGCTCTTAAGGTAGTGGCTGATGCTCTAGGGTACATTTGGTACAGCATCCTGTCTATCCATATGATGAGTCTCCTGTTTTGAGTGATGTCATGTCTTACATCACTGGGTCATCTATATAGTGGGGTTCTAATCCTAGGATCACCACTGGTGAGCTTTCTGAGTTACACTATCTCCTCTTTAAGATATCGTGTCACTCTTTCTGACCCATTTCTCATCTTCACACTATTCCTCTCGAGCGGTGTGTATTTTTGTATACTCTTGTCACTGATGCTCCTATCAGTTTTTCCCATTTGTTTCTTCGTTCTTTGAACGAAGTTTATAGGAGTTCATCTACTTCTCATGCTCTTGTTCATCCTATTTTCATTCATAGAATTTTGCTTTATCTTGATCTTAGTGGTTTCCCTTCCTCTGAGCCTGTTCATGTGATTGCTCCCATAGGTGCGTCTTTCCTTAGACAAAGGGCCGCTCATCTTAAAGCTGGCTCTAAACACCCTAGGTCTGTACCTTCTAGTAGCGTACCTCCTCCTTCTTCTTCTACAGGTCCTGCTGGTGAAGCTGTTCCTGATCGTGATGCTGCTGCTGCTGCTGTTGTTCCTCCACCTCCTTCGGACGACTTTAATGTACATCGTACCTTGGAGATTGTCATGACCGTTCAAGCAGCTCATGGTCAGCTTTTGGTGGACTTATTTGACGAGATCCGTGCTTTGCGTGCTGAGCTGGCGCATCTGCGTTCGCCCTTACCACCTCCTTTTGATGATGGCTTGTGATTGCACTTTGGCATTCCGTCACAAAAAGGGGGAGTAAAGTTTTGACTTTGTAGAGGAGTTTTTGTAGTTAGGGGGAGTATTTTTTGTTTTTGAGGAGTTAGTGAGTTAGTGGAGTTTATAGATTGTATCTAGGTGCTTCACTTTGTATATCATTTTTTTGGGGCTATTCATGTTAGGGGGAGTAACATTGTTTTTGATATACATGATATATACTTGATTCTTGTTGCTTTGTGATTCACTGCTTATTGATTTATATTTATGAGTTGTTCGTTGATATATGTCTTTATTCTGTGTTGTGAGAATCTGACAAGAATGTTATACCTGTTGTTTTACTCTTTTCTGTCACACATGCGTTTATGCGTTTGTTGAGTATTTCAGCAATATATAAGTTGATTCAATTGAGCTGCTGTCTACACTTGCAACTGATGCATGATAGTTAGGATTGAATTTGAGTTTATGAGCATTACTTTTGTAAAGGGCTTTGTACTTGTAAACTTTGAGCTTTTAATTTGTGTTTTGTCACGGATTGCCAAAGGGGGAGTTTGTTAGGTTCTAAAGGTTTAGGAATTTATGTATTTAGAACTCTAATTTGTAATATTGGCAAACCATGATCAAAACAATATGTTTAGTCTTGTTTAGGCTTGCTCAAAGTTGATTAATTATTGTAAAGTTGGAATCGAGTGGCTGCAGAATGCATTGGTGCATTTCGGCCTGGCTCGATCGATTGAAGCTTAGGCTCGATCGATCGAATCTCGGGTCAGATGCATTTTCTGCAGAATTTCCAACTCAGCCCTAACTCATTAAACGTTTAGGGTTTTATGTTTTTGCCCTAGCTATATAAGGCAAAACCCTAGCCACGTTTTCAAAGTTGCTCCTGTTGTATTGTTGCTCATACATTGCTGTTTTGTGTAAATCTCTTGTGAGATCTAGAAGAGCTTTCCTTTACACAAAGCTTAGGGTTTTCAAGGTAGAGATTACTTCAACATCTTGATGATCAACTCGGTTGCTGCCATTGGAGCTTAAAGAATAACAAGCGTGGGTGCTTATACCTGATTGGAGAATCCAAGAAACAAGAAGTCCGTGGATTCGGAGCTTGCACGTGGTCGTGTCAGTAAGTTCTACTGGTGGGTAGCATTAGGAAGTCAAGCGGGGAGCTTGTAAGTCCTTTTATATGAACTTCGATTCTTTCATAGTGGATTCAAGTTTACCTTGAGGATAGTTAGGTCAAATCCTCCCCGGGTTTTTACCATGTGATTTCCTAGGTGATCATATCATTATGTTATTTATTATTCCGCTGCTTTATATTTCTGATATGATTGTATGCTTGTGATAACCTAGAATTGCATAAATTGACTAAGTTAATCACTTGACTAATTAACTAGGTTAATCTGGTTTTTTTAAGGGGTTTAAAACCGTTCAGTTTTCCCCCTGCGATTCAGCATGGTAAGGATGATATCTGGTGAATTTTTTATTGATGGAAAAATTCACCAATGGGATGAATTTACCCACCCCGTGTTGCCTTCATTCTACAAAACGGTTGCCTTTGAGGTTTATAAATTGGATCAAAGATACTTGAAATGGAAGAAGGTAAAGAACATAGGAGATAACGTATTCTTTTTGGGTATGAATAACTCCCTTTCACTTTCAACTCGTACTTTTGTTAGATGTAAGGCCAATTGTATTTACTTTACTGATGATTATACTGAAGCCCAAAGTGAGGGCATTCAAGGTGGCCATGACATGGGTGTGTACAACATGGACAACGAGAGCGTTACCATTCCGTGGATATGCAAGTCACACAATTGGTTTGGCGACCACCAATTTGAGTAATAATGTGGACACATAAAAATGCACAACTTTGTGCCCCAACTCGCCATGTTACGAGTTGTAATAGATGGATGTGTGATAGTGGGCCATGTGGAGACACACTACCACCACTCACACTTGTCACGTGGTAAGTTGTGATACAAAATTGTGTATTTTTATCTGTCCCTAACATTACTCCCGTCAATTTGGGTCTTTCTTAATCCTAGTCCTTAAAGTACAAGCCTTATTTTTCTTCTTCTTCTTTTTTCTTTTTTTTTTTTCCTTTTTGAAAGTTAAAACATAACTTGATGGAAATTTTTTTGAAAGAGTAGCTAGGGTTTCTTCCAGTCAAACTATTTTTTAGAAAGTTTCAACCTATAGCGTTCGCTCCTGATCAAAACTCTTTATAGTTAGACCAAAACTCCAATCGGTTTTTGGTGTAGGTGAAGATTAAACTTCAGATCTCTTATTCAACCATCAGAGACTTTATCAGTTGTACCAACTGGAACCTACTCTTTCAGCCAAACTATATATTGTACTTGTTGTCATTTATTGCTACTCAGTCTGAATAATTTTGTTGAATGATCAAATAGCGTGTAAAACACTATGAACGTTTAGACCCCTAATTACAAAAATATCAATTCAAGCTTAATGTCAAACAATATATGTGCAGAAAATGAACATAAGCTAATAATATAATTGATAAATAATCTAAACCAATTAAAATCACATCCACAACAGAAATTAAATGACAAAGATTAAGGGAAGAGAGATGCAAACACAGAGACAACACAACGATGTATTATCGAAGAGGAAACCGAAGCTCTCGGCATAAAACCTCTTTGCTACCCTCCAAGTGGTCAATAATCCACTAAAGAATGAAGTTGGGATATACGAGCAGCAGAAGACCCTCCAAGCCTAATCTACCCAGTGTACCTAACCCCCTCAAGCTTCTTGCTCCAATAAGGTTATGCCAAACCTGTCTTCTTTAGCTTACCGAATTTCACTATAGCCCATAGCATCAACCAATATTAATTAGTCCCTCCCTAACTGCTTCCCAAAGCACCAAAAAGCTTTATCACAGATGTGGGTATGTTGAGAAAATGATTTGGCCAAGAACCTCTCAAGGATGTAACAATGGAGAGTGTGAGAGTAGAGGAATTTGAAGAGTCTCTATGTAAAGTTTGTGGATGAGTCAATCTTGTTTTTTTTTCTAGGGTTTCTCTCTCAAAATTCTCTCTAGAAGCTCTCTACATTTCATGGGTATAAGGGTCTATATATAGTGGTGTGTGTTTGGAATGTGAAGAGTCATTTTTCCAAAACAGAGTTGGCTGGCGACTTGGCCTCGCGACTTGACTGAGTCACAAGTTCAAGCCGCGAGTTAACTGAATGGCTAGTCTAGACTTTTTATCCTGTAGTGCTACAGCTGGCACGACAATTCAACTTCTCTGCATGCTTCACTCGTGTGCATCTTTTGGCGGCTTGTCAGTCGCGAGCCACCTGCGAGATCCAATCGTGAGTCCCTGCTTCACTGCACAATCTTGAGCATTTCTTCACACTCTCTCACACACTACCCTAACATGATTCCCACCTAAATACAGGGTTTCTAAATGCTGAATTACAAGCAAATTTGGCATGAATTAAATCCAACAAAATGATTGATTAAATTCAACCTTACAATTGTGAAATTAACACATCTTTGGACAAAAAAATTAGCATCTTTACTCCCATGCAACAGGCAATTTTAGGTAGTGTTTAGTTGGTGTGATTTGTGGGGAGAAGAAAAAATATAAGGATTTGTGTGTTTGGTTGGAGAGGGGAGGAGGGAGTATTTTGGTGAAGTCAAGTGTTTTCTCCTAAGGCCCACCATTTGGTTGTAAATGTTCTTCCAGAATTGGGAAAAAATGTGGGGATTGGGGAGGAAGAAGGGTTTGATGGGAATTTTACCCATATACCCTCCCCCACCCTCCTAATGTTACTTTCTTCATCTTCATTTTTTTTTTCCATTTTCAAACGTTAAGAGGCTGTTTGGTTTATCAATTTCCGTAACTCAATTCTCAGTTTCCATAACTCATAACTCAAAAATGATGAGACCCATAGCAAAAAGGTTGTTTAGCTGCACAATAACTCTATTTCCATCACCCAATTCTCTGATTTTTGAGTTATGAGTTATGGAAACTGAAAACACATTTTGACTGTTTTCAGTTTCCATAACTCATAACTCAATAGCAATATTGTAATTAAACACACATAGGGGACCCACAAACAGTACTCAGCCGCACCTTTTGACCACATTTTGACTTTTTTTTCTTTCTTCTCCTGGGTTGGCTGTTCGATTATTATTTTTTTTTTCTTCTTCTTTCACTGGTTCGGTCTGTTCTTTTTTTTTTTTTTTTACTGGTTCGGTCTATTCTGGGTTTCTTCTTTTTCTTTTTCTTTTTTCACTGAGTTTGGTGAGTTTGGGTACTAAAAAAAAAAACTGCATCGGGTGATAGATATGGGGCCCACAAATAGTGTGAAAAATATTGAGTGATGGGAAGTGAGTGAGGTGCCAAACAAACATGGTATTTTAGAGTGATGAGTGATGAGTGATGAGTAATAAGTGATGAGTGATGAGTGACGGAAATTGAGTGACCAAAAAAATTGATCCAAACATGCTCTTAATATCTAGTTTTTTTTCCTGAAAATTTTAGTTTTCTTTTATAAAGAATTAATTTGTTTAATGTAATAGGGGCACAAGAGTAATTCCATACAATTTACATTTACTTTTTTCTCATATTTCTTCTCAATCAATCAAAAAAAAAAAAAATTCATCTTCACTTTTCCATCCCACAACAAAAGACTCATAAAAAGAAACCCTTCTATCACCTACTTTTTCATCCCCCAATCATTTTCTATCCCCCACTCCTTCATCCTCCAAACAAACAAAGCCTTAAAATGCCATCTAGGCCATTTATTTCTAGGAATTGAAACTAAAATTTCCACCTTCCTTGTAACTCGAGAAATTATTGGTGAACTTCTCTAATACAAACTTTTCCATTTTACTTCGTAGACTATTACTAATGACAAAAAGAATCAGTAATAGTGTTGCCACAATAGATAGGCCTTTTTCTTTTCTTTTCTTAAGCATCAAATGCCGTAGGTAAATGCAAAATAGCTAAGAGCACAAAATAGAGCATCGGATGAGAATGCTCTAAGCACCTAACGATGTTTTAGCTTTTCCTGTTTTATGTGCTCTCAAGCATTCACATCTAGTGAACTAAAAAATTTAGTATTTAACACTTCAAAAAGTTACTTAAGTATTTATCTATTTTAACACTTCACTTAAGACCCTATATCTCATCTTCTCTTATAGCTACAACACATAAAATTATATAAACAATCTAGTAAAATAATATAAAGCAACCACCACAAAAACGCATAGCAACCAGCCACCACCACCAACACAACAACCACCGTAAAATAATCTTTAAAAAAAAAAAAAAATAAAACCCGATGACCCACGACGCACAATTACAACCCAAACAAACCTAGCAACATACCCGCAATGAAAACAATGGATTTCCATATTTTGGTTTGGCTTCTCAATGGATTTGGGTTTCCATATATCGGTGAGATCTTAGTTTCTTAGTTAATTTCTAGTGGTAGTGCAATATAGGAGATGAAAACGACATGGTTGAAGGCTTGTCGATCTCTATAACCCATAGCCACTTCTTACATCGATCTCCAGCATAGAGGCGCGTCCATGGCAAGGTCTGAGAAAGATTACGAGAGAATTGAAAATAATAAAATCAAAGTAAGAGTGTGCTGTAGTGAATTTCTACTAGTAGCAGTTTAATGTAGCACACGGCCATTTTTTTTTTTTTTTTTAAATAAGCACCTGGGATGTAGAAGCTTTTTTGATGCTTGGTTTGGTAAAATAGCTATCTTGGAGTTTTAGCAAACAACATCAAGGAAAAATAAAATGATAATATTAAATTAAAATGCCTTAAATAATATTCATAATTTTTATTGATATTTTATAAAATTAATCTAAGTTGTACACAGTTATTAAAAAAAAAAAAATTCTTTTGTTTATTGAACAATACTATTCATTATTTCTTTTTTGGTGGGAGACTCAAAGTCGTTCAATAAAGCAAAACGTGTGGCGATATTTACGTCTCTTTTGGGTAAAATTTCCATTTTGTTTTTCTTTCCAAAGGGATAGGAGTATGTCAGTATGACAAGCAGAGCAAAGCAACGTGTGAATAGACGGGGTCTCCTTTTGCTAAACTAAAATTCGACAAAGATCTTTGGCATTTAGCATTTTAAAGTGACAATTAGAATATGGGCCTGCATCACTGTTTATAATACGGCTTGACTTGACCTTGAAACTTTAGTACTTTCGTCGAAAGCTTTTTTAGTGATCCATATTTAATTGTGTTTTAATAATCCAATATTTTCTGACAAGTACCCTATATTTTCCTAAACAATTTCAGCTTTTCATTTTTTTTTTTTAATTTAAACATACTCTTCTGCTATATTTCAGGTATTTCAATATTTCATCATATTTTACTTTAAAAAGAATATATATTGCAAATATGTTTTTTAATTTTGAAGTCAAAACCATATTTTAAAATATTGTATTTGTTTTTAAGTAGCAATAACAAGATTGATATCTTGATTGCGGTGTGTTTTGACAATTATTGTGTGATAAATTTGATAATTACAACTTACAACTTATAACAGAGAGGTGGTAGTTTTGAATCGTGAATGACCGATGAAATCACTTGTGCTTTTAATGATATTTTAAACAGTGACTAGGTTTCTCTCTTGTATCTCTCTCTTTCTTTCTTGAACATGAGTACATACTAATTAATATTGCACATTTAATACGTAAAGATTATAAAATTTTGGTACAATTATTTACCCAATATGTACTTGATATAAAAATAAGATAATCATCTAAAAAAGAAAATCAAGTAGAGGAACAAACTGCAAGATAGGCCCTTTATGGTTTTAAAAAGATCAAAACTATATAAAAAAGTACATTATGATATTTACCCAATATGTACATTTTGAAAAGATCAAATTTGGAACTAACTGCGGTTGTTGCTAAAGTAAGATTCTAGTTTTGTAAAAATCATTAGTAGTAATGCTTTTTTTAGATAGAAATATATGTATGCTATTGACCATGCAACCCCGACCTCACTACTCTAAACTTCCAAGCATTTTTTTTTTTTTTTGGGTAAAATTCAAAACGAATTAATCTTCGAAAAGTGATATGATCACAAGGAATAAAATGCCACCAGTTGATGTTTGGCCTCATGCGCTCATACGTGTGTAGACGTTTACGTCTCTTTTGGGTAAAATTTCCTTTCTTTGCTTTCCTAAAGGTAAAAGATAGGACAACTAGAGGTAAGTAACACGTGGGTAGACGGGGTCTCCTTTTGTTAAACCTAAAATTCGACAATGGTCTTTGCCTCTTTGGCATCTTGAATAATTAGAATGTGGGCCAACATCAATGTTCATAATATACGACTCGACCATGAAACTTTTCTACTTTGGAACGTCAAACAAGGGACAACAACAAGAACAAAACTCGTACTTAGGATGATAAAAACAAAAGTAAAAATAAAATAAAATAAAGTACTATGGGGCCAAAGAATCCTACGGCCCAGCCCACTTCGTTCCTGGGCCGAAGGCCCGAGCTGAGAAGGCACCCTAAATCCAAGGACGACCCCATCATCGGACGTCCGAGAACTTAAGGGACAAGCTCATGACAAACAGTTACCTCCACATTAAATGTACCTGACTACCGCCCAGGCCGCATTAATGAGGAAAGGACCCCGCACCAGCATCACCTTGGTTGCCGCGACTCCCAAAAAGACTGAGAAGGCGGCTGATGGGACAAGCACCTGAGTAATGTACAAATCGCTCAACAAGTGTAGGGCTAGGATTAGTTGGGTAAAGGGTATATAATGTAAGGGAATCCCTCCAGAGAAAGGAAAAAAAAAAAGAGAGGGAAGAAAAAGGGGCAAAAAGCCTCCTCGGCACACCCTCCAGTTGTAAACTGTTCTAAGTGTTTTTCAATAAAAGGAGAAAGGAGTTCACGCTTCGTGAACGCCGGCCAGCGCCTAAACCTTCGATCCACTCTCTACAAATTCATTGTTCAGGATTCGTTGGGCCTTTGACCCATATCCTTTGGGCTTGGGCACCAAAAACCAGACCCTACAAGTACTTAGTTTTATTTTATCCTTTTTAATTTTAAAAACTAAAAGCTGAGAGAATGGTCTTTGGCCAAAAGCTTTTTAATGATCATGTTTATAGCTGTGTTTTAATAATCCAATATTTTCTAACAAGGTCTCTGTATTTTTCAAATTTTAAATACATTTTAAGTTTTCATTTTTTTTTTTAAATTGCACACGCTTTTTGAAATATTTCAGGTATTTCAATAGTTTTGTCATATTTTACTTTAAATACAATATATTCCTAATATGTATCTGAAATCTTCACCATATTTTAAGATATTGGATTTGTCTTTAATTAACAATACCAAGATCAATATTTAGATTATTGCTACCGTTGTTTCAATGATTTTTTTTTTTTAATTGATAGTTATAACATGAAAATATGATATATTAAGATCTTAGATGTTTCCGCTAAAAATACAATAGGTGACAGACTGACAATTAATTTACAAGACTTTTAACGTTTTAACGACTCTCTCTCTCTCTCTCTCTCTCTCTCAAATTCAATACATAAAGATTAAAATAATTTGGTTCAATTATTTACCTGATATATACTTTATAAAAAGAATAAGATATTCATCTAAAAAAGAAAATAAAGCAAAGAAACAAGATAGGTCTTTCATAAAAAGTACACTATACTCTATGATTAAGAATTCGGATTCAATTATTTACCCAATATGTACGCTATGAAAAGAATAGATTTAGATGGTTCACTAACTATGGTTTTTGCATAAGTACAATTCTAGTTTTATGATTTGGTGAAAATCATCAATAACAATGATTTTTTTTAAGATGGTGAAAATGATAAGTACATCAATAATGACTTGTCATCATCTTAGGTCATGTCAATGTTCTATGCACAACGTCAACAACCATGATTATTGCATTGATTGGCACCATTGATTGTTGGATTTTTCTAGGGATAATTTTTTTTTTTTTGAGAAAGAGGGATAATTATTTGTTTATGTTATACTATCGACATAAGATTTACATTGTAAGCATCAAAATAAGGTTTATATTGTAGACTAAACAATTGTGTACAACATTGTACACATTTGTAAAAAAACATACAATATTGTACATACTTGCATAAAAGTATACACCTTTAGAGCATCACCATCAGATGTGGTAAATGTGCCAAATGCCAAATATTTGGCACATTTACCACACCAAACACCAAAATCTCATTTTATCAGGTGTGTTAAATCCCATAAAATTTGCCACATGTGAACAGTACCGTTGCAAATTTGCAACGGTACTGTTCACATGTGGCATAATTTTTATTGTTTTTTTATTCTGTTTTCTCTCTCTCCTCTCTCCTCAGATTTTTCTTTTCTCTTCACTCTCACCGTTCCCTCTCACCTCTGTTCTCTCTCACCGTTCTCTGTCACCGTTCCCTCTCACCTCTGTTTTGTTGATCTTGATCTGTCATCGCTGATCGTCATCGCCGTCATCGCCGATCCATCATCGTCGTCTCACCAGTTTCATTTTGCATCGTCATCACCGATCTCTCCGAGCATCGTCATCATCATCGCCAATCGGAATCGACGTGGGCATCGACGTTGAGGTGAGATCGGAGTGTTCGTCACGATCGTGGGCATCGACGTTGAGGTGAGGTGAGATCTTGATCGTGGGTTGCCGATGTTAGTGGGTTTGGGTTGCCTGGGTTGCTTGGGTTTGGGTTGCCTGAGTTTCGTGGGTTTGGGTTGCCTGGGTTTTGATTGGGTTTTCTGGGTTTGAGTTGCTGTGCTAGTGGGTGTTGCTCTGTTTTTAATGGGTTTTGGGGTGGATTGTTGATGACGGTGGTTGTGGTGGTGGTTTTACAATGGATTGTGGCTGCCACGGTGGTGGTGGTGGTGGTGGTGGTGGCGGTGGCGGCGGCAACAGCAGTGTTGTAATGGTCTGTGGAGGTTGACTGTGATTGTAGTTTAATGTGATGAAATTTGTTTAATATTATTTAATGGATTGGATATATTATTTTAATATATAGAATGGAAGTATAGAACATCTGATAAATGATATGTTATAAAATGGTGTGTTAAAATGATAAAATAGGTTTTTGGTGTTGTAAAATGGCATTTTTTATGAGAGAGCTGATGAGAATGCTCTTATATACATTTGTTTACTCTATAAATTTTACATTTATAATACAATATAAACTAATAATTTTCCTTTTTCTTGTAACCAAGTTTTTCCTTTAGGGGCACTTTTCCACTTGATTTTCAAGTAAATTCTAGATTTGAGGTCGGTTTCACATTTGAAAGTCCCAAATGGACTAAATTACATATCCTTCAACTTCAGGAACCTGCACTAGCATCTCTGGCACGTTCTCCATAACAACATTTAAAGCCACAATTGTTGATCTAGTACCCTTGATCAAACAAGCCCTGTCCTTTCTTCAAATTCCAGCAACCAAGCTCACTGCACTTGTTGTAATTTTGTACTTCTGTACTAATAGTTTTAGACTACCTCTCTCTCTTTCTCTCTCTCTCTCTCTGTGCTAATTGATTATATATACTATACAGGCCTCCTCCATAGATTAATGTATTATCAGATTAGATTGTGAACGGATAATATATTATCAGTTTCAACAAGGTTAAAAGGAAAAATGAAGAGAGATGAAAAATTGGAATTATTATTTTACTATGCTTAATGCTTCCATTAAAGTTAGGTAGAACATGCAAGTCTTTAGTTTGTTTTGGTGCAAGGCCTCGTGAACCGCATGGAACTAGCTTTATTGAACCAAAAATTTGCATGTAGAATAAGTCAAGACGAGGAAAAGCGTGCAACTTTTCTTCTTGAATTGGAAATTCACGTCCGTTTTCCAACATCTGGGGGCTACACTTTATTTTAGATTGTTCAATTGATATATAGGAGACCACGATAAAGTTTTACAATAATAATTAGTTTTATCATATTCCTTCTTTTGACATGGTAAAAGTGTAAAACACTAAAACCCACACTGGACGTTTGATTTACAGAAAAAGAAAAGCATGAGTTGTCGGAGACTCGGAGGCGACTACTATAAAAACTGGAAAGTAATATACAGTTATTTTCCCAAGGAAAAAATAATACCCAAGAAAAATAATGTTTTGTTATAGCCAAAATAGGACAAAATTGCTAAATGCTCTTTTTGGGCAAACTAAGCAGCGTTTTGCCTTATTTTTCAAACTAATCAGGGAAATGCCTCTCTTTTGAAACTCGATTTTCTCAAAATCGAGTTATAAAAAAAAAAAAAAAAAAAATCTGGAGCCCTATAGCGGCATTTTTAAAGACCTATAGTGACGTTTTGTAACTCAACTTCCAATAAATCGAGTTATAGGCAATTTTTTTAATTTTTTTTACCTATAACTCGATTTCATATAAACCGAGTTACAAAACGCCACTATACGTCCTGAAAACGTCACTATAGGTTCCTTAAAAACGCCGCTATAGGGCCTAAATCGATTTTGAGAAATTCGATTTTCAAAAGAGGGGCATTTCCCTAATTAATTTGAGAAAGAGGGCAAAACAATGCTTAGTTTGTCCAAAAAGGGCATTTTGCAATTTTGTCCAGCCAAAATATGTTGCTCTATTAATCTACGCAAGTGGTCTCAAAATTTCACAAAATCATATATTATACAATAAAAATTGGGTTTAAAAGCGGTGATTGTATCAAGTGTCTATTTTCTCTATTTGTGACAATTGGTTAATGTAGGGACTCGTTTTGGATGGACCCTCTGAACTTAGAAGGAATGTAATCCTATAGGCCCCAAACGATAAATTTCTAGAGAGTGGGTTGAAGAAATTGGCCCTTATAGGCGAACGGAACTTAATCATGGACTCATCACCGTTGAAGGCTACGTGCCTAGATTCTTTGCTAAAATTACTCCTCGGCATTTGTCCGAGGAGCTTGGCCCTCCGTCCCCCCCCTTCTTCAGGAGGGGTCCCTTACATTATATACCCTTCCCCCAACCAATCTTAGCCCTACACTTGTTAAGCAATCAGGCCATTACTTAGGTGCCTGTCCCATTAGTCGCCTTCCCATTCTCTTTGTGGGTCGCGACAACCAAGGTGGCCCTGGTGCAGAGTCATTTCCTCATTAATGCGGCCAGGGCGGTGGTCAGGTGCATTTAATGCGGAGGTGACAGTTTGTCATGATCTTGCTTCTCCACCAGGTTTCCATTGCTGGCGCGTGGTACTCCCTCTCGGCTCTTTGAGTAGTCAGGAAGGCTCCCATGGATGTGTTGCCAGTTGTCTTAAGTTCTCGGATGTCCGAGGATGGGGTCGTCCTCGGCGTGGCCTGTTGGGCTCCTAGGCTTCTCGCTTTCATCCTCGGACCTTGGATGCGTCCTCGGCTTGGGCCTTCGGCCCTGGAACGAAGTGGGCTGGGCCGTAAGACTTGCTGGCCCCACAATAGCCCCTCAAAATCTTGCTGTCTGCATCCTCGAGCGGAGAGGACGATTTTGATGTCCTCGGCCTTATGACGCGTCCCATTGAGCCTAGTCCTCTGTCAGTACCGGAGCCTTTTCATCTACTCCAGATGCGTTACTGGCGCCTCGAAGCGCGCAATGCACCCTCCATTAAATCCTGACGGTTTTGTGCTCCCCACGTTCAACGGGAGGATGGCAATCCAACGGTGAGGGCTCGCCTAGCATTTATGGGCAGGAAAACCCGCACGGCTCTTCAATCTAGGGTATAAATACCCATTCGAACTGCCGTGCCCTCTGTTTACTCGCTTCCAAAAGCTCTTGTGTGTACAACTTGAGTCCAGCCAAGCTTCCACCTACATCCCCAGCATAAAAAGCCTGTCCGAGGAGCTTCTTCTTATTTCTGTAAGTCGCTTTATCTCTCTTCGAACTTTCTCCTTCTCTATTCTTCCTTCTCTTTCGTTTGCTCTTTTAGGCATCATTTGGGATGTGTAGATTTAAGAAGTATGTCTATACTGAGGAGGCGATGGAGAAATTTATCGCCGATTATAAGATACCCAGCAACGTAGGCTTGAGGTATTGTGAGGAGGGGGAGTGGCACCTACGGAGGCAAGAGGGCGAGGTGGTGATTCCCATTGTTGCCTTCCTTGAAGGTGGCATGAGAATTCTCATGGGACCGGTGATGAAGGGCTACCTGACGTACTTCCGGCTAGCCCCTACCCAATGCGCCATCAACGTCTTCAAAATTCTGGGTTGCGTTGATGCCCTGAACGAGAAGATGGGACTAAGGTTGACCCACCACGACGTAAACTGGTGTTACAACCTCTAGTGCCTGAAGGGCAAATCATACTATATGAAGACCAGGGATGACAGGGTCCGGCTTATCCAGTGCCTCCCCGAGTCCAGCAAGGGGCTAAATAAGGACTTCCTCATCGTGTCCGGGGAGTGGCACGATGGCCTTCACTGCCCAACGACGGAGGGGACCCCAGGTGGGGCAGTGGGAAAAAAGGGGGGAGGGCTCTAGGACCTTAGTCTGCTTCATTCTTCACTTCGTCTGCTTTATTTATTACATTTTTTTTATTTTTTTTATTATTTTTTTTTTGGCACTGTTTGGTTTCTAACATGAATGTGTTTTCTTTTGCAGATCCGCACGCCTTTACGCGCCACTTCAACCTGATCAACTGGGAGGACTTGCAGAAAGCGCTAAGGGCGGAGGTTTTCGTGAACAAGGCCGACAATCAAGTTAGGGCTCCTCACAAGATCCTAAGATACGACCCGATTCAGAAATCGTTTGCGGCACTGAAGTACGTGATCAGGGCAAAAGACCCTCAGCTGCGGAGAATAACCGTGACCGAGGACGGGTTCCAGTTCCCCGAGAAGCCCTCCACATCGGAAGGCGCAGCATTAGCAGGCCCCTCCTCCCCCCAAAGATTCTCGGAGGCTGCAGAAGAAGGCCTAGAGAGGGAAGAGGAAGTTGCTGATTTTGGCCCTGCTGAGGACGAGTTTGACGTGTTTGAACAAGTCCATCAGTTCGAGGACCCTCCAGGAGACTTAGGTGACCCTCGTCTGATCGAAACGGACCTCCTAGCGGCCTTATCCTCTCCTCGGCTTGAGATGGGTTACAAGAAGAGGCCCCAGTCTAGCCTGTTGGATCTGATCGAAGGCCAACCGGGGAAGTCTAAGCCAAAGCTTCGTCCTCCTCCTCCCAAGACTCATTCTACCCAGAGCAGGTTGGCCCCGACCCAGTCAAGGCCTCCTCCTTCTCCGCCTCAGACGAGTCTGCCCTCTAGGCATGAGCCCTCTGATCCTAAGCAGAAAAAGGATAAGGGCAAAAGGCCAGCTGAGGAAAAGTTTGGGTCCCCTCAAGAGGAGGGCGATACTCGGCGGTCGTCCAAACAGTTGAAAATAGGCTCCCGAGGCCAGGATAAACAGGTTGATGCCCAGCCCGAGGCTCAGGCCTGGCTTCCCACCCCAATGCTCCATAGGGGGCCTCTAAGGGACGACTCCTCACTCAGGGATTTCAAAGAGGGCGAAGGCGCGTATGTGGCCGACGCGTTGGAAAAGGTGCCTGCTACTCCCAGTGGACATGGCGGAGCTGGGGACTATGAGGAGCAGGGAGGTCTTCCTCTGCCTCAAGCGGTACTTGGGAATGGTAAGTCCCTCAACACTTATGATTTTTTCTAGTTTCAGCTTTTTCTTCCCCTTTTCTTAGTTCAGCTGATTGTGTACTCGTTTTGTTTGACAGGCCATTCAGGGCACTTATAGGTTGGAGGACGTGGCTCGTGATCAGGGAAAAGCCATGGACGTGGAGCGTGAGAAACGCTTGAAGGCCACTCGGACCCTCAAAAACTCCGAGGCTGATCTTGCCACGGCCTGGGAGGAGCTGAAGGCGATGACCAGTGCTCAAGATAATTCCCTGTCAGGCATCACTGGTTTCCAGAAGCAGGCCGAAGATTAGACGAGGCGTCTGGGTGAGGCAGAGGAGCAGCTGAAGATCGCAAAGGAGCCGCTTGCTGATCTGACCAAGAAGGTGGCTACTGCCGAGGAAGCCAAGAGGGTGGCTGAATGGGCCAAGGATGAGGCTGAAAGGGCGAAGTTTGAGGCTAACCAAGGTAGGGAGGAGGCCTGGGCCACTAAACAGGAAGCCGAGGAGGAGGCCTATGCTGCGGGGATGGCCGAGACAGAAGCTGCCTTTAAGGCTCAAGTCCCCGGGTTGTGCAGGCGCTACTCTGCTGAGGTTTGGAAGGAGACCCTCAGACAGGCTGGGGTCGAGGCCTCGTCCGACTTGTGGAAGGAGGAGAGTGTGTACTACCCCCTACCATCCGCGAGGCTGCTCCAGGTGGCACTGAGGCCGGAGAGGCTGCAAAGGAAGCCGATGCTACTATGGGTGAGGACGCCTCAGTCGCTGAACCTACTGGTGAGCTTGTCCAAGGGAGCGACCCTCCCAGGGTAGCTGAATCAGGTGAGGGCCTTAATAAGGAAGCGCTGCAAGAGGTTGCGAAGTCCTCCTCTGAGGCCCAGGTTTCTACCGCTGAGGAGGCAGCCATTCCTGCCACACCTCTGCAGGCCGTTCCTTTTAGCCAAAGCTCAGAGGAGCCTAAGGTTGCCATGGACCAGCCGCCTACTGGGGGGAAAGATTAAGTGGAAGGGGCAGGCCCCTCGACGCCCCTGTCTGCTTTGTTTCTTCATGTTTTTGTTTTTTGTACTCTTTCTTTTTCTTTTTTTTTTTTTTTTTTTTTTTTTTTTTTTTTTTTTACGTCGTAATGCGACGCTTACCATGTAACTTTTATGAATTCAATGCAATGTGGCTTCTATTTCTCTCTCTGTTTGTTCTGTCTGTTTGCATGTTTGCGCGTTATCTGTTTTCTCCCATCCTTTTTCTTTTACTTGTATTATTTTAACATCAATTGTACCTCGGCCAGTCATGGCAGTGATTGCAATAACTTGTAGGCACGTATGCATAGGCAGACCTTTTATGTCCCAAGGACTAGGCACGGCTCTCGCTTCCCCAACATTCTAATACTTAGAATCTTTTTGAAGTAGTTAGTTTCCCCATAGGCCTGAGTCCGAGGACCATGTAGTGTCTCAGTTCTGTCTAACACTTATAGTCTTGAAGTAGTTAGTTTCCCCATAGGCCTGAGTCCGAGGACCATGCAGTGCCTTGGTTCTGTCTAACACTTTGAGTCTTGTAGTAGTTAGTTTCCCCATAGGCCTGAGTTCGAAGACCATGCAGTGCCTTAGTTCTGTCTAACACTTTGAGTCTTGTTGAAGTAGTTAGTTTCCCCATAGGCCTGAGTCCGAGGACCATGCAGTGCCTTGGTTCTGTCTAACACTTTGAGTCTTGTTGAAGTAGTTAGTTTCCCTATAGGCCTGAGTCCGAGGATCATGCGGTGCCTTGGTTCTGTCTAACACTTTGTCTTGAAGTAGTTAGTTTCCCCATAGGCCTGAGTCCGAGGACCATGCAGTGCCATGGTTCTGTCTAACACTTTGTCTTGAAGTAGTTAGTTTCCCCATAGGCCTGAGTCCGAGGACCATGCAGTGCCTTGGTTCTGTCTAACATTTTGTCTTGAAGTAGTTAGTTTCCCTATAGGCCTGAGTCCGAGGACCATGCAGTGCCTTGGTTCTGTCTAACACTTTGTCTTGAAGTAGTTAGATTCCCCATAGGCCTGAGTCCGAGGACCATGCAGTGCCTTGGTTTTGTCTAACACTTTGAGTCTTGTTAAAGTAGTTAGTTTCCCTATAGGCCTGAGTCCGAGGACCGTGCAGTGCCTTGGTTCTGTCTAACACTTTGTCTTGAAGTAGTTAGTTTCCCCATAGGCCTGAGTCCGAGGACCATGCAGTGCCTTGGTTCTGTCTAACACTTTGAGTCTTGAAGTAGTTAGTTTCCCCATAGGCCTGAGTCCGAGGACCATGCAGTGACTTGGTTCTATCTAACACTTAGGTATGCGGTGAAGGAGATTATCCTCAGTGTTGGCCATACTAGTTTCGGCATTATGAGGCGTCCTCTGACGGTTCGCGTTCCGCGCTTGACGTTTCAACACACGAGGCGCGCTCTCATTAATATTCTCTTGGACTGATGCGGATCGAACGGTTGATAGGCACTTTGGACTTTGGTCAGGATTAATGTCACCGATAATCCACTTTTCGTATTCTTCGCAATTTTATTCCTATCAATCCTCACCCCCTATTTAAGGCTACGTGGGGGAAATGGCCTTCTACTCCTCATGAAACCTCCAATACACCAGGAAACATGCCCTCCCAACTCTCAGAGCCTTCTCAATGACCCTGCGAAAATTGTGATATGAGTTTGGAGAAATGGAACGGCTCTTGATGGGAGCGAGGGTGCATAAGCCCAAAGTCCTCTCTCCTCGACGGAGAGCCGCCGTAGCAATGGCTCGCGTCAGATCTCCGGTGCGGCCGAATCCATGCGTTATCCTGACGGTACCCCGCACAGCGGCCAAGAGGGAGGTCTCTGAAGTACATAACGTTCTTCCCCGGGGCATTACCACGCCGGTGGAAGCGTGCAAGGATACGTCATATCTGGTGCCCGAGTGTTGCCGTCGCCAACGGCCAACCATCGTGGGGCTGGAAGAGAATCAAGGGAACAACATGAGGAAGGGCCGTCCGGCGCCTTTGCATCTGCTCCTCTCTTTGCGCCAGCGCCACCGCACCGGCTTGGGCGTTGTTGGTGGCCTTGAAGCAGGCCCGCCTCAGCCCCCTTTCCTTTAGTTAGCTTTAAACCAGGCCCATCTGGGTCTTTGTTTGTAGAGTTGGCTTTAAAACAAGCCTATCTGAGCCTTTGTTTGTATATTCTAACTCTTCTTTATCTAATAAAATAACGATATTTGTCTTCTTTCCTTTGAATCTTTTACTTTTCTGCAATGGTTTTTTTGTTTGTTTTTTCTTTAAACGCGTTCTTGTGAACTTTCCGTCGACTGACTACTTGGGGATAATTGTCCTTTGCGTCTGTTAGTGCACAAATTCTTCCCACAGATGGCGCCAATTGTAGGGACTCGTTTTGGATGGACCCTCTGAACTTAGAAGGAATGTAATCCTATAGGCCCCAAACAATAAATTTCTAGAGAGTGGGTTGAAGAAATTGGCCCTTACAGGCGAACGGAACTTAATCTTGGACTCATCGCCGTTGAAGGCTACGTGCCTGGATTCTTTGCTAAAATTACTCCTCAGCATTTGTCCGCGGAGCTTGGCCCTCCGTCCCCCCCTTCTTCAGGAGGGGTCCCTTACATTATATACCCTTCCCCAAACCAATCCTAGCCCTACACTTGTTGAGCAATCAGGCCATTACTCAGGTGCCTGTCCCATTAGCCGCCTTCCCATTCTCTTTGTGGGTCACAGCAACCAAAGTGGCCCTGGTGCGGAGTCCTTTCCTCATTAATGCGGCTAGGGTGGTGGTCAGGTGCATTTAATGCGTAGGTGACAGTTTGTCATGAACTTGCTTCTCTACCAGGTTTCCATTGCTGGCGCGTGGTACTCCCTCTCGGCTCTTTGAGTAGTCAGGAAGGCTCCCTTGGATGTGTTGCCAGTTGCCTTAAGTTCTCGGATGTCCGAGGATAGGATCATCCTCGGCGTGGCCTGTTGGGCTCCTGGGCTTCTCGCTTTCATCCTCGGACCTTGGATGCCTTCTCGGCTTAGGCTGAGCCGTAAGACTTGCTGGCCCCACAGTTAAATTATTATGAGCTAGGATAGTTTACTTTAAATAAAAGTCTATCAGCTAAGTTTAAAGAAATTTGAAATTCTACTTCAACTATAGTTTAGGTTGGGCAAAATTCTATTACCTAAGTTTTGAGAAATTTAAAATTTATTTGAAAATTAATATATTTTGCATTTTGATAATGAAATCTACAAAAAACTGCATTATAGTGTTTTAAAATATATTCTTTTATATAGAATTTTTAATTAGCCTGCGCATTGGACGAGATTACCACTCTCTAACCACGTCTAGCATGCACATGAGTGTGAGTCATGAATTATGTGTAAAGGTAGAAAAAGCAATTCAAAAAAAAAAAAAAAAAATCATTATGTTTGTATGCTAATCACGACCTCGCAGGTCGCAACAACCTTTCTTAGGTAGCCCTCATCCTAATTTGTCTTGTGTCACTAGCTGGCATGAAGGTCGCAAGAAGGTCAGTACACGAACATCTTTAACCACGCACTACAAAAAAGATATTTTGTCCCAGCGTTTTTTTTCTGGCATTTTTACAAACCGCTATAATAAATAAGCATATACCAGCATTTTTTAAAAACGTTGGTATAGGAAATCCTATTACGGCGGCTCAAAACTGGCACTTTACAAAGCGCTGCAATAGGAGGTCTATAGCGGCTTTTTTCAAAAACGCTGGTATAGGAAGTAAGTGAGTCAATACCGTACCGGAGGCTATACCAGTTTGGTCAGCAGTACGATATATTTCGGATACCGGTCAATACTAGTGTACCGTTTCGGGTTTACTGCTACTTTTTATATTTATAAATAAATATAAATATATATATGTGTGTGTGTGTGTATTATAATAAATATAAAAGTTTACCATAAAACATTTCCTTAATTCAGAACTAATTATTCATGATTTTAGACTTTAGTATCAATTAAAAGGAAAAAAAAAACAATATAAAAAATAGAAAGCTTAAAAGTTACCATTGCATACTACGATATATTTCAGATACTGGTGTACCGTTTCGGGTTTACCGCTATTTTTTATATTTATAAATATATATATATGTGTGTGTGTGTGTGTGTGTGTGTGTGTGTGTGTGTGTGTGTGTGTATTATAATAAATATAAAAGTTTACCATAAAACATTTCCTCAATTCAGAAATAATTATTCATGGTTTTAGACTTTAGTATTGTGGGGCCAGCAAGTCTTACGGCCCAGCCCACTTCGTTCTAGGGCCGAAGGCCCAAGCCGAGGAGGCATCCAAGGTCCGAGGATGAAAGCGAGAAGCCCAGGAGCCCAACAGGCCACGCCGAGGACGACCCCATCCTCGGACATCCGAGAACTTAAGGCAACTGGCAACACATCCAAGGGAGCCTTCCTGACTACTCAAAGAGCCGAGAAGGAGTACCACGAGCCAGCAATGGAAACCTGGTGGAGAAGCAAGTTCATGACAAACTATCACCTCCGCATTAAATGCACCTGACCACCGCCCTGGCCGCATTAATGAGGAAATGACTCCGCACCAGGGCCACCTTGGTTGCCGCGACCCACAAAGAGAATGGGAAGGCGGCTGATGGGACAGACACCTGAGTAATGGCCTGATTGCTCAACAAGTGTAGGGCTAGGATTGGTTGGGGGAAGGGTATATAATGTAAGGGACCCCTCCTGAAGAAGGGGGGGACGGAGGGCCAAGCTTCTCGGACAAATGCCGAGGAGTAATTTTAGCAAAGAATCCAGGCACGTAGCCTTCAACGGCGATGAGTCCATGATTAAGTTCCGTTCGCCTGTAAGGGCCAATTTCTTCAACCCACTATCTAGAAATTTATTATTTGGGGCCTATAGGATTACATTCCTTCTAAGTTCAGAGGGTCCATCCAAAACGAGTCCCTACAATTGGTGCCATCTGTGGGGAGAATTTGTACACTAACAGACGCAACGGACAATCATCCCCAACTAGTCAGTCGACGGAAAGTTCACAAGAACGCGTTTAAAGAAAAACAAACAAAAATACCATTACAGAAAAGTAAAAGATTCAAAGGAAAGAAGACAAATATCGTTATTTTATTAGATAAAGAAGAGTTAAAATATACAAACAAAGGCTCAGACTGGCTTGTTTTAAAGCCAACTCTACAAACAAAGACCCAGACGGGCCTGTTTTAAAGCTAACTAAAGGAAAGGGGGCTGAGGCGGGCCTGCTTCAAGGCCACCAACAACGCCCAAGCCGGTGCGGTGGCGCTGGCGCAAAGAGAGGAGCAGATGCGAAGGCGCCGGACGGCCCTTCCTCATGTTGTTCCCTTGATTCTCTTCCAGCCCCACGATGGTTGGCCGTTGGCGACGGCAAAACTCGGGCACCAGATATGACGTATCCTTGCACGCTTCCACCGGCGTGGCAACGCCCCAGGGAAGAACGTTATGTACTTCAGAGACCTCCCTCTTGGCCGCTGTGCGGGGCACCGTCTGGATAACGCATGGATTCGGCCGCATCGGAGATTTGACGCGAGCCATTACTACGGTGGCTCTCCGTCGAGGAAAGAGGACTTTGGGCCTATGCACCCTCGCTCCCATCAAGAGCCGTTCCATTTCTCCAAACTCTTATCACAATTTTTGCAGGGTCATTGAGAAGGCTCTGAGAGTTGGGAGGGCATGTTTCCTGGTGTACTGGAGGTTTCATGAGGAGTGGAAGGCCATTTCCCCCACGTAGCCTTAAATAGGGGGTGGGGATTGATAGGAATAAAATTACGCAGAATACGAAAAGTGGATTATCGATGACATTAATCCTGACCAAAGTCCAAAGCGCCTATCAACCGTTCGATTCGCATCAGTCCAAGAGAATATTAATGAGAGCGCACCTCGTGTGTTGAAACGACAAGTGCGGAACGCGAACCGTCAGAGGACTCCTCATAACTGATGACTACAGAAACATGAACTGAAGGCAGCGTCACTGCCACGTGTAAGGTTAAGAGTCATAAACCAGCCTAGCCCGGGGCACTGCGGGGTTAATAGTCCGATGCGCATGACGCCCCACTTCCGACGAGGCAGGGCCGAGGCTATCATCACGCCGAAACTAGTATGGCCAACACTGAGGATATTCTCCTTCACCGCATACCTAAGCGTTAGACAGAACCAAGGCACTGCATAGTCCTTGGACTTAGGCCTATGGGGAAACTAACTACTTCAACAAGACTCAAAGTGTTAGACAAAACCAAGGCACTGCATGGTCCTCAGACTCAGGCCAATGGGGAAACTAACTACTTCAAGACAAAGTGTTAGACAGAACCAAGGCACTGCATGGTCCTCGGACTCAGGCCTCTGGGGAAACTAACTACTTCAAGACTCAAAGTGTTAGACAGAACCAAGGCACTGCATGGTCCTCGGACTCAGGCCTATGGGGAAACTAACTACTTCAAGACAAAGTGTTAGACAGAACCAAGACACCGCATGGTCCTCGGACTCAGGCCTATGGGGAAACGAACTACTTCAACAAGACTCAAAGTGTTAGACAGAACCAAGGCACTGCATGGTCCTCGGACTCAGGCCTATGGGGAAACTAACTACTTCAACAAGACTCAAAGTGTTAGACAGAAGCAAGGTACTGCATGGTCCTCGGACTCAGGCCTAAGGGGAAACTAACTACTACAAGACTCAAAGTGTTAGACAGAACCAAGGCACTGCATGGTCCTCGGACTCAGGCCTATGGGGAAACTAACTACTTCAAGACAAAGTGTTAGACAGAACCAAGGCACTGCATGGTCCTCGGACTCAGGCCTATAGGGAAACTAACTACTTAAAGACAAAGTGTTAGACAGAACCAAGGCACAGCATGGTCCTCGGACTCAGGCCTATGGGGAAACTAACTACATCAACAATACTCAAAGTGTTAGACAAAACCAAGGCACTGCATGGTCCTCGGACTCAGGCCTATGGGGAAACTAAATACTTCAAGACAAAGTGTTAGACAGAACCAAGGCACTGCATGGTCTTCAGACTCAGGCCTATGGGGAAACTAACTACTTCAAGACAAAGTGTTAGACAGAACCAAGGCACTGCATAGTCCTCGGACTCAGGCCTATGGGGAAACTAACTACTTCAAGACTCAAAGTGTTAGACAGAACCAAGGCACTGCATGGTCCTCGGACTCAGGCCTATGGGGAAAATAACTACTTCAAGACAAAGTGTTAGACAGAACCAAGACACCGCATAGTCCTCGGACTCAGGCCTATGGGGAAACGAACTACTTCAACAAAACTCAAAGTGTTAGACAGAACCAAGGCACTGCATGGTCCTCGGACTCAGGCCTATGGGGAAACTAACTACTTCAACAAGACTCAAAGTGTTAGACAGAAGAAAGGTACTGCATGGTCCTCGGACTCAGGCCTATGGGGAAACTAACTACTACAAGACTCAAAGTGTTAGACAGAACCAAGGCACTGCATGGTCCTCCGACTCAGGCCTATGGGGAAACTAACTACTTCAAGACAAAGTGTTAGACAGAACCAAGACACTGCATGGTCCTCGGACTTAGGCCTATAGGGAAACTAACTACTTCAAGACAAAGTGTTAGACAGAACCAAGGCACAACATGGTCCTCGGACTCAGGCCTATGGGGAAACTAACTACATCAACAATACCCAAAGTGTTAGACAAAACCAAGGCACTGCATGGTCCTCGGACTCAGGCCTATGGGGAAACTAACTACTTCAAGACAAAGTGTTAGACAGAACCAAGACACCGCATGGTCCTCGGACTCAGGCCTATGGGGAAACGAACTACTTCAACAAGACTCAAAGTGTTAGAGAAAACCAAGGCACTGCATGGTCCTCGGACTTAGGCCTATGGGGAAACTAACTACTACAAGACTCAAAGTGTTAGACAGAACCAAAGCACTGCATGGTCCTCGGACTCAGGCCTATGGGGAAACTAACTACTTCAACAAGACTCAAAGTGTTAGACAGAAGCAAGGTACTGCATGGTCCTCGGACTCAGGCCTATGGGGAAACTAACTACTACAAGACTCAAAGTGTTAGACAGAACCAAGGCACTGCATGGTCCTCGGACTCAGGCCTATGGGGAAACTAACTACTTCAACAAGACTCAAAGTGTTAGACAGAAGCAAGGTACTGCATGGTCCTCGGACTCAGGCCTATGGGGAAACTAACTACTACAAGACTCAAAGTGTTAGACAGAACCAAGGCACTGCATGGTCCTCGGACTAAGGCCTATGGGGAAACTAACTACTTCAAGACGAAGTGTTACACAGAACCAAGGCACTGCATGGTCCTCGGACTCAGGCCTATAGGGAAACTAACTACTTCAAGACAAAGTGTTAGACAGAACCAAGGCACAGCATGGTCCTCGGACTCAGGCCTATGGGGAAACTAACTACATCAACAATACTCAAAGTGTTAGAGAAAACCAAGGCACTGCATGGTCATCGGACTCAGGCCTATGGGGAAACTAACTACTTCAAGACAAAGTGTTAGACAGAACCAAGGCACTGCATGGTCCTCAGACTCAGGCCTATGGGGAAACTAACTACTTCAAGACAAAGTGTTAGACAGAACCAAGGCACTGCATGGTCCTCGGACTCAGGCCTATGGGGAAACTAACTACTAAGAGACTCAAAGTGTTAGACAGAACCAAGGCACTGCATGGTCTTCGGACTCAGGCCTATGGGGAAACTAATACTTCAAGACAAAGTGTTAGACAGAACCAAGACACCGCATAGTCCTCGGACTCAGGCCTATGGGGAAACGAACTACTTCAACAAGACTCAAAGTGTTAGACAGAACCAAGGCACTGCATGGTCCTCGGACTCAGGCCTATGGGGAAACTAACTACTTCAACAAGACTCAAAGTGTTAGACAGAAGAAAGGTACTGCATGGTCCTCGGACTCAGGTCTATGGGGAAACTAACTACTACAAGACTCAAAGTGTTAGACAGAACCAAGGCACTGCATGGTCCTCGGACTCAGGCCTATGGGGAAACTAACTACTTCATGACAAAGTGTTAGATAGAACCAAGGCACTGCATGGTCCTCGGACTCAGTCCTATAGGGAAACTAACTACTTCAAGACAAAGTGTTAGACAGAACCAAGGCACAGCATGGTCCTCGGACTTAGGCCTATGGGGAAACTAACTACATCAACAATACTCAAAGTGTTAGACAAAACCAAGGCACTGCATGGTCCTCGGACTCAGGCCTATGGGGAAACTAACTACTTCAAGACAAAGTGTTAGACAGAACCAAGACACCGCATGGTCCTCGGACTCAGGCCTATGGGGAAACGAACTACTTCAACAAGACTCAAAGTGTTAGAGAAAACCAAGGCACTGCATGGTCCTCAGACTCAGGCCTATGGGGAAACTAACTACTACAAGACTCAAAGTGTTAGACAGAACCAAAGCACTGCATGTTCCTCGGACTCAGGCCTTTGGGGAAACTAACTACTTCAACAAGACTCAAAGTTTTAGACAGAAGCAAGGTACTGCATGGTCCTCGGACTCAGGCCTATGGGGAAACTAACTACTACAAGACTCAAAGTGTTAGACAGAACCAAGGCACTGCATAGTCCTCGGAGTCAGGCCTATAGGGAAACTAACTACTTCAAGACTATAAGTGTTAGACAGAACTGAGGCACTGCATGGTCCTCGGACTCAGGCCTATGGGGAAACTAACTATTTCAAAAAGATTCTAAGTCTTAGAATGTTGGGGAAGTGAGAGCTGTGCCTAATCCTTGGGACATAAAAGGTCTGCCTATGTATACGTGCCTACACGTTATTGCAATCACTGCCATGACTGGCCGAGGTACAATTGATGTTAAAATAATACAAGTAAAAGAAAAAGGATGGGAGAAAACGGATAACGCGTAAACATGCAAACAGACAGAACAAACAAAGAGAGAAATAGAAGCCACATTGCATTGAATTCTTAAAAGTTACATGGTAAGCGTCGCATTACAACGTAAAAAAAAAGAGAGAAAAAAGAAAGAGTACAAAAAACAAAAAAATGAAGAAACAAAGCAGACAGGGGCGTCGAGGGGCCTGCCCCTTCCACTTAATCTTTCCCCCTAGTAGGCAGCTGGTCCATGGCAACCTCAGGCTCCTCTGAGCTTTGGCTAAGAGGAACGGCCTGCAGAGGCGCGGCAGGAATGGCTGCCTCCTCAGCGGTAGAAACCTGGGCCTTAGAGGAGGACTTTGCAACCTCTTGCAGCGCTTCCTCGTTAGGGCCCTCACCTGATTCAGCTACCCCGGGAGGGTCGCTCCCTTGGACAAGCTCACCAGTAGGTTCAGCGACTGAGGCGTCCTCACCCGTAGTAGCACCGACTTCCTCTGCAGCCTCTCTGGCCTCAGTGCCACCTGGAGCAGCCTCGTGGATGGCAGGGGGGTAGTACACACTCTCCTCCTTCCACAAGTCGGACGAGGCCTCGACCCTAGCCTGTCTGAGGGCCTCCTTCCAAACCTCAGCAGAGTAGTGCCTGCACAACCCGGGGACTTGAGCCTTAAAGGCAGCTTCTGTCTCGGCCATCCCCGCAGCATAGGCCTCCTCCTCGGCTTCCTGCTTAGTGGCCCAGGCCTCCTCCCTACCTTGGTCAGCCTCAAACTTCGCCCTCTCAGCCTCATCCTTGGCCCACTCAGCCACCCTCTTGGCTTCCTCGACGGCAGCCACCTTTTTGGTCAGATCAGCAAGCAGCTCCTTTGCGATCTTCAGCTGCTCCTCTACCTCACGCAAACACCTCGTCTGATATTCGGCCTGCTTCTGGAAACCAGCGAGGCCTGACAGGGCGTTATCCCGAGCACTGGTCATCGCCCTCAGCTCCTCCCGGGCCGTGGCTAGATCAGCCTCAGAGTTTTTGAGGGTCCGAGTGGCCTCCAAGCATTTCTCACGCTCCACGTCCATGGCTTTTCCCTGATCACGGGCCGCGTCCTCCAACCTATAAGTGGCCTGAAAGGCCTGTCAAACAAAACGAGTACACAATCATCTGAACTCAGAAAAGGGGAAGAAAAAGCTGAAACTAGAAAAAATCATAAGTGTTGAGGGACTTACCATTCCCAAGTACCGCTTGAGGCAGAGGAAGACCTCCCTGCTCCTCATAGTCCCCAGCTCCGCCATGTTCGCTGGGAGTAGCAAGCACCTTTCCAGCGCGTCGGCCATATACGCGCTTTCGCCCTATTTGAAATCCCTGAGGGAGGAGTCGTCCCTCAGAGGCTCCCCATGGAGCATTGGGGCGGGAAGCCAGGCTTGAGCCTCAAGCTGGGCATCAACCTGTTTATCCTGGCCTCGGGAGCCTATTTTCAACTGTTTGGACAGCCGCTGAGTATCGCCCTCCTTCTGAGGGGACCCAGACTTTTCCTTAGCTGGCCTTTTGCCCTTATCCTTTTTCTGCTTAGGATCAGAGGGCTCATGCCTAGAGGGCAGACTCGTCTAAGGCGGAGAAGGGGGAGGCCTTGACTGGGTCGGGGCCGACCTGCTCTGGGCCGAATGAGTCTTGGGAGG
This sequence comes from Quercus ilex subsp. ballota, assembly GCA_032727855.1. Classification (NCBI taxonomy): domain Eukaryota; kingdom Viridiplantae; phylum Streptophyta; class Magnoliopsida; order Fagales; family Fagaceae; genus Quercus; species Quercus ilex. The sequence continues at coordinate 16,138,621 of CM064918.1, read as the reverse complement.
AGGAGGAGGAAGCTTTGGCTTAGACTTCCCCGGTTGGCCCTCGATCAGATCCAACAGGCTGGACTTGGGCCTCTTCTTGTAACCCATCTCAAGTCGAGGAGAGGATAAGGCCGCTAGGAGGTCCACTTCGGTCAGACGAGGGTCACCTAAGTCTTCTAGAGGGTCCTCGGACTGACGGGCTTATTCAAACACGTCAAACTCATCCTCGGCAGGGCCAAAATCAGCAACTTCATCTTCCCTCTCTGGGCCTTCTTCTGCAGCCTTCGAGAATCTTTGGGGGGAGGAAGGGCCCGCTAATGCTGCGCCTTCCGATGTGGAGGGCTCCTCGGGGAACTGCAACCCATCCTCGGTCACGGTTATTCTCCGTAGCCGAGGGTCTTTTGCCCTGATCACGTACTTCGGTGCCGCAAATGATTTCTGAATCGGGTCGTATCTCAGGATCCTGTGAGCAGCCCTAACTTGATTGTCGGCCTTGTTCACGAAAACCTCCGCCCTTAGCGCTTTCTGCAAGTCCTCCCGGTTATTCAGGTTGAAGTGGCGCGTGAAGGCGTGCGGATCTGCAAAAGAAAACACATTCATGTTAGTAACCAAACAGTGCAAAAAAAAAAATAATGAAATAAATAAATAAATAAAATATAATAAATAAAGCAGACGAAGTGAAGAATGAAGCAGACTAAGGTCCTAGAGCCCTCCCCCCTTTTTTCCCATTGCCCCACCTGGGGTCCCCTCCGTCATTGGGCAGTGAAGGCCATCGTGCCACTCCCCGGACACGATGAGGAAGTCCTTATTTAGCCCCTTGCTGGACTCGGGGAGGCACTGGATAAGCGGGACCCTATCGTCCCTGGTCTTCATATAGTATGATTTGCCCTTCAGGCACTGGAGGTTGTAACACCAGTTTATGTCGTGGTGGGTCAACCTTAGTCCCATCTTCTCGTTCACGTAACCCAGAATTCTGAAGACGTTGATGGTGCACTGGGTGGGGGCTAGCCGGAAGTACGTCAGGTAGCCCCTCATCACCAGTCCCATGAGAATTCTCATGCCACCTTCAAGGAAGGCAACAATGGGAATCACCACCTCGCCCTCTTGCCTCCGTAGGTGCCACTCCCCCTCCTCACAATACCTCAATCCTACGTTGCTGGGTATCTTATAATCGGCGATGAATTTCTCCATCGCCTCCTCAGTATAGACATACTTCTTAAATCTACCCATCCCAAATGATGCCTAAAAGAGCAAACGAAAGAGAAGGAAGAATAGAGAAGGAGAAAGTTTGAAGAGAGATAGAGCGACTTACAGTAATGAGGAGAAGCTCCTTGGACAGGCTTTTTATGCTGGGAATGTAGGTGGAAGCTTGGCTGGACTCAGGTTGTACGCACAAGAGCTTTTGGAAGCGAGTAAACAGAGAGCACGGCAGTTTGAATGGGTATTTATACCCCAGATCGAAGAGCCGTGCGGGTTTTCCCGCCCATAAATGCTAGGCGAGCCCTCACCGTTGGATTGCCATCCTCTCGTTGAACGTGGGGAGCACAAAACCGTCAGGATTTAATGGAGGGTGCATTGCGCGTTTCGAGGCGCCAGTAACGCATCTGGAGCAGATGAAAAGGCTCCGGTACTGACAGAGGACTAGGCTCAATGGGACGCATCATAGGCCCGAGGACATCAAAATCGTCCTCTCCGCCTGAGGATACGAATAGCAAGATTTTGAGGGGCTATTATGGGGCCAGCAAGTCTTACGGCCCAGCCCACTTCGTTCTAGGGCCGAAGGCCCAAGCCGAGGAGGCATCCAAGGTCCGAGGATGAAAGCGAGAAGCCCAGGAGCTCAACAGGCCACGCCGAGGACGACCCCATCCTCGGACATCCGAGAACTTAAGGCAACTGGCAACACATCCAAGGGAGCCTTCCTGACTACTCAAAGAGCCGAGAGGGAGTACCACGCGCCAGTAATGGAAACCTGGTGGAGAAGCAAGTTCATGACAAACTGTCACCTCCGCATTAAATGCACCTGACCACCGCCCTGGCCGCATTAATGAGGAAAGGACTCCGCACCAGGGCCACCTTGGTTGGCGTGACCCACAAAGAGAATGGGAAGGCGGCTGATGGGACAGGCACCTGAGTAATGGCCTGATTGCTCAACAAGTGTAGGGCTAGGATTGGTTGGGTGAAGGGTATATAATGTAAGGGACCCCTCCTAAAGAAGGGGGGGACGGAGGGCCAAGCTCCTTGGACAAATGCCGAGGAGTAATTTTAGCAAAGAATCCAGGCACGTAGCCTTCAACGGCGATGAGTCCATGATTAAGTTCCGTTCGCTTGTAACAGCCAATTTCTTCAACCCACTCTCTAGAAATTTATTGTTTGGGGCCTATAGGATTACATTTCTTCTAAGTTCAGAGGGTCCATCCAAAACGAGTCCTTACAAGTATCAATTAAAAGAAAAAAAACAATATAAAAAATAAAAAGCTTAAAAGTTACCATTGCATACTAAGTAAACAAATAATACTAATAACTTAATGTAAATAAGTTACCATTCTGCTCTAACAAAAATTCAAAAATTACAAAACTTAAAAAAATTAAAATTAAAATTAAAATTAAAATTAAAATTAAAATTAAAATTAAAATTAAAATTAAAATTAAAATTAAAATTAAAATTAAAATTAAAGTAAAAATTAAAATTTTCTATACCGGTCGGTATTGGCTGGTATGACCAGTACATGGCCGGTATGACTGGTATTTAAACCAGTACGAAACGTTGATGTTTCGATACCGGTATACATACCGGCCGGTACAGCCAATACTAGTACGGTATTGACTACCTTGATAGGAAGCCCAAAAGCACTAGGATAGGGCTACTAATTTCCCTTATGGGGAAAAACCTATTCCAGCGCTTTTAAAAGTACTGGAATAGGGTCAACCTATTCCAGTGCTCCAAAAGCGCTGGGATAGGTCACCTATAGTGTATTTTTTGTTATTTAATTATATGGGTCTTAATGGATAAACCCACTAATACCCACTAAAACCTATCTAAAATTTAAATAAATAATATAAAATCTAAATTTCTAGACAATGACCAAAATACCTTTGAAACTAAAAAAATGACCAAAATACCCCCAAACCTAAGAAATGACCAAAATACTTCCAAAACCATAAAATGACCAAAATACCCCTGAAACCTAAAGAATGACCAAAATACCTCAAAAACCTAAAAATGACCAAAATACTCACAAAACCCCAAAAATGACCAAAATACCCTTAAAACCTAAAAATGACTAAAATACCCAAAAAAAAAAAAAATTATCAAAATACTCCCGAAACCTAGAAAATAACCAAAATACTCCCGAAATCTAAAAATGACTAAAATACCGTCAAAACCCAAAATAATGACCAAAATTCCTCCGAAACCTTAAAAATGACCAAAATACCCCCGAAACCTATAAAAATCGCCTATAGGGATTTGTTAATTATCAAATGACCAAAATATGGCCCGAATAGAAAAAAAATAACCTAAATACCCCCAAAATCTAAAAATTACTAAAATCCCACCAAAACATAAAAAATGACTGAAATACCCCCCTAAAACCAAAAAAATGACCAAAATTCCCCCAAAACCTAAAAATTACCAAAATACCCCAAAAACCCAATAAAATGACCAAAATACCCCCAGAGTCCAAAAAATGACCAAAATACTTTCGAAACCTAATAATTACCAAAATACCCCCAAAACCTAAAAATTACCAAAATACCCTAAAGTCCATAAAATGACCAAAATACCCCCGAAATCTAAAAATTACGAAAGTATCCCTGAAATCCAAAAAAATTACACAAATACCCCCCAAAACCTAAAAATGACCAAAATATCCCCGAAGCCTAAAAATTGACAAAAATAATCCCGAAACATAAAAATGACCAAAATACCCCCCTAAACCTAAAATATTTCTAGAATACCCCTGAAACCTAAAAAATGATCAAAATACTCTCAAACCTATAAAGTGACGAAAATGCCCCTAAACCTTTGAAATGACCCAAATAAACCAAAAATCTCAAAAATGGCCACAAACAACCTGAAACCTCTAAAATTACCAAAAATACCCTGAAACCCCTAAAACGACCAAAATACCTCTAACCTATAAAACGACCAAAATACCCCTCAAAATATCTAAAATGACCAATATACCACTAATCCTACAAGAAGAACAAAATGCACCCAAAACCTCTAAAATTACCAAAATAGGGGTTTAGGGGGTATTTTGGTCATTTGTTATGTTTAGGGAGTATTTTGGTCATTTCTTAGTTTTAGGGGGGGTTTTGGTAATTTTTTAGGTTTAGGGTGTATTTTTATCGACTTACAGGTTTAAGGGGCATTTTCATCATTTTATAGGTTTCGGGGTATTTTGGTCGTTTTTTAGGTTTCGAGGATATTTTGTTCATTTTAAGGTTTAGGGGTTATTTTGGTCATATATAGGTTTCAGGGGTACTTTGGTTATTTTTTAGGTTTCAGGGGGTATTTTAGTTAATTTCTAGGCTTTCAGGGTACTTCAATCATTTTTTTAGGTTTTGAGGATATTTCGATCATTTTTAGGTTTCTAGGTTATTTTGGTCAATTTTAAGGCTTCGGGGTTATTTTGCCAATTTTTAAGATTTCAGGGGTATTTCGATCATTTTTTGGTTTCTAGGTTATTTTGGTCAATTTTCAGTCTTTGGGGTTATTTTGGCCATTTTAAGATTTCGAGGGTATTTCGATCATATTTAGGTTTCTAGGTTATTTTGGTCAATTATCAGGCTTCGAGGTTATTTTGGCCATTTTAAAGATTTCGGGGGTATTTCGATCATTTTTAAATTTCTAGGTTATTTTGGTCAATTTTCAGGCTTCGGGGTTATTTTGGCCATTTTTAAGGTTTCGGAGGTATTTTGGTCATTTTTAGATTTCGGGGTTATTTTGGTTAATTTTTAGGCTTCAGGGTTATTTTGGCTATTTTTTAGGGTTTGGAGGTATTTTGGTAATTTTTTAGGTTTCAAGGGTATTTTGGACATTTTTTAGGGTTTTGGGGGTATTTTGGTCATTTTTTGGTTTCAAAGGTATTTTAGTCATTTTTTTTGGGTTTCATGGGTATTTTGGTCATTTTTTTGGTTTCGGGGGTATTTTGGTAATCTTCTGGTTTTTGGGTTCTTTCGTCATTTTATGGGTTTTGGGGGTATTTTGGTAATTTTAGGTTTCAGGGGTATTTTGGTTATTTTTTGGGTTTCGAGGGTATTTTAGTTATTTTGTAGGTTTTGTGGTTTGGTAATTTTGAGGTTTTGGGGTATTTTGGTCATTTTTGAAGATTTTAGAGTACTTTGGTCATTTACACTTTAGGGGCATTTTGGTAATTTTGATAATTGGGTAATTGGGTGGGTTGGGGTTTACCCATAATAATTGGATTGAGTTGGGTTTAGGTTAGAAGCAATTAGTTAAATGAGTTCTATATACCCAACCCAATTAAAATAATAAATTATATTTTAACATTGTTGGTCCTCGAGTCTCATCTTACATTTTTTTTTTAGCTATTACATTATATTTTACTAATTTTTAGTGAGGAATTATATTTTATTAATTTGAAGTATTAAATTAAATTAAATTTTGTTAAATTGAATTATTAAAAAATATTTTTATTAATTAATATAATTTATTTTATTAATTTGTATTGTTAAATTATATTTTATTAATTTGAAGTATTATATTCAATCTTATTAATCAAGAAAATATTAAATATTACTATTTATATTACTATTTATAATTTGAACTATTTATATTATTATTAATCAAGAAAATGCTAACAGAAAGATCTATCCCAACGCTTTTAGGGTCTACCTATTCTAGCGCTTCAAAAAGCGCTGAGATAGGCCTCTCTCTATAAGGGAATGGATAGACCTGTCCCAGCGCTTTTGAAAGCACTGGAATAGGTGGACCCTATTTCAGTGCTTCCAAAGGCGCCGGGATAGGATCACTCATTCCCTTATGGGGATAGACCTGTCTCAACGCTTTTGAAAGTGTTGGAATAGGGTCCACCTATTCCAACGCTTTCAAAAGCGTTGGGATAGGTATCCAAAAGCGCTGGGATAGGTGAACCCTATTCCTGCACTTTTAAAAGCGCCAGGATAGGCCTCTCTCCATAAGGGAATGGAGAGACATGTCCCGGCGCTTTCAATATGGTCCACCTATTCTAACGTTTCCAAAAGCGCTTGGATAGGTCCCTCGTACCACTTAAAAATTTTTAGACTTCCCACTTATTTTTTTCACCTTCCTACCACTTTGGCCTTTCATTTTTGGTCTCCCACTTCTTTTCTTCAGAGGTTTTCCTCTCACCCACATTTTCTCTCCCTCTCCCTCTCCTCTCCCTCTTCCTCTTCCTCTTCCTTAACCCACTTCCCCTCATCCTCTCTTCTTCTTTACTCAAAACCAACCATTTCTTTTCCAAAATTTCTAACAGAAAAATACTACCCAAAACCACAAACCCTACCCAAAGCAAGGTAAGTCTCTCTAGCTCTCATTTCTATTTTGTAGCAATATTTGTATATATATTTGTTGTTAAATTTTTGGTTTTTTGTTTTGATGTTGGTTGAAGTTTGGTTTGGGTTATGTGTATATTTTTGTGTAACTGTTGGTTGATTGTGTAGGTTTTAGTTTTGGTTTTGGTTAAAGTTTAGTTTATTTTTGATTTCTGGTTTTGGTTTTTTATTTTTTTCCTTCTTGCTAATTTGATGAAGGATTTTAGCTGAGATCTAAGATTCCTAGCCTGCATTGATTTATTTCACATGGGTTTTCTCTCTTTTTATGATTTAGTGGTTTTGGAGTGTTCTTTGTTGTACATTTGCTGAATTTTGATCTGGGTCAATTTTTTTTGGGCTTCCTTTTCATGATTTGTCAATTTTTTAAGCTACATTATCGAGGTTGTGTTGTTGTTTGTGTTTAGAGGACTCATCTGACTGCAATGATGAGGTAAGTGTTTCTTGCAAGAGCTCCTTTAGGGATTCTACCATTCTTTTTGGTCATATTAGGATGACCAAGAATATTTTGTGTTATGGGGTTGTTTTGGAGACAATATTGGATGGACAAAAACACGTGGCAATTGTTTCTGAAATTAGGGCCACATTTGTGTCACGTATTGAATTAACCATTAAATATTCCATTTTTGGTCAATTTTCACTTTTTGCTTGTACTGTGGATATTGTTTAATTTGCATGGTTTTTGTTTCCTATATTTAATTGCATTTTGTCGTAACTGGGGCATGCATGTCCTTTATATATAAACATAAGCATTTTAGGTTGATCTGGTTTTGATTTTTAATTCTTTGTTTTATATTTTGTGTGTATAAGTATAAAGATTACAAAGTAACTAAGTATACAGGTCATTCTCAAAAAAAAAAAAAAAAAAAAAAAAAAAAAAAACACTAAGTGTACATGTAAGTTTTCCATTGTTCTTATCTGCTTTTAATTATTGAACATGTTCTTTTTATTTTCCTTCCTTAGTGTGTGAAAATGTATTCAATTGACCCCATTAATTTTTCCCTTTTTCTTTTGTTCTTGTTTATATGACACAGTAAAGGACTTTCATCAAAACTTGCACTAAAAAACTCTACTTTCATAAACCACTCCACTTGCTCCTTCAATGATAGTTAAATAAAATAATGTAATGTGTTTGTGGCTCTGTGTTTATCATTTTTACTTATTGTTAGTTTATCTTTGGGTATATTGCCTCTACAGATATGAAGTATCTATAGAGATCGATAATGGTTTTCATTCAAAACTAGTTGGTAAATAATTGAGACGTGGTGACTTGAGCAGATCATCTCCCTACAGACTTTTGTTGTTGAGGAAATAAATTGTTGCATCCTATTCATACCTTCTTTCCTTTATCTTTATACACTGGTTATCTTAGTAGTTTATAATTTAGACTTAACTTTTGCAGGATTAGTAGCTTGCTGTAAGTCTGGGTTCCTCTTTTCATGAGGCGGGCAGTGAGTTGCTAAAGTGTGAGTAAAATCTGCTTCATAATATCCTGCTACTCTATAATTATATGTCAAAACTATTGTTGTGGTGGGTTGTTGATTTGGAGTAAGCGGGTGGCTTGCATGGTGATATAAGTTGGTCTACTTTTCATTATTGGGAGTGTTGATTGTTATTTCTTTAAAATGTGTTCTTAGTTGGCTATAAATTGAATTTTTATTTTGTGCTTGTTTTATGTCTTTCATGGAAAATATGATTTGTAAAAGTGGCCAAAAGGCCATTTGGCAATAATTGAGAAGCATGAGATACATACTTGTGGTTCCAAAAGCTATGCCCAAACGGTTGATCTCCTTGTAAGAATTAAAATTTATATATTAGTAACATGCCAAAAAATAATCAAACTTAAATCATTTTGCATTTTAAAGTAGAAGTAAATGTGTTTCAACACTGTCGCTCTATTTTTCTGAATGTATTGACATTGTTGTTGGAAAAAAAAATAATGGAAAGCCAGTAGACATGACAAATAATAAATGATTTTTTTTTTTTTGGTTGTGTTGGACAAATAAGTAAATAATAAGATGCACCATATTTTAGGGTTAATAATATGGTGCTAGACCCCCAAGGACATTAGTTGTGGTTCAATTTGTCAAATCTAATAATTGCATGCTTATGCAAACAAGTTGTTGATCTTTGCATTCAGCAGTCCTATATTTGTTGATTTCCTCAAGCTTAGATCACCATTCCATCACCAAAATGGCATTAGGGTTTTCTAGGCAAACATGCACCATTTTTGGCATTAGAAAGTCTAATACATTGGATATGAAAGCTAAACTCTTTGACACTTCTATGGTGGAATTTTCACATTTCTATTAACATAGAATTGTCAAAATTTGTTAGTAAAATGAGTCACAAACACGCACATCAAAAGCCTGTAAATGTGATGTGTGATAAATTATTAATGAGAGGAACCTTATATCTCACTTACTCTTGATAGTGTAGTCAAAGATTATTATATATGTTTTTTGCCTTTACAGCCACTCAAGAAATAGTTTCCTTTTAGTAAAATAAGACAATTGGGTTTATTTGAATTGAGAAAGAAGTAGAAGAGAGGGGAAGAAAGGATGGAGAGACATAAAATATTGTGATTTGTAAGACATGGTAATTGATTGATACTAGGGAAGTTTGCTTTTATGTACTGGTTGAAGAGTGGTGTCACTTTTGCTAAGCAGTTTTTAGTTTGTTAATTATGAGTGACTTTATGAGTGAATTGAATAAGTTGGATCGGGCAACATGAGAGTGTCCACTTGAAGGAAATAAGTTTGAAAGATGTAGCTTATTTAATTGGACTTATTTAAGGGTTCTGTAAATATAGAATGTGATATCTAAAACATGTTTCTCATATAACTTAATGTATTGCTTGAGTCTTTTTAGGAGAGTTAGAGTTAAGGTTTGAACCTTTTCTCTACACTTTTTACCACACTAGTCTAAGTACCTTACTGTAATTCAAGTCTGTATTTGGTGCCAGACCTGCTCATTATTTGGTCTGGACTATGTGGTATGTTAGGACATATGTGGTTCACATGTAAGAACGTATGTCATACTTTTATGTAATTGGCTAATCCTTTGACAAAACGTACTTTACTTGTAATTGGGTAGATTTAGGATGTGTTGAAATAATTCAAGAAACTGTGTTTCAAGATCCAGTATTGAAGTCTTCAAGTCTGTTCAAGAAAATAAGCTGAAAGTGCAAATTCATTAAAGCTCGACAGTTGGCTCGACAGCTGTATCTATCGAGTTTCAGTAAGCTGTTTCAGCCCCGTGTCTCGACACTTGCCCGACAGTTACTCGACAGCTTCTATCTGTCAAGATTTATAAAAATCAGAATTCTGATCTAATTTCTTGGGATCTGTGATTGTGTCTTTAGGCCTTCTTTTCTCCTAACCCTAGACATATAAAATGATTGTTTTAAGGGCCATCAACAAAGATACAAGTTGCACAAGCATTGAGCAAACCTTGTTCAAGTAATTTGTAACCGGAGACAAAGTTCTGCCCTTGTTCATCTCTTCTAAAGAAGTTGCTGTGTATGTGCACCTTTGGGTTTTGTGACCAAGCATCTTCTTGATCTTCATCGTGTAGGATGAACTGAAAAATTTTGCAGCCAACCCTTCTTTCTAGTTAGTGATTGAAGTCGCGTACTGGGATCCGCGCATCTGGTTAGTCAAGTACTTGGAGCCGTGCATCAAAAGGGGAAACTGTCACTACAGAACAAGTCCAATTGGGTATTGGGGTAAGGGTTCAACTGTAGGTTGGTAAGGTACTTGGGATTCCTTATTTGTAACCACTTATTGTGATAATAGTGGAGTTTCGGGAGTGGTGACCTAAAAATCACCCGGTGGAGTTTTTGTCGTTAGGGTTTTCCCCATTCGTAAACAAATCACCATGTCATTTAATTTCCGCTGCATATTTAGTTATTTGGTGATTTGTTTGTGTTGCCACACAATTGCGTGTTAATTAACTTAATTAATAAACTTGGTTAAATTAATTGGTTAATTAATCACAATGGGTCAATTTGTTTGTGACCTATCAAGTGGTATCAGAGCGGGCACACTCTGATTAGGATAATCTTTGCTGTGCTTGATCCATTGACCCCTGTTTGTCATGGATAGAGGACAGTCGTTAATCATACCTCCTTTATTTGATGGGACTAACTATGCCTACTGGAAAGTACGCATGAGAGCTTTTTTGCAGTCCTTAGACGAGAAGGTGTGGCAAGCTGTAGAGATTGGCTGGACTAAGCCAAAGGAAGCGTCGGCCGATTGGGATGAAGCCAAGATCAAGGCGGCAAACTTCAATAGCAGGGCATTGAATGTGTTGTTCAGTGCGGTCACCAATGAGGAGTTCAAGAAGATATCCTCAACTGAAATTGCTAAGGAGGCTTGGACCATCCTCCAGACAACCTATAAGGGTACAAAGGCTGTCAAGGATTCAAAGCTTTAAAGACTCATTATAAGCTTTGAAGAAATAAAGATGGAGGAGGATGAGTCGTTCGATGAGTTCTATGCTAAGCTGAAGGACATAGTGAACTCTGCTTTCAATCTTGGAGAAACCATCCTTGGACCCAAAATTGTGAGGAAAGTGCTCAGATCTCTACTCGAGAGATTCCATGACAAGATTACGGTGATTGAGGAATCAAAGGATATTGACAAGATTCCTTTGACTGAGCTGGTTGGAAACTTGCAGACCTACGAGCTAGGGTTATCTAGGATTGGCAAGTCAAGCAAAGGCAAGAGCATGGCCTTGAAGGCCAAGAGCAGTGAGACAGATGAGTCTTCCGATGATGAAGATTCCAAGATGAAGTCCTACATTACAAGGCAGTTCAAGAAGTTTATGAAGAATGCTTATGGAAGGAACTTTGACAAGGACCGCAGGAAATCCAGTTCTTCTCAGTTCAAAAGTCAAGACAAAGGGAAGAAGGATGCAAAGGAAAGTGGTCAGTACACTGTTCCTGCAGGGCCTAAGTGCTTTGGGTGTCATGGGTTTGGACACATGAAACATGAGTGTCCTACATATCTCAAGAGCATTGGGAAGAGCAAGGCACTTGCTGCAACCTTGAGTGACACTGAGCATGGAGATGGTTTTGATAGTGAGGATGACGGAATCTTAAATGCCTTTATTGCCACAGTCAATCCTACTGAAGGGATTGTTGATGAACTGGAAGAAGAAGAAGAATTGGTGGACACCAAGTGTGAAAAGATGGATGATCAAGATGATATCCATTTATCCTATGAGAAACTATACAAGCTGTCTGAGAAACACGAGAAGCTCTATAGGCTGACCACTAAGAAGCTCAGCGATGTGGAACTTGACCGTGAAGAGTTATCCACAAAGTTTGATGAGGCAAATCAAATCATTGGAGCACTGAGGTTCGAGAACAACTTCCTAGCTGAAAAGACCAAGAAGCTTGAAGCGGAGTTATTTCAAGTTAGAGCTTAGTTGGAGAGGACCTTGAGTGCAAAGCTTGATGAGATGCTCAGCATTCAAAAATCTGCTTCAGATCGAACAGGTTTAGGGTATGGTCTTTCTTCCTCTAATATTGCTTCTACTAGTTCTACTGTTTTTGTTCCACCTGCTAATAATATTGAAATTGAGAACATTGATGCTAAAAATGAATTAGCTAGTGAGAACGTAGACAAGGGTAAATCTATCTTAGGATCACCCCCTAAGCAAAATAAGAAAGATGTTAAAAACCCTAGAGCTAAGAAGGCTATCTCTCAAAAGCCTAAACGAAAGAAGCAACATCTCTGTCATCATTGTGGTGTTGCCAGTCACACTCGACCAAATTGCTATAAGTGGTTAGCCACTCAACAGAGCAATGGCATGATAGCATCTGGAAGCCAAAATCAGCTTCAATCCTCTCTTGCTCCTCTTGGAGATCTTCTAAAAGCCATCATGTTCCTTTCGAACTTGAACGGGTTCAATTCTTCCCCTTCACCGCCGGTTCGAGGATTCAATCAAAGGAAAGGTTCTTCCAAGGTGTGGAAGAAAAAGGACTCTAAGTGATTATATCACTTTCCTCTATCTTCTTGTTTTTGTTTGTTGCATTACCTGTGTGTTTTGCTTTTCATTTTGAGTCAGTCTAGTTTTATGCTTTGCTTTGATAACATGTTTTTGTTTGTTTTCAGTTTTTGTTTATTTTATTTTTGAGATAAAAATAAAAAAAAATAAAAATTGAAAAATCATAAAATACAAAAACAGTGTGTGTTTTGTGTACATTGGTACTTGTGTACCTTAGATGGCTATTGAAACAAAGTTTTCTAAACTTTGTATCTTTTGTAACTTAGATGAGCATCTCTATGCACAACTAAGCTCACTTTGTGGCTCATGTTTGTGATGAGTAAGATTAAGTTATCTCTTATACTTAACATTCATATCACTCTTTTTGACGGCTAAGACTAGAAAATCCTAAGAGAAATGCATAAATAACCATCTCACCACTGTTACCCGCCAATCATGAATGACACATGTATGCTTCGGCATAGCAAAAGTGCAGCGTCAATGACATTTGTGTGCTTCGGTATAGCAAAATTGAAATGTTAAATATCAATGGGTATTTCTTTTTCTCTCTCTTACATGCCCATGCATGATATGCTAAATAAAAAGAAAATATGCAAAGAAAATAAAAAGCAAAAAGATTAAAAATGCTTTAAATATGGTTGCAAGCGTGTATTCTAGGAGATGTGGGAGTTATAGGATGTACCTCAAAGGTGATAGTCCCCATCAAACAGTTATGATTGTGTGTGAGTTAAAGTGATTTTCTCATATCTCAAATCATCATAACATGTATACACTTATGCAATCTTGCGATGTTTATCACACACAACACGCAATATTCTTTGCTACTCTTGATACATGTGCAGGTACAATGTGATTTGGCCATCACTAGGTTTACATGTGCTTATGTATGCTCACTAAACTGTCGTAACTTCTTTTTGAAATATAAAATTGGTTAGACTTGTTTAGTGTGTGTATGTGTGTTTTTGGAGATCCATATGCTTAAAATTACTGTTATGGGATGATCTTGAGAGATTAACAAGATGTTTGGATCTTTGGTTAAGTTGCATGTTAGATTGCATTCATATCTATGTTTTTCTCTTCTCGAAAAACTGTTTTAAAAGCTAGCTCGACAGGATCTCGACACTTCCTCGATACCTTGCTATCTGTCGAGCTTCTCTAGCTTTTTCTTATTGCAATCTCGACACTTCCTCGACACCTAGTGGATCGATCGAGATATCTCCTGTCTCCTCGATAGCTTATTGACACCTGGCCGATTGATCGAGCTTCTGTTCTTGATTTTGGTGTTCTATTCCTCGATACCTCGTCGACACCTGTATCTATCGAAGACTATTCTTCTTGACACCTACCTCAACACCTCTCGACACCTCTCGACACCTCATCTGTCAAGATTTACTGAGGTTCTATATATACCCCTCGTGCAATCCAGTTCTCATTTCCCTCGATCTCTCTCGATCTGTCCGCACCTGTTTACCTCCCAAACTCACTTCTCTCACTCCAAACCTTCAATCCACGTGATTTTCAGCCCTTCCTTGCTCCAAATCACTTGGTATGATATCTTTTCCCTTCATTCTTCATGCATCTCATGTTTTTGAATCTCAGGTTTTGGGGTTTTTGAAAAATTTTGGGGTTTTTCAAAATTGATGAGTTATTCTTGTAATTTGGGGATGGGTTTTCACTAAAATGAGTTTGAAATCTCATGCATTGCATCATATTTGCATTATACTGGTATTATCATGCATTTAGATATGTGCAATATGTTTGTATGCTGGTAGGATTGGATTGAGCTGAGCCCATGATGAATTGTGTTTTGCATATCACATGTTCATACATTCCCATGCATACTTACTCTCTATTCAATATATATATTGATATATTTGAATTGCTTTGGCACTTTTCTGTTTGTCTCTTTCTCCCTCTATCTCTATTGTTTACGTTAGTCGTGTTTATGGCACCTATGCGTAAATTTGCTCCACCTCGGAACCCTCTTCGTTCCAGGGCATCATCTTCTTTTGATCCTACTCCTTCTAACATTCGGTTTCATGATGAGGATGCCCGTAAAGCATTCTTGGAGAACTTTTCTAGACGAGGTGTTCATTCGGAATGCCAAGTCATTTTGACGGATTTCGCTGATACTGACCTTCCTAATGTCATTCACAGTCGGGGATGGGAGTCACTGTGTGGCGTCCCGATCATTTGTCCTCTCGTGCTTATTCAGGAGTTTTACTCCAACATGCACGGGTTTGATTCTTCAGTACCTCTCTTTCACACTCGCGTTCGAGGTACGCGCCTTGTTGTCACTCCACAGCTTATTGCGGATATGCTTAGAGTTCCAAGGGTAGAGCACCCTGATTACCTTGGTTGCGAGTGTCTGGTGACTGTGTCCAAAGACGAGATGATGTCTGCTTTCTGTGAGCGCCCATCTGTTTGGGGTGAGCGTCAGTTTTCATCATGTCGGCCTTTTACTAAAGGTCTTAGATTCATGAACATGGTGATGACTTTTGTGTTGCACCCACTCTCTCACTATAACTCTATCACAGAGCCTCGTGCTCGATTTTTGCTTTCTTTATTAGAGCACCTCACTATAGATTTTTCTTCATATTTCATTCTCTCTATCATAGATGTGTGTAAGGATACGGCTACCCATGATAAGCTCATCTTTCCTTCTACTATCACAAGGATCTTATGCCATTTTTCTGTTCTGTTTCCCTCCTCTGATCACTTCTCTGTCATGTGTGTCATAGATGCTGCTACCGTAAAACGTAGTGATGCACAATTTAGGTCACGACAAGAGTTAGCAGCTCCTCTCTCTAGTCCGACTCCATCTCGTTCGGCACCCTCTCGATCTGCTCTATCTACATCTGCTCCCTCCTCTTCTTTGGGCGATGTATCTCTTAGAGACATCATGGCGCAGCTACAGCGCATGGATGTTCACCTCGATACACTCTCCACTGAGTTATATTAAGTGAATGTTCATGTTGGTCGTATTGCTAGACGACAGGCGACCATGGGTGGTTTTGCTCCTGAGGCTACTCCTTCACCACCTCCTCCAGTGGCTTCTGATGATGATGCTAGTGATGATGATAACGCTTCGGATGATGATGATAGAGATGCTAGCTCTACTGATGAGATGTCTACTTGACACTCTTGCCCTTTGTCACTCGTGACAAAAAGGGAGAGTAGTTTTGGATATGAGAGTAGTCACTCTTAGAGGGAGAGTTAGCTTAGGACATTTTTGTTAGGGGGAGTGTTGATATACCTCTTGAGGGATGTAGTGAGGATGTGATGTATCTTTTTCTTTTCTTTCTTACATAGATACATTGTTTATGTACATTGGGTCTTGTGACCATTTATTGACATACATTGTACTTAGTTCTTTCTATGTGGATATATGTTCTTTCACCTACCTCTTCATGCATTGTTTCTTTT
This sequence comes from Quercus ilex subsp. ballota, assembly GCA_032727855.1. Taxonomy (NCBI): domain Eukaryota; kingdom Viridiplantae; phylum Streptophyta; class Magnoliopsida; order Fagales; family Fagaceae; genus Quercus; species Quercus ilex. The sequence goes on along the minus strand of CM064918.1, from coordinate 16,122,646 downwards.
CTCTCTTTATACACATGCTTCTTTAATTGTATGCAATCTATTATTTATGTTTCACACTAAGATGCCTTGATGAGTTTTGTTTAAAGTGTTTTAGAAATACAGGTTGTCAAAGTCTACTTGCCATGAACTCTCTTCTTGCAAAGTTTTTCAAGAGTTTGTGTTAGGATAGATTTTATTGTATTCAACAAGTGTGCATGAGTTGAGTGATTTATGACTTCTCTTATATGTTCATTTGTTTATTGTGGTTTTGTCACGGATTGCCAAATGGGGAGATTGTTAGGACATATGTGATTCACATGTAAGAACATATGTCATACTTTTATGTAATTGACTAATCCTTTGACAAAACGCACTTTACTTGTAATTGAGTAGATTTAGGATGTGTTGAAATACTTCAAGAAACCGTGTTTCAAGATCAAGTATTGAAGCCTTCAAGTTTGTTCAAGAAAATAAGCTGAAAGTGCAAATTCATTAAAGCTCAACAGTTGTATTTATCGAGCTTTGGTAAGCTGTTTCAGCCCCGTGTCTCGAGACTTGCTCGACAGCTTCTATCTGTCGAGGTTTATAAAAATTAGAATTCTGATCTTATTTCTTAGGATCCGTGATTGTGTCATTGGGCCTTCTTTTCTCATAACCCTAGACATATAAAATGATTGTTTTAAGGGCCATCAACAGAGATACAAGTTGCACAAGCATTGAGCAAACCTTGTTCAAGTAATTTGTAACCGGAGATAAAGTTCTGCCCTTGTTCATCTCTTCTGAAGAAGTTACTGTGTATGTGCACCTTTGGGTTTTGTGACCAAGTATCTTCTTGATCTTCATCGTGTAGGATGAACTGAAGGACTTTGCAGCCAACCCTTCTTTCTAGTTGGTGATTGAAGTCGCGTACTGGGATCCGCGCATCTGGTTAGTCACGTACTTGGGAGCTGTGCATCAAAAGGGGAAACTGTCACTACAGAACAAGTCCAATTGGGTATTGGAGTAAGGGTTCAACTGTAGGTTGGTAAGGTACTTGGGATTCCTTATTTGTAACCGCTTGTTGTGATAATAGTGGAGTTTCGGGAGTGGTGATCTGGAAATCACCCGGTGGGGTTTTTGCCGTTAGATATTCGTAAACAAATCACCGTGTCATTTAATTTCTGCTGCATATTTAGTTATTTGGTGATTTGTTTGTGCTGCCACGCAATTGCGTGTTAATTAACTTAATTAATAAACTTGGTTAAATTAATTGGTTAATTAATCACAAGGGGTCAATTTGTTTGTGGCCTATCATGGTAAAAAAAACTTGTTTTACTTAGTGGGGAGCTACTCTGGCTTGCCTTTTATAGACCATTTGGAGGGAAATAAATTTGAGAGTTTTTGAAGGAATAGAATGTTCGAATGTTTAACTGAAATCTCAAATTTTGAGTGTGTTTTAATTGCTAATGTGGCACTTGGTAGTAATACTAGTGATATTGTGTCATTCAGCTACTAACTCTGTTGTTTAGTACACTAATCCATTGTGTGTTTCTTAATTCGTAGGATGGTGATGGTGATTCTGTAGTGAATATTTAGTCTCCTGGTGCTCAACACTTATCATTTGATGATACGCAGTAGGCGATACTTTGGGCACCTATTTTGGAGTAGTTATTATGATATTTTGATATTTATAATGAAGTTTCAAACTTTGATATATATGTACACATCCTAGTTGGAAACTTTATTATAACATTTTAGACAATTAGAATGTACTCTTTTGTGCAGGACATTCTATATCAGCTACTAACTCTGTTGTTTAGTACACTAATTCATTGTGTGTTTCTTAATTCGTAGGATGGTGATGGTGATTCTGCAGTGAATATTTAGTCTCCCGGTGCTCAACACTTATCATTTGATGATACGCAGTAGGCGATACTTTGGGCACCTATTTTGGAGTAGTTATTATGATATTTTGATATTTATAATCAAGTTTCAAACTTTGATATATATGTACACATCCTAGTTGGAAACTTTATTATAACATTTTAGACAATTAGAATGTACTCTTTTGTGCAAGACATTCTATATAGTTATAATGTAATCTTTTGTGTAGGACATTGTACTTAGTTGCTTAGAATGTATTATTTCGTGTATAAAATTTTAGACATTTGGGATGTAATTAGTGATATAGTTTAATTAAATATATTTAGTTTCTTGGTTTAATGTGGTACAGTATTTGCTATTAGAAAATATGAATTGTAGTTCATTACAGTTGCTATAAATAGGTATTGAAAAATATGTATTTTGAGTACATTACAGGTGCTAAAATTTTTTTTTTTTTTATAAAAAGAAAAAAAATACCTATACCAGCGCTTTTGAAAGCGTTGACATAGGTCCTTTTAAATTATATTGATTCATGACCTATACCAGCGCTTTTGTGAATGCTAGAATAGGTGCAGCCTATGCCAGCGCTTTCAAAAGTGCTGGTATAGGCCTTTTAAATTATATTGATTCAAGACCTATACCAGCACTTTCAAAAGCGCTGGTATAGGGCGTATGCCTTTCCGAGCACTTTTGAAAAGCGTTGGTACAAGTCCAGCGACCCTATACCCACATTCACTGCGCGGCGATTTGAAGTGCCGGGAAAAAAAAACGCTGGGATAGGAATTTTGACCCTATCCCAGCGCTTTTTGGGGCTATCCCAGCGCTTTTGAAAATGCTAGGATACCCTTTTTTTTGTAGTGACAGTTTTATCAAGCTCAAATACTTTCTACCCAAATACATTTTAGCCAAAAAAAAAAAAACACATTAAAATATATAGAAGAAATACATAAAACTTTGTCACATAATTAACCTAATAAAAATAGGGACTTAACATTTATCAATAGTATAATGAATGGTTTAAATATAAAATAAAATTTAAATTTAATTATATATATATATATATATATATATTTAAAATAATTATGTTTAAAATTATGAGTTTTTAATATACACAGTGATGTCACCGAAGCCCGAAGAATGCAAGGAAATAAATGCTCTAAACCTAAAATAAAAAAATTACATAAAAATACTAAAATTAATAAATTACAAAAATTAAATAGTAGATTTTGTTCCACACACACATATATATGAGAACTTGTGTGACAGTTGTTTATTGGTTTAATTCGTTATAAACAAAACAGACAATTAAAGTTTCGCTACAAATTAACTTTGTTGTAGTTTTAAGCTACAAGCAATAAAAAGATGATATGTGTCCCTATCATATACAATGCACATGACTAATTTAACTAAAATGATTGTATAAAATCACTTAAGTGTTGCTTGATGAGTCATATGTATTGCATGACAAGAATACATGTCATGTTCTTTTTATTGATTGTAGCCTAAGACTACAACCAAGTTTATAGGCCATACATTTTTAAAACAAAATCTAGTCCTTGTAATTTAGGAAATTGGTTTTGAGGGTTTTCTATGATGTAGGTTCAATTGGTCTCTCTCTCTCTCTCTCTCTCTCTCTCTCTCTTTTCTATTTTTTTTTAAGATTAAAAAGTTAAAGGGAAAAGTTAATGAATGCCCCCTTAAGAGCATTGGTTTATGAATTTCTTTTAGAAAATTTTTTATGGGTAAAGAAAAAAGTAATTGATTTTTATTTTTACAGCTATTTATATTTCTCATAAAATTTGTATAAAAATTTTCCTAAAATGATCAATTAACAAATGCCTTAAGGAAACTTGTTAGCAAAACCCAAAGTTAAAATACTAACAATTTGAAATTAGTTATTGTGGGTTTCGATTAGCTTAATGGGTAAAATCTTTGCCGTCAAATAAAAAATCTAGGGTTTAAACCTTGCTTACACTAAAAACCAATTGATGTATTAGATGATGATAATGAATGACATCATATGTTTAAATTCTATGATATCTAAAACAAAACAAAGAAGAAATTGAGCACTTAATGCAATATAAGAAAAAATTAAAATATTTTATTTATACTAATTAATAACTTTTCCGCAACCAACAAAAGAAAACAGACAAACAACCATTGGTAAGGTCATGTATGACCATTAATTACCAAGAGCGTTACAACTACTATAATGACAAAACAATTAAGCCTCAAAATATGCCACTTGTCTAGTAATTCCTAATTTTTTGTTATTTTATTTGACTTACCTAAAATAAATTTTAAAATCCAATGCATGTGCAACCCTAACCCTAACCACCAACCTTAGCCCAATGCCACTGACATGAGTTCACTGGCATCATCAACTCCAGTCACTGCCACCATCATCATCTGGCAACACTAGTAGGCACTAGCAAGGAACCACCACCATGGTTTCTTATTATTCTCTCCCGCTACTCAACTCCTCCAAAATTAAAAAGGTTTCAAATAATATATTTCATAAGAAAGATTAAAATATAGTTGGAAAATCAAAATAGTTATATATTAGCATTGATACATCATGTTGAATATGCTAGTATGGGTGCGGAAATGAAAACATAAAGTATAGAACACAATAACACACGAGGGTTATGTGGTTCAGCCTAACGGCCTACATCCATGGAGAAAATCCTAAAGAGCTACATCAATAATATATTAGAGTATAGTATAAATCCTATCTTACAATGAATCATAACATGTGTCTATATAGTAGACTAAACTCTAGACTAATAGACTTCTAGTACAAGTAGGAGACTTGGCTTGCACACAAAGTAGAATTAGGCCTGGGCTTATGCTAATGGGCTGATATATCTCTAACAAAAATTAAGAAGAATAAGATTTCTAGGATCACCACCACATCCATGTTCTATTTAATAAATCGGAACCTTCATAAAGTTGTGTTCAGGTTGTGCTCCTCAGGGACGTTAATGGCAAGAAACCAAGGAGTAGATAGAGGTGGTGGCTGTGGTTTAGGAATAATGAAAATTTAGCAGTGATGTTGTTCATGGCCATGACTGGAGTTGATGGTGACGAACTCATGTCGGTGAGGATGAATATGTGTTTGTTTATTTTTTATTAAAAATATTATTTTAAGTATGTCAAATAAAATAGCATAAAATTAGGAATTAGTTGACAATGGTATAAATTGATTTGTAAAGCATGGAATGAGATAGAAAAGATGAGACAGATGATTTTGATTCCTATATAAATCAACTTCCAAAGAAACACAGAGGTATGACAACTATTATGTCACTCACTCTATATGCATTACACTATACACCAAGTATTTGATTTAACCATTGAAAGGCCCTTGGCCAGTACCATTCCGATTTCATTACTCTAGAGTTATTTGTCTGATTGTAGGTTTCATTTCTAGATGAGAATTAACTAACGATCTTTAGCATCATCACATATGTTATCAATTAATTCAGAACTTTAAAATACTATTCATTACAATCTATCAAACAAACAAAACATAAAATAGCTTTGCAACTAAAATTCTATATATGTAAAAGCTCTATCATTGAAGCAGCCAAACTTTCAAAGGGCAATGGATATGGAAGACCAAAATTCTCCCTAAGATTCAACTATTCTTGTGGAAATGCTATCACCATAGCATTGGAGTGAAAACCTATCTCTATGCCAGAGGAGTGGACACGGATGTTACCTACCCTTTATGTCAACAAGCTCCGAAAACGATCATTCATGCTTTCCGTGATTGCGCAGTGATTAACTTGATTTGGCATCAACTGGGAATATGGCCTTTGGACTCTTTGTTTTATGGGAGTGATTTTCTTGAGTGGTTGGAAATCAATGGTAAAGCAAATTTTGTCATTTCCCCGAATCAAATTCCTTGGAAATATATCTTCCTTTTTGCTGTTTGTACTATTTGGCTTAAGTGAAACCTGGTGGTTTTCAACAACAAAAAACCCCACTCCACAACTGCTGTAAAAATTAGAAATAAAGCTTCAGAATATGTCCTTTGTGCCCTTTGCCCCAAAAACATGATCAGGCTTGTAGACAGGCTCATAAGATGGGAGAGGCCAAGTAATGGTTGTTTGAGATTGAACAAGGATGGATCGTCGTTAAGGAACCCCAGGCTTGCAGGTTTTGGGGGGGGGGGGGGGGTGGTTTGAGGGACGAACATGGGAACTCGGTGATTGGATTCTCTAGAAAAATTGGGATAACAACTAGCTACCTAGCCGAGCTATAGGCCTTACGGGATGGACTATATATTTGCCTCTCAAAACACTTGCTTGATGTGGAAGTTGAGTTAGATGCTAAGATTGTTGTTGATGTGCTATCAAGTTCTCACCTGCCTAACTCAAACTAGTCCCTTCTCATGGATGAGTGCAGGCAATTGGCTACTAGATTCAACCGCATCCGTTTTAAACACTGCTACCGTGAAGCCAATAGGTGTGTGGATGGCCTTGCCGGGAAGGGTGCAACCCAAAGTGCTAATTTTGTTTTCTTTTTACAGTCCTCCTCAGGACTTAGAGACTAGTTTTATCTACGATTTTAATGGCTTGTATTCTATTAGACATTGTACTGCTTCTTTGCTTGATTCATAGTTTCTAATGTATTTCCTTCCTTTACCAAAAAAAGAAAAAAGAAAAGAAGCAGTACACTAAAAACTTTACTTACCAATGGTTACGATTTATGTAACATACCATATAAAAATGGGCACAATACTATGCATAAATCACAATACCATTCATCTGTATTATATAGTTATTAAACACGAATCAAATATTAATTTGGTATAAGAGTTGGGTCATTAGGTTATTGGTTCAACCAATGAGTCATCGATTGAACTGTATAGTTAAATAAAAATTAAATAAATATAAAAAAAATATATGTTTAAGAAGTCATAAAATAAATATAAATTTTTTTTTTAATTTAAAAAAAGGCATGCCTAAATTACTAATTAAAATTAAGTCTAAAAAATAAGCCACCTTATATAATTCAAATTTAAGGTTTCACCAATAGCAAATTAAAAACTCTAGAAAATATAAAATAAAAGGATTCCATAAAATTGTAGTCAACTTTTTGCTGAATAAAATCTAATTACATTATATTTTGTTATTTCTTAAAATTATAGCAATAAAAGTATATCTCAAATGCCAAAGTCATCTTATGCATATTCTATATTTCAGTTGTTGCTCTAATATCATGGATTACAGTCTAAGCTTGAAACTCTGTATATATTGAAAATTCAAGCATCAACCTCATTATAAAATCTCTCGTTTTCATTATGCTCCAAATTAAGAGAACAATGCTGCAATGAACCCAAAAAGTAATTTTATTCAAAACAGCAAAACCAAATGAGTCACATCAACTTGTTCGGGTTGCACGGATTGTGGAAAAACCATTGGATTTTATTGGGTTTTACTAGGTCTATTCCATAAGTAGTCGAGTCAAGAAACTGAATCGGCTAAGGTATTGGTTCACTGGATTACTGATTTAAACGGCTGGGTTTATAACTATTTGAAGTAGTAAAGACGTTATCACAATGTGCAATAATGCATCAACTATCTAATAATTGAACAAAATTGTATCCTTACTATCATTTATAAACTTAAATATGTTGTCAAATTCATGATCATTATTGCTGAAAAAGTCATGATCATTATAGATTCTATAGTTTCTTTTTTTTCTTCATTGATCCCACCAAACAATACATGCATGCATGATGACTGATCCTAATCTCTATTGAAAATTTTAACTTAACCACAAGAGAAAAATAACAGAGGTGTGGAAATGAATAGAAGAAACTGATGTGGGCCATGAACAGACTTGCATCTCAAATTTTAAAATAAATAATTTGTTCATATGTTCCCCCAACCGACAAAAGGTACAACAAACGGTTTTCTTTTTCGTTATCCTTTTCTTATAGAGTGACTACAAAAAATAAAAAATAAAAATAAAAATAAAATAAAAAGTGAATGTTGATTTAGTCATCCTCTTCTCTTTCTTCGTAATTCAACAACAGTGGATATCTCCATGTATAAAATAGAGACCGTAACTCCAAAAAATAAAAATAAAAATAAAAAGTGAATGTTGATTTAGTCATCCTTTTCTCTTTCTTCGTAATTCAACAACAGTGGATATCTCCATGTATAAAAACATCATCCAGCCACACTTGTTTGATACAATAGTTGGCCTCACATATCAACCGACAGATAGAAACTCATGGAGATTTCTTCCATTTCCGTCTTTTTTGTGTTGTTGTTGGTACACTGTTTAATGGCTAGCACAGCTGTGGCAGTAAGGACCAACATCACCACAGACCAATCAGCTCTCCTTGCTCTCAAAGACCATATCACTGATGACCCTTACAAAACCTTGGCAAGCAATTGGTCTACCTCGACCCCTGTTTGCAACTGGATTGGGATCACTTGTGGTGCCAAACACCATAGAGTCACTGCCTTGAATCTCTCTCACATGGGTCTTTCAGGAACCATTGCTCCACAAGTGGGAAAACTAACATTCTTGTCTCATTTATCCTTCAGAAACAACAATTTTCATGGTTCTCTGCCCAACGAGTTAGCTTCTTTGCGTCGGTTGGAAGTTGTCAGCTTTGGTTGGAACAACTTTTCTGGAATGTTACCATCATGGTTTGGGTTCTTACCTAAACTTCAAGTGTTGTATGCTTACACGAACAGTTTTGAAGGAACTGTTCCAGAATCTCTAGGCAACATATTGTCACTGAAAGTACTTCATCTCAGCGAAAACAAACTTTCAGGTTGGATGCCCTCCCCTATCTACAACTTTTTATCTTAAATTATTTTATTTTGACACCCAACATTTTGTAGTTTAACTTTTATCTCGAAAATGTATCTCATGCATATATTTTACCTTTGACTTTTCACAGCGTGTAAATGTTACACATTCATGAGATAATTCAAACACTGAAAAAGAAAGATATGTTTATTAATTTAATAGATACGAAAAATTATCTCATCATTCTGGTATACCCTACACCTTCCATAATTCAGTCACTAGTGCACTGCCCACTCGGATAAGAGAAAAGTAATTAACGGTGGAAAAAGCAATTCCTTCCTTTTCTGTGTTCACTAACATCACAAATAAATCGCAATCAGCAACATCCCTGACCTTGCTGGCCTTGTCCACATAAAATGGAGGGAACCTTCTTTTTTTTTTTTTGGTTGAGATTCAATAGAGAGTACTTAATGATAAGGACATAATATCTTCAGCAATTGTTTTGAGTAATTGTACAATACAATAGAGGAGGTACAATAATAATGTATTCATTCTTCTCATATAATATAATATAATATAATGACGATGTAAGTTTTTTTTTTTTTTTTTTTTTTTATATTTGGTTTTCACCATTTTTTTTTTCAGGCCTAGTATATTATAATCAGTATTATACTTAATCTACTTCATAATTTAATTTGAATATAAATATATAGATCAAAACAGTAAAAAAAAACAAAATCAATCAATCAATATATGAACTTAAAAAATTAATATAAATATAAGATATTAAAAAAATCATTTGAATAATTAAAAGTAAAATGAAAATATAAGTTAACTTACAAATAATCATATACTCAAAAATTTTTAAATGTTCTATGTATGCCTCCTTGATTTTTTAAGATGTTGTATGATGTTTTTCGTTTGAATTAACTAAAAAGTATCATCATTTGTTTTTTATATCTTAGATTTCATTTCGAATTATTAAAAGGTGAGCAAATTGCGAAATTTTTCAAAAACTATATAGAAGTGTAAAAGATTTTATTTTTTAAAAACAATGGCAAATATAATTTGCCAAGTAGATTAGGAGAAATATTGTTATAATATACCATATTAAGTTTTTTTTTTCTTGACTACGTTAGGAGAGTTAATATTTATTTGAAGTTTTGAGTATGTAACATTAATTTTTTTTTTTAAAGAAAAAAAAATTCACAATATGAGTACAAATCATTTGAACAATCAGAGTTCAAAGAAAATTCAATCCTACGTGACATAACTACAAATCAATTATCCATTGGTTCATTTAGCATCTCCTCCGTCCCAATGGTGATGCCCATGGACCCAACTTAATGTAGAAAACAAAAATGTGACATTAATACAAACATTTGAAAATTTAAAGTATAAAGTTTCCCAATATTTCCACATAAAACAGGTATCTTCGTGAAGAAAGCATGGAGATATGAGTTTTAAGCAATGGAGTTAATACCGTACCGTACCAGCCGGTACGGCCGGTTTTTTTCGTACCGGTGAACTGACCGGTACCAAAACCCCCCTTGATTCGTACCGCTCTGAGTACCGGCCCATACCGAACTGTTTCGACCTTACCGGCAAAAATTGGATGTTTCGGCCGGTAAATCTAAACCGGACCGATACAAAAAAAAAAAACCAGAAAAACCCAAAAATCATCTATTTTTGTCATTACAACCACTCACCACCACGTCACCGGTCACTCCCATGCCTCCAGCCACTTCCATTTTGTCAATCGCAGTCTCCCCACCTACTTCAGCTTCTTCTTCCTCGTCTCTTCACTTTTCCATTCTCTATTTTTCTTCAACTTTTCAGCTTTTCTATTCTTTGGTTTTTCTAGTTTTGAACGCTTGGTATATCTTGTTTTGTTTTGTACACTAGAGTCCCACTCCCATATGAATGTACTGAAGTCATTAATGAGTCAAAGGCATTCAAAATTTTCAAACTTATCTCCAACACCAACGTGTCTAGTTTTAACTTTGCACATTGATTTTTATTTCTTTTGTTTTTTCATTACTGCATTTAGTAAGCACATGTACTTAGTACTATTATTAAACTACAACTCTTCTTAAAATAAAAAGTTATACTACAACCATATTTATTAATATTTTAAAAAATTATTATTATTGGTCAGAATTTAAATTATTTTATATTTTTATGAGAATATATAAAATTTTTAAAAGAATATATATATTTAGTGGTAATCCCAAAACGGTACACCGGTATTAATCGGTATCCAAAATATATCGTACCGCTGGTCAAACCGGTACAACCTTCAGTACGGTATTGACTTTCTTGGTTTTAAGCCAATGAATGCATCGAAGGAAGTATTACTTTGTTTTCTTCCTTTGCTCTCTTCTTCTCTTCTTTTTTTTTTTTTTTTTTTCTATTTTTGGTTTTGCTTCTTAGGAATAATTAGGGCGCATTTCTATATGTCACTAACACTTCTTCAAAATTGATTATTTTAATTTCCAAACAAAAGCTCATGATTTATCTCTAGTTTAATTAAGCCTACTAGCTCTTAATATGTTGTATACATTATGAAATTTTGTAGGAAGGATTCCAAAAAGTTTGGGAAATTGTACTTCCCTCGAGATAATTCACTTGGATGATAACTCCTTTACAGGTAAGATGGTAAACACTTCAATTTAAATATTATTTACCTCTCCTCTCCAAGAATGTTCGAAATTTTAAAAACTTATAAGGTCCATAAAGTGCAATTATTTATTGTGTAGTTTTTTTTTTTTTTTTTGCTAGAAAGTATTTAGTGTATGTGGTGTCTTATATCCTCTCACAAATTATTTAGTGTATACGGTGTTTTATTTGCTAGAAATCATCTATTGGTCATGTACATGAGATTTACTTTTATGTAAGAAAAATTTGTAATACACCGGATAATATATGGAATACTTTCTCATCCAAATAGGGTGGTGAATGTTGTATACACATGTTGTAGTGGGTTTATAAAGACTACAGTAATTAGAGAAGTTATAGGTGTATCCGGTGTACCATACATATTTTAAGTTAGAAAGCACGGAGACTTCATTTAGGATGTCGTACACATGTTGTATCCGTGTTATACTCGTGTTGTACCGGCTGTTCTATATTATAATTTTTCAGAAATTGCTCGTGTCACCATGTCGTACCCGTGTCTATACCCATACCAGTGTCCATTACAAGTCTTAGTGTCTTATTACATATTTATTACGAACTGATGTGTTTGTTTGTGGTGATTCCTATGGGTAAGCATATAAGTGGAGAATCAAGTTTGCATAACAATTAGAATAAAGACTTAACATGCCTAAACTGATTACTAATACAGAGCAAGTAGAAAACACTAAAAGTAATGCACTTAAAGGAAATCTATAAAGGGCAGGTTTTACACCTTGGCTAAAAAATAATTATTCTTTCATGATCTACTTAAGAGTGATTTGGATGAACTATGTTGATTTGCTTATTAGAAAGGGCTTTCGTGTGTGTGTGAGAGAGTGAGAGAGAGAGGGAGAGTATGGCAAAAAGCTGGCTTTTTTAACTTTTCAAACACACTTAATATTAAATTGTTATAATAGATGCAACCTTTTTATATGGTAGTTGTAATCAATTTTTCTCAAGTACATAGGATGTATATCTTGAAGAGAATCCAAAAGCTATGAAGTTTTTTGGTGGATAACGAGGTTTGAATTTGTTTCGAGTTATTGTGGCAGGTGAAATACCACAGGAGATTGTGACTCTTCCAAATCTAATAGAAGTAACCTTGGCTAATAACAGTTTAACCGGTCACATCCCAAATGCAACCTTCAACGGCTCAGACATTGAAGTCATTAGTCTATACATGAACCAGCTCTCAGGAAATCTTCCATCAAGCATAGGCCACTGGCTTCCAAATCTTAAGGTACTTTATTTATGGGAAAATAGACTAGAAGGAATAATCCCCAGTTCTATCTCAAATGCTTCTATGCTCATTGAACTTGAGCTGGGTGCAAATTATTTCTATGGCTCTATTCCTAATACTCTGGGAAATTTAAGGCATTTGGAGAAGCTCAACTTAGTCAACAATTATTTGACTAGAGAATCATCAACTCTAGAATTGAGTTTTCTTTCATCATTGACAAATTGCGTAAATTTGACAAGTATAGTGGTAGCAGATAACCCATTGAATGGAATCCTTCCAACTCCCATAGGAAATTTCTCTACTTCTCTTGAAGAATTTGTAGCATTTAATTGCAACATTAAAGGCATAATTCCAAGAGAGATTGGTAATTTAAGCAATTTGATGACCCTAAGCCTATATGACAATGAATTGACTGGACCTATTCCAACTACAGTTGGAAATCTGAGAAAGCTCCAAGGTTTGTTTCTTCAAAACAATAGAATTCGAGGATTAATCCCAAATGATATTTGTCATTTGAGGAACTTGGTTGAATTACATTTAGATCACAATGAACTCTTTGGATCAATACCAATATGTTGGGGAAGTCTTTCTTCACTTCGAAATTTGTATTTGGATTCCAACCAGCTGACTTCCATACCCCCATCCTTTTGGAGTCTTACAGACATGCTGCAAATAAACTTATCATCCAATTCTTTAGGTGGTTATCTACCATTAGATGTTGGGAAACTGGAGCATGTAACACAAATGGACCTATCATGGAATAAACTATCAGGTGAGATCCATGCTATCAAAGGCCTATGTTCTTTGGTTAACCTCTCTTTAGCACATAACAAATTCCAAGGTCCTATTCCTCAGTCATTTGGTAAGTTGATAAGCATGGAACGTTTGGATCTATCTGATAATAACTTTTCTGGAGAAATTCCCAAATCTCTAATAAAACTCAAATGCCTCAAATATTTCAATGTGTCTTTCAATAGACTGCAAGGTGAAATTCCTTCTGGGGGTGTTATTTCTCAATTCTCAGCTCTATCATTCATGGGAAATCAAGCATTATGTGGTCCACCCCAACTGCAAGTTCCACCATGTAAAACAACTTCACAGACAACCACTTCAGTTATAATAAGGTACATTCTCCCAGCAATGATAGTAGCAATACTTGTATTATTCCTTATATTTGTTTTGATGAGAGGCCAAAAGAGAGATACAAAACAAAAAGGTCAAGGAGAGTTGTTACCTCTAACAACATGGAGAAGAATAACATATCTAGAACTTGAACAAGCAACAAATGGATTCAGCGAAACTAACTTAGTTGGGAAAGGGAGTTTTGGCTCAGTGTACAAAGGTACACTTTCAGATGGGACTACTGTTGCAATAAAGGTTTTTAATTTGAATATGGAAGGAGGGTTTAAGAGTTTTGAAGCTGAATGTGATGTATTGTGCAGTATTCGCCACCGAAATCTTGTGAAAATCATCAGCTGTTGTAGTAGCATTGATTTTAAAGCCTTGGTACTAGAGTACATGCCCAAGGGGAGCCTTAAGAAGTGGTTGTATTCTCAAAGCCACTTCTTGGATATGCTAGAAAGATTGAGCATGATGATAGATGTTGCATCATCATTGGAGTATCTCCATCATGGTTGTCCTTTACCTGTTGTTCATTGTGATTTGAAGCCAAGCAATATTCTCCTAAACAAAGATATGGTAGCACTTGTGAGTGACTTTGGCATTTCAAAATTCTTAGGCAATGAAGACTCTATGACACAAACTATGACTTTGGCCACTATTGGTTACATGGCACCAGGTGATGTTTCTAGTTTCCAATTCAATTTTATTTTTACAAACACACACACATACAAAGCTTTCTTAGAAAAATATTGAGCATATATAGATATTTAATACATTCTAATAATAAATTTCAATCAAACTTGTAGAGTATGGATCACAAGGGATCATTTCCACACGCGGTGATGTATATAGTTATGGCATTTTGTTAATGGAAACATTTACAAGAAAGAATCCCACTGATGAAATGTTTGTCGGAGAAATGAGCCTAAAAGGTTGGGTAAAACAGTCACTACCCCATTCAGTTATTGAAGTTATAGATTCTAGTTTGCTGAAGGGAGGTGAGGAGAATTTTAATGCTAAACTGGATTGTATGTTGTCCATTATGCAATTGGCTATGGCTTGTTCAACAGAGGCACCTGAAGAGAGGTCAAACATGAGAAATGTCGTAACAACACTCAAAAATATCAGATTGAAGTTTCTAAAGGATGTCGGAGAAGATTGACAATTGGGAATTTTGCCTATAGTTTTTCCTATTTGTTCGTATCACTAATTATATTTTGTAAGTTATGCTACTCTCGAAAAAAACTTGTTGGAGCTGAGTAGCTCAAAGTAATTTGTGCTTACAGTAATGTTGAAGAATGTATGATTAACTATATATATTGGAGGCAACCAATAAGATAAACATAAGCATATTTTTATATATCATCAATAAATTATGAAATATCTATTTTCACCTTGCGTAAAAAATCCTGCAAATTCACAAATGAAATCTATCAATTCGGTGTTTTTCTTGACAATTTTAGAAGGCTTTCTTCCAATTTTGGTCATGCTGCATGATTCGAAAATTTCATTATATTTGGTGCTTTCCTTGACAAGTGGCCTTGGTTTGTTTTGTGATTAGATTTACCTTGATTTTGATTTCCAACTAAAATTTTTTATTCTTCCTTTTAGGCCTTGATATCTAACTTTTTTTTTTTCTTCTAATATATGTCTTTTAATGTTATCATTAGAAGTATTGAAATTAACCTTAGATCCAACAGTGCCATTAAAATCAGGGGAATCATCTTCTGTTTTTTACTCCTCGTCCACTCTTAGATATGTGATAACAGTTTCTATAGGAAGTCCTATTCTTTAATTGTGTTTCAAGATCTTCCCAAGTTCCTTCCATGAGTCTGGTAGCTTATCAATGGTAGCAAAGACTTCTATTTGTTCGTCTATTTGAATATCAATGCATGGTAGCTTATAAATACTTGGACAGCTTATCAAATGAGGATCTTTGAAGGTCATATGCTCGGTCCACCATAGACTTGTTTACCACCACTGGCTACAAGCGTACTTCTTTGATCCAACCACTTCAATGTCATATTTTTATTTAAGTGGCTCCCAAATTTGCTTGGCAGAAAAATAAGCTTGATCATAGTGTTGAGGGTGAAATTGATGTCCTCAAATAAAATATGGGAAGACCAAGCCAAAACTCAACGTTGGGCTCTAAGATGATACCCAAAAGCTTTAGATGTAGTGATAAGCCTATCCAAGCAAGAAATAAAGGTTGCACCTTAGCAAGAACAATATTAAGGCCTAATAAAACACTTTATGATAGTTAATTAATAGATTAATGGTCTTGTTATAACAATGCAAGAAAATAAAATTCTCCAGCGGTAGGGTAAAATTAAACTTATAGTCCAGCAGTCAATTATTGAACAAATTTAAGGTGTTTACTTCAAGCAGCCCCTATTTGTCTAGGTCGAAAGGGTCTAGGGTACATTCTGCTACAACTACATCAATGTGAGAGAAAAATTTCATCATTACTAACACATTATATCCTTCAACGGAAAAACAAAAAGTAAAGATCAATGGCTCCATGGTGAAAAGAAAGGGGTTATTTGGCATGGTGTGAAGGGAGAGAGAAATTCCAGCTCAGTGCAACAGATATTGAACCAAGATTCTTGTAGAAAATTGAGTGGATAGTAAAGGCTGTTTTGAGTGAATGTGTGTGTAAGTTTGTAATGGGATGGTGGAAATAATGCTAAAACTAAGTCTCTAATGGGGAAGAGGGTTGTTTATAACTGATTAAGAAGCATTTATGAACTTAGGATATGCGAGGAAAAAAAAAAGGAAAATGAATGTTTGAGGCTAAGTGAGTGTGGCCTAAGAAGGGTGATTTATGAGCTAGGGAGAGCTAAACTACATGCTGAAATATGGCAAGTAACAAGAATAATAGAATTTTCAGAGGGGTTGGTGTGTGTGTTAATGGGGCTGATGTGATTAGCCTTTTATAGTGGAGCTTAGAGGGGGTGATTAGCAAAAATCCAAAAACATAAAGCTGGTCAGGAGGCAGAATGGTAGACTATTCATCCTAGGATTTGGCTATAAATAGCTGATCTTCTTTTAGGGTTGCCTTACTTCTTTGGGCAATATGACACATGGGTGAATATTTGGGTAATCTTACATTAAATGCTAAGATTTCTGAGGCTGTGCTCAACCAATAGGATTAAGGTAGGTATTAAGAAAGAATCTTGGTTCTGCAACTGATATTTGGATCCTAGGAAGTAGGATTCAACACCCTAAGGCAGGTATCAAATTTTAAACCCACTTTAGAGGGTTTTAATAGAGATCCCTTTATGCCCAATTTTCCCAAATTTTCTCCTTTAGGATTCATGGGCTTGGCACATAAATTAATTCTTGAACGTTTTTGGCATTTATAGAATTGATTTGTTGAGATTTGAGTAACTTGGTTATGGCTTCCTTCTGCTAGAGATACAGCGTTGAGGAAAATGATGAAATCCCATTACCCATTAGACTTTAGCTGCTAGTACAACCTCTGGGCACTACAAATGAAGCTAATGGACTGGGCCTCAAATGGACTCACAACTAATTTGGATGGTGGGTCAGGATTTCCTACATTGGGTCATTCGCAACAAGGAGACTCAATAAGATTCCTTTTTTCTCCCTTTGTACACTACTTCCCTTTTCTCTCAAGGTTGCTTCGCTTTCTCTCTCTGCTCCCCTCTTCTTCCTTTCGTTCTCCTATTTATAATAGGATCCCAGTGGGGTGATCATGATTATTTCCAGTATTAGTGCTGTGAGAGGTCTAATGTCGTCAATGGTAAGTGGAGATTTAGGTAAGAGTGGCCTTGGGAATGATTCCCACTTCAGCGGATGTGGTCGGCAGCGTTATTCCCTAAGGCACTGCCAGCATATGGACGGCAATATGGCCGAACAAACACAATACTCAGACAGGGCCCGTATCTAGATGGGCTTGGGTTAGGGCCCGGTGATGGTAGCCGCGTCAGGCCTTTGGACCTCACTGTTGGCCCATGGCCAGAGGCCCATACAGGTCCATACGCCACGGGGCCATACATATAACATCTCCCATACCTTGAAAATAGGAAGGATTTTATTTTTATGTGTAACGAGTGGAAGGTTGTAGGAGAGTAGGCGGCTACGGAAGAAGTTTTAAAAGAAAATTTTCTTTTTTGAGTGGTGAGAAGAGATCATACGATTTTGCTATTTATAAGCTTAGGAAAGAAAGAAACCTAAAGATATACATAAATGAACCACAAGTTTTCCTCACACCCATTAATGAAATTATAACAGCAAATCAACCCTCAAGCTAAATTGAATGAAGCTCACATCATTTGTGAGACTTCCTCTAAACCTTTATGGAATTAAGCAATTAAAGAGGAATTGGATGCCCTTGTGAAAGACACGTACAAAAGATTTGGTTGATCTACCTCCAAGGAAGTTTGTTGTTGGGTGTGTAAATGGATATACAAGATCAAGACTCATAGATATTTCTGTTGAGTGGTATAAGGATCGTATTGTGGCATAGGGCTTCACATAGAAATATATGGATTCTTTTTGAAGAGTAATTTGCCTATGTTGTCTCATCTCCCCTTTGTACACACACTTATCACTATTGCTACCTCTCAGTATTGGCCACTCTTTCAAATGTATGTTGAAAATTCTTACTCAATGGGGATCTAACTAAAATAGTTTACACATGCAATCTCCTCCTGCCTCTCACATCCACTCTTCATAAGTTTAATTGTCTTCACAGAGCTTTATATGCACTAAAGCAGGCACCTTGGGTTGCCAAGCTTAGCTACATAGTTTCTTATCTTGGATATATATACTGGCAATTCCTAAGATTTTGTCATGCATGCTTATTTGTACTAACTTCGGCCCTGAAAGTTCAATATGGGTATGAAACACCCTTGAACGTTTAGACCCCCAAAAACAGAAATACCAATTCAAGCTATTTAACAAACAACGTATGTGCGGAAAATAATAAATAGCTTATACCAGAATTGAGGAACGATCTAAACCATAAATAATCACACACACAGCAGTGATTAAATGGTAAAGATAAAGGGAAGAGAAATGCAAACACAAGGACAACACTTGATGTGTTATCAAAGAGGAAACCGAAGCCCTCGGCGTAAAACCTCTCCGCCGCCCTCCAAGCGGTCAATAATCCACTAGAAAATGTAGTTGGGATATATGAACAGCAATAGACCCTCCAAGCCTAATCTACCCAGGTACCTAAGCCCTCCAAGCTTCCTGCTCCAACGAGGTTGCGCCGAACCTTTTTCTTTTCTAGCTTACCGGATTCCGCTACTTGACCATAGCATCAACCAATGTATATTGGTTCCTTCCCAAATTGCTTCCCTAAGCACCAAATGAACCTTCTCACAGACGTGGGTGTGGTGAGATAAGGATTTGGTAAAAGACCTCTCAAGGGTATGACAATGGAGAGGAAGAGAGTAGAGGAATTTGAAGAGTCTCTAAGGTAAAGATTGTGGATGAGGCAATCTTGTTTTTCTCTAGGGTTTCTCTCACAAAATTCTATCTGGAAGCTCTCTCAATTTAGAGGGTATAAGGGTGTATATATAGTAGGGTGAGAAGGGAATGCAAAACGTCAGTTTTTGCCAAACAGGGTTAACTCGCGGCTTGACCTCGCGGCTTGTCCAAGTCGCGAGTTCCAGTCGCGACGTAACGGCCTGGCCAGCCTGGAACTTTTGTCCTGTAGCGTGACAGCTGGCGTGACCCTTCAGCTTCCCAGTGTGCCTCTCACGTGCCTGCCTTTCGCGGCTTGCCAGTCGCGATCCACCCGCGAGCCCTAGCCGCGAGACTCTGTTTTTCTTGCACACTCTTGAGCTTTTCTTCACATCTTCTCACACACTATCCTTACAATTTTTCCACCTAAATACAGGGTTACTAAGTGCTAAATTACAAGCAAATTGGTCACAGAATAAAGCCAATTAGATGGTTGATTAAATTCAACCTTACAATCTCCCCCTTTCGCTATTCCGTGACAAAACCCTACAACAGACTCTAGATTTAAACGTGAGTTGGGAACAGTTGGAAAACTCACTCACACCTAACTCTAGATTCTGTAAAGCTCTTGAACATATGAATAAGTAACTCCTGAAACACAATAACATAGCAATATCGTTGTATGCAGAAAACTTAATATGCATATGGAGCAAAATAAGCATGATCATGCAAAAATGAACATAGGCATAAAAGCAATAATTCACGGCAAGATCAAAACCAGTAGTCACTAAGCAAAAGTGATTACTATGTTCATTCACACAAGGAGTGAACATCCGGACATGCAAAAATGATAAACTCAATTGAAGAGTACCATTTGCAAGTCCCACACTCAACCAATGCATACAAACATATATGCATCTAGGAACAATCCTACAATGGCACAAGAGTGTTGTACTTAAGATAATGCAAGGCATTAACAAGTACCAAAACAAAAAGCATAAAGGCTGCATAAGCAAAGATTTGCAAATACATGGCACAAACCATAAAAGCCTACAAACATGCAAAAGTGCTAGAAACAACCCTCAAAGCTTACAAAAGCAACAATGGGTACAGAACAACAACATACAGTACAGAAGCTGAAGGATATAAGATGGATACAGAACTGTGATAAAAACTAAAGAAAAGAAACAGTAAGCAACAGTAAACAGTTAGCTGAAATCTCCCCCTTTCATTGAGCTCTCCCCCTGCCAACAGCATCTCCCCCTTTTTGTCATGGAATAGCTAGTCGTCATGATCTTCTAGCTTCCTTTGAATTTCATCCAATTGAGTTTGAATTGAAGTAAACTTCGTATCCCATCGAAAGTTGAGATGATGCAAGATGGAAGTAAGATCGGACATCTTTGAACTCAGCTCATAAACAGAAGCTACAATAGAGTCTAGCTTCTCGTCTGCTGTGAGTGAACTGGAGCGTGAGCCACTGTGGGACGCGGAAGCTTCTGTTTTGATTCCCTTCTTACTATGACCAATGCTAGCGTTGAAAGTGCGCATGTTGATTGGACATGGTGTTGTGCAGGGAACTTCATTCTCAAACGGATGGATCCCTTTACGCTTCAGAATCCGTGAGATGAGAAAGCAAAATGGGATGCACATCCTTGATTCTGTTCGGAGAATAGTTTTGCGAAGGATATGAAATATATGTGCATAGATGTCAATCTCGACATTAGAAATCAGATCATGAAGAAACAATGCACGCCCGAGATTCATATACCCTGTGCTGGATAGGGGATACAGGTTGTGAAACATGACGATCGTGAGCACCCTCAATTTTGGAGGAAGAGATGAAACACTGACTGAGTTTCCTTTCGAGGAAAATTCCAGATTGTCCCCAAGAGCTGCTTTAAGTAGTTCTTCATCCGGATGAAGATCATCATAGACCGGTGAGATCTCAAGTATTGGCCTGTTGATGTGCAGAATCTCTGCTAGATGTGTGGGAGAGACCGAGAAACTTTTTCCTCGAACCCAGCACTTAAGTTCATCTCCTTCAACAATTGCATTGGCATAAAACTCTTTTACCAAATCTTCAAATGCATCATCAAGGTCAGAGAGGAGTTAATTCCAGTCCTTGCGAGCAAACCATTGAGGAATGTTGGTGTCAAATAGAGAATGTTGGTCAAAGACTCTTTCAATCAGAGGTGTCGCCTTTTTGAAGTAATTTTCATGAGTCTGAAAGGCAGCATACGATCGAAACCTATTAGGATCGAACACACCAGATGGAGAACGAACCCGCTTTGGTCTAGGAGAGAAATCATCAATTTCAATGACATGTTCCTTTCCTTTGCTGCTTCCTCCTTTCACAGCTGATCTCTTGAATGGAGACATTTTCACACTGCACTATGATTTAATACATACACAAACACCAAACATGACAGCAAACATTATTGGCATTTTGTCAGTGTCATACCATGGATACTTGAGGAAACCCTAAACACTTGAAATGTAGGATCAAAACATGACAATGAGTGTATGTAGACAATCAACCCCATAATAAGTACACAAGATAGAGATGATCAGTGTATGGACCAGCACAAACATACATTATACTCCAAAAATCAGAAACCCATGTTCGAACAGGAGAGATCACAAATCACAACAACATCTTCACAAAACGAAAAAATTGCCCAAATCAGGAAGAATGACGGGTAAGGAAGAAAACCCATACCTTTTTGTTGAAGATTTGAGAGAAAATGATGCAGAAACAGAAGATTTTAAATGAGAAATTCGCAGTGGTTGTGAGAGTAAAATGAGGAAGACAATGAACAGTCACACAGGTACGAGGGAAAAACTGAAAAACAATTTTAAAATTGTCCTTAAAACGCAAAAACACACGTTTTTCGCGACTGGATCAAGTCGCCAGTAAGTCACATGGTTAAGCCGCGAAACACTATGAAGAGAAGAAACTTGAGAATTTCTCTAAGTGTTTTTCGCGACTGGAAGGCCTACCCGCGAGATAGTCGTGTTATGAGCCGCGAAAATCCCTGAGTATCTCTCGCGACTTGACCTTCCACCTGCGAACCAATCGCCACAATGACTTGCGAAAAGTGTAAAACTCAAATTTTGAAAAAATTTTCTAAGTCTTTTTCGCGACTAGAGTACTGACTCACCAGTAAGTCGCGAAAAATCTCTGAGTGAGCTCGCGACTAGGACATGCGACTGGGCCAACCTGCGACTTAGTCGCCAAAACAAGGCAACACTGTTTTTGAAAACATTTGACATTTTTGTAAATGCAAAGTACTTTCCCAAAAACAAAATAAAACTCTCAAAATTTTTTTTGTGTTTGACCAACAAAGATTGAGCATGTGAAACCACATTTAATCAAGTACAATCACACAAATGAATATGACATTCATTGAACATAGACTTGTGTGTTGTGTGTGTATATCAAAAATGAGATAGTCCTTAGTCCAATGTGAAGCTTCAATGATAAATTCAATCAAGGCATACACAACTAGCACTAGATAATGTGACCTATCTCAATTATAGAAGCATGCATATATGACCTCCCACAAGTACTTGATAACAATTCTTTGAAGCTTTTCATTTGGCTCCATATTCAATATATCATTTGCAACATTTGAGCAAAGAAAATCTCATTGTGAGATAGATGCCTGAAACTTTTGATATTTCAATTGATGAGTTAGCCTTTGGCTTTTTGAGCATCACACATTTTATTTTGGTCGCTTTCCCTTTTTCCTAGTCAAATACTAGTGTGTGCGACAGGCTTTTGCAGCTCTATATCTCTTTTCATTTGGAGATTTACATTTAGAGAGCTCTTTTAAAGCATAAAAATAAAAAGTGGGAAGATATATAGGCATGAGTCTATGCATGTCTCAAGATCAACAAAACCATTCACTAATCATTCATGACAAGGTTGAAGATCTATTTACAACAATCACATAGATTTCAGAATTTCTTCCACAAAGATATGAGTGCATGAGAGACAAGCTAAGCTCGTTAAATGCACACAGCCATAAGTACAAAGGTACAAGGCAAAACATGCTTTGAGACAAAAAACTCAACAAAGTGATCAAACCTTTTGGATATTCAAATTTTTATGTGTTTTTGGATTTTTGACACAAAAGAAATTTGACAAAGAGATAAACAGACAGAAAACACACAAAACAAACCACACAAAGCAACTAAACAAAAAAACACAATAAGATATCATGGAGGATTGAGTTTAAGGAATGATACCGACACCAATTGTCTTACGCAAGGATTCAAACCTTGGGCCATCAAGAGGTTTGGTGAATATGTCTGCTTTTTGATTTTCAGTATTGATGAATTCTAGACATACTGTCTTGTCTTCTACCAAATCCCAAATGAAGTGATAGCGGATCTCGATATGCTTTAATTTGGAGTGCTGAACTGGATTCTTTGACAAGTTTATGGCACTCGTATTATCACAGAACACACACATAGTGTCTTGAGAGATGCCATAGTCATGCAATAGCTTTCGCATCCATAACAGTTGTGCACAACAACTTCCTGCTGCAATGTATTCAGCTTCAGCCGTTGACAGCGATACTGAATTCTGTTTTTTGCTCATCCATGAAACCAAGTTATTTCCAAGATAGAAGCACCCGCCAGAAGTACTTTTTCTATCATCTATGCATCCTGCCCAGTCAGCATCTGAATATCCTGCCAAACACTCATTCGAATCTTTTGTATACCAAATCCCATAGGCAGATGTGCCATTTACGTAGCGAATGATTCGCTTAACTGCTGTTAAATGGGATTCTTTAGGAGCGGCTTGAAACCTTGCACAAACTCCGACACTGAATGCAATATCCGGCCTACTTGCTGTGAGATAGAGAAGGCTGCCAATCATA
Source organism: Quercus ilex subsp. ballota (assembly GCA_032727855.1). Lineage (NCBI taxonomy): Eukaryota > Viridiplantae > Streptophyta > Magnoliopsida > Fagales > Fagaceae > Quercus > Quercus ilex. The sequence goes on along the minus strand of CM064918.1, from coordinate 16,098,658 downwards.
CTCCGATAAAGGGTTGGATCAACGTCAACACCTACTGCATCTATGCTCAACTTTGCCGAGGAACTCATTGGAGTAGAGGTATGTTTCTTGGTGTCCAGACCAAATCTTTTGACAAGATTTTTGGCACACTTTTCTTGGGAAATAAATATACCATCTCTCCGTTGCTTTACTTGAAGTCCTAGGAAGTAGTTCAACTTTCCCACCATACTCATTTCAAATTCCCTTTTCATTTCTTCCGAGAACTCATGAGCTAGTTTATCAATTGTGGATCCAAATACAATATCATCCACGTACACTTGAGCGACAAGAAGGGATTTTTCATCTCTTTTAACAAACAATGTGCGATCTGCTTGACCTCTCTTGAACCCACGATCCAATAAATAGGTAGTGAGACGGTTATACCATGCTCTTGGCGCCTGCTTCAACCCATACAAAGCTTTCTTCAGTCTTAGTACATGACCCGGAAAGTGAGGATCTTCAAACCCCTTTGATTGTTCAACGAAAACTTCTTCATTGAGAAAGCCGTTTAAGAAGGCACTCTTTACATCCATTTGGTACAACTTGAAATCCATGATGCATGCTATGGATAAGAGAATCCGAATGGATTCTAATCTTGCTACCGGAGCGAAAGATTCATCAAAGTCTATGCCTTCCACCTGAGTATACCCTTGAGCCACCAATCTAGACTTATTTCTGATAACTTCACCATCTTCATCTGTTTTGTTCTTAAAAATCCACTTGGTGCCGATCACATGTGTATCTTCAGGCCTTGGAACCAATTCCCACACATCATTTCTAACAAATTGGTGTAGCTCCTAGTGCATGGACTCTACCCAATTCTCATCCTTCAATGCTTCTTCCACCTTTTTGAGTTCAAATTGAGCAAGATAGCAGTTGTATGTTACATGGTTAGCAGTATACTTTAGTCCTTTTCTCAAACGAAGTCCTTCGTTCACATCCCCAATAACATTACTTGATGGGTGATTAAGTGTCACTCTTGATGAAGGTTTCTTGGAAGTTGAGAGTTCCTCATCACGAGAAATTGGGGTTTGAATTTCTGGAGGAGTAAGTGGACTTGAGACTTCTTGTGTTGATCTAGTCTCTCTTCTTGATACAATAGGTGTGGTCTCCTTTTCGGGTGTTACTTTCTCAGCATCATCACTTAAAGGCATATCATCATCATCCTCATTCTCCTTGAGTTTGAGCCCCTTGCCATCATCTTCAATTTCCTTTTCAGATATGGTGTCATCTATGACCACATTGATTGACTCCATCACCATCTTAGTGCGCTTGTTGTACACTCTATAAGCTCGGCTATTCGTGGAGTATCCTAGGAGTATTCCTTCATCACTCTTAGCATCAAATTTTCCCGGATTTTCCCTGTCATTTAGAATATAGCATGTGCTCCCAAATACTCTGAAATACTTCACCTTGGGCTTCTTATCTCTCCATATTTCATATGACGTCTTCTTTGTCCCTTCTCGGAAATAAATTCTATTACAAATGTGACAAGATGTGTTCACAGCTTCTGCCCAGAACTTTTGAGGTATGTTTTTGTTGAGTAGCATGACTCTAGCCATCTCTTGGATCACCCGGTTCTTTCTTTCGACCACTCCATTTTGTTGTGGAGTCTTTGGAGCTGAAAATTCCTTCTTGATGCCATGCTCTTCACAAAATGATTCAAATTTAGCATTCTCGAATTCCTTCCCATGATCACTTCTGATTTTGACTATGGGAACCCCTTTTTCATTTTGCAATCTCTTGCATAATCTTTGCAGTTTATCACATGCTTCAGACTTCTCTCTAAGGAATTCCACCCAAGAGTATCTTGAAAAATCATCAACTGTCACCATAATATATCTCTTTCCCCCTAGGCTTTCAGTCCTTGTAGGCCCCATTAGATCTACATGAAGAAGTTCCAAACATCGTGAGGTAGCAATCACATTCACCTTGGGATGGTTTGCTTTTGTTTGTTTCCCCATTTGACACGCTCCACATATAGTCTTCTCCACCTTTCCAAACTTTGGAAGTCCCTCAACGACCTCAAGTTTAGAGACTTTACATACTTGTTTGAAGTTCGCATGTCCAAACCTATGATGCCAAAGTTTCAGCATATCAACACGAGCACTTCTACACGAAATAGATGTCATAGGCACTACTCCATAGCAGTTATCAGTAGTCCTATTTCCTTCCAAGACTTGAATCCCTTTCTCATCAATGATTATGCACCCCTTCTTTGAGAATTGAACAAGAAAATCTTCATCACATATTTGAGTAATACTTAGGAGATTTGCCTTCAATCCTTTGATGTATAGAACTTCTTTCAACAAAGGTAATCCCGGTATTTCAACCGTCCCTTTCCCAAGAACTTGAGCATGACTCCCATCACCAAAAGTCACATAATCACATGCTTTCTCTTTAAGAGTCTTAAACAATGATTTATCTCCTGTCATATGACGAGAACATCCACTGTCAAGGTACCATAGACATAAATTGAATACCTTCAATGAGGTGTGCACAAACATACAAGCATGAGACAAGCATTCTTGACCATCAAACAAAAATTCATTGTTATTATCAATGCTTATTCCAAATTGAGTTTTCCTTTTCAGATTATCAACCTTTTCACACAATGATCTATTTCTTCTTTTGTATTTCTCATTCAAAGAGTTAGACTCACATAGACTATTGTGAAGAATGTGGTTCTTGCTTTCAAAATATTTCAGCATATGAATGAACATCCTAGCATGTTTCCTGGATTTAATTAGCTCTAAGAGTTCATTATTAGAGTATCCCTCAAATATACTCACAGAGTCATTATCACAAACACTTAAACCACAATTCAGCATGACCTTTTTTACAGCTGCATCCATAGCCAAGGGGTCAAGGATCGCACTCAGGTAATCAAACCACAAAGAGTGCACCTGCTCTGATACCAATTGAAAGTTCAATATAGGTATGAAACACCCTTGAACGTTTAGACCCCCAAAAACAGAAATACCAATTCAAGCTATTTAACAAACAACGTATGTGCAGAAAATAATAAATAGCTTATACCAGAATTGAGGAACGATCTAAACCATAAATAATCACACACACAGCAGTAATTAAATGGTAAAGATAAAGGGAAGAGAAATGCAAACACAAGGACAACACTCGATGTGTTATCGAAGAGGAAACCTAAGCCCTCGGCGTAAAACCTTTCCGCTGCCCTCCAAGCGGTCAATAATCCACTAGAAAATGTAGTTGGGATACATGAACAGCAATAGACCCTCCAAGCCTAATCTACCCAGGTACCTAAGCCCTCCAAGCTTCCTGCTCCAACGAGGTTGCGTCGAACTTTTTTCGTTTCTAGCTTACCGGATTCCGCTACTTGACCATAGCATCAACCAATGTATATTGGTTCCTTCCCAAACTGCTTCCCTAAGCACCAAATGAACCTTCTCACAGACGTGGGTGTGGTGAGATAAGGATTTGGTAAAAGACCTCTCAAGGGTATGACAATGGAGAGGAAGAGAGTAGAGGAATTTGAAGAGTCTCTAAGGTAAAGATTGTGGATGAGGCAATCTTGTTTTTCTCTAGGGTTTCTCTCACAAAATTCTCTCTGGAAGCTCTCTCAATTTAGAGGGTATAAGGGTGTATATATAGTAGGGTGAGAAGGGAATGCAAAACGTCAGTTTTTGCCAAACAGGGTTAACTCGCGGCTTGACCTCGCGGCTTGTCCAAGTCGCGAGTTCCAGTCGCGACGTAACGGCCTGGCCAGCCTGGAACTTTTGTCCTGTAGCGTGACAGCTGGCGCGACCCTTCAGCTTCCCAGTGTGCCTCTCACGTGCCTGCCTTTCACGGCTTGCCAGTCGCGATCCACCTGCGAGCCCTAGCCGCGAGACTCTGTTTTTCTTGCACACTCTTGAGCTTTTCTTCACATCTTCTCACACACTACCCTTACAATTTTCCCACCTAAATACAGGGTTACTAAGTGCTAAATTACAAGCAAATTGGTCACGGAATAAATCCAATTAGATGGTTGATTAAATTCAACCTTACAGGCCCTATTCTTATTCTTTTGTATGTTCACGACATGATCATCACTGGAGATGACTCAGATTGCATCTTGGATTTCAAACAGTTTATCTGTTAGAAATTCAAGATATGATGAAGGATCTCGACGCTTGGTTATTTTCTTGGACTTGAGATCTCTTCTTCTCTAGTCTCTAGTTTGTAATTATTAGACACCGACCTAATATGCCTCATACCTTTTTTAACATAGTTTTTTTTTTTTTTTTTTTTAACTTAAGGAAGAGAAATGAAAAACTAAAATTATTATGTAATATGATATATGCTTAATGTTTTACATTAAAGTTTGGTAGAACATTCATTCTCAAAAACAAAGTTTGGTAGAACATGGAAGGGTTTTTTCTTTTCTTTTTTGGTGGGTGCAAGGGGTCTTTAACCGCGTGGGACTAGCTTTATTGAACAAAAAGTCAAAAAGAAGGAAAACCATGGAACTAAAGTTGAAGTAATTGAAGGTCTTTAGTTTATTCAACTGATAGGAGACCATGATAAAGTTTGATAAATATAATGACAAGTTAAATTTTTATTAATTCCTTCTTTGACGGAGTAAAACCCACACTTCACGTTTGATTAGAAGGAAAAAGAAAGCAAGACGTATTTCGAGGATTAGCAAAACATGACAATAAGGATATATATTGGGTATACAAATGTGAATGGGCTTCTCACATGAAAATAAAAAATAAAGAAATTAGAGAATTAATATAAGAGAATTGAGCCCAAACTCATTTGCATAAGCTTTTAAATCAATCAGTGTCCTTATATGTTAACCCTTCATTTTGGAGTGTCCTCAAGCCATTACCTTCCCAAACTATTATCGCTCCAAATCCTTTGCTCCCTTAGCTTCAATAACTTATTATTTTGAATGCATTGATGTTCTAGTGACAAAATTATGGCAATTATATACTTGAGAGAGTGTTTGTGTAACTAACGGTAGATAAATATATTAACCACAATTGGAGAAAGAAGCAAGAGAAGTAGGGGGATTATTAAATGGTGTTAAATGATGTTTGTGATTAAGAAGCAAATTAGATATTTTTGAAAATAATTTGTAGCACCTTGTATTAGCCCAAACCTTCGAGATTATTTTTGTATTTTATCCTAAGAATGTATATTATATAGAGCAATATAGTTTCCGAATAACATCCTCAACAAATGATGCATTTTTTTTTTTTTTTTTTTTTTTTTGATGGGAACAAATGATGCATTTAGCTAAACATCAACATAACAAAAGGAAGCAAAAGATCCTCCCCATGACCATTTTAACCGCATAAATTACTTAATATATTTAAGATTGAATTTTTTTAAGATAATGCAATAGTTTTTGAGAGAAAGAAGAAATCAACGCTAAAGATCTATATTGGAAACACCGGAAAATAACTTATGATAAAACATGAAAATTAGTTAGAAAGGGAAAATTTACTATAACTTTTTTTTTTTTTGGCTGGCTCCGCCCTTGGTTTTTGTGTCCTATACGTATTCAATTTGTTTTTTGTGATCTGCACTTGTGCAATGTTATTATACAATATTAACTCTTTTTTTTTTTTTTTTTTAATTATGAAATTATGCAATACAATTCATATTAATATTTGTGAGAAGCCATATGTAAGACGTTCTTGACTTAGGGGTGTGCAACCAACCCACCAAAACCAACTCAACCCAATCCCATTTATCGGGTTTGATCTATTTTTAGAGGTTGGTGGATTAGATTGGGTTATAAAAAAATTTTTAATAGTGGCTCAGCTTGGGTTCAAGTCATAAAATCACAAACGTGTCTAACCCAACCCAACTCACTTATATATTTAAATTTTAAATTGTATATATTTAATATATATTATATAATTAATAATTTTTTATTTAATTTCTCCCCATTCCCATTCTCTCACTCCATATACTTCTATTTGTTTATAACTAAATTGGAATACTAGTTCATGTATATTTTGTTTATTAATTCAGTTGGATATATTTTGTTTATAATTGAGTTGGAATACTAGTTCATGAATGTTTTGTTTATCAACTCAGATGGCAGATGAAATATATATATATTATATATATATATATATATATATATATATGGCTCAATTTAATAATAACAGTAATAAAAGAAAAAATTGTCTAACTCATGGATTCAACCCAATCCAACCCGATCCATGTGGGTTAGGTTAGGTTGAATCCCTGTGATGGGTTGGGTTGGGTTGAGTTGGATTTCTTTCAATCCACCATAGTGGGTCGAGTCCTTTTAATCCACCATTGTGGGTTGAGTTGAAAAATCCCATCAACCCAACCCATGCACACCTTTAGTTCCCACCATAAGTAATAACGTATCTAATAATTGAACATTGGTGTATCTTTACTATAATCTATTAACCCATGGTTTTTTCTCGCATTTTCACTATGTTCATCTATTTTTTCTTATTCACTTTTATGTGTGAAAATGAAGACATGTATGTATTAATTATAAATATTTGTGCATAATAGTAGATGTAAATGAGTGTGAAAATATGCTTTAATTATCTTTTTGGTTTTTTTTTGAGAGACTATCTTTTTTGTTTTTTGGTTCTTAGTTGATCCACCAAACAGTGCAAGATCACTAATCCTAATCTTTATAAAACTTTTTCAACTGACTAAAGAGAAAAATAAAGGAAAGTGAGCCATGTGAAACAAACGAAAAGACACATTAACATCTTTTATGTTTTTAAAATCCAATCCTATTCTCATTAATCATTTTATGAGTTCATCAAAAAATAAAAAAAGTTCATCAAAAAAAATTAATCATTTTATGTTTTTACCCCCTCCCGCTTGAAACAAACTACAAGACACAACAAAAGCATTTTGCTTTAACGTTTGGGAAATATCCACACTCTATTCGCATTTATTGTCCAGTGTGTAATAAGTGTGAACATTGGAATTTGGAAGTGAAATCATTGTCCTCTTAGTCTTTAGATAAAGACTACAAACAGTTGAATGTTTAGTCATCCTCTTCTTTTTCTATGTAACTCAACAAAAGTTGATTTCTACATTTGTATAAATTAACATCTTTCAACCACACTTGCTTGGAACAATAGCTAGCCTCACATCTCAACCTAGTTACAGATAGAAACTCATGGAGATTCCTGCCTTTTTCTTACTTTTTGTGTTGTTGTTTCACTATTTTATGGCTAGCTTAGCTGTGACAGTAAAAACCAACATCACCACAGACCAATCAGCTATCCTTGCTCTCAAAGCCCATATCACCGATGACCCTTACAAAATCTTGGCAAGCAATTGGTCTTCCTCTACCTCTGTTTGCAACTGGATTGGGATCACTTGCGGTGCCAAACACCATAGAGTCACTGCCTTGAACCTTTCGCACATGGGTCTTACAGGAACCATTGCTCCACAAGTGGGAAACCTATCATTCCTCTCCCATTTATCCTTCAGAAACAACAATTTTCATGGCTCTCTGCCCAACGAGTTGGCTTATTTGGCTCACCTGGAAGTTGTCAGCTTTGGATTGAACAACTTTTCTGGAATGTTACCTTCATGGCTTGGGTTCTTACCTAAACTTCAAGCGCTGTATGCTTATACGAACAGTTTTGAAGGTAGTATTCCGGAATCTCTAGGCAACATATCGTCACTGAAAGTACTTCATCTCAGCGAGAACAATCTTTCAGGTTGGATGCCCTCCACTGTCTTCAACAACTTTTTATCTTAAATTATTTTATTTTAATTAATGTTTATCATTTTTTTTATTTTGAATATCTCATATATTAGATATATGTATAATTCTTTTAATAGCGTGTAAATATCATACGGTTTTATGCCCAGTATTTTGTAATTCTTTTTATAGTGTGTAAATATCACACAGTTCATCCCAAAAAAAAAAAAAAACTCTCTATGCACAGAATGTTTCGAAGGTTTGGAGGGAGAGGGTTCGAGCTAATGGGTTTAGCAACACATTAATGTATATATTTATAACTAAAAAAGAATCTCTCATGATTATGAAACACACTACGAAGGATTTTTTTAATTATGTGAGAGTGAGGCACACTATGAAACACACTATTAGTGCACTATTGAGTACTAAATTATTGTTGTCTCTCTCCTATACCCTATGCCTTTAATAATTCAGTCACTGCTCAGTACTCACTGCTAGTGCACTACCCCCAGCCACCTCTTTTCTCTGTCCATGTGGTCTACGGAATATAGAAAAGTAGGGATGGAAAAAGCACTATCATCCTTTTTGCCTGTTTATTGGAGAAACAAATAAATCAGAAATAGCAACTTCCAAATGCTTCTTCAAGGAGTTTGTTTGTGCTTGTTTGGAAACAATATTTTCCTTCAACTTTTTTTTTTTTTGGGGATAGTTAGAGGTGAGAGGTTTTAAACTTTAGATATCTCTGTCAAGAGTCCATTAAGACACACGACCCTTGACAATTTTTTGGCTAATTTAGTTTAGTACAACTTTTGGTTTTCTTTATGTTCTTATTTTAGAGGACTTCAAAAAAATTTTAAATTTTTTTTTTTAATAATGAATTTTGGGTCCAAAGAGAGAGGGTAGGGGAGATTCCAAATACTAACATCGTTTTTTTAAGGTCTAGTTCCTAGTTGATTGTTGTACTACCGCTTGAGGTTTTAGAAAATTTCCTCTTAAAAAAATTGAAAGAAACTAAAAAAAAAAAAAAAAAAAAATGTTTTAGAATTTATTTTATTTTCCTTAATTTTTTATAAGACAAGCATAAATGGTTTGCAATTGCATTTGATTTAATAGAAAGTAAAGAGATGAGAAAGTAATGAGAAGAAACTAAAGGAAAGTGATTTCTCTATTTAATCAAGTTACATATTGTGTGCCTTTTAAAAATGTCAAGTTACCTAATAACTTTTTTTTATTGAATTAATATTTTGAAAAGCATACCACTGGATTACTTCTCTATATTAAGATTTATGAATAAGTAAGCCAAGTTTCATTTCAATCAACTGTTACTTTTTCCACAAAAAAAAACTGTTATTTACTTTTGATCTATAAAATCATCTTTTATACATCTATATAATATTTAAAAATTGAAGCATATCAATTATTATTGTTACACTACTATTGAGTCACATTAGCGTAATATTTCAGTCCATTTGGTCCACTTCGTTCTATTTCAATTTATTTCGGTCCAATTCAGTCCATTTTGGTCCACTTCAGTTCATTTTGTCCACTTCGGTCCATTTACTTATATTTGCTTCATTTTTAGGTCATTTAAGACATATAGAGAATGAACTATTTTTAAGGAGCACTAGAAACAAATTCCAACCACATATTACATTATTTATAAAATATTTCATCTTATATAATAATTGAATCGAAAATTCATTACGTTTTCTTGAATATAAAAAAATACAAAATTTAAACACTTTCAAATAACAAATATAGATAACTTAATTTAGAAAATCAAATATATTTTATTAACTATATTTTGTTAGAAAATAATCACATCATTTTAAGAAGAGTTTGGAACTAACACTTATAATCATATCTACTATTTTTATTTTTCACTTAACAATAAAACAATTTGTCAAATTTTTTAGTGCATCATGCAGGTCTATGATTAATAATACAAAAACTTCAAATGTGAATATTTAAAAAAATAAAATAAAATAATAATCCATTGATTTTTGGCATCTCCTAACATTCCCAATCGTTATGTCAAGAGCCTATATGTGATTAATAGTATAAATCATCTTTGAATTTTCTTGATAATAATCTTGTTGCTCGGACAACCTTGGATTTGTCTCTCAAGTCTGAGCCCATTTCCTTCATCCTAGGCTGGGTTCCCCCTACCCCATGGAGATAAATTGGGTTCAAGTTGCCTCTTATAGTCCCTTTCTTCTCAATATAACATATTATTAAAAAAAGAAAAAAAAAAACTAAAATTATATATTATTTTTTGCCCACCAATAACAACTTACTATATAGGATTTGTTGTGAAAGTTTTGTAAAAATGTTATAAAAGTAGTACTTCCTTTAAAGTTCACCGAGATTTCCACTTAAAATGGGTATCTTCCTTAAGGAAGGGTAGATATATGGGCTTCGGCGAATGAATGCATCAAGGGGATCATTTCTTTCATTCATTCCTTTTCTTTTATGGATTTTTAGGACACATTCATATATTTCAATAGTCCATTTTTTTATAGTAATATTATGTTCACAATATTTTCACAACATTTTTATAAAAAATCATAGGTGGTAGGTTGTTATTACAACATAAATTATTTTTTTGGCCACTCATAACAACCCACCACTTAAGATTTGTTGTGAAAATGTTATGGACATAGCATTTCTCTCTCTTTTTTTTCATGGGATAAAATTGATCGTTTTAGTTTCTAAATAAAAGTTCATAATCTATCACTAGTCAAACTAAGTCTACTAGCTCTTGATCACTTGTATGATATATTTTGAAATTTTGTAGGAAGGATACCAAGAAGTTTGGGAAACTGTACTTCCCTTGAGATAATTCACTTGGATGATAACAACTTTACAGGTACCATGATAACCACTTCAATTTAAATACTACTTCCCTTTGCTCCAACTTCCATTAGGTTAAATTATTCTGTGTATTTGTTATATTATGCTCTCTTTAGACATAAAAGTGAGTTTCATCTGTAGGATCTGTAGGTCATGAACATGAGACTTTCTCTTTTGTTAAAAAAAGAAAAAATAAATAAAAGTATAGTAAACCAGGATTACAAAATAACTATGGTGAATGTGTGTACACAAGCTACAATGGGTTTTAATAAAGACCACAGTAATTAGAAAAGTAACAATTTCCATGTTCATCACCTTTGTCTCTTTTTTTCTTTTTCTTTTTTTCTTTTTTTTGTTAAAGAGCAAATGCTCTATATTACATCATTAGTCATTACATGTCTCACTAATCACTATAAATTTCTTACAAACTAATATGTTTGTTTACGGTGATTCCTATAAACAAGAATACTAGTGTAGAACAAGCTCGCACAACTTGCACAACGAATTGAATAAAGGCTTAACAAGCCTAAACTGATTTGTATCTTTCTATATTACAAGACGTACCCTTAACTTTTAGTTTTTTGAACCTGTTAAAGGCACTTATTCGTTAATTGTTGTTTTTTAAAGTAAATCCAAAAGTTATGATTTTTTTTCAGTCAACCAGGATTCAATTTGTTTGACATATTGTGGCAGGTGAAGTACCCCTCGAGAATGGGAATCTTAAAAATCTAATGGAAGTAACTTTAGCCAATAACAGCTTAACTGGTATCATCCCAAATGCAATCTTCAATAACTCAAGGATTGAAGTTATTAGTCTATACATGAACCAGCTCTCAGGCCATCTTCCATCAAGTATAGGCAATTGGCTTCCAAATCTTAAGATACTTTACCTATGGGGTAATGAACTAGAGGGAATAATCTCCAGTTCTATCTCAAATGCTTCTATGCTCACTGAACTTGAATTGGGTGCAAACTATTTCTCTGGCTCTATTCCTAATACTTTGGGAAATTTAAGGCATTTGGAGAGACTCAACTTAGTCAACAATTATTTGACTAGAGATCCGTCAACTCTAGAATTAAGTTTTCTTTCATCTTTGGTAAACTGCAAAAATTTAACAACTATAGTGCTAGCAGATAATCCATTGAATGGCACCCTTCCAATTTCCATGGGAAATTTCTCTACTTCTCTTGAAGAATTTGTAATGTTTAATTGCAACATAAAAGGCACCATTCCTACAGGGATTGCTAATTTAAGCAACTTGATGGCCTTACACTTACAAGACAATGAATTGGTTGGACCTATTCCAACTACAGTTGGAGGAATGAGAAAGCTCCAAGGTTTGTATCTTCAACACAATAGATTGCAAGGATTCATCCCAAATGGTATTTGTCTTTTGAGAAACTTGGCAGAATTATTTTTAAATCATAATGAGTTTTTTGGACCAATACCAACATGTTGGGGAGATCTTTCTAAACTTCAAAAGTTGTACTTGGATTCCAACAAGTTGACTTCCATACCCTTATCTTTTTGGAGTCTTAAAGATATATTGCAAATAAACATGTCCTCAAATTCTTTAAGTGGTCATCTACCCTTAGAGGTCGGAAATTTGGAGCATGTAACAAATATAGACCTGTCATGGAATCTACTGTCAGGTGACATCCCTACTATTAGAAGCCTAGAGTCTTTGGCAAACCTTTCCTTAGCACATAACAAATTTCAGGGTCATATTCCTCAGTCATTTGATAAGTTGATAAGCATAGAACACTTGGATCTATCTGATAACAACTTGTCCGGAGAAATTCCCAAGTCTCTAGTGAAACTCAAATGCCTCAAATATTTCAATGTGTCCTTCAATAGATTACAAGGTGAAATTCCATATGAGGGTGTTATTGCTCAATTCTCAGCTCAATCATTCATGGGAAATGAAGCATTATGCGGTCCACCCAAACTGCAAGTTCCACCCTGCAAAAAAGGTAATGTTGGACAATCAAAGACAGCCACTATAGTTGTAGTAAGATATATTTTACCAGCAATGATAGCAACAATACTTGGATCAGTCCTCATATTTTTTCTGATGAGATCCCAAAAGAAACAAGTAAAACAAAAAGGTCATGAAGATATGTTACCTCCAGCAACTTGGAGAAGAATGACACACCTGGAACTTGAACGAGCAACAGCTGGATTTAGTGAAAGTAACTTAGTTGGGAAAGGGAATCTTGGCTCAGTGTACAAAGGGACACTTTCAGATGACACGTGTGTTGCAGTAAAGGTTTTTAATTTGCAAATAGAAGGAGGGTTTAAGAGTTTTGAAATTGAATGTGATGTATTGTGTAGAATTCACCACCAGAATCTTGTGAAAATCATTGGTAGCTGTAGTAGTACTAATTTCAAAGCTTTGGTACTAGAGTACATGCCTAAGGGGAGCCTTAAGAAGTGGTTGTATTCTCCTAACCACTTCTTGGATATGCTAGAAAGATTGAACATGATGATAAATGTTGCATCATCATTAGAGTATCTCCATCATGGTTGTCCTTTACCCGTTGTTCATTGTGATTTGAAACCTAGCAATATTCTCCTAAACAAAGATATGGTTGCACATGTGAGTGATTTCGGCCTTTCAAAATTGTTAGGAGATGAAGACTCAATGACCCAAACCATGACATTGGCCACTATTGGTTATATGGCACCAGGTGATGTTGCTATTTTATAATTCAATTTTATGTTTATACACACACACACACAAACTGGCCACAATAAAATATGAAGCATTTTTCTTTTTAGCATCAAGTAAAAGTATTGTATACTTTTTGACAATAAATTTTATCAAACTTGTAGAGTATGGATCACAAGGGACCATTTCTACACGCGGAGACGTGTATAGTTATGGCATTTTATTGATGGAAACATTCACAAAAAAGAATCCCACAGATGAAATGTTTGCTGGAGAAATGAGCCTAAAACGTTGGGTAAAACAATCACTACCCCATTTAGTAATTACAGTTATAGATGCTTATTTGCTAAAGAGAGGTGAAGAGCATTTTAATGCTAAGCTGGATTGTATGTTGTCCATAATGCAATTGGCTATGGATTGCTCAACAGAGGCACCTGAAGAGAGGATAAACATGAGAGATGTCATAACAACACTCAAAAATATCAAATCGAAGTTTCTAAAGGACATTGAAGAAGATTGACAACAGGAAATTTTTCTAAAGTTTTTCTTTGTGTTTTTTGCTAATTATATTTTGTAGGTTATGCTACTCCCTAAAAAAACTTGTTGGAGTAACGTAGCTTAAAGCAATGTATGAGCATAGTAATAATGAAGAATGTAGGATTGCCTTATATGTTTAGGCATTAGTTTACATAGTAATGATGGTAGTCAATGCAATGACTCAAAGTTAGCTACAAAAGAGTCAAACTCAAATTTAGCATGTTAAATCACAATGGAAAAACAACAACATGGTGTTTGTTATTCATCAAAAACAAGTACAGTAGATTAAAAATCCATCATCCAACTTATGAGAGAAACTTTATTGCTAGATTAAGTAGAGTATATTAGATCTATTTTATCTTCTCTTCTTTCTTGGTCTATTTTTCTTTTGCTTGTTTTTCTTGAGGACAATGTGCTAGCTCACTCTTTAGCTTCTTGCGCTTCTAGATGTAACTTTGTGAGATCTAGCATCATGTCCAATATCCCTCTTATTGTGCTAGACAGGGGAAGGATTCTCCTCCTTTTATTCATTAATAATTTATTTTACTTTTTTTAAATAAAAATCTGTAAATTAACACCAACAGGTTCATAAGAAAAATCATTTGAATGGCCAATTTTTTTTTTTTTTTTTAATTTTTACTATTGTTTGAGTCTTAGTGATTTTATTTTATTTTATTTTTTTCATTTTTGACTTCTTGTAGAATATATGAATTTTTTCAAGATTCATAATTTAGTAACATTACTTGTTCTCCTTTACAAGTAGAATTGAGATTTGAATTCTCCTTCTGATTACAGTAACTCTCAAAAAAAAAAAAATTAAAAAAGAAAAAAAAATAAAGAATTGGGCCAAAAGTAGAATCATAAAAGTTTAGTTTCCTATATTGGCTTCTTCTTTTTTTTTTTTTTTTTTTTTAATCAAAACATGAACAAGATTTTTATTAAAGTTATACCAAATAAATAAAATTTTAGGAAGATCAATATATATATCTTTACGTTTTCACTTACAATGGCAGTGCTACATCACAACACACAACATATAACCAAAAAAATTAGGAAAAGAAAACAAAAAACAAAATAAAATGAGATTTAAAAAAATAGCATATTTTTGAGAAGAGTGAAACGGAAGGGTTTTTGGAAAAGAAAGAACCACACCGGTGTGGAGGTGAATCTTCTCTTTGTTGCCGATGGTGCCTTAGTCTTTCTCCGTAGCCGTAGCCACTATCATTCGACTTCTTCTCAAAATTGCAATCAAAAGCTCAATAATTCTAATAACTAGCCGCGAACCCACGCGTTACACGTGATAATTATTTTTATGGTGGTTTTGTTAAATTTTTTTTTTACAATTTAAACTAATCTAATAATGAGTAACGTATTTCGTAATTATATTTTTATTTATTATAGGAACAATCAGAAATGTAAATATAGGAACAATCCAAAACATCAAAAAAATGTAAACTAAAAAAAATTAATAAAACTTAACAATGATTAATTGAACCAATATTAGGATAAAATTTTATTTTTGATAATCTATTAAGGTTATTTTCTTTGTAGAAATTATAATTTTGGCCACCCAAAACATATTATCAAATAAACAATTATTAGCAAAATCTAAGAATTAAATTTCTATACATGCATTGTTATAAAATAATAATAATTAAAATAAAATTGCAAAAGTTAAAATTTATCACATATCCAATTATTTTCGTTTGGCTAACCTTTGCTTTTCTTTAAATGAATGACATTATAGAGTACTTCTAATACAACTATTAAGAGTACTTTGTCTAACACAAAGGATTAGAAAATAAACAAAAATTAGTAAAGTCTCATAGTTTAACATCTAAATTGAGCACTATAAAAAAATCATGATATGTAACAAAATAAATACCAAATTATCCAACTCATGCTATGTAATAGAATAATATTATATTTTTATATGTTATATTTAATTCTTTAGAACGCAATAGGATAACATTTAACAATCAAAGAGAATTAAAAATTAAAAAAAAAAAAAAAAAAAAAAAAAAAAACAACAACAACAACAACAATTTAAAAAACAAAACTAAATCGCATTAACCCAAAATAAAGTTTTAAAGAATATAAAAAATTATCAACCTGAAGTAGAGATGCAAGAAAAGTAAAATAAAATCCACCAAAAAATTTAGAGAGAGAGAGAGAGAACCATTTTTTTTGTAAGGGAAAACTATGCATAGAATAAAAGAGATAGTGACAAATTTATAATAAGAGAGTGTGAATAAGAAGAGACAAAACTAAAGGAAGATGAAGAGAAACAGGAAAAATGATATTAATGTAGAGGGTAGTGGGGAGATGAAAAGGTAAGAGAGGGAGAAAGATTGAAGAAGTAGTGGGGAGATGAAATGGTAAAGGAGAGAGAAAGGTTGGAAGTGTAAATATTAAAAAAATAAATGTTAAAAAAAATTATAGGAAAATTGAAAAAAAAAAAAAAAAAAAAAAAAAACCCAGCTTGAAAGGCTTCAACGTTTTTTTGTTTTGTTTTGTTTTTTGTTTATTTGTTTTTTTTTTTTTTTTCCTCTTTTTAAGCTGAAAAGGCTGACACAAAACCCTAAAACTGAACTGAAAAGGTTTTAGGTTGGGCTTGATAGTGGAACTAAATAAATAAGAGGTGAGCTAGATTAATTATACATATTTATTATAAAGTGATAGTGGAAGTAAATAAATAAGTAGTGTGCTGCATTTATAGGGCTGAAAATTATAAAAACCATTTTAAAATTGTAGGACAAATTATATATTTTTTTTTAAAAAAATGATGTGGCAGCTGATGTGGCGCAACGTGAGAGCAGCAACATTAAACTCTACGCTTCAGCTTTTAGTAATAAATAGATGGCGTGACCCATTCTTCACAACCATGTTTCTCTCTCCGCCTCACTCCACTCCTCAATTTCATTTTGTTCTTTCTTTGCTGAATTTATTTGTGATTTAGTAACTGTCATTTTGTTTGAGAGTGTTCTGCTCTATGAAATGAGCAGTGCTTTTGCTTGTGTGTTTTATTTTGTTTTAGATTAAGTTGGTACAATGTAAAACTTGGAAAACATTTGTTTGTTTATATTTAATGAACTATCATGATATAAGCTCTAAAAATAAAAATTAAAAAAAATTAGCAATGCTCTCTAACAAAAAAATCTTCCCATTGAATATCCTTGCGATTCTCTGAATCCATATATGATAGATACCCACTTGAGAACTTAATCCCAAGAACATGCTAATTGGTGAAACTGACAAAAACGCATAGGATTGCTCCGTATATTACGAGTGAAAAGAACACTCGAAGAACAAATGATCACGACTCCGTATAAAGTTTCTATAGAACAAGAACATGATATCACCCTCATATCCCTGTTTAAGAAGCGATAGCCAACTTTTAAAAGAGTGTTTAGGAATACAAAGAGGCCCAAATCAGTTTATCTCCATTTACTATCTCATGTTTAACTCAAATTTTATTCCAAACAGAAGAATATGAGAACATACTAGATTTAGAGAGAATCCAGTGAACAGAATCAACACCTGCTATTCTAACTTGTGAAAGACCAGCTTGAAAAACTATCACCTTATCTGATCTAGCTGGGGGATAGATCAAGTTATCATCTTGAAAAATACTCCAGAATTTAGCATCATAACTACTCATTGCTTCATATACCAATCTGAATTCAAACTCTGAAAGCGAAGCACCTTTAGGATGCCAGTTACCATTCCAAATTACCGTTCTTATTCCATTACCAATAGAATAGCTAAACAAAGGTTTAACGATATCTCTCAGCTTTAGTATCTTCCTCCAACCCCATGCGCAACTATTGGGTATGTGGACATACCAAAAGCTTTTGCCTTCTTAAGAGGTAGGTGTGCACTCATGCGACCCACAAGGAACCTGGAACTTTTTAAGCCCCAATCCCCCTGGTCTAGGAGAGAAATCCACATCCCATGCAACTCTGACGTTAGGGACCATAGAACCAGCACCTGTCCATAAAAATCTGTTGAAGCACCTTTTGATCTCTTTGAAGACTTTAACTGGAAGAATGAAGATATTAGTCCATTAAACTTGTATACCACAGAGCATAGATTGTATGAGTTGTAACCTCCCTGAAAAAGAAAGTTTTTTGGCACACCGTGAATTTATTCTGGCTGAAATCTTTTAAATTCTAGGCTTGCAGTCACTACTAGATAGTTTTCAATATATCAAATGCAAGCCTAAATATCTAGGATGCAGTTGGGCCTCAATAAACCGCAAGCAAGATGATATCTGGTCCTTTGTACCTTCAAATTCCCCACTAAAGAAGACTGCACTCTTGCCAGTATCGGCTTGAAGACATGAAGGAATTTTGAATTCGTCCAAGTATCCAACATAAAATGGTTAGTTGGAGCTTTACACATCTAGGATGAAACTTGTAGCCTACTGCTTTTGTAGCCCTAGACATCATGAGCTTCATAAAGCCTCCATAGCGATAACAAACAAATAGGGGGACAAAGGATCACGCTGTCAGCTGTCTTAATCCTTTGCCACCCTTGAACTACCCCACAAGACTACCATTAAAGAAAACAGAGAACTTAAGTGAAGTTATGCAAACCTCAATTCAATGCACAAATTTTTCAGGAATACCACAGGCAAACAAGCACCTCGGAATAATTTTCTTGTCCACCGAATCATTAGCCTTCATTAGGTGTACTTTAATATCACATCTACCTGGTCCCTTTTTATGATAGCCGTTCACCAATTCCTGAGCCTGCAAGAAAATGTCTCTACCATGCTATGACCTGGAATAAAGATAGTCTGAACAGGACTAATGACACGTAATAAGCACAATTTTAATGTGTTAGCTAATATTGTTATACACTTGATAACGTTGCAGCAACGGATCAACGTAAACTTCCCCATCCTTCAAGGATTTGGGACCTTAGGAACCATGGATATAGTGTGGAATCAACCTCACCTGATAGTTTACCTGAGGAAAAGGAGTTGACAGCATTAAGCATATCCTCTCTAATGACCTCCCCACACACGCTTGAAAAAATGAGCAGAACAGCCATCTGGACCAAGGGCTTTGTCCTGTTTCATTGAAAATATAGACCACTTGATTTCATCAACAATAACATCCCTTTGAAGAACTTGTTTTTAATCCTCAGGAGTACTATCTGGTATGAGCTGTGAAAGGCTCTCCAATTTGCTTTCATCTGTCCTTGCAGGACACCCAAGCATCTGGTAGAAACTATTAGCCAACTCTTGGACCAAGAGGATCCTCCACTCTCCTCCTTTTTTTGTCATATAAGCACCTAATTTGATTTTTTGCATTTCTAACATTCATAATTTCACGGAAGTGAGTTGTTTTGGGCCCAGCTTTACTTAAAGCAATGAAACAATGAAGCTTCTCCCTATCTTTTTGTAATAGTGACTGCTGACCTTGGAGGAGAAGTCTTCTTTTTACATCCTCTAGATCCTCTCTAGCTTTTTGGACTTTTCATGGAAGACCACCAAAAATTCCTGGTTCAACTTCTTCAGCTCAAGCTTAAGCGACTTCGTCTTCCTGCACTATCTAAACATGGTAACACCATTAATTTCTTTGCTCCAAACAGCACTAGTTATCAGCATATGCTCGCTGTTCCCTACTCCCTTAGTTGCTGCTTGCTTTCTGGTGCAAGAAACTTAGGATGTTATGTCCAGAAATCAAAGAACTTGAATGGCTTGAGGCCATAACTGATGACATTATGGAAAGACATATAAGCAGCAGCATAATCTGAAACACCTGGAAAAATGAATCCAACCCCAGTACGGGGAAGACAATCAAACCAATAACAATTAAAAAAAGCCCTGTTTAACATCCTGTCTAGAAATTGATCATCCTTCCTCTTATTGGACCAAGTGTATAGTGCACCAATGTATGGATGATATCTAACACTTCTAGCTCCTGAAATCCTTGACAAAACTCATCCTCAAATAGAAAAGATTTCTTACCCTAAATCTCTCCTCCGTACCCCTTACACAGTTTTAAATGACCACCAAGCACCCAAGGCTTCTTACCCACTATACATAAGACATTTCAGGTTACATAAATCAGACCATAGTTGTCTTCTAGTATCTCCATTATTGTAACCATAAATGAAAGAAGCAGAAAAAGACTTCCCCATTAACCATAGTGATTTCACAAGATATAATGAATTACCTGATCAGAGCTATGGACAACTTTTACCTCAATAGCATCACAATTCCAAAAAAACCAGATCTGCCAAGCTCATGGCAATCATAACTTCTAATGAATCCCCAATTTGGTACAATGCAATCTTTAGTACATAAAGCCTTCTCAGCCTTAACCTTTGATTCAACTAGGCATAAAGCATTGAGATTATATCTTTTAACGGCATCTCTCACTTTTCTCTATTTATACAATTATGCTTTGGTACTTGGAAGGATTTTAATTACAGTTGTCTAATATTAGTTTGCTTCTTTAAGATTTGTTGTTGACTTTCTTAAAAAAGTTGTGAAAGTTTATTTAAAAATGATTTACATTTCTTTAAATATTTTTCAGTTATCATTGCTAGTACTGTAATATACAAATTTATTCTATTTATTTTTAGTTTATAATAAAATTAACTTAGTTATGATGTCGTCCCTGTTTGAATAACCTTTTTAGACTGGTTGTTTGGTCTGGTTTAAAAATATTGACAGCTAAGCCAGTGGAAGTAAAAGAAGTGGCATGTGAGTTTGTGTAACATATAACAGAAAAAAACAACATGGTGACTCTACTAAGGTTACCTGAATGCCTGCAAATATGTCAGAGTCAAGTGCGCTTAAGCGTGCCTAGGTTCCAAGACGCTTATGTGCTTAAGTGCGCTCCAACTCAGCCGATATATAGAGATACAAAGGCTCTGCATGTTAATGGTTTGATATTTTGCCAAAGCAAGAGTTGGCCTAACATAGCATTTCAATATAAGTGAACTCGTGCAAGGAATTCTTATTATTTATTTGCACAAAGAATGCAATCATGCCCAAGGTTTGCTTTTGAGTTTTGGCTTGTTGATATATTATGTGTACACGCAGATTAATAATATGCTGTTCAGTGCAAACTTATTTTCTTATATTTGAGGACTAATTGTTTCAATGATGTAGCAAATGTTGGAACCTTGGAGGTACGATGGATTGTTAGGATTAGTGCCTTAAATCCTATTCTATGATGTTATGTATGATATTAAGTGTGACATTGTGTATGACATTATGTATGACTTAATATTATGATTAATAAATTTGTTTTATTATTATCTGATATAATGGTAACATGAATATTCGGACATTATCATATAGTCCATGAGATGCATAGTATGTGATTTATGTGAAAAGCCATAGAAGATATAAATCACAAGTTCTTTGTAAACTCAGAATTATAGTTCGTAATCGGTAATGAAATTGGGCATTTCATCTACGAAGACTATAACATATTAACTAAGATGATTTGTCTTGATCATGGAAGTGCAGACTTCTAGTTGATATGTTAATATGTTTTAAGAGTTAAGACATATTGAACTAGACCGCTGTGAGAATAAATCTCACGACTTATATTTGCATGAACTCTTAATCCTGAGAGAATAATGGATCTGATCATGAGATGTAGGTTGCTTTGATATATCAGGAGTGAGATCTAAAGTAACGGTCAAAACCTCAGTATGTTGGGCAGCCACATTTAGTGTTGATGGAACATATATTATCAAGATGAAATTTATAGTCTTTTAATGGAGATACAAAATATTCCCTTAAGATAAGTTTAATGGGTTTGTTATTCAGAGAGTTAGGTCTAACCACTTTAGTAAGAAATTACTAAAGTATATATTTATGGAATTGGATTTCATAAATATATGATGAATAACTTAAAAGGATTAAACCGGGTACTCAAGGATTAAGATGTAGTAATTTACAAAGTGGCAGACTACATTTATGACTTTGTATTACTATGAATATTTTATGAAGGGTTTGCATGTACAATAAAGTCTTGGGATATAATTTATAGATAAGGCTTAGAGTGCAACTATATTTATATAGTGGTATTAAATATAGTTAATGGTAACTTTGAACTTGTCAAGAGTTGACAGGAAAGCCCAAGGCTCATTGGAGCTAGTGTCTTATTGGTCCCTTTTGGTCCCACTCCAAGCCACATACTTAAGCCAAATTGGAAAGGCCCAAAAGGCCAGTCCAATTAGATAATCAATTGTAAAGGGAGAAACATACAAATTTTTAGTAAGGAACAAAAAAAATGGTGTATGTGAGAGTTGGACACTCTCTAATTCTCTCTTAGAACAAACACCAAGAAATTGATTGAGAGACCACACATCTTGGGCGTTAGTGGAATTGGAGTGAAGATTAAAAGTATTCCCAAGTGCTTACAATCTTTGTTTTGAAATTCACCACACCAAAGTACACTCTCTTATTCTTAAATTCTGAAATTTACATAGCACATGTTATCAATTGCAAATGAAGTAGATCCATTTATTTTTCCGCTGCATACATGCATATTTCCATCAGTAGAAGTAGCAGTTGTTAAAACACCATGATTGTGAGATGGCCAAGACATTTGACATCAACACACCTTTCTCAAATTATACGGCACCAGAAAAACCGGAGGCCTGTTTGGTACTATTGTTTAAATAACAGTTTTTAGTGTTTAAACATCACAACATGTATTTCCACAACACTTTTTAACCCACACGTATTTCCACAACACTTAAACAACGTTATTAAAAATCTCTTACCAAACGGCCCACCATTAACAGCACCTCCAAATATTCAAGGAAGCCAAATACAAGTACCCCAATTACTGTCATAATGGTCCAGTCTATGCCACCATCATTGGCATCCTTGGAAATGCTGGTCAGATTTGTGAGATGAAAGAGGTGATTGGATGAAAGAAGACTCGTGTGAATGCAAGGATTCAGTCTTTGTTAATGCAATTAAAACCTATGCAAGAGCTAGATTGCTAGATGAAGCAGTCTCTCTTTTTAAAAGCATTCCTCAGTTCAACTGCGTGAATAAGACAGAATCTTTCAATACCCTGTTACAGATATTGGTCAATTAATGAATCTAAGCTTGAAGCTGCTCATTGTTTGTTTGTAGACAGATTTTACGGGTGGGAAGTGAAGTCTCGGATGAGGTCTTTGAACTTGCTCATGGGATGCTCTGTGCCAGAGGGATTGTTCTGATCTTGCATTATAAATCTTCCTAGAGATAAATTATCAAGGTTGCTATCCAAATAAGGAAAGCTATCAGATCCTAATGAAAGAATTGTGTGAAGATGGGAGGTTGAATGAGGCCACCCATTTGTTGTATTCAATGTTTTGGAGGATATCTCAAAAGGGTAGTGGTGAGGATATTGTAGTCTATAGAACCTTGTTATATGCTTTATGTGATAATTGGCACATTTAAAATACTGTGGAAATTCTTGATAAGATTTTAAGGAAGGGGCTAAAGGCTCCTAAGCGATGTTTCCACCATCTTGATCTCAGTCAGTGTAGTACTGGTGAAGATATAGAAGGCATCAAGCGTTTGATTAATGAAGCTTTAATTAGAGGTGGGATTCCCAGTTTGGCCAGTTATAGTGCTATGGCTATTGATTTGTACTGTTAACGTGTATAATATTGTGGGCTTTAGTCCCAGTTAGATTACTTGTATAGCACACACATTTACTTGTACCACACATATGCCTCCTATATAAAGGCACCCATGTACATTCTTTGATCAAGAAATACAATACTTTCGCATTCAGTATTTCTAACATGGTATCAGAGCCACTGCTCTGACCTTTCTCTTAGCAATCTTGTCTCTCTTAGTGTTACTCCACCCTTATCGCTTCCGCCGTCACAACAACCGCTGCAGCCACTCACCGTTGAACCTCCGACGTCTCTCAGCCGTTGTCCTTGGGTTTCAGGCCTACAGCTGCTGTCGTTGAGGAGTCTCACACCACACATACCACTGCAATCACCATCTCCGTCGTGCATCTTGCTCTAATAACCTTTTTGCAAGTACCACAGTGATCGTCTTGCCTTGATCTACTCAATCGTGGAAGTCTCGCAAGCATCAGAGCCCGCACGCACCCTCACGCGCTGCCCTAAGAAGCTGCGCCTTAGTCACGCCTCACACGCCTCTCTCACCTAGGGCTGACGTCATCATCCACTCCTCTGTTGATGTCACCCACCACACCAGCTTACGTCATCGTTGACTATCGTTGATCGACTGTTGACTTGCATTGACTTTGACCGAGGGTTGACTTTGACTGTTGACTTTTCTACATGGTTGACTTTTGCAATCCAGGTTCTCCTTACCCAGTTTTTCACGTAGATTTCATTTTTGCAGTTTGTTTTTTACGCAGTTTTCCTATGCGTAGTTTTCTTAAGGGTCACATGCTCTGACATTATTGTACTGGTTCAATTACTATTCCTATCAAGGGGCAAGTGAAGAAGATGTTGCCTTCCTCAGTCACATGATTGAATGAGATAGTCATAACCACATGATCCTTACATAGATTCGGAACACTTCCATTCCCTCCATCTCCAATCTGTTGGGCAGCTTTGATGATGCAAAATTAGCATGGGATATGTTGGCCAAAAGGTACTCCACTACTCACGGATCCATGAAATATCAGTTAGTGGTTGAATTGCATCAACTTCGACAAGAACCAGGGCAATCCATCAATGACTGCTATGATCAGCTTCGCTTCATTTGGGACCAAATTGACCTTTCTGATCCAATTTGGGCATGCTCAAAGGATGCTCAGCAATATGCCACAGTTAGAGATGAATTTCGTCTCTATGAATTCTTGATGCCACTTCACAAGGACTTTGAGCCCATCCGAGGTCAACTTCTTAATCGTAGTCCTCCTCCCTCTCTTGATACTGCTGTAAACGAGTTGGTTAGAGAAGAAGCTCGTCTTGCAACCCTTCAAGCCATAATAAGTTCAATGTTTTGGCTATTACTCCTTTTGCTCCTCCCATTGAGCAACCTCAGCAATCAGGTGATTCCTCTGGCTCTAACAATCGTCGCAAGCAGACCAACAAAAAGTTCTACAATTATTGCAAGCATCCTGGCTACACCATTGAGACTTGTTACCATCGCAACAAATCTACTGCTGTTGTTGTTAATATTGAGCCTACTCCGTCAATGCCTTCCATTTCAACTGAGTCCTAGTCTTCTAGATCCACTATCAACCTCTCCCTCACTGAACTACAGGAGATCATAGCTCAGGCTGTTCGTATGGCTGGTAATGCATCTCTTTCCACTGCTCTCTCAGTTCTACCCGGTAAGTCTCAAACTTGGCTTTTTTATTATGCCTGTTGCAATCACATGACACCCCACTCGTCCTTATTCTCCAAACTTGACCCTACACCACATCCTCTTAATATTCATATAGATGATGGTTCCACCATGCATGGGAATAGTCTAGGTTTTGTTTTGACCTCCAACCTCTCTGTTCCTGGGGTCTTCCATGTACCTGACCTATCCTATAATTTGTGCTCTGTGGGACAATTAGTTGAACTAGGATATCGCCTTATTTTTTACTATTCTGGGTGTATTGTGCAGGAGTCGAGAACGGGGCAAGAGCTTGGGACCGGTCCTAGAGTTGGGCGTATGTTTCCCGTGGACAATCTTCATCTTCCACCTGTTGCTCCTATTTCTGTTGCTGCTACTGCTACTACTGTGGTTTCTTCCTTACCTTCTCTCGCACTTTGGCATTCCCATCTTGGTCATACACCCTCTTCTCGGGTACAACAGTTAGCTTCTAAGGGTCTATTGGGTTCTGTGTCTAAAGAAAATTTTGATTGTACTTCATGCTAGTTAGGAAAACAACCAGCTTTGCCTTTCAATAATAGTGAATCTATTTCTAATAGTATTTTTGAGTTAATTCATTCTGATTTTTGGGGACCTTCTCCTGTTGCTAGTATTGGTGGATCTCAATATATATATATATTTTGTTGATTATTCTCGTTATAGTTGGATCTTTCCTATGAAATCTCGTTCTGAAATCTTGCCAATATATAGTAACTTTACAAAAATGGTTGAAACACAATTCTCCACACGTATCAAAACTTTTCGATCTAATAATGCTCTTGAATATACTCAATATGCTTTTCAAGCTCTGTTACATTCCTATGGCACTGTACATCATCTAACCTGTCCAGGTACCTCTTAGCAAAATGGTCGAGCCGAAAGAAAATTTCGTCATATTCTTGACACTGTTCGTGCTCTTCTTCATTCTGCCAAAGTTCCTACCCCATTTTGGGGTGAAGCCGCTCTTCATGTTGTTCATGCTATTAATCGCATTCCAAGCGCTGTCATCCATAATTAGACTTCGTATGAGCGCCTTTTTGGGTCACCTCCTGACTATCATTATCTTCGCTCCTTCGAATCTGCTTGTTTCGTTCTTCTCCAGCCTCATGAGCACAACAAACTTGAGCCTCGATCTAGACTTTGTTGTTTCCTTGGTTATGGCGAAACTCAAAAAGGGTATCGGTGCTATGATCCTATCTCTCATCGTCTTCGTGTTTCCCGTAATGTTGTCTTTTGGGAACACCGCTTGTTTGTTGAACTCTCTCACTTTCGTTCTTCCCTGACTAACTCCTCTATTTTAGAAATATTTCCAGGTGAGTCTCATGTTCCTTCTACAGATACTCTTGATCCTCCTTTGGACTTCTCTATCCATTCTCCAGATATTTTTTATGCTTCTCCCAGACAGGTCGAAGATGAACAGGTTGATGACGAGCTACCCCACCTTGAGCCTAGGTCCCTTGCTCCTGCTCTGCCTGAAGATCCT
This sequence comes from Quercus ilex subsp. ballota, assembly GCA_032727855.1. Lineage (NCBI taxonomy): Eukaryota > Viridiplantae > Streptophyta > Magnoliopsida > Fagales > Fagaceae > Quercus > Quercus ilex. Next base: position 16,072,076 of record CM064918.1, on the reverse strand, counting down.
CCACAAGACATTCCACCTCGCCACTCAACCCAGGTAAGATCCATTCCTACACATTTACTTGACTATCATTGTTACACTGCCCTTGCTACACTCTATGAGCCTTAAACCTATCGTGAGGCCTCCACTAACCCTTTATGGCAGATTGCAATGAAAGAGGAAATTGATGCATTAACCAAAAACCATACTTGGGATCTGGTTACTCTCCTTCCTGGACAGTCTGTGGTTGGTTGTAAGTGGATTTATAAGATCAAGACTCGCTTTGATAGGTCCATTGAGCGCTACAAGGCTCGTCTTGTTGCAAAAAGTTTTACACAGGAGTATGAGATTGATTATGAAGAGACTTTTGCTCCAGTTACTTGTATCTCATCTGTTCGTGCCCTCTTAGCTATTGCTGCTGCTAGTAAATGGGACCTTTTTCAGATGGATGTTAAAAATGCCTTCCTTAATGGGGATCTTAGTGAAGAAGTCTATATGCAACCTCCTCCTAGTCTTTCTGTTAAGACAAACAAGGTTTGTCGCCTTCGACGTACACTTTATGGCCTTAAACAAGCTCCATGAGCTTGGTTTGCCAAGTTTAGCTCCACTATTTTTTGTTTGGGTTACACTGCCAGTGCTTATGATTCTGCCTTATTTCTTCGTCACAATGATAAAGGCACCATTTTGCTTCTCCTATATGTGGATGATATGATCATAACTGGTGATGACCTCAGTTGCATTCAAGAACTCAAGGATTTTCTTAGTCAGTAGTTTGAGGTGAAAGATCTTGGACATCTCAGCTATTTCTTGGGTCTTGAAATCACTTATTCCACAGATGGTCTTTATATTAGTCAAGCCAAGTATGCATCTGACCTTTTGTCTCGAGCTGGACTCACTAACAGTAAGACTGTTGACACTCCAGTTGAACTTAATGCGCATCTAACACCCTCGGGAGGGGGGGGGGGGGGAGGAAACCATTGTCTAATCCCTCTCTTTACAGACTATTGTTTGGCAGCCTAGTTTATCTCACAGTTACTTGTCCAGACATTTCCTATGTTGTTCATCAGGTGAGCCAGTATCTGTCTACTCCACGATCAACTCACTATGCTATTGTTCTGCGCATTCTATGATACTTGAAGGGCACTCTCTTCCATGGCCTTTTCTACTTAGCTCAGTCTCCTCTTGTATTCCTTGCATTCTCTGATGCTGATTGGGCAGGAAATCCCACTGATCGCAGGTCCACTACGGGTTATTGCTTTCTTCTTGGTTCTTCTTTGATTTCTTGGCAAAGTAAGAAACAAACTTTTGTGGTCCGCTCCAGTATTGAAGCAGAATATCGTGCCCTTGCTGATACCATTTCTGAGCTCCTTTGGCTACGATAGCTTCTTAAAGATTTAGGTGTGTCCACATCCTCTGCTACTCCTCTTTATTGTGACAACTAGAGTGCCATTCATATTGCTCACAATGATGTCTTCCATGAATGGACTAAACACATCGAGATTAATTGTCATTTTATCCATTATCATCTTGTCCATGGTGCTCTCAAGCTCTTCTCATTCTTCTCCAAAGATCAACTTGCTGATATCTTCACAAAGTCACATCCTAAGAGACGCCTTCATGATTTGGTTGACAACCTCAAGCTGGTCTCACATCCACCTTGAGTTTGAGGGGGGCTGTTAACGTGTATAATATTGTGGGCTTTAGGCCCAGTTAGATTACTTGTATAGCACACATATTTACTTGTACTGCACACATATGTCTCCTATATAAAGGCACCCATGTACATTCTTTGATCAAGAAATACAATACTTTCACATTCAGTATTTCTAACATGTACAATGAAGGTAAGATTATTGAGCCGAACAAAGTTCTCATTCAAATGCAAGAAAGAAGATTTAGGCCAACGAACTTGATTTATGAAGCCAAGGTGGCAGCATTGTGTAGGGGAGGAAATGTTAATGCAGCAGTGAGGGTAACTGAAGAGGATATGGAGGGAAATTGTGTACAAAATGTAAGGTCATATAATTGAAGAGGAAATGGAGGGTAATTCAAACCCCCTGTTGACTTGAATTTATTTTTGTTCCCCTCTTTAATCCCTCTATAACTCATCTTCTTCGTTAATCATATCAGAAAAGTTAGGCAACCATGTTAGAATAGGAGAAGCAATTGGTAGGCAACCATAATCTCCCTTTTTTGGCGAGGCTGATTTCCTTGAATCATATCAAAATAGGAAAAGATAAAATAAGAGAGAGATTGAAGTTGGAACTATTGGAAGAGTAAAATGATCTAAGATATCTTGTCAATATCTAAAATTTTGGATACAGTATGTTGTGTGTTGTTGCTTCTGTACATTTTTCCTTACTAATTTCTGAGCATATGACTGGAGAACTTACGCTTTAAAGTTTAAACTTAAATTTAAGTTTTTTTTTTTTTTTTTGATAATCAACTTAAATTTAAGTTAGCAATTATAATAATAGAGTCACATTTACTATTGGAAGGCTTATATGTCTTCTTTGAAGATTTTCTACTTCATAAAATTGAAGCTTATATAGATATGTAACATGTTGAATGTGAGAAAAGTAAAAGGTATAGGCAGTGTGGCTAGGGGAAAACTATGCTGGTGTTGAAATACATTACTCACATCTTGGGAAAATTTGCCAAATAGTACACTTTTAAAAAATATTTAGGAGAATAGCACCCAAACGAAGTTATTTAGTTATGCTAAACATTTTTAGAACTCAAGTTTGTCAAACGCGAGTTCTAACTCAAACTCGAGTTCCAAGCAATATAGACTCGAGTTTTAAGTGAAACTCGAGTTTGCAAGGGAAGTCATCTTTCCCAATCATCTCTTCATACTCATATCTATCATCAACATTGACTTCCTCTTATCCCCCTTAGAGATGGAATATATTTATATTGATAACTGGATCCGCAAACCTTCATTGGAGTTGGTGTCTTGTGACATGGTAGTGTATACTCCCCAAATATTTTGGTGCATCAAGTAAGAGTCAGATGATTATCCGCATTTAATGATTGTAATTCTTCCCCTCCACCAACTTTTGTACGAAGCTCCACACTTATATACAATTTGGCAGCTTTTAACTGGAGTATTGAGTTTATCTTGTCAAACATAATCTTAACATCCTTGTCTTCTTTTATGGATATAGACATGAAGACAATGTGGTCATTGAAAATTGCATAAGAAGCATGATATATAATTGTTATGTCATGGAACTATCAGTCCAAATCCAACTCTTTCATAATTTTCTTTTTCGATTTCTTCAAAGTGATCTCCCATCGTTTTTTAGCTAAATAATCTCTAACTTTTTACCAGACCTTTCATACGTTACTCCATGAATCATATCACTATGGGGCTTCCCACCCTAATACAAATATAAATCAATTAAACTCATTACAAGCGTATTCAAAGTCAAATGAGTTTACTAAAAATTAGTGACAAATATAACATTTTTATCTAATATGACTATAAAAATATTATCTCCAAGCAAATATGAACATGAAAGATAACATTGTATGGTCCACCAAACAAATATAAGTATTCGAATTTTTTTCTCCAAGCAAATATAAAATATAACATTGTATGGTTCACCAAATATAACCTTAGTGTAGCTCATAATATTGCTAGGCATGCATGACATGTCACAAGTTTTTCTGTTTGGATGAAGGATGTTCCATCCCTTTGTTTTGAAATGTATCAGGTAGATTTGCCTTCAACTTAATAAAAATCACAGTCTTATTTCTCATAAAATATATATATATATATATATAACATTAGAGATAATAATTTTATTATCTCCAAGCAAATTTTATTAAAGATAACATTGTATGGTACACTAAGCAAATATAAAATATTGTCTCCAAGCAATTATAAACATTCAAATTTTTATACTCAAGCAAACACAAAATGGAGAAGATTTATGTGGCTTTTTCTTTTTGATTTTCTTGGCAGCCAAAAACAAATTATTTTATTTTTTATTAAAAAAAACTAAGAAATACAAAATTGTGTGGTGTTAATGCTTCTGACTTTTTAGTCTTCTTTTTTTTTTTTTTTTTTTTTTTTTTTTTTTTTTTATACCAACCAGAAAAGAGCATTACAAAGTTACTTGTTGTGTTAGAACCCCTTTCCCTCTCCCCTGTGTGTGTACGTTTGTTTCTCAAAAAAAAAAAAAAATACTTGCTGAGGCCATTTGTAGTGCATTGGAGCACTGGAGGCCATATCAGCCATAATATGTACATTACCAAGCACAAAATTTGGGACCCAACAGAAGGAAAAACACATACCCTGATGATTTAAGGAAACAAAATTAGCAATCAAAGTTTTTCCTTCCCAATCCAGAGATTGACCCATATTAAACAACTGAACTAAATATTTACTATTGCTCAAAACCAAAATCTGGTTGAACTGAAGCCTATTTGCTGTCATTGCTGCTTCTCTTAAGCCTTCAAGCAAAACATCTGAGATTGATCTAGCTGCACTACTGCTGCACTCGTAGAACACCACTGCACCCTGCTTGGTCCTAGCCTCATAAGCAAAAGCACTCATCTTCCTTCTTCTTTGCCTGACACCAGAAATCTTGAGGACAATGCTCCATTACCCACCAAAACCTTGAGCCATGATTTTCTGCCTAGAATTCCTATTTTCAGTACTGTGATGATGTTGAAATATCTCTTGGTACCTGCAAAACAAATTTTGAGTGGTTAAAATGACATTCATTGGATCAGGTGGAACTCCTTCATGAATCACTCGGTTTTTGTGATTCCAAATAGACCAGAGGGTGTTGAACATCAGCTGCAAAGTTTCCATGCTCTTCTCATCCATCCTCTTATGTCTAAATATAGAATTGATGAGCCATTGCTGAATTGTCATAGGACCAAGGGAGGAAGTATGCAAAGCTAGAGGTGATCCATGCCAACAAGCTCTATCAAAATTGCAATGAAGGAAAAGATGGCTAGCAGACTCCTCAACACTGTCACAGAAAAGGCAAAGAGCAGCAATTGGAATTCCCCTCCCTTTCAGAGTTTGAAAAGTTGGCAGGCTATCATGAATCACCTTCCAAACCAGATTGCAAATTTTCAAGGGAAGCCTAACTTTCCATATAATGTTCCACACAACCTCAGGGACATTTTGGGGTTTAAGGGTTGCATTGGCTGACAGATTTGCATCTCCCAACAAAATCTCATCAGCTTTATGAACTTTATACTCGCTTGAATTTGAGAACTTCCACATTAGAGTATCTGTCACAACACCTGTCTTGGAGATGGGGATGCTTAAAATTTCTAAGCTTACAGGGGGTACAAGGATCTGACCAAATCAAGCTTCCAGGAGTGAGTGGTTTGGTCAATTAAATCAGCTACAGTACTTGTGGTAAGGTTTGGGTTATGTAGATTTGGGGTTTGGAACCAAGCAGGATGGTTTAAAGGAATGTTTGTACCATTACCAACCCACCACTTCCCCTCTCTCAACTTTTTGTTATCCTGCTTCATAATGTTTCTCCAGAACCAAGATTGATGAGGTTTGGGTTGACATTCATGGATTGAGCTTCTAAGGAAGTATTTGGCTTTAAAAGTTCTTGCTAAAAGGGATTGAGGGTTTTGGTGAATTCTCCAAAATTGCTTAGCAAGCATGGCTTGGTTCATAAGCAATAAAAAATTTACTAAGTGATAATATGAGTTAACTTTAAGTCTTTAACTTTAAGTCTTTCTGAAATCACAATAGCTTTGCACTTCGAAAAAGAGTACACAAATAGTGTTACGCGCCTTTCATGTTTAAGAACCAAATTAGTCATTTTTGAAGCTTTGAATGAGTTTGGTATTACCCTAAACTTCAGAGTAGGTAACAGTATTATATATTTAAAATTTTATTTTATTTTATTATATATATGCTTAGAAAATGAGAACATGTAAGAAAGTAGTAGAAAATATATTTTCCATAGCATTTTTAAAAATGAAAAATATTTTTCAGAATATTTTCAGGCACATAATCAAGTACTCGCAAATAATTTCTTTTTCAGAAAATATTTTCATCTAAAAATTTCTTAGATCAAAAAATATTCTCCGACGAACCAAATACGGCATTAATTGGTTTAACAGTAAGACAGACGGCACCACAAGTAAAACAAAGTAACCAATCCATATCGATCCAAGCATTCATGCAGTCTGTTCAACAAAGAGCGTCAAGCTTGGATCGATTGAATAGGGTTCTCACTTCTCACTCTTTGGTAACCATCGATCATTTATTCTTGGTTGATTGTTTTTCTTGTGGGGCCAGAATTCTCACTCAAGGTTAATGAGACCTACCAACCGTGAGACCCATTCGGCCATTCAATTGTGAATAGGAGGAAGGATACATTCAAAACAAAGTATACTTTTTTTGGGGCCAAAACTGATCGATTTTAACAGCCAAGTTTGAATTTTTTCCTTTTGAGAGAAAAATCTTCAAGTTTGGATAGATTGTTTAAAGAATCGTTTAGTCTTCGCTGAAAATTAATATGATGGGGCCAGGATTCGTGCAGTCCTTTCACACCCTATTGGTTTGTTTTGTTATTATCCTCCTTATGGGTCCAATTCCAAGATTGATACAGCTTTGTAAAACCTATTGACTTAACAACACGACAGGTATTGACTCTGTTTTATTTTAGCCGTGGGTCTTACCAGCTCCTAATTGGTCCAATTTCAAGATTGATGCAGTTACTTTTGTCACTCCTATTGACTTAACAACACGACAGGTATTGACTCTATTTTATTATAACTATGGCAGGGCAAAAGTGACGTGGGAATGGTGATTGTTATAAACCTCCAAAACCGAATACAATTCTCTTTGGGGACGCACAGTCAATTATTTTTGGCTTGATTATTGTCCTGATTCAGGCGCTCTCACACGTTGTGAGGCGAAACCCCCGTTAGATAATGTTGTTCTAATAACATTATTTAAGTATTGTGAAAATACGTACGAGTGAAAATGTATTATGGAATTATATTTTATGTTGTTTAAACTACAAAAACTGTTGTTTAAACAACACAACCAAACATGCACTGATTCTTCTGTTATTAGCTAGTCCACCGTCCACCTATCAAATTCTCTTAGGTTGTGTTTAGATGGCAACATTTGGATTTAGATTTGGATTTGAAATCTATTGATTTAAAATGCCTAAATTTCTTGATTTTATAATTCTTTGTTGGGGTCTTTTCAAACAATGAAAAATTTAAAATTCATCATTTAAAATTCTATTATTTGGATACCTAAATTTGGATTTGAATTTAGATTCAAGATTAATAAAATATATTTTTTAATTATTATTTTTCTTAGTCCTTCTACATTTTAATTTTAAATACATGAGGTAATTAATATTGATAATTCAATTGACAAGATGATAAATAAATATTTTTAGTCATAGTCAACTAAAAAAATATCTTGCCAACTATTTTAGTGACAAAATATTTTGTCACCATAGGTCTTTTTTTGTTGTTGTAGTGTTCTATGAAAAATCCTCATCGTTATTGAAGTTTTTAGCTTAACCACGAGAAAAAGAAAGGAGAATGGGAAATGAATAGAAGAAACCGACGTATGCATCCCAAATTTTAAAATCCAATACTTTGCTCAAACGAAAAATACACACCAAAAAGTTTTTTTTTTTTCCCTATTCTTTTTGTTATAGAGATGAAGACTACAAAAAATTAAAGGTTGACTTAGTCAACCTTTCCCTTTCTACGTAATTCAACAAAAGTTGATTTCTCCAGTTATATAAACATCATCCAGTCACACTTATTTGGTACGTACAATAGCCTCACATCCCAACCTACAGATAGAAACTCATGGAGATTTCTGCCTTTTTCCTCTTTTCTGTGTTGTTGTTGGTACACTGTTTTATGGCTAGCTTAGCTGTGGCAGTAAGAACCAACATTACCACAGACCAATCAGCTCTTCTTGCTCTCAAAGACCATATTAATGACCCTAACAAAATCTTGGCAAGGAATTGGTCTACCTCTACCACTGTTTGCAACTGGATTGGGATCACTTGTGGTGCCAAACACTTTAGAGTCACTACCTTGAATCTTTCTCACATGGGTCTTTCGGGAACCATTGCTCCACATGTGGGAAACCTAACATTCCTCTCTGGTTTATCCTTCAGAAACAACAATTTTCATGGTTCTCTTCCAAATGAGTTGGCTGCTTTGCGTCGGCTGGAAGTTGTCAGCTTTGGAATGAACAACTTTTCGGGATTGTTACCATCATGGCTTGGGTTCTTACCTAAACTACAAGTGTTGTATGCTTATGCGAATAGTTTTGATGGCACTATCCCAGAATCTCTAGGCAACAGTTCGTCACTGCAAATACTTCATCTCAGCCAAAACATGCTTTCAGGTTCTACGCCCTCCACTATTTACAACTTTTTACATTAAATTATTATATTTTATAAAAATATTTTTAGATTATATTGTCCTATCAATATAAAATTTCAATTTTTACACTTTTATGCAAATATGTATAATATTTTACACTTTTTGAAAATATGTATAATATAATATACACATTTGTTTAGTTTACAATATAAACTTTACATTAATAATATAATCTATATCTATATTATATTTAAAAGTTGAAACGTAGTATTTAATGTTGCTATACTCTTGTCCAGCTATCTCATCAACCACATTATACTCTTTTTTTTTTCTTTTTAAATAATTTTTCTCTTTATGATTTTTTAATTTTTTTATATAAAATAATTAAATACAAATCATGAACAAATATTATTATTCATTAAATACAAATATTTGACTATTCAGCTACCTAAATTGATTTTAACTTTTTGTTTTCTTCTTTCTAATTTCAGGTAATTTTTAAAATTGAATAATTCATTATCATTTTAGTAGAAAAAATTAACATTTTAAGTGTCCCTTCATTTATCTACCATTATAGTGTTTCATCTTTCAAAATTTCAATTTTTCACAACCTTATCTCTCTTTCACTCATACATTGATTTTTTATTTAAGTTTTATAATGTTATATATATACCAATACAGATTTTAAATATAATCACCCATCATCTACAACAAAAAATTTAGCGCAATACTAATTGTTCTCCATATTTTTCAATCAAGCTTTAGTTTTCACCATTTTGAGAAGACATCAATTATATTTATCTGAAACTTTCAAAGTTAAGGCAACAATATGAAAACCATTGAGGTAAACAAAACGAACAATAAAAAATGATCTTCTTTTTTTTTTTTTTTTTTTCATTTTCCTTTCTTTTTAGTATTTTTACATTTTCTGAAGAGATTTTGTTGTTTTCCTTTCCAAATTTTTCAATGATATTTTTAATTAACTTAGAATTATTAATGCAGTTTTATTTGGCCTATCATTGTTATGAAAATTCCTAATGTTGATATGATAATGAACATTTTTTGTGCTTATTTGTAGAGTGTCAAAAGTCAAAAACTATTCGGTATAGTAATTTTGTAATTTTTACATCCCATGTATTTGGTAAAATTTCTTTTAGAAATCTTATGCGTCTTTCTCAAATTTGTTTGTGATTTTTATTTTGTTCATTCTACTATAAATAATAGGCGTCTCCACCATTAAATTTTTAGCTAATTTGAGCTTTCTTGGTAACCTTTTCCTTTATTTAGTTGATCATCTTTAAGGAAAAAGTCAAAAAGAGAATAAGACAAAAAATAATTTACTCTAGAGCATCATTATGCTATTAATGTTTTTATGTATAGATACTTAAGGAACTTGATTAATTCTTTCTTAGAATTCCTATTATCCTTACGTCTAGCATCTTAGATTAATTTTTGGGGGTTCAAGTAATAACCTAGCAACATTCTTTATGGTGTCCCCTATTTGTGGTTCAAACCCCACCATCCCCCCTCCACCACCATCTACATATGTTTCTCTCTCTCTCTCTCTCTCTCTCCATATATATATATATATATATATATAATCGGCTATTCAAATTAAGAATTCTCATGTGTTACTCTTTAAAGATTTTATTAGCTGTATAGATGGCACTTTTGGTTTAAGAAACACGATCAACAAAACGTGATTTTTATATAATTATATCTAGACTATATTGCAATGTCATGATGAATGGATTGGTCTTATTTTACAATAAAATCTAAGTAAATATGTGGTTTGTGAATTTGAAGAGTTATATATTGCGGGATTTGTTCATATGTTCATATGATGAAATAAAATTTGATCTTTGCATTTTATTTTATTTTATATTTCCACTTTATGATATATGATTTATTAAATATGATCTATTGCATAGTTATTTTTATATACTTTTTCACTTAGTTTCAATTGTTTGGAAGAAAGAGATATGAATTTATGTTTTGGAGGAAAAATATACCTATAAGTGTTAAATCGCATACATCTGTATAGTAATAAACAAAGTATACATAGTTAGAACTTGGTCTAATATTTCTCACACTATAAATTTTTTTTTATTAAAAAAATATTGCATTGTATTTTCATACATATCTCACTATATGTAAAACCCAACTACAAAATATATTTAATTTGTTAGTAGTTACACCACAAAAAAAAAACTTATAATATAAAACATAATTTCAAATAACACATATTGACTTTTAAAAATATACAATCTAATATATTAATTCTATAATTATCCCATAAAACATATTCATATCAAATTTTCTTGCGCATCGCGTGGGTCTGTGACTAGTGTAAATTAATAATTGTTCTTATTTTATTTTAGTATCAGTCATTTTTCTTGTTTTTCTTTTATCTTGAGAATGTAAATCTCATGCAAAAAGTATTTTATCTTTTCAGATAATGTAAATATTATGTGGTTGTGAGATTCACACACTATATATTCTCAAAAAAGGGGGAAAAAAGGTGTATATTTAATACATACGAAAAATTGTTGTTCTCATTCTCATATACCCTACACCTTGCATAATTCAATCACTAGTGCACTTCGTACCCCTCCTCTCACTTAAAAGTAAAGCGCAGAAAAAGCTCAAATCTTCTTTTTTTGGCTGGCTAGCCTCACAAATAAATCACAATCAGCAACCTCCCTATCTTTCTTTAATTAGTTCTCTAATAAGCTTCCGCTTTCTGCTGGCCTTTGCCTCATAAAATAAAGAGCAAATAATGTTTTCAAATTTTTTTTTTTCAAATAATTATACAATATTTTAAGAGTAATATAATGATGTATAATTTCTTCTCACATAACAGACTCCCAGAAGACTATGTTTATTTCTTCTATTTAATAGAATTTGGTTTTAGCAAAAAAAATAAAAAATACAGGTGTGAGAATTATGATGTGTAGGCTTATTTTATGATAAAATTAGCTTCCAACATAGGCACACAATAGTATAATCTATATATAGATAAACAGCTGCTTTGACGTCACATAAACATAAGCAACCACTAGTTGTTTGCTTTCTCTTTTCTTTTCTTCTTTGTGTATGCTATCTGTGTGCTTTCAATGTGCGTTTTTTCTTGATTGTTAGTATAAAAGTAAGAGGGAAAAAAGTATTCATTAGCTAAGTACTTGAAGAGAGTTGTTTTCCTGATATAAAACCAGGAAAAAAAAATTCTTGTTCGTTTCCTATAAATATTTATAAGACTTTAGGATTTTATTTTATTTTTTTTTTTAATTTTTTTCCTTCTAATGAGTTTTAGGCTCTTGAGAGGGGGGAGGGGAGAATAAGGGAGATACTAACTAGAAACTTCATTTTATAAGGCCTGCTTCCTAATTAATTGAGCTATCCATAGTGGTTTTTAGAAAATTTACTCTTGAAATAATTCGTAAAAACTAAAAATGTAGCATTTTAGAATAAATCATTTTACTACTCCTTACAAAACGATCATTTTAGTTTTCAAATAAAAGCTAGTAATCTAACACTAGTTAAGCTAAGCTTGCTAGCTCTTAATCACTTGTATACATTTTGAAAATTTTCAGGAGAGGTACCAAAAAGTCTGGGAAATTGTACTTCCCTCAAGATAATTCGCTTGGGTGATAACTACTTTACAGGTACGGCAATAACCACTTCAATTGAATGTTAGAAATTTTAAAAACTTAGATCCATTAAGTGAAATTATTTAGTTAATCTGGTATACTATATGTTGTTCTCTCATATAAAAGTGAGTTTTATACATAGGTCTGTACATGCGATTCACTTTTATACGAGAAAAATTTGTAATACACCAAATATATGGAATAATTTCTCAGGCAAAGAGGATGATGAATTTTATGTACACATGGTGGGTTTATAAAGACCACAGTATATAGAAAAGTAACAATTTCCATTTTCATCACTTTTATTTATGTTGAGAAAATTCTATAGTATTACAAGACTTTACTGTCTTACTACAAATTTGTTACAACCTGATATGTTTGTTTATAGTGATTCCTATAAACAAGCATTTTGGTGGAGAATAGGCTTTCACACGAATGGAATAAAGGCTTAACAGGCCTAAACTGATTTGCTTCATTCTATATTATATACTTTTCATAGGTTGATAATATAGAGCAAGTTGATAAAACTAAAAGTTCTACCCTTAAAGAAAAGATATAATGGGCAGGGTTTCCACCTTCACTAGAGAAGATGAACCTTCTTTCATTATCTAAATAGAATGCATTTGGATAAACTATATATATCTATATATGTGTGTTGTGGATAATGAGGTTTGAATTTTTTTTTTTTTTTTTGAGTTATTGTGGCAGGTGAAGTACCACCGGAGATTATGACCCTTCGAAATCTAACGGAAGTGACTCTAGCCAATAATAGCTTCATTGGTCTCATCCCAAGTGCAATTTTCAACAGCTCAAAGATTGAAGTCATTAATCTATGTATGAACAATTTCTCAGGCCATCTTCCATCAAGCATAGGCCATTGGCTTCCAAATCTTGAGGCGCTTTACCTATGGGATAATATGCTAGAGGGAATAATTCCCAGTTCTATCTCAAATGCTTCTATGCTCACCGACCTAGAGTTGGGTGCAAACTATTTCTCTGGAACTATTCCTTATACCTTGGGAAATTTACGGTATCTTGAGACACTCAATTTAGCCAACAATTTTTTGACCAGAGAATCCTCAAGTCTAGAGTTGATCTTTCTTTCATCTTTGACAAACTGCAGTTTGATAAGTATAGTGCTAGCAATCAATCCACTCAATGGTACCCTTCCCACTTCCATAGGAAATTTCTCAACTTCTCTTGAAGAATTTGTAGCACCTAATTGCAGCATAAAGGGCACTATTCCTATGGGGATTGGTAATTTAAGCAACTTGAATATCCTAAGCCTAGAAAACAATGAATTGGTTGGACCTATTCCTACTACGATTAGAGGAATGAATGGCCTCCAAGGTTTGTTTCTTCAACACAATAAACTCCAAGGATCCATCCCAGATGGTATTTGTCAACTGAGGAACTTGGTTGAATTATTTTTAAATCATAATGAGTTTTTTGGACCAATACCAACATGTTGGAGAGGTCTTTCTTCATTAATTTGCAATGAAAGTTCCCTTTCTACGCTAGATTTGTCTTATAATGACTTAAGTGGCATGATTCCAAAGTGTTTGGTACAATTTAGGACCATCTCAATATTGGATTTGCAAATGAATAGCATTTATGGTACCATTCCTGTAATAATTTCCAAGGGAAATATTTTGAGGTATCTTAACCTTAATGGAAATCAGTTGGAAGGGTCATTGCCACAATCTTTGGCAAATTGTAGGGAGTTGCAAGTTCTAGATGTTGGAAACAACAAGATAAATGGCACATTCCCTTATTGGTTGGAAAGTCTTCAATTACGAGTTCTTATCGTAAGATCAAACAGATTTCAAGGTCATATAGGCAATCCTAAGACCAAATTTCCTTTTCCAAATATGCGAATCCTAGACATCTCTAACAATAATTTTGATGGTCCTTTGCCAATAAAATATTTCAAATCTTTGAAAGCCATGATGAATGTCGATGAAGATAAGGTTGCTTTGGAATATAAAGGAAATGTGCATTATTATGGTTCTGTAAAGATAATGATAAAAGGACGATATTTTGTGGTTACAAGAATCCTAATTCTCTTGTCAATCATTGATTTTTCAAATAATAGTTTCCAAGGAGAGATACCAAAGATAATCAAGAGGCTTAAATCACTCAAAGGGCTCAACTTTTCTCATAATAACCTTATAGGTCATATTCCATCATCATTTGGTCATTTGACTAATCTTGAATGGTTAGACCTCTCTTCCAACAAACTCATTGGGGAGATTCCTAGGCAATTGGTTGATCTACCGTGGCTAGAAGTTTTAAACCTTTCACACAACCAACTTAACGGACATATACCTTTAGGGAAGCAGTTTAATACGTTCGACAATGATTCATACATCGGAAACTTAGGATTATGTGGATATCCATTGTTAAGGACATGCAAAAACCATGAGGAAAGTCAACCACCACCATCGACCATGCAAGAAGAACACAATTTAGGGCTTGAAAATGGGTTTGGTTGGCAAGCTGTATTGATAGGTTATGGATGTGGAGTGGTATTGGGAATCTTTATGGGATACGTTATGTTTAAAATTGGAAAACCAAAGTGGCTTGTGAGAATGGTCAAATTAGAGCAACATATCTTGCTAAGAATGCTAAAAAATAATGCCTATAGATGTGGTGAAAGAAGATAGCTAGTCTACACGATTTGTGGATAGTTTTGCAGAAATTATTTAGAAGGTTTTAAAGGCATGTTGTAATTTGTGGAAGTTTTCCAAAAATTGTTATGAGAAATCCATGTTTATCCATCAAGTTCTTTGAATCAATCAATGGGTAGAAATAAATTTGTTCTTAGTAGATTTTCCATGAGCAATTTTGCTAGCGACTCTTAAGGTAGTGCTTTCAAACACAAAATTTTAAACCTCTTATATTTCTTTCTAGAAATGCAAATCTCCTATCTCATGTTTTGTGTTTCACTTTATCCTTCACAAATTGTAATATGCTATGGGTCTTTTTTTCTTTTCTTTTTTTCTTTTTTTTCTATTTTAAAATTTGTTTGTTTTATAAGGTAAGTAAAAATAATACATAAAAAGTAATGATTGATAGAACATAAAATGAAACACAAAAAGTGCAATAAAGATTTTTATTTGTATTTTTCACATTCCATTCCAAAGCCCAACGCTTCAATTTTCTGTAGTTATGGTGACTTGAAACCAAGTATTTGTGCCAACTAGGCGAAGAAGTGCATCATTTGTGGAGTAGCGGAGCCACGTTGGGGCCGAGAGGGGAGCCATGGCCCTCCCTTTTTTTTTTTTTTTTTTTAATTCATTTGATAAATATTGAATAAGATTTATCCATATACCATTTGAACTACCTAATTAGTAAATACGCGTACTGTACGTTTGTAACATTGAATAAAACTCTCGTTCAACGTTTTGCTTCTTCTTCTTCTTTTTGGGAAATACTAATGGATGCCCTTAAGGTAATGGTTAACAATCCATTTAAAGAAAGTTTTTATGAGAAAAGAAAAAAAAAAAGTAATTAATGTTTTGACAGCTTTTTTCATTTCTCATAAAAGTAGTGTCAAAACTTTCCTAATTAAAATGAATTGTTAACCATTGCCCTAAGGGCACTTGTTAGCATTACCCTTTTTTGTTTTTTTTACAAGATATAAATTCTACTTTAAACTAATCTAAATGTATATGTATGTAAAGCCTTCTCTTGGAGACTTAAGCCCCAATTTTTACCCTATACTTATAAAGTGACCATCACGTCAATGGTGCGCAATGGTAACGTTCTACTTCTAATGATACACAATAAAACACGTTTTTTAAAACTAAAAGTAGAATAGGCGTTTGTCAAGCTATAAAAATCGGCTTGTAAATACGTATGTTTTAGCTTTTAAAATCACGGCTAGTTAAAAGAGATGGAGTAGGAATGTAGGATAAAACTTTAAATGAAACCTATTGGCGTCAAAGACTGAGTAGTAGATATAAAACGTATTAAAAAAAATACTATTAAAAACACAATGATTCCTATCTAATATATTTAGTTTATTAGATCTGAATTCCTTATTCCTGAACTCAAATCCAAACATTTTTTTTCTAATAAAATAGATCCTCAAGAACTTAAAGAAAAACAAAAGCTACAAAAAGGGTAATTGTTGCCGTAAGGCTATAACTCACGTTCCTAACACCCAAAAAAAACTCAGAATTTTCCTAATAAAAAGAGAGCATAATATATTACTTAACTACAAAGTTGACAGTGAGAAGGTCTCTCTTCGTCCTCAATAAATTACACGCTTTATATTTGAGTCTCCAACAGATTTGCATCTTGGCAAATAGGCAACACACCAACGCCAACCACATCACTGTCTCACGGTCACAGATGGTCAAAATTTGCTGAATAGTACATTTTTAGAAAAAAAAATTGGTGAATAGCATGCATTTAAAGTTATTTAACTAATTAGACTGTTTTTGGAACTTGAGTTTATCAAACTCGAGTTCCAACTCAAAATCGAGTTTATAAAACTTGAGATCCAACTATTTTGATTCTGACGTGGAATTAAAAAATAAATAAGAAACCACACGGAACTCGAGTTTACTAAACTCGAGTTCCTGGTGGGTATATTTTTTTAGTGAAATGGTCCATCACACCATGTGAAGGAACTCTAATGCTACCAGAATCTCCGCAACATAAAACCTCAACAACAACAACAACAACAACAACAACAACAAAAATTCCCAAATGAAAATGAACGATTTAGATTGAGTTGAATCAAAGAAATCGAAAGTGATTTTTAACTAATTTTACAGTTTTTACTTAATCCTCGCAGCCCAAGAAAACAAAAAAATCAACCATGCAAAAACGAAAATTTTCTTTGTGGTTCAAAAGAAACACAGATTTTAAAGCTTTTTTATATAGTAACTTTGTCAAAGCCATATCGGAGGACGCTATGATAGACCATTTCACTAAAAAAATGTTAGGACATATGTGGTTCACTTGTTAAGAACATATGTCATTCTTTTATGTAATTGGCTAATTTTTTGATAAAACGCACTTTACTTGTATTTGACTAGATCTAAGATGTGTTTAATACTTGAAGAAATATGTTGTTCAAGTCAAGTATTAAAGCCATGAAGATTGGACCAAGAAACAAGTGAAGAAAAGTTGTTCACTAAAGCTGGACAAATAGCTCGACACCTGGCTATCTGTCGAGCTCTTCAGCTGATTATTATTGCAATCTCGATAGCTTCTCGACAGCTGGTCGATCGATCGAGAAAACTTCTGTTCCCTCGACACCTGCTCGACACCTCTTCGATAGCTATATCTATCGAAGTTTAAAGCTCGACACCTGCTCGACACCTACTATCTGTCGAGGTTACGGGAATTCAGATTTTCAGATCTGATTTTTGGGCCAGGCTTATGTATTTGTGTAGGGTTTCTTTTCTCACAACCCTAGACCAATATAAGACTTATTTTAGAGGCCGTCACATAAGAGAATAAAAAGGAGAACATATGCAAAAGGTGACCTATGCCTTATTCTCTCTGAAAGAAGCTACTGCGTCTTTACGCCTTAGGGTTTTGTAACCAAGTGCTTATTGGTCTTCATTGTTGATGAAGTAAAGAACTTTGCAGCCAACAATCTTCTTCTAGTTGGTGATTAAGTCGCGTACTAGGATCCGCGCAATTGGTTAGTCACGTACTGGGATTCATGCATCAAAGGGTGACGTTCATATATTGAAGAGTTCAGAGGTTCTAAAGCGGTAGAAGGTTTCTGCTGTGAATTCATCTACGGGGATTGTAGAGTCTAGGGACAAAGATTTTGTACTAGATCTGAAACTTCTCTTTACTATAGTAGATTGCTTTTCGGGAAGGTTTCTCCCCTGGTTTTTTACTGTGAAACTAGTTTGTTTCATTGGTTTTCCAGGGTCATCATATCTTGTCTTATTTATTTTTCCGCTGCATATGATATTGATGTTTGTTTGTTTTAACAAGTTTTATTCATAATAAATCTAATTAACAACTTGGGTTTAAAACTTGTTAATTATATCAACCGGGATCTAAATTTCACAAGTGGTATCAGAGCGGGTTCACTCTGATTAGATTAATTTCTTGAGTGTGATCCTTGACCTCCGTTGTCATGGGTCGTGGACAATCTCTTTTAATTCCTCCTTTATTTGATAGCACTAATTATACGTACTGGAAAGTTCGTATGAAAGTCTTTTTGTAGGCTCTAGGTGAACAAATATGGCAAGTTGTTGAAGTTGGCTGGATTAAGCCAAAGGAAGTGCCAGTAGATTGGGATGATGCAACAATCATAGTAGCAAATTTCAACAATAGGGTCTTGAATGCTTTGTTTTGTGGGGTGACCAATGAGGAGTTCAAGAAAATATCATCCACAAAAGTTGCCAAGAAAGCATGGACCATTCTTGAGACCATATATGAAAGTACCAAGGCAGTAAAGACTGTAAAGCTTCAAAGACTCACTAGTAGTTTTGAAGAAATAAGGATGGAGGAGAATGAGACATTTGATGAGTTCTATGTCAAACTCAAGGATATTATGAATTCTGCCTTCAACCTTGGAGAATGTATTACAAAATCCAAGATTGTTAGAAAAATCCTTAGGTCTTTACCTGAAAGATTCCATGCCAGGATCGCTGCCATTGAAGAAGCAAAGGACATTCATCAAATTCTTTTGACTGAGCTTGTAGGGAACCTTCAAACCTATGAGATGGGATTAGGCTCAATGGGAAAAGGTGGAAATAGTAAAAACTTGGCTCTTAAAGGTATAGAGGAAGAGATTAAGGACTCTGAAGATGAAGATGAAAGTGAAGATGAAGATGAAGATGAGGATGAGGATCTAACTTTCATAACTGATGAGATTATCAAGTTTCTTCAATTTAGCAAAAATGATAAGAGCAAACCTCCTAGGAAATCTAAATCCTTAAGGAATGGCAAGAATGAGAAACTCATCATCCAATGCCATGAGTGCAAAGGTTTTGGTCATATGAGGATAGAGTGTCCAAACTACCTCATGAAGGAAAAGACGAAGAAGTCAAAAGATAAAGAGTTGGTTGCTACTTGGGCGGACCCCAACCGAAAGGCGCTAGATGGACTAACGACAAGCGAGATAAAGAAAGCAGCTGGCCCTATGTGTAAAACCTTGGCGCGGGACAGTCTTTCTCCAATGATAATAAAGAAAGTTTTTAGGCAAGACAAGAAAGTAACTCGCGCCCTTTGACATCGAGGGATAAGAGTTTATTGCTGGCGATGACTTGGTGAAGGGATAAGAGTTGAAAAGACTTCTCATCTTTGTAGAAAAGAGCTTAATGAGGTAAAAACTGAAAAAGCTGATCTATTAGTCAAACTTGATGAGACTACAAGGTTAATTGAGACTCTTATTGTGGAGAACACCTCATTAGAAGAGAAGTTCAAGAATCTTAAGGTTGAGCTTAGTCAAGCTAGAACTCAAATAGAGAGGATGTCTAGTGTAAAGCTTAATGAGGTATTGAGTGCTCAAAAGCCTAGTTCTGATAAAACTGGCTTAAGATATCCTGTTTTCTCTAGCCTCTCTTCCACGGCTTCTAGATCAAGGACTGTCTTTGTGCCACAATCTGAGAAAGGTGATAAAGGTATGAAATTCAAAACTGATTTGGCTAACTCTAAATCCTTTGTTAGACCTAATGTTTGTCACCATTATGGTGTTTCTAGACACATTCGTCCTAATTGCTTTAAGTTGTATCCTCATGAGCAATTGTCCAAACGGTCACAGATTTCCTCTTAAGGGCCTATACCTTTGTTTGGAGAGTTATTAAAAGTCTTGAGTTTTTTAACTCAATTTCAGGAGAATTCTAATTCTTCTATGTCCTTTAGTAGACATACTAGGACACGTGTCTTTTCATCTTCACGGCCAAAGACTCGTGCTGTGTGGGTGAGAAAGGAGCCTAAGACTTAATTGTCTTTTCTGTTTGTCTTCTGCTTTAATTCTTTCAATCTAAAGTAGGACTCTTTTTACTTGATTTCTTATCTGTTTTTGGAATCATACTTTCACGCATCTGCACCTTTCTATTATGTCTTCATGCATATGCATCTTTCTTTCTGCTTTCATGTTGGTTGTCTATTTTTGTTTGATTGTTTAGTTTTTATTTTGTTTTGATTTTCAAAATAAAAATAAAAAGGGAAAAATCAGAAAAATACAAAAACGGTGTGTTTTGTGTACATTGGTATTTGTGTACCTTGGATGGCCATTGAAACAAAATTTTCTAAACTTTGTATCTTTTGTAACTTAGATGAGCATCTCTATGCACAACTAAGCAAGTGAGTTTTGTGGCTCTTGTTTGTGATGAGTAAGATTAAGTAATCTCTTGTACTTAACACTATTATCACTCTTTTTGACGGGAAGAACTAGAAAATCCTAAGAGAAAGACATAAATAACCATCTCACCACTGTTGCCCGCCAATCATGAAATGACATCTTTATGCTTCGGCATAGCAAAGTGCAATGTCAATAACATTTGTGTGCTTCGGCATAGCAAAATTGGAATGTCAAATGCTTAACATAATTTGGTATTTCATTTCTATCTCTTATAGACCCATGCATGATTTGCTTAAAAAGAAAAATATGCAAAGAAAAATAAAAAGCAAAAATGTCAAAAATGCTTTAAATATGATTGCAAGCGTGTATTCTAAGAGATGTGGGAGTTATAGATGTACCTCGAAGGTGATAGTACCCATCAAACAGTTATGATTGTGTGTGAGTTAAAGTGATTTTCTCATATCTCAAATCGTTAAAGTGATTTTCTCATATCTCAAATCGTCATAACATGTATACACTTATGCAATCTTGCGATGTTTTTCACACACAACACGCAATATTCTTTGCTACTCTTGATACATGTGCAGGTACAATGTGATTTGGCCATCATAAGGTTTTACATGTGTTAATGTATGCTCACTAAACTATCTTGGCTTATTTTTTAAATATAAAATTGATTAGACTTGTTTAGTACGTGTGTGTGTGTATGTTTTGGGATCTATGTGCTTAACATTTTTCTTATTGAGAGATATGTTTTTCACATGTTTTGTATCTTTCTTTTATCTTGTCATCCATAGCATCCTGTTTTATTACATTCATGCATTTTTATGGATTCTTTGTACCCCTTTGATCATCCTTGATCATCTTTATGTTTCTCGGATAAATCTTTCTAGTTTCTTGTACCCTTTGTCAATCATGACAAAAAGGGGGAGAAATTGTGGATAATATGTGGTTTCTTTTTAAGATTCTACATGTTAGGGGGAGAAATACGTGCCCTTGTAAGGGGGAGTTATGTTTTATCTTGTTATGGGGAGTGTTTACCTCATTCTTCTTGTACCTTGGGTCTTGTGACCATGTTTACATACATTGTGCTTATCTTTGATATATATATATATATATATATGATGATGAAGATTGTTAGGTTCTAAGGTCTTAGGATTTTATGTATTTAGAACTCTAATTTGTAATGTTGGCAAACCATGATCAAAACATTGTATTTAGTCTTATTTAGACTTGCTCAAAGTTGGTTTAATATTGTAAAGTTGGAATCGAGTGGCTGCAGAAGTACTTGGGACTTTTGGCCTGGCTCGATCGATCGAAGAATAGACTCGATCGATCGAAAATCGCACAGGTTGACTTTTCTGCAGAATTTCCAACTCAGCCCTACTTCATTAAACGTTTAGGGTTTTATGTTTTTACCCTAGGTATATAAACTAAACCCTAGCCACGTTTTTGAAGGTTGTCCATATTGTATTGTTGCTCATACATTGCTGTTTTGTGTGAATCTCTTGTGAGATCTTTGAGGAGCTTTCCTTTACACAAAACTTAGGGTTTTCATGGTAGAGATGATTTCAACATCTTGAAGATCATTACCGTTGCAACCATTGGAACTTAAAAGAAAAGCAAGCGGGGAGCTTGTAGCTGATTGAGGAATTCAAGAAAGAAGTAGTCCGTGGATTCGGAGCCTGCGCGTGGTCGTGTCAGGAAGTTCTACTGGTGGGTAGCATTAGGAAGTCGAGCGGGGAGCTTGTAGTCCTTTTGTATGAACTTCAATTCTTTCATAGTGAATTCAGGTTAGCCTTGAGGATCGGTGGGTCAAATCCTCCCCAGGTTTTTACCATGTGGTTTCTTGGGTGATCATATCTTGTGTTATTTATTTTCCGCTATTTTATATTCTTGAAATGATTGTTTGGATTGTTTTAACCTAGAATTGCTTAATTTGACTAAGTAACAACTTGGCTAATTAATCTAGGCTACGCAATCTGGTTCTTTAAGGGGTCTAAATAACCTGTCAAGTGGTATCAGAGCAGGTAGCTCTTTTTGTTTGAGATTTTTAATCTCTGAGCTGATCCTTAACCCCTGTTGTCATGGATTCTTGGAAAATTTTTCTGCTTATTTGTCAACTTATCTATTTGTCATCTTTGCCTTTTGTTGTTTTTGTTAAATCTTTCCTTAAGAATATTGGCATAATCACATGTGATAAGAATTATGTTTGTTATACTGCTTTAACCGCCTTAAAGGCACGTGATTCTTGTCTTTGGTATTTGGATAGTGGTTGTTCCAGGCACATGACAGGAAATAAAGGCTTATTCAAAACTCTCTTTGAAGGAAAGATTGGGACAGTCACTTTTGGAGATGGAAGTAAATCTGTGATCAGAGGCATTGGTACTGTGGACATTCCAGGATTGCCAGTGTTTGAAGATGTTTGGTATGTTGATGGATTAAAGGCCAATTTACTCAGCATAAGTCAGATTTGCGACAATGGATTAAATGTTCTTTTCACCAAGTATGAATGTGAGATACTTGATGGAGGAGGTGACTGTATGTGTGTTGGTGTAAGGACAGCTGACAACTGTTATGGCATAACACCAAGTGTAAACAACAAATGCTTTAGTGCAAAGATTGATCAAGTTGATTTGTGGCATCAACGGTTAGTGCATGCCAGTCATAAGCAATTAGAGAAGATTTCCAAGTGTGAGGCAGTTATCGGTTTACCTAAATTTGAGAAGATTGATAAGTGCATTTGTGGACCATGTCAGATAGGTAAACAAGTAAAATCCAAGCATCCGTCTGTGACTAGTGTTCAAACTTCAAGACCTTTAGAGTTACTACACATTGATCTCATGGGTCCTGCCAGAGTTCAAAGTTTGGGTGGAAAGAAGTATATTCTAGTTGTTGTGGACGACTTTACTAGATATACTTGGGTTGTGCTTTTGAAAGATAAAGCTGAGGCTCCTGAGAAGATGATTCATCTATGCAAGAAATTGCAGGTTGAGAAAGATGCTGTGATAGCCAGAATCAGAAGTGATCATGGAAGAGAATTTGAGAATACCAAGCTGGCTACTTTCTGCAATAATCAAGGCACTCACCAAGAGTTCTCATCACCCAAGACACCTCAACAGAATGGGATTGTGGAGAGGAAAAACAGAGTTGTTCAGGAAATGGCACGGGTCATGTTACACAACAAAAAGTTGCCAAAGTCTTTCTGGGGAGAGGCTGTCAACACTGCTTGTCATACACTCAACCGGGTGTATTTTAGACCTGACTCCAAGAAAACTCCCTATGAACTCTGGAGAGGGAAGAAACCTGTTGTCAAGTATTTTAGGATATTTGGCAGTGACTGTTACATTCTACGTGATAGAGAGAACCTAGAAAAGTTTGATGCAAAGAGTGACAAAGGATACCTTCTAGGATACTCTTCCACCAGCAGAGCTTATAGAGTGTACAATCTGAGAACCAAAACAGTCATGGAATCTTCAAATGTTGTGATAAATGATGAAGTATGTTCAGAAGCTTCTTCAGAAAGCACTGTTCCTGCTCAAGATAAGCCTTTAGAGGTTAATGATTCTCCTCTTACTGAGTATGTTATGAAACACAGTGAGGAAGAGCTGCTGGTGTTGAATGATACAGTCTCAGTACCATCAAGTTCAGAACCATCCACTCCGGTTCATGACACTCGACAGGTACAAAGTGAGTTCAGTCCTCTATTTGAACAGAAAGGTACTACAACTTCTCTTGTTAAACGTCCATCCTCTAGAGTGAGATTGAATCATCCTTCTACGAATATATTGGGTAGTCTGAATGATAACATGAGATTGGGATCAAAAGCCCTGAATGTGATCACTCACTCATGTTATTTGTCCCAATTTGAACCGAAAAAGGTAGATGAAGCACTACAAGATGCTGATTGGGTAAATTCCATGCATGAAGAACTTCATCAATTTGTTCGGAATGATGTGTGGGAATTAGTTCCTAGGCCTGAAAATGTAAATGTGATTGGAACTAAATGGATTTTTAAGAACAAGTCAGATGAACATGGCACCGTGATTAGAAACAAATCAAGACTTGTTGCACAAGGATACACACAAGTGGAAGGAATTGATTTTGATGAGACCTTTGCACCAGTTGCAAGATTGGAATCCATTCGGATACTGTTGGCCATTGCAAGTCACCTGAACTTCAAGTTGTATCAAATGGATGTCAAAAGTGCTTTCTTAAATGGGATGTTACAAGAAGAGGTGTATGTTGAGCAACCTAAGGGATTTGTGGATTCTCACAGACCGGATGATGTATACAAGTTGAAGAGAGCTCTCTATGGTTTGAAACAAGCTCCTAGGGCTTGGTATGATAGATTGACTGTATACCTCACTGAGCATGGATTCAAAAGGGGATCTGCAGATACAACTCTCTTCATAAGAAAGGATAAGACTGGTTTTGTTGTAGCTCAAATTTATGTTGATGACATTGTTTTTGTTGCTACTAATGATTCTCTTGCTCATTCTTTTGCAGATGAAATGAAGGCAATGTTTGAAATGAGCATGGTTGGTGAACTGACTTACTTTTTGGGATTGCAGGTAAAGCAAACAGAGTCTGGTATCTACATCAATCAAGCTAAATATGCAAGGAATTTAGTCAAAAGATTTAGACTGGACAAAGCTGCTCATGCTAGAACACCAATGGCTGCAAATGCAAAATTGACACTAGATCCATCAGGTGAGTATGTTGATATTACTTTGTATAGAAGCATGATTGGATGTCTTTTGTATTTAACTGCTAGTCGGCCTGATATCTCTTATAGTGTTGGTGTTTGTTCTAGATTTCAGTCTAATCCTAAGGTTTCTCATTTAAATGCTGTTAAGAGAATTATCAAATATGTAAGTGGAACCTGTGATTATGGACTGTTTTATAGCAAAGAGTCAAATTTGTCTCTTGCTGGTTTTTCTGATTCTGATTGGGCTGGGAATGCTGATGATAGAAAAAGCACCACTGGGGGGTGTTTTTATGTTGGAGCCAATCTTGTGGCTTGGATGAGTAAGAAACAAAATTCTGTTTCTTTATCCACTGCTGAAGCAGAATATATTGCTGCTGGGAGTTGCTGTTCTCAACTCCTTTGGATGAAAAATCTTTTGAGTGATTATGGGATTCCTCAAGACACCATGGTTGTCTATTGTGATAATTCTAGTGCTATAGATATTTCTAAAAATCCTGTTCAACACTCTAAGACCAAACACATTGAACTTAGATATCACTTCATTAGGGATTTGGTTGAAAAGAAAATTGTTATACTTGAGTATATCCCTACTGATCGTCAAAACGCTGACATCTTTACCAAACCTCTTGATGGAAGTAAGTTTGAGACACTTCGTCAAGTGATTGGTGTTCTTCGGTGTCCCTAAGTTGTTTTTGACTTTCATGGTCCTTGTGCTTCATTGCTCTATTCTTTTGTGACCATTGGTCTTTGTTTTTTTTGTTCTAGGACTTGCATTGCATTACATTCATGCATTTTATTCTAGGATTTATTTGTTTTCTCTTTTAATAAAAAAATAAAAATAAAAAAATAAAAAAATAAAAAAAGGGAAAAGGAGGAAGCAAAATTTTTGTTGAACATGATGTTTCTTGATTTTTGAAAACAAGGTTGGTCAATTTGTTTACACATAACATGTCTTATGTACCTTGTTTAGCTTTGATGGGCTTATTTATTGCACTTGACTAGTTGAAACTTTGTAGTGCATGTTGTGTGGGGAAGATGTTTATGGTTATTAATCACTTTGTCTTGATCTTGAAGTCACATGTTATTTGACTGTCGGACTTGATCCTTTTGAGAAAGGCATAAATAACCATCTCACCACTGTTCACTAGCCAATCATGAACACCTTAGTGCATATCATAAGATTTTGTGCTCGAGAAAGTGTAGCACATGCACAAAAAGAACATAAGGTGTAGCCTCTGTTAAATGTTTAATTATTAAAACTGGTGTGTACTATTAGGCTTGATGCCAATTCACTTAATTCAAACCGGTGTGTACTATTAGGCTTGATGCCAAATTTCATCTAAATAAAGGGGCAAAAATACAAGAAACTTACATGATTGCAAGCTTTTGTTCTAGGAGATGTGGGAGTTATAGGATGTAACTCTTTAGGTGATAGTCTCTTTTGAATTCTATGTGATGAATTTTGTAGACTTTGTGATTGATTGCTATTCACATATCACCTCACATGTATCTCAAGTTTTTGCTAGTATCACACACGACACAAGTTACTCTTTGTTAAACACTGTACATGCTAGTGTGTGTTTTTGGTCTGACCAACCAAGTTTGAAAATATCTTGAGATCTATGCACAACATTTTTGTTGCTTAAGAAAATTCAATGGGAGTTTGATTGAAATTTGTTTTAAGAAAATTGGGTTCAAAATTTTGGGTTTTTGAAAAAGCATTCCATCTCATACTCATGCATTTTGTTTATTCAATTTAATGCTTTGAGGAGTTATTTTCAAAATTAGGTTTGTGTTTTCAAAAACTGTGATTTTTTCAAAAATTTAGTGAGCCTCTGCCCATTTTGATCGATCCAGCCTGTTTTTCGATCAATCGAAAAAGTGCTCTCATTTGTCTTAAAATGACTGTGCTTTTCGATCGATCGAATGTAATTTTCGATCGATCGAATATCGTGGAAAAGCTTTTTAAAAAGATCAAATCTGACTTTTTCAAATACTTTTCAAATCTTTTTCAAACTTTTCCTTTCTCTCTCCGACGAGGCAAGCCAAAATTTTCCAATTTTTGTCGTTTTCCTCCGAAGTTTTTGCAAAGAATCTCTTTCCTCAAGCCGGTAAGACTCTTTTGCCCTTCCTTTTGAATTTATTTTCATTATTTCATGCATAAATCCATGCATTTAAGGGAGATTTTCGGACTTTACATTTTTGGGATTTTCTGTTGATTCAAGTCTTATTTTATGAAATTGATCATTGGGTTTTTGTGGGGACACATCATACTAATGATCCTTGGTGGTTAATTTGATCAATTTTGAGTTTGATGAAAAATTGAAAATTCTAGGGTTTGTTCTTGATCTGAATTGGGGCTTTTGTTAATTTGAGTAGAATTTGCTGAAATTGGCTTGTTGTATTGATGAAATTGGTTATTCTAATCTATTTTCAACCTTGTGTAATGATCAATTCATCAATTTGTTGCAAGATTTTTCAAGTGGTTTTCAAATTTTTTGGATTTTTGATAGAAATTCCTTGTTCAAGCCAATTTTGTCAAATTACTCTCAATTAAACTTAATTGATTCACTGCATTTAGATCATGCATCACAACATTTTATTGTTCATGCATCATATAGATTTTTGTTCTATATTCTTTATTGTGCTAATTTGCAGTCTGCCCTTGGTTTTGTTTTCTCTTTGTGGTTTTCTCTTTGTGTCTCTGTCCTTTCCTTAGCACTATGCCTAGGAAAACTAGAGCCCGTAGGAATGTTCCCTCACCTTCTCCTTCACCCCCTCCATCCTTTGATAGTGAGAAGTTTTCGAGTGAGAAAAACCAAGAGATTTTTGAGACGCTAAACCTTAAGAGAAAGATTTGGGCTGAGCGTTCTGTGCGGTTAGATGAACTTGATCCTGCCATTAGGGCAAATTTTGAGCGTCGGGGTTGGTTACCCTTGGTGGATGTTTCTGATCCTCCTCCGCCTTCTGCCTTGATTAGAGAGTTCTATTCGAACATCTCTATCCGCATCTATGATTCCAACACTCTAGTCAAGAGTTGGATACGAGGCGTAGAGTACACCATTACTCCTCGGGTAGTGGCTGATGCTCTAGGGGTACCATTGGTCCAGCATCCTGTCTATCCATATGATGAGTCTCCCGAGATTAGCGATGTTTTGTCATACATCACTGGTACTGCTGTCCAGTGGGGTTCTGATCCTCGGATCACTTCTGCTGAGCTCTCCGGGTTACACTATCTGTTCTTTAGGATAGCTTGTCATTCGATCTGGCCTATTTCCCATGTTCACACCATTCCTCTTGAGAGGTGTGTCTTTCTGTACGCTCTAGTTACTGATGCTCCTATTAGTTTTCCCCATCTTTTTCTTCGTTCTTTGAACGAAGTTTATAGGAGTTCATCTACTGCTCATGCTCTTATACATCCTATTTTCATTCATAGGATTCTTCTCTATCTTGATCTTAGTGGCTTTCCTTCCTCTGAGCCCGTTCATGTGATAGCTCCTATAGGTGCGTCTTTTCTTAGACAAAGGGCCGCTCATCTTCGAGCTGGTTCTAAACACCCTAGGTCTGAGTCCTCTAGTAGTACACCTCCTCCTCCTTCTTCTTCTGCAGGTCTTGCTAGTGAGGATATTACTGATCCAGTTGGTGATGATGCTGCTGCTGCTGATGTTCCTCCACCTCCTTCGGCCGACTTCGATGTTCGTCGTACTTTGGAGACTGTCATGACCGTTCAGGCGGCTCATGGTCAGATTTTGGTGGACTTGATGGACGAGATACGTGCTCTCCGAGCTGATTTTGCGCGTCTTCATTCACCCTCACCACCTTCTTTTGATGGCGACTTGTGATTGCCCTTTGGCATTCCGTCACAAAAAGGGGGAGTGGTGTTTTTGACTTGTAGTGGAGTTTTTGTAGTTAGGGGGAGTTTTTCTTGTTTTTAAAGGAGCTTGTGGAGTTTTTAGATTGTATCTAGGTGCTTCACTTTGTATATCATTTTTGGGGATATTCATGTTAGGGGGAGTAACATTGATTGATATACATGTTATATTCATTGATTCTTGTTGTTTTGTGATTCACTGCTTATTGACTTATATTTATGAGGTTGTTCATTCATATATGTCTTTATTTTGTGTTGTGTGAATCTTACAAGAATGTTATACCTGTTGTTTTACTCTTTTCTGTCACACATGCGTTTATGCGTTTGTTGAGTATTTCAGGATTATACAAGTTGATTTAACTAAGCTGCTGTCTACACTTGCAACTATGGATAGTAGTTAGGCTGAATTGAATTTTATGAGCATTATCTTTGTAAAGGGCTTTTTATTTGTAAAACTTTGAGCTGTTAGTTAAGGTTTTGTCACGGATTGCCAAAGGGGGAGTTTGTTAGGTTCTAAGGTCTTAGGATTTTATGTATTTAGAACTCTAATTTGTAATGTTGGCAAACCATGATCAAAACATTGTATTTAGTCTTATTTAGACTTGCTCAAAGTTGGTTTAATATTGTAAAGTTGGAATCGAGTGGCTGCAGAAGTACTTGGGACTTTTGGCCTGGCTCGATCGATCGAAGAATAGACTCGATCGATCGAAAATCGCACAGGTTGATTTTTCTACAGAATTTCCAACTCAGCCCTACTTCATTAAACGTTTAGGGTTTTATGTTTTTACCCTAGGTATATAAACTAAACCCTAGCCACGTTTTTGAAGGTTGTCCATATTGTATTGTTGCTCATACATTGCTGTTTTGTGTGAATCTCTTGTGAGATCTTTGAGGAGCTTTCCTTTACACAAAACTTAGGGTTTTCATGGTAGAGATGATTTCAACATCTTGAAGATCATTACCGTTGCAACCATTGGAACTTAAAAGAAAAGCAAGCGGGGAGCTTGTAGCTGATTGAGGAATTCAAGAAAGAAGTAGTCCGTGAATTCGGAGCCTACGCGTGGTCGTGTCAGGAAGTTCTACTGGTGGGTAGTATTAGGAAGTCGAGCGGGGAGCTTGTAGTCCTTTTGTATGAACTTCAATTCTTTCATAGTGAATTCAGGTTAGCCTTGAGGATCGGTGGGTCAAATCTTCCCCAGGTTTTTACCGTGTGGTTTCCTGGGTGATCATATCTTGTGTTATTTATTTTCCGCTGCTTTATATTCTTGATATAATTGTTTGGATTGTTTTAACCTAGAATTGCTTAATTTGACTAAGTAACAACTTGGCTAATTAATCCAGGCTACGCAATCTGGTTCTTTAAGGGGTCTAAATAACCTGTCAAAGATGATGTATGTCTTCTTCACCTACCTCTACATGTGTTGTTTCTTTTCTATCTCCATACACATATTTCTTATTTCTTGTATACAATCTATCATTTCTGTTTCACACTAAGATGCTTGTATGAGTTTTGTTTAAAGTGTTTCAGAAATACAGGTTGTCAAAGTCTACTTGCCATAAACTCTCTTCTTGCAAAGTTTTTCAAGAGTTTGTGTTGGATAGATTTTATTGTATTCAACAAGTGAATATGAGTTGAGTGATTTATGACTTCTTTCATATATTCATTTTTTTTTTGTGGTTTTGTCATGGATTGGCAAAGGGGGAGATTGTTAGGATATATGTGGTTCACTTGTTAAGAACATATATCATTTTTTTTATGTAATTGGTTAATCCTTTAACAAAACGCACTTTACTTGTATTTGAGTAGATTTAGGACATGTTTAATACTTGAAAAAACATGTTGTTCAAGTTTAGTATTAAAGCCATGAAGATTGGACCAAGAAACAAGTGAGGAAAAGCTGTTCACTAAAGCTGGACAAATAGCTCGACATCTGGCTATTTGTCGAGATCTTCAGCTGATTCTTATCGCAATCTTGATAGCTTCTCGACAGCTAGTCGATCGATTGAGAAAGCTTCTATCCCCTCGACACCTGCTCGACACCTCCTCGATAGCTGTATCTGTCAAAGTTTAAAGCTCGACACCTACTCGATACCTGCTATCTGTCGAGGTTACGGGAATTCAGATTTTCAAATCTGATTTTTGGGCCAGGCTTATGTATTTGTGTAGGGTTTCTTTTCTCACAACCTTAGACCTATATAAGGCTTATTTTAGAGGCAGTCACATAAGAGAATAAAAAGGATAACATATGCAAAATGTGACCTATGCCTTATTCTCTCTGAAAGAAGCTACTGCGTCTTTATGCCTTAGGGTTTTGTAACCAAGTGCTTTTTGATTTTCATTGTTGATGAAGTGAAGAACTTTGCAGCCAACAATCTTCTTCTAGTTGGTGATTAAGTCGCGTACTGGGATCCGCGCAATTGGTTAGTCACGTACTAGGATTCGTGCATCAAAGGGTGATGTTCATATATTGAAGAGTTCAGAGGTTCTGAAGCGGTAAAAGGTTTCTGTTGTGAGTTCATCTACGAGAATTATAGAGTCTAGAGACAAAAGTTTTGTACTAGATCTGAAACTTCTCTTTATTATAGTGGATTGTATTTCGGGAAGGTTTCCCCCTAGGTTTTTTACTGTGAAACTAGTTTGTTTCATTGGTTTTCTTGGGTCATCATATCTTGTCTTATTTATTTTTCGCTGCACATGATTTTGACATGATATTGATGTTTGTTTGTTTTAACAAGTTTTATTTATAATAAATCTAATTAACAACTTGGATTTAAAACTTGTTAATTATATCAACTGGGTCTAAATTTTCAAAAAAAAAAAAAGAAAAAAGAAAAAAAGATACTCACTAGGAACTCGAGTTCCAGGTGGGTGGTTTTTTTTTTTTTTTTTTTTTTTTAATAATTCCACGTCAGAATCAGACTACTTGGATCTCGAGTTTATTAAACTCGATTTTGGGTTGGAACTCGAGTTTCTGAAACTCGAGTTCCAAAAACAGTCCAACTAACTAAATAACTTCAAACGCATGCTTTTCAGCAAAATTTTTCGTCACAAATGAGTCTTTGACTCTCTCTCTCTCTCTCATTTCTTTGTTGGTCTGCTCTGTTGTTTTATAACTTCTATTTTTTCCCCTTTACACTTCTTCCCACAGTCCTCTAGTCTGCAAGATTTGAAGTCTACTATCTAAGACTAGATTTTTTACTGTTTTGAGATTACAATTTGCTCCAAGTCCTACACTTGTATGATCTACACTTCAGGTGGTCTTCAAAAAGCAAAATCAAATCAAATACTCAGAAGTTTGACCCTTCCTCTATTTGTTAATCTTTTGTCATTAAAATTAGAGTTTAAATTCTACAGAGAACTGCTGTAAAACCAGATGTTTACACCAACCAATGATGTGATACCTCAGATTTTATTAAATAACGCAATAGATACTTCCGCACAGGATTCAACTCTCAAACAAATTTTAAAAAAATAATAATAATAAAATAAAATAAAACTTTACAACACATTAGTCTTTATCTCAGACCACCATGTCTGCCGACCAGATCTTTCCACGGAACCAAGGAAGTCATAAAACTCAATTCTTCTTTGAAAACTCTCCCCCTCTCTTCCTGCCTTTCCCAACATATGGTTACACAAAGGAGGAAAAAAAATAGTATGTAATTTTGATTTTCTGGATAGAGAAAATGCCGCTAGACATATACCCAGCTGGTGTTAATCAAAGTTTGTTCAGATTTGATTGATTTGGTTTCAATTTGTGTTTCAAAACCATTGTTATATGGGTGGGTGGGGTGAAGGATGCGTTGCCAGAAGCTTCTCGGCTCGGTGGCATCCTCCGCGGTGCTCATTGTACGGGATGAAGCTTCGGTGGAGATTTGGTTTTTCTTTTGTTTTTTTCCTAATTATTTTATAATAAAAATATAATATTAGAGTGTGATTCAGTGTGACAGGTCCTATACTTTTATTTGCAAAAGTATGACGTTTCACACGAAGGGTGTAAATGACTTTATACCACACCTTTATCAAATTTACACTCTTAAAATTAATAATATAATATATGATTATTGAAACTGATATTATATGTACTGTATAATATAAATAAAATAATGTAATGCTTAATTTGTTATTCCATATTTAATTGTATTTTTTTATACTTTCAATTGTTTGTCTTTGTCTATACTTTAAGCAATCTTTACTCTCTGGTCTATTAATATTTTTGTTGTACCGTAGTCATTATATAAGAGTTAAAAAATAATATATATATATATATATATATATATATATATATATATATATATATATATATACATATTAATAGCCCAAAACTCATAGGGAATCTAATTAGATTTTCAATTTTGCGTTATGTGTCTTATTTAATTTTTAATTTTGTACTAAGTAAATTATTAAATGTAAAAATTGAAGAGTCCAAATCCAATTAAATTCTAAATTGGATTTCAATTGGAGGCTAATTTTTACCCATGTGTCCATCTAAGTTTTTAAATTGGAGTCTAAACCCAACTAAATTCTAAATCATACATACATATATATATATATATATATATAATGAGAAACCATTACATAATTTAATTGAAGTCTAAACCCAACTAAATTCTAAATCATATAAATATAATGAGAAACCATTACATATTTTAGAAATTTATGGTTTTAAAAAAGTGTTAGCTAATACCATGTGTAGGGACACAATTTGCGGCCCAAGCCTAAGACGAATGGGATGATGGCCCAGTAAGCTCAGTACAATAAATTTGTAGAGAGTGGGTTAAAGAACTAGATCCTAATGAATTTAATAACGGCTAGTATGGATTCAGAAGATGATCAAGCAAGAATAGGACACATAAGACTAGGTAAATTCACTATCCGAGGAGACAATTCTGAGTATAAATCAATATAACTGTTTACAAATACAACTTTGATTGCTACAGTATTTCTTCTCCCTTTTTCCTCAATCCCTTTCTCATGGGAGGTCTCTCACATTATGTAGTTCCTTTTCAGACCATCTTGATCCTACACTTATTAATCATCTAAGCCTTCACTTGAGTGCATGTCCCATCAGACATCCTCTTTGACTTTTTGTGAGTTATGGTAGTTAAGACTGCACTGTTCAAGGGTATTCTTCACATAAATGCGGTCAGAAAAGTAGCTGCAATACATTTAATGCGGTGGTAGCAGCTTTTCGTTTAGATATTTCTGAGTTCTTATCACTCCTATATATGCATGAAGTTCATCCTTATCATTGGAGCCTTCTGGAGGGTCACCTAGACTGTTGAAATACTGATTTGAACTGTATTCATCACGTCCGAGGAGGATTCACTCCTCGGACCATCCTTAACCCGTTTCTTTCTTACGAGACTTCAAACTTGGAACTCCTCATAACTATTTGTCCCTCCTCGAACATACCAATGTCCTTGGATAGGGCCGAAGGCCCAATATATAATTTAGGGCTTTTATCCCTACAATAGCCCCTTAAAACTTTGGTTTTTCCCTCGCACTCGAGGTGAAAAAGCGGGGTTTTGATTTAATAAGAATTAGGGACATCAAATCCCCGAGTTTACATGTGTGGGAGAATGGTTTTGTGTGCCTCATAATTGCTACTGACATTTCGAAGCTTGCGAGGCGTCATTAATTGCTTTTGGCGGCGTTATGTCCCTCGCATCTAATGGTGAGGCGCAGATCGAACGATTGACATTTCTCCTAGAATTTCGAGCGGGATAACTTCCACTCATTTTTGCCTTCTATATAAAGCTTTGAGGGAAATCATTTTCCCTTCATTTTACGAACTCTCAAGCTCTCCAGTAATCTCTAGCATTCGAACTCACAAAGCTTGCTAAGTCGTTAAGTTTTCCACACCCTTTTTCCAAGAAATCTTTGAGAATTTCTCTAAAGGTTTCAGGGATCATCACATATCTTAGTTCACGTAAGTTTTTATTTCTATAAACCTTTCTTTTTTTCTCCTCGACCACCTTCCTCGGCCATCAAATTCTTATTTTTTCACTTATCAACTTCGTTAGTTCCCTTTTAGTTTGTCGAGATGGGTAGATTTAAACACTTAGTGGACTTCCCTGCTAAGATAGAGGCCTTTAAGGAAAAGTATCACATACCACAGGAAGTCGCCCTGCAATACTGTCCCCCGAAATAAATAGAAACAGACCGAGAGGAGGGAGAAGTTGTCATCCCTATGATAGCGTTTATAGAAGGGGGAATGACCCTCCCAATGGGTATGATAACACGGGACTACCTCCTCAACCATAGGTTATGCCCCCACCAATGCGCCCCCAACCTATTTAGGGTCTTGGGTAGTGTTGATGCTCTCAACGAGCATCTGGGTCTGCAGCTCACTTGGCATGATGTGGTGCACATATACGAGTTCCATTCCCAAAAATTCGTGGGATACTATCTTAAATCTCGGTCAGACATGGTAAGACTGATATCATGTCTACCCAAATCCAACAAGGGTATGAAGAATGATTTCCTTATAGCTTCGGGAGCGTGGCATGATGGTCTTCACTGCCTCGTCCAAGCGGGAAAGCCAGGTGGGGTGCCTTAGAATTAGGCTTCTTAGTAATAGATCTGGACACTTTAAACCTGACCCTGTCTTGCCCCTCCTATTTTTACTTTCTTTTAATAATGGACTCTAATTTCTAACCGTATAGCTCTTCAGATGTTTTTACAGATAAAAGGCACGTAGCTCCCAGGCTTAGCTTAACCAACGCTGAGGCCTTCAACTATTTGCTGAGATCTGAGATTTTTATAAGTGAAGATAGGTAGCTGCGGGCCATTCATCTCATATTGGATTTTCAGCCCATCTTAGACATATACCAAGAGGTCGGCCATGCCATAAGAGCGGGTGACCCACGGATAGCTCGGATTGACGTATCTCGGCCCAGATTTTTAGCCCAAGACGACCTTCCACCAGTAGCACACCCATTCCCACAGGGCGTTCCTTTAGTCGTTTGACCAATTCAACAAGTTCTTCTTAAAGCAGCAACAACCGGAGAAAGGGTTGGTTCTCAAACTCATCGCTCGAAGAAGAAATTGAGAGGTTTCATTTCGCAGAAGAGGAGCCTCAAGGGGTGCAAGTGATTTTTGACTCGGATGAACCTGATAAGCATTTAAGTGTTCATGCCCCGGTTCTCGAAGTTGCCCGTCTGGGAGACACTTCAAAAGAGGAAGAAGACGGGATGGCTTTGAACAAGGGAAACAAAAGTTTAAAGGAACTTATGGCTGCCAGGAATACAATGTCAGGATCAAAAGATACTAGCAAGTCCCAAGTCCCAGCCAATCTTCCTCCTTCCCCTCCTCAAATTCCCAAAGATCTTGGACTGAAGCCAATTCCTGAGCTGAAAAAGAAAAGGCCAAATGAGGCTTTGGAGGAAGGTGAGGTGGGTCCCCAAAAGGGGACTAAACAACAGAAAGTGGCCAAGGATAACCGACGCAAGAGATCCACTTCCGTTGAAAGCCGGGATGACTCTCTTGGGGCCGACGTGCGCTGACCACCGCTCACTTAGTCCCCCAGGTTGGAGGTGGATGATGCCCCCATCCCTTAGGATGCTACAGTCTGAAGTTTTCAAGGAAGGCATTCGGGTCACATTGCTGAAGCTCTGGAGCAGCCACTTCTTCTGCCAAGAGATATGGATGCTTACAGGTGCTTCAAGCAGCTAGATCTTTTCTTATCCCTTTAAAGGGATCTTGCTATGGTAAGTGATTTAATCCATTCTTTTAATTAGACACTTAGTCACTTTTATTCATTCTTTCTACTTGTCTTACATGGAATTATTTTGTTCCTGTTATGCAGATTACCCAACAGGTTTTCGTGGTTGAGGAATGGGTTAAGGATGCCCATAATGAAGTTAAGGCAGAGGCCCAATCTCGCGCCGAGGCTGAGAAAGCGTTGGGAGCTCTTAAGCAAGATCAAATTAAACTATCCGAGAAGTTGAAAGCGGTGGTCTAGGCCAAGGACAGTGCCGAGGCGGGCCTAAAGACCGCTGAAAGGCAGGATGAGGACCAGCACCAAAAGCTGCACGTGACCAAAATAAACTTGGCCACCGAACAGCAACTGGTCAAAGATCTTAGGGTTGAACTTCAGAACGTCAAGGAGGAAGCTCAACTGGCTAAGGAGGCAGCCGAGACTGAGAAGCAAGCATCCTATCAGCTTGGTGTATTAGAGACACAAGTCAGGATTACTGAGGAGCTTTCTGCAATGTGTAGGGATTACTACGATGTGTCTTGGGATAAAGCCCTTGACATTGTAGGGGTCTTAGTAGACTCAGAGTGGAGGCTACCTAGGAATAGGTACTATCATCCAGAAATCCGTGAAATCCCTGGTGCTCTCCCTTCTTCTCTTGCTCATGCATCAGAGACCTCGGAGCAACCCACGATCACTCAAGCTGCTATCCCTCTTCCTGAGGCTTTGAAGGGATTTAGCATATCTGCTGATCAAAGCCAAAGGATCGAGGTAGTCAAGGACAAGAGTAAGGATGAAGGAAAGAAACCCTCAGTAGAAGTTGAAGATGTTGCCAAAGCCAAAGAAGCTGAAGCTAAGGCAAAGGATGTTGCCACTTCCCAACCGAGCCGAAAAGATGATCCCCCAGCCTCCAAGGCTAAGGCTTAGCATTTAGAATTTATTATTATTATTATTATTATTTGTAGTGGCACTCTATCACTGAATATAATGTACTCTTCCTTTATAGTTAATGAATAGGCTTCTCTTTCTATTTCTCGTATCTTTTCTTTACATGCTTTCAGGTTCAACATTATTGCAAATAATCTTTAATTATTGTCACTTTAGTTTTAATAAAAATCAATAACAATACCAATAAAAACCAACAACAATACCCTGCTACCAGGGCAAGTATTAATGAAGGCTGAATCTAATAGAGATGAATAGTGAACTCGGTAATGAATAAAAAAGGGCAAATATACTTCACATTGCTCAATGCTTGAATAAATAACTAGGACTTTACTTTGTTTAGAGTTTTTAATCTAAGGATTTAGTCACAATCTTGGACATGTTTTGACACTTAGTAGAAAACAAATAGATATTATGGGGTGCTAACTTCCCCCAAGTATGTGGTTTAAGGAACCATACACACCTAAGTTTCTGTCTAAACACTTATAAAGATGTCATTGAGTGTTAATTTCACTCGAGTATGTGGTCTGAGGAACCCAACATGACTTAGGATATGTTTAACACTTATAAAGATGTCACTGAGTGGTAATTTCACCAAGTATGTGGTTCGAGAGACCTGACATGACTTAGGATTTGTTTAACACTTATAAAGATGTCATTGAGTGTTAACTTCCCCATATCATCTGGTCGAGGACTTCAAGCATGATTGAGTTTTAGTTTAAACACTTATAAAAGTTGTCATTGAGTGTTAACTTCCCCATATCATCTGATCCAAGGACTTCAAGCATGATTGAGTTTTAGTTTAAACACTTATAAAAGTTGTCATTGAGTGTTAACTTCCCCATATCATCTGGTCCGAGGACTTTAGACATGATTGAGTTTTAGTTTAAGCACTTATAAAAGTTGTCATTGAGTGTTAACTTTCCCATGTCATCTGGTCCGAGGACTTTAGGCATGATTGAGTTTTAGTTTAAACACTTATAAAAGTTGTCATTGAGTGTTAACTTCTCCATATCATTTGGTCCAAGGACTTCAGGCATGATTGAGTTTTAGTTTAAACACTTATAAAAGTTGTCATTAAGTGTTAACTTCCCCATATCATTTGGTCCGAGAACTTCAGGCATGATTGAATTTTAGTTTAAACACTTATAAAAGTTGTCATTGAGTGTTAACTTCCCCATATCATCTGGTCCGAGAACTTCAGGCATGATTGAGTTTTAGTTTAAACATTTATATATAAAAGAAAAAAATAGAAAGTACCAAGCCTTTATATAACAAATGAACATATTGATTAAGGAAACATTTACTAATAATAATACATTTTCAGGTTGTTTACATTCCAAGGACGTGATATTACATGCTCATCTAAATCTTCTAGAAAGTATACCCTGATGCCAGCACCTGAGGTAATACGGTATGGTCCTTCCCAATTGGGCCCTAGCTTTCCCCACGCTAGGTTCTTTGTAGTGCGCAGAACCTTTCTCAACATTAAATCACTAGGTGCTAATGGTCTTAGCTTCACGTTAGCATCATAACCCTGCTTGAGCTTGTGTTGGTAATATGCCAATTGGACCGTTGCATTCTCCCTTCTCTTTTCAATCAAGTCTAAGCTCTTTTTTAGTAACCCAGTGTTATTGCTCTGATTGAATGAGCTGGTCCTTAACATTGGGAAGCCGGTTTCCAAAGGGATAACAGCTTTAGCGCCATAAGTCATTGAAAAGGGGGTTTTTCCTAGTGGATCTACAAGGCGTGGTTCAATATGTCCAGAGGACATGTGGTAGTTCTTCCACCCATTTTTCCTTCGCATCATCTAGCCTCTTCTTGAGTCCATTTACTATGACCTTATTAACAGACTTTGCTTGTCCATTCCCTTAGGGATAAGTGGGGGTAGAATATCTATTCGTAATTTCCAACTCACAGCAATATCTCCTAAAAGATTTGCTATCAAACTGAAGGCCGTTGTCTGAGATGAGGTTATGAAGGATCCCAAACCGGGTGACAATGTTTTTCCAGACAAAATTTTTGGCATCCATATCTCTGATGTTCGCCAGGGGTTCAGTTTCGACCCGCTTAGTGAAGTAGTCCGTGCCGACCAGCAGATAGCTCTTATTTCCTACTGCCTTGGGGAAAGGGCCCACAATGTCTATGCCCCATTGAGCGAATGGCCAAGGGCTGGACAGAGGATTAAAGGCTTCCCCCGGTTGGTGTATGTTTGGTGCGAACCGTTGGCACTGGTCGCATTTTTTCACATATTCTTGTGCTTCCCTTTGCATATTTGGCCACCAATAGCCTTGAGTGATGGCTCTGTGTGCCGGGGATTTGCCTCCAGTGTGGCTTTCGCAAATTCCCTCATGTAACTCCTCGAGGAGTAATCCAGTTACTTCAGGATGTACACATAACAGGTATGGCCCTAAGAAGGAGCGTTTATATAATTTCTAGTCCTCGAACAGCCAGAACCAAGGAGCCTTTCTCCGTACATTATCAGCTTCTGACTTTTCTTCAGGCATGGTATCTTCCTTCAAGAATAGTACCACAGGGTCCATCCAACTAGGCCCTACTCTGACCTGGTGAACTTGGATCGTCTCTCTCCTTACCTCCGTGGGTTTGTACAAATCCTCTACGAGGATAACCCGAGGCAGGTTCTGCGCCGAGGAGGTCACAAGTGTGGCTAGGGAATCAGCATGTGTGTTTCTGCTTCTAGGGATGTGCCACAAGTTGAAAGATTCGAATCTTGATTGTAGGTGTCTAACCTGACTTAAGTACCCCTGTATTCTTTCATCTTTCGATTCGAATTCTCCTTTCACTTGGCCGACGACTAACTTTGAGTCCGAGAACATCTCTACTACCTTTCCGCCCATTTTTTGAATCATGGTCATTCCCATTAGCAGAGCTTCATATTCAACCTCATTATTTGTAGTCAAGAAGTCCAACCTTAATGACTTCTCAATAGTGATCTTCTCAGGGGATACTAGCACTAAACCTACTTTGGAAACCTTCTGATTTACTGCACCATCAACGTACACTTCCTAGGATAAGGGACCTCGTTAGGAGATCATGCCAACTGATTTTCCATCTATGTTCTGTGTTGACGCTACTTCTTCTAATGGGGGTTCAGCGATCTTGGCCACCAGATCCGCGAGGACTTAGCCCTTGATAGAGGTACGAGGCATGTATTTGATGTCAAAAGCCCCTAGAATCATACCCCATTTAGTGATCATTCCTGTGTAATCAGCACTTCGTAGTATGGCTTTAAGTGGAAGCTAGGTGAGGATGACAACTGTATATGCTTGGAAATAATGGGGCAACTTTCGTGTACCATGCACTACCGCTAGGATGGCTTTCTCTAGTGGTAGATAACGAACCTCGGCCTCATGCAATGACTTGCTCACATAATAAACTGGCCTTTGTACACCACAATCAACTCGTATCAACACCAAACTTATAGCATAAGGGGCCACAGCGATATAGGCAAACAAGATCTCATCCACTTCAGGACTAGACATGATAGATGGCTGAGTTAGATACTCTTTGAGTTGCTGGAAAGTTAAGGCACACTCCTCAGTCCACTCAAACTCCTTCCACTTGTTAATCAGTAGGAAGAAGGGCCTGCACCTATTTGCTGACCGAGAGATAAATCTGTTCAAGGCAGCGGCCATTCCGATCAGTTTCTGGACCTTTTTGGGATTCCGAGGTGGCTGTAAACTGCTAATAGTCTTGATTTAATTGGGATTGACCTCAATCCCCCTGTGGGTTACCATATAGCCTAAGAATTTGCCTGATCCCACACCAAATGAGCACTTGGAAGTGTTTAAGCGCAACTTGTGTTTTCTAAGAACTTCAAAAATGTTTCCGAGATCTCCTACATGCTCAGATACCACCTTACTTTTCACTACTATGTTGTCTATGTAGACTTCAATACTTTTACCCAACTGTAACTCAAATATCCTCGTCATCATCCTTTAGTAGGTAGATCTCGCATTTTTCAAACCAAATGACATCACCTTGTAGTGGTAGTTCCCAACGGGGGTGACGAAAGCGGTCTTCTCCTGATCATCCAAGGATAATGGTATTTGGTGATACCCTTGAAAGGCGTCCAGGAAGCTCATCTGAGGATGGCCTACAGTTGCATCTACCAGCTGATCCATTTTAGGCATGGGGAATGGATCTTTCGGGTAAGCCTTATTCAGGTCTGTGAAGTCTACACACACTCGCCAGTTCCCGTTTTTCTTCTTTACCACTATAGTGTTAGCCAACCATTCAGGGTAGAAAACTTCCTTGATTGCCCCTGCCCGTTTGAGCTTCATCACCTCGTCTCTGACAGCATCTGCATGCTCTTTAGATGGGCGGTGAGGCGGCTGCTTTTTGGGAATGATGGTTGGTTAACATTTAAATGATGGCAAATGAACTCCGGATCCACCCCCGGAGCCTCAATAGCATCCCATGCAAACACATCAATATTTCTTCCGAGGAATTTTACCAACTCTTCCTTCTCTTGAGGAGGCAGCTGAGACTCGACCTGAAAGAACTTTTCTGGATCGTTACCAATAACAACCTTTACCAAGTCTTCACATTTCGCCTCCTCGGTTAAATCATTGATAGGCAACGCCGGAGGTTTTAACTGATATAAATCCTTTTCAGCATGGGTCAAGGACTCAGCCTCGGGTTTATGCTGGATGGTGACCACTAAGCATTATCTAGCTACAGATTGATCTCCCAAGATCTCCTTAACCTGGCCTACGGATGGATATTTAACTTTCTGGTGCAGAGTAGAAGAAACGGCTCCTAGTGTATGAAGCCAGGGTCTGGCCACAATTGCTGTGTAAGGTGAATAAGCATCCAGAATAATGAAATCCACCTACACCACTTCTGAACTAGGCTGTACGGGTAGTCTAATTTGGCCCTTTTGGGTAACAATCTTCCCATCAAAACTCACCAGGGGTGAACTGTAGGGCGTTAGGTCCTCGGGTTTCAAGTTCAGCCCCTTATATAAGTTGGGGTACA
Source organism: Quercus ilex subsp. ballota (assembly GCA_032727855.1). Classification (NCBI taxonomy): domain Eukaryota; kingdom Viridiplantae; phylum Streptophyta; class Magnoliopsida; order Fagales; family Fagaceae; genus Quercus; species Quercus ilex. The sequence continues at coordinate 16,029,571 of CM064918.1, read as the reverse complement.
TTATCTCGGCACCACTGCCTTGGTCCACCATCACCCTCTTCACATCATATCCCCCAATTCTGAGGGTAACCACCAAAGCATCATCGTGAGACTGGATGGTTCCGATTTTATCCTCATCCGAGATGCCCAATGCTGGTTGAATTTATATTCTAGCCCTCTTCGGCTCTTGATTAGCATCCTCGGAGGATAGCCGAGCCATGGATATTACTCTGGACGGGCAGGACCCAGTTCTCCCTGGTGTAGTGAAGATGACATTTATCATTCCCAATGGGGGTTTGGAAGAATCATCTCTCCGCGATTTTGAGTTTGCCTGGCCCCCCCAACCACTGGAGTGATGTAAGAGTTGTTTTAACTTACCTTTATGGACGAGCTAGTCCAGGTGGTCCCACAGACTCCTACACTATTCTGTGGTGTGTCCATGATCTTGATGATATTGGCAATAGAGGTTGTGGTTGCGCCTTACGAGGTTTCCTACCATTTTATTTGGCCGTTTAAAGAATGGCTCATTCTTGATCTTCTCCAGAACTTGATGCACCAGCTCTCGGAACACAGCGTTGACTGCCTGAAGATTCGTCAATCCTGATTGTCTAACAAAATCTCTCCGTGGTTTGTTGTTACTGTACCGATTCGACCTGAAATCCCTCCTCTCCTGAGGGATAACCTTATCTTTTCCTTTCCCCTGCTGCTGATCTTCCTCAACTCTTTTATACTTATCAATCTTGTCCATTAGTTGGCGCACACTGGTGACAGGTTTGCCAGTCAGAGATTTCCTCAAACTGTGCTCGATTAGGAAGCCGAGCTTAAAAGTACTGATGGCCACCTCGTTAAAGTCACCATTCATCTCGTTGAACATCTCCCAGTACCTATCTGAATACGTTTTCAGGGTCTCGCCCTCTCACATGTTTAAGGATAGTAGGGAAGCCAAAGGTCGAGGAATCCTGCGACATGTGACAAAACGGGAACCGAATGCCTGGGTGAGCTCTTTGAAGGAACTTATAGAATCTGCTCTTAGGCTGTCGAACCACCTCATTGTGACTGGTCCTAGACTGGATGGGAAAACCTTGCACATCAAAGTTTTGTCCTTGGAATGGACAGCCATCCTCTAGTTGAAATGGCTCACGTGCTCCACAAGGTTTGTTCGACCATTGTAGATGGTGAACGTTGGCTGATGAAGCGTCGAGGAAGTTTTGCCTCTTCAATCTTACGTGTGAAAGGCGACTTGGAGATTTGGTTCAGGGCCTTGCTCATAGCGTTATTTCCCACACCTCTAAGTAACGGGCTTTGAAACCACCGCTCACGATGATGCTCCTTTTCATTAGAGAAGGACTCGCTGGGCGGGGTTCGAGACCTCCGCCTATAATTAATGTCCATTTCGTCATTAGAAGAAACATCAGAGTTCGGAGAAGCTTGCTTCCTTTTTTCATGGCATAACTCTCTCCTTAATTGGTTGATCTCTAGTTGCATGCTCTTGTTGTTCTTTGCATGGGAGATATGGCTCCCCCCTCGAGGTTGACTCCTATCAGTGTGTGTGGTGTGGACACTTCCTTCACAGTTACCTCTCTACTCAAGGTTGAGAAAAGGGTCACCGTGTTGAGATCCCCTCGATTCTGCTTGTTGTGGACTCGGTTCTGCCATGGTTAACTATTGCCTTCAATATCACACAAGCTCTTCCCAGACGGCGCCAATTGTAGGGACACAATTTGCAGCCCAAGCCCAAGACGAATGGGATGATGGCCCTGTGAGCCCAGTACAATAAATTTGTAGAGAGCGGGTTAAAGAACTAGGCCCTAGTGAATTTAATAACGGCTAGTATGGATTCGGAAGATGATCAAGTAGGAACAGGACACATAAGACTGGGTAAATTCACTGTCCGAGGAGACGATTCTAAGTATAAATCAATATAACTATTTACAAATACAACTTTGATTGCTACAGTATTTCTTCTCCCTTTTTCCTCAATCCCTTTCTCATAGGAGGTCTCTCACATTATATAGTTCATTTCAGACCATCTTGATCCTACACTTGTTTATCATCTAAGCCTTCACTTGAGTGCATGTCCCATCAGACATCCTCTTTGGCTTTTTGTGAGTTGTGGTAGCTGAGACTGCACTGTTTAGGGGTTTTCTCCACATAAATGCGGCTAGAAAAGTAGCTGTAGTGCATTTAATGCGGTGGTAGCAGCTTTTCCTTTAGATATTTCTGAGTTCTTATCACTCCTATACATGCATGAAGTTCATCCTTATCGTTGAAGCCTTCTAAAGGGTCACCTAGACTGTTGAAATACAGATTTGAATTGTATTCATCACGTCTAAGGAGGATTCACTCATCGGACCATCCTTAACCCGTTTCTTTCTTACGAGACTTCAAACTTGGAACTCCTCATAACTATTTGCCCCTCCTCAGACATACCAACGTCCTCGGATAGGGTCCAAGGCCCAATATATAATTTAGGGCCTTTATCCCTACACCATGTATAATTTGAACATTTTCTAAAAAAAAGTATAATTTGAACTATATAATTGTGATTGTTTTTAATTATACATGTACATATGCACGAGGCTACACACTATTCTATATATCTATATATAAAATAATAGGTAAAGGTAAGAGAAACTTAAATTAAAATTTCAAATTAGAGTTCCAATTTTGTGCCATGTGTCCTAAATTATTTATTCTTAAAGAGTTTTATTTCTTAATTTTAGAATCAAATGTGGTACCACATCATATACATTCATCCAAGTGAGTTATTAAATACAAAAACCAAAGAGTCTAGAATAAATGAATCATAAAAAAAAAAAAAAAAAAAAAGTGCTTCACAATAATTTTTTTAAAAAATATGGAAAATTTACATTTTATACCTAATAATATCCTTACAAAATTTTTTAAAGAGTTAACAAAATATAAAAATGACCATTAATAGTATTTAAATTATATATAGGAATTATATTATGTATCTTATTGTATATCTTTAAGTGTATCCATGCATATGCATGGAGTTACAAGCCAGTATATATAATAATAGGTAAAGCCGAGAGAAAATCCAATTAAATTTCAAATTGGAATTCAATTAGAGTCTAATTTTGCGTCACGTGTCCCATCTAATATAAGTTTTTAAATTTTTGTGCTAAGTAAGTTAATTTAATGTAAAAATTAGATTTCAATTAGAGTTTAATTTTGCGACGTGTGTCCCATTTAATCTAAATTTATAAATTTTTGTGTCAAATGAGTTAATTTAGTGTAAAAAACGATGAGTCTAATATAAGAAAACCATAAAAAAAAAACATAATTTTTTAATGATTTTGTATTTATGAGCCTTTTTTTTTAATGAAATTAAAAACAATTCAAGTTTATAAGTCATCTCTCTCTCTCTCTCTCTCTCTCTCTCTCTCTATATATATATATATGTCCCATCTAATCGAATTTTTTTTAATTTTTGTACCAAATGAGTTAACTTAGTGTAGAAAACAGGAATCCAATATAAATAAATCATAAAAAACATAATCATATATCTAACACTATATATAAAATTAGAGGAAGAGAGAGTTTGAATGATTTTATATTTATGAGTTTTTTTGTGTGTGTGTATATATATATATATATATTAACAGGTAAAGTATAGAGAAAATTCAATTAGATTTTACAATTGAAGTCCAATTTTGAGCCATGTATCCTAAAATATTTATTCTTAAAGAGAGTTTTATTTCTTAATTTTGGAATCAAATGTGTGATCATATCATAAATATCCATTCAAGTGAGTTATTGTGTACAAAAAGCAAAGAGTTTAGAATTAATGAACATAAAAATATTTAAAAAATGGACAATTTACATTTTCTACCTAATAACATTCTTACAAGACTTTTTAAAAAGTTAAAAAATATATATAAGAATGACTATCAATAATATTTAAATTATATATGTAAGAATTACATTATGCATCTTAATGTATATCTTTTAAGTACATCCATACATATGCATGAGGTTACAAGCTAGTATATATTAAAAGCTAAAGCTCAAGAAAAAATCAAATTAGAATTCAAATTGTATTTCAATTGGAGTCCAATTGTGCGTCATATGTCCCATCTAATTTGTAATTTTTGTGCCAAGTTAAATATTGAGTGTAAAAAATCAAAGAGTTAAAAGCCGATTAGATTTTAAATTGGATTTCAAATGGAGTTCAATTTTGTGCCACATGTCCATTTAATTTTTTTAATTTCTTTTTACAAGTGAATTCATTGGGTGCAAAACCGAAGAGTCTAAATCCAATTAAATTCTAAATCACACACACACACACACACACACACACACATATATAATGAAAAATCATTACCTATTTTAGAAATTCATGGTTTAAAAAATGTATAAGCTTTTTTTTTTTTTCCTTAAAGAAAAGAGGTGTAAGCTAATACTATGTATAATTTCAAAATTTTCTAAAAACAAATGTATAATTTGAATCCTGTAATTGTGATTGTTTTTAATTGTACGCGTGCATATGTACGAGGTTGCACACTAGTTTAGGTTTATGGGTAAGTTAAAAGTTCTTTATTCGTTCTTTAAAAGAAAGAAAGGAATGAGGTGTGCATGGGTCGGGTTGAAGAGTTTTTTCAACCCAACCCACCATAGTGGGTTAAAAAAAGTCCAACCCAAGTCAACCTATCACAAGGGTCCAACCTAACTCGTGGATCAGATTGACAATTGTTTTTTTAATTACTATTATTATTATTATTATTAAATTGAGCATTAGAACAACATCACCACAAATAAGAGCAAATTTATAACCAAATAATCATCAGCATATCACCAAACAAACACATACTATATGACGAGAACTTAGGGTTTGAGTTTTATTTAGGAAGAGGGGCAAAAAAGTAAATAACAAAATTGTATAATATATATTTTAAGTGTTAAAAAAGACAAAGTTTAGCTACAAATTTGGTTGCAGCCTTAAACTACAACCTTACTCAATATATTTTTATAGGAGATGAATTTTGACAAATTCATCATTGGATTACATCTTCTTCTAATTATATCCTTCATGCTTGCAAAATTTCTAGAAAATTAAAGATCAATAGCTATGTCATCAATAAATTTTTTAAATTGTAAGTTTTTTAGTTTAAAATTATGCCTAAATAGCTTATAGATCATATAAAAAATAATATCCGATTGATACAAAATTTAACTGTGTATTAAAAGCGTATAGAACATGCAATTTAACCATTATATTTTCAAAATATGTAGTAATGTTTATTTTATTGAGTAAGGTTATAGCCTTAGGCAACAACTAATTTTGTAGCAAAACTTTGTCCTTTTAAATGTATATTAAATATAGGTGTGTTAGGTTGAGTTAAGTAGATTTATGAATCTTATGACCTGAACCCAACTCGACCCATTGTATAAAAAAAAAAAAAAAAAAAAAATCATAACCCAACTCAACCCACCAATCCTTAAAAATCAACCCAACTCGGCAGATTATGTTGGTTTTGCCAGGTTGGTGAGTTCACTGCATAGATGATACTATTACTAATTTAACTATTGTACACTAGACTTATCACATGCACTTGCGCGTGTGATTAAGGTCTTTTTACCACCGTGTACCCTTGGTGTGGTGGTCACTCCACAAGTATAAATGCTTATAGGGTGAGGGGGGGAGGGGGGCAAGGGCCGGGGTTCAAGTCTCCAGGAGAGAGTTTTACACACATATTCACTTAGATTAGAATAGAGTAGAATTTCTATCTTGTATAAAAAAAGAAAAAAAAGAAAAAAGGGGCTTTTTATATTTTTATATTTATTTTGGATTTTGTGAAACAATGTTTAAAAGTGAGATAGAGATAGTGTCCTAATTTTTAAGATCTTTCTCTACGTGAGAATTGATAAAAGTTTGAAAACTTAAAACTTAGGAAATTTTTTAAAAATAGCAAATTACTCTTTTAACAAGTTTGTGTTTTTAAATTGAAAATTATTTAACTAAAAGATAGAGGAATTTTAGAAAGTTTAAGAATTTGTGTGAGAATATTTTAGTACGCAAAATGATGAAACCCAAATAAGAAATCATGTTATTAATAGTACTAGTAATATGCCCGTGTGATGCATGGCTTGATAAAAATTTAGTTATGAATAAATTAAATTATATTAATAATTAGTGAGTCACTTGAAATTTTAATTTTTGGTATAGATCATACATTTATTCTATATCGTAAATTTACTAACATCTCAATTCCTATTGGATAGAAATAAAACAATAGGAATTAACATGTTAGTTTTTTTCTTCTTTTCCTCTCTTTGTAACCAAAACACACCCACAAACTTTGAACCCCAATTCCGCTCTCACGGTTTCCACCAACCAAACAAGCTCACTAAAAATAATTCATTAAAAAATAATAATAACCAAATCATTAAATCAAACTCTGCAACTAAAAATAAAAATAAAACATAAAACATAAAGAAAGAGAAAAGTAGATCAGATTTGATTGACCATTCTATTTTTCCATTTTACCAAAGCCCAATACCTTAATTTCATTCTTACATTTTCAAACGAACCAAAAAATAATAATAATAATAATAATAATAATAATAAAATATAAATAAATAAATAAAAAACCACAAAAAATATAAAAAAAATCAATCAAATTTACACGGTACCCTTTTTTTTTTAGAACAAATCTATCACTCATTCATTAATATGAAACCGATCATGATGTAAAGCATCTACAGCAGGTGGGGGCTCATCCTCCATCCAATACATATCCTCCACAATGTTCCTAGCAAATCTAGCTAAAGAATGAGCTACCATGTTTCCCTCCCTTTCTACACAGCTAAAGCCAACAGATTGCCTACCCAAAATTAAATGTCTAATATCATCCACAATATGACCAAAGAAAGAATTATTTGTTTCAGTACTTGATATTGCTCTCATCACATTTAAGTTATCACCCTCAATTATCAGACTTGAGAAACCGGCCTCCCTAGCAAATTCCAAGGCTTTTCGACATGCTATTGCCTCTACATCATCACTATTGTGTACATAATCTCCCTTTGCTGCCATCCCAGCCATCACCTCACCATCAAAGTTTCGAATGATCGCACCTACCCCAGAACAATTCAGGTCCGAGAATATCGCTGAATCAAAATTCAGCTTATACACCTCTTGTGCAGGAGGTTTCCAATAGCTTCTGCCTGGAGTTGCACGTGGAATCTCCAAAGTTGCTTGAGCTTTCTTATATTCTTCTAGTAATTCCGCTGCTCGTTTTGTCAACCACCTCGGATTCTTCATTTGTCCTCCATGCACCATCACATTTCTTTGATTCCATATGAGCCAAGCTTGAACAAGAAAGAGCTCCATTTCAGTTGTTGATAATCTGTCCACCAAAGCTTCAAAAAGCTACAAAAAATCAACATGGTTAGTCTGAAATTTCTGCAGCACATTTAGACTCCCTGCCCAAACGTCTTGGGCTGCACCGCAACCCCATACAGCATGTAAAGTGTCCTCAGGTACACTCTTACAACAGTGACACAACATATCAGAAATTATTTTACGCTTTGCCAGGTTCACCCGAGTTGGAAGTACATCATGACAAGCTCTCCAGCCAAAGATTTTAATTTTTCCCGGTATCTTTAACTTCCATAAAGCTCTCCACGCCTGCTGCCAGCCACCTCTATTTGATGCTTCAGCCCAAAATTCAGCCTTCAGCACCTATCTTGCTAAATGGTACCCAGACCGAACTGTATACACACCTCTTCTATTATGCAGCTAGACCATACTATCCTCCACAACTCGTCTACTCAATGGTATTCTACATACAGCCTCAGCTTCATCCCTGTTGAACTTGGCCATCAATATATCTCTCCTCCAGCCATGAATATCCCAGTCAATAAGATTTGATACTTTCTAGCCCTCCTCCATATCAATCACCGGATGTAGGAGTTTATTAGAAGGGTAATTTGGGATCCATTTATCTTTTGTGACATCAATGGACTCACCATTTCCTACTCTCCAACAGCACCCACTCCTCAAAATTGGCAAGGCAGCCATCATGCTCTTCCAAACAAAAGAGCTATTAGGTGAGTCATTCGCATGAAGAAAATTGCATCGAGGAAAATATCTAGCTTTGAAACATTTAAACAGTAGAGAGTCTTGGTTTTTCAGCATCCTCCAACCTTGCTTGGCTAGCATGGCCAGATTAAAATACCTCAAATCTCTAAAACCCATTCCCCCTTCCTTCTTTGGTTGAGTTAAGCAATCCCAACTCTTCCAATGAATTTTCTTTTCATTTCCAACTTGACCCCACCAAAATTTTGCACACAAGGAATTTAGTTCATTACACAATTTCACCGGTAATTGAAAAACTCCCATGGTATAAGTGGGAATGGCTTGGGCAATTGCCTTGATAAGTACTTCCTTCCCGGCCTTGGATAACATTGTCCCTTTCCAACCCTGTAACTTTTTCCAAACTCTATCCTTCAAGAAAGCAAAAGTTTGGTATTTTGCTCGACCCACCAACGTAGGAAGACCCAAATAAGACTCAAATCGCTCCACCTCTTTCACTCCCAACATTGAGACAATCACATCCCTTTGGCTGCCACAGATATTACTACTAAAGTATACCGATGATTTCTCCATATTAATACATTGGCTTGAAGTATTAGCATAAGTCTGAAGCACTTCATTGATCACCTCAACCTCTCCAGTAGTAGCTTGACAAAAGAGAATGGAATCATCTCCAAACATTAAATTGGAGACTGTTGGTGCCCCTCTACATATAGCCACACCCTTAACCCGCCTATCCATCTCAGCCTTTGCTAGTAATGAAGTGAACCCCTCAGCACACAAAAGGAACAAATATGGTGATAATGGATCACCTTGACGGAGTCCCCTAGATGGGTTGATATGGCCATAAGGCTTTCCATTTATAAGAATGGAAAAAGAGGGTGTGGTGATGCATCCCATCACCCAATTTATCCAAGTCACTGGAAAACCCAACCTAGCCATTATACCTTGCAAGAATTGCCACTCAACACGGTCATAGGCCTTGCTAATGTCAAGCTTCAAAGCAAAGGCACCTTTTTTTCCTTTTTTCCGAGAATGCATGGTGTGTAGAGTCTCATACGCCACCAATACATTGTCTGTGATAAGCCTTCCTGGAACAAAAGCACTTTGTGTAAGGGATATAATAGTTGGGAGGACTTGTTTCAACCTGTTCGCCAAAACTTTGGATATAATCTTGTAAATAACATTACATAAGCTAATGGGTCGGAATTCAGACATTTTCTCAGGAGACTTTATTTTAGGGATCAACACAATATGGGTATGATTTATATCAGGACTCATGATACCAGAATTAAAATAATCCAACATAGCATTAACTACAGTAGTACCCACTATGTGCCAAAATTTTTGGAAAAAAAGTGCATTCATACCATCAGGCCCAGGTGCCTTGGTTGGTCCCATTTGAAACAGTGCAGCCTTGATCTCATCAACAGTAAAGTCACTAGTCAAAGTCTATTGCATTTCTGAGGTCAGCTTGTTGGGCACAGTATTGAGGCAATCATCAATCTGGGAACATGTACCTGCAGTAAACAAGCTATCAAAGTAGTCAGCCACCACCACAGCTATTTCTTCCTCTTCCTCCATCCAGACACCATCTGGATTTTTTATGCCCTGTATGTGATTTCTCCTTCTACGTTGTGAGGCCTTTGAATGAAAAAATTTTGTGTTTTTGTCTCCATGTTTTAACCAAGCCACTCGAGATCTCTGAGCCCAAAAAACTTCCTGTTTTAGTAGTAAATCATCCAATGTCTTACTTATCCCCAAAAATTCAGCCCTTGATACTTCAGTATTCTCCTCCATATTCAACACTTTCCAGTCTCTTCTGAAGCTGTTTTATCTCTTCTGTCTTCGGGTTTGTTTTTGTTGAACCCCAAGCCCTTAAAACTTCACTACACTTCTTTATTTTATATTGAACCTGCTCCAACCCGTAGGCATCAACCTCACTAGACAGCCATGCATCTGACACCACTTCTTCACACTCCTCCCAAAGCAACCAATTTTCCTCAAACTTAAAGCCTTTCTTACCCCTTCTTGGTTTCAGCTGCTGTGTTTGGAGAACAATAGGTAGGTGGTCAGACTCATGAGGGGGAAGATGAGTTACAGAGCACAACTGAAACTTGTCTCGCCAATCCTTCGTTGCAACAGCTCTGTCTAACCTGAGTTTTGTGTTTGCATCCCTCGGTCTATTATTATTCCAGGTATAAGGATAGCCTTTAAACCCCAAATCCTCCAATTGGCAACACTCCAAGGCAGCCCGGAATGAATCTATTTGGCTTATTTGAGGTGGTCTCTTGCTCAGCTTTTCTGTAGATTGAGTTATTGCATTAAAGTCACCAATGCACATCCAAGGTCCCCCCACAAAAGTCTTAAGGTGTTTTAATAATTCCCAGGACTTATACCGCAAATTAGCTTCTGGCCAGCCATAGAAGCATGTCAGCCACCACTCAAAACCATCATCTTCCTTCACTTTCACAAAGATATGATTGGCTGTCAAATTTATTAAATCAAGTACTATACCTTCCTTCCAAATCAAAGCCAACCCGCCACCCATATCAGGATTTTTAACAATAATCCTATTCGGGTAAGGCAACTCACCATACAATCTATTAAACCCTTCCTTGTCTAATCTTGTTTCCATAAAAAAACACACATTGGGAGCTTGTTCCCTCACAATCTTGAGAATTTTCGACCTATCCAAGGGTTCCCAAGCCCTTGGCAGTTCCAACTTAAGATTTTCATTGCTCCCGGCAAGGGTGACCGTCCACCCTCGCCGATACATTTGTAGCATTTGAAGTTAACTTTTCACACTTAACTTTCTGAATTCCCTCCTCTATACGTGGAAGGGAAAGATTAGAATTCTGCTCACTACCTCTTTTCCTTAATATTGGACCCTCTACTGCTTTAGAAAATCTTCCCAGCCTATAGTCCATACGCATAATTCTAGTCCAGGTAGATTGCTTCTTCGGCCCATGCTGCCCAAGCAGCCCATTAACATGGTTTGCTTGTGTCCCGGCTAAATTTGATTTTAAGTTGCTCACTGACGTGTCCACAACAGTAGGAGTAGAGTCCCGTTTATCCTCAGCTTCTATAGAGACCTAATTATCCTCCACATCTTCCAAATCTTTTTTCTCGGAACTCAGCATCTGAACGTTTGGCTCTATCCCTTGATTCTCGGCTTGGTTATCGTGCTGAGAAAAATCATCTCCTAGATTCTCGGCCTTCCATGCACCCATCTCCTCCTCTGCAACATCCTTCCGTGGTGGTGATCTCAGACGCCCACCAGCAACCTTCAACTAGTCACCATATTGATACTCAATTTGCCCTCCATTTTTCTCCACAGCAAAGTGACTAGCACAATGACGTAAATCATGGCCTAGCAACCCACAATAATGACAGAAAATAGGTAACCTCTCATACTTAAATTTCACCCATGTACACACACCATCTGAATCTGCAATAAAACCACCACGCCGCAAAGGCTTCGAAATGGGCATTGCAACCCGAACCCTCATGAAGAAATTTTGCATGTCTTGTCGTCGATGCCTTTCCACATCTTCTACAGTACCCAACCTACTCCCTACCTCAGTCACTACTTGAGAAGAGATCATGTCAAACGGAGCCCCCCAAATTTGAATCCATAAAGATGCACACTCTAATTTCACATTACTAGCAGTCATCCCCTTTTGCCATCGCTTGAGCATCAGTAATTGATTATCGAAACACCATGGACTCCCTTTCAAAACTCGGTTCAAATCAAAGTCAGTCTGAAATTTGAACTGAAATAAATTTGTTCCCACCTCTATAATCTACAAACCAGTCTACATCCCCCAAACTCTCCTCATCGTAACCATAACAGCCCTTTTATTAAAAGGCTTGCAAGTCAGGAATTTGCCAATTAAGCTCAGAATACAACTCTCAATCTCAGGCAGCCTGGCCTCCTCAGTTATCGTAATAGTTTCTTCCTCCTCCTCAGTGAGTTTCATATTCTTCAAGCTATCAATCACCTCCTCTACCATAATAAGAGAATGGACAATCCCCGTGAAAGAAAAAGAAAAAATTCAAACCCTTAAGGCTGCGCCTAAGGGAGAGATACTCGCTTAGAAAGCGAGAGAGAAAGCTCCTATGTGAGGAGAGTGACAGAATCACAATTTACACGGTACCCTTAGATGAAAGGAGTTCATACCTATTTTCCATTCCAAAGGTTCTCTTACTTCTCTTAGCATGTACTCCATTCCAAGAACCAAGTAAGGTTTAGAAGGTGAGTTTGTAAGATTTATGTAGTGATGGAAGAGATAGATTTGGAAACCTTTAAGTTTATTGTTGGTTAAAGCTAATTCATTTTGCCTTTAATGTCAAAGATGAGAAGCTAACATTTAATTTTAAGGGGAAGTACCACCGCACACCCTTAGTGCGATGCTCACTTCAAAAGTATAAGTGCTTGTGGGGTGTGGGGTGTGGGGGGTAAGGGCCGGAATTGAAGTCTCCAAGAGGGAGTTTCACACACATAAACACTTAGATTAGGCTAGAGTAGAAATTTTATCTTGTAGAAAAATAAATAAATAAATTAATTAATTAAGGGGAAGTTGTGGGTAACCGTTTAGAAATCTTCCTATTTTTATTTTTGGAAGAAGTATAGAAAGGTACCTAATTAGATAATAATTTGACATTATTGATTTAAAGACTATTAGCTAAAAAACTAATTCTGAAAAATAGAAAAATTAGAGAAAATTTGACATAAATGATCACATTTGCGTGATGAAGTGACTTAAATACCATTACCCCACCCCACCCCCCCCCCCCCCCCCCCCCCCCCCCCCAAAAAAAAATAGAAGACAAATGGACGTGTACTATGATTTCATTATATATTTTTGGCATTTTTTTTTTTTTTGCTTAGTGGTTTGATAGCCATTCTAAAATACTATTAAATATACATATATTTTTTTATCAGTATTATATATATATATATATATATATATATATAATAGAAACTTTTTGTTGACCTCTCCACAATTTTCCACATCAGTATTTTTTATTTATATTTTTTAATTTGATTTAATTCTTTCAATTTTATAGCACCAAATTGCAGAAAATTTATTAAATTTCTTCTTCTGTTTTTTTTTTTTTAATTAAATTTAGTTTTTTGGTGCCATACAACCACTATACTTAAAGGAGACCTAAATTATCACCTAATCATGGAATTTTTAGGTAATCTTAACAAACTTATATCTATCAATTACGTTTTCTTTCTCTCTTTTTTTTTTTTTTTTTTTTTTTTTTTTTTCATTTTTTTATATTAACTTTGATTAGAAATTATAATTTCAATAGGATTTAAACTCTATAATTATATCAAATGAGACTCAACAAATATGTATCAATTTTAATTTCAATAGGATTTAAATTTTATATCAAATGGACTCTACCAACATATTCATCCTTTAAAAAATATTACATAATCAAATTTGATTAGGAATCCATAACCCTAACCAAATTTGATTAGAAATCCATAACCCTATATTATATTATAAATAGTTTTTTTAGGGATTATTTGTTACAATTTCAACTCGGCTTTTCATTCCTATATTATATTTAATTTTTTTTTTATTAGTCTTCCAACACCATTCTATTGTACAGTCTCTTGCATTGATTTTGGTTCTTGGAGCGCCTTCAAAACAAAAGGTATGTAAAGTTTTCTTATCAGGTTTAATGTTAACGTATATGAGAGATATTTTGGTCAATTAGAAAAAGTTTGATGAAACATAAAAAAAAAAAAAAAAAAAAAAAAAAAAAAAAAAAAAAAAAAAAACCCTAAAGAATGCACAATCTAAAAAATAAAATAAAATAGTGACTATATACGTGAAGTATCTTTGAAACTTTGGTTTTGATTGAATAATGAAAATGGCAGAAGAAGTATGTTCCAATATTTGGAGTCTTCTGTATATGTGTTGTTGTAGTTTAAAATTGGTATTTGAATTGTTAAATTGTTAATTCATAGTTTCATTGTTCATCTATTAATCATGAATAATAATATTGCTATTTGCAACCATCATGATATGGTATGAATGATGTGATCATTCCGAATGCTTTCCTTTAGAGTTTAGATAGAGTCTATTTTATAATTAAAAAAATTTACAATTAATAGACATTTGAAATTACATTTTTTTTTAAAATTATTGGATACGTTGGATCTTAAATGACTTCTATTAAACTTCATTCTTTATGGCATCATTAAAAAGAAATGGACGACTTAGCACAATCTTGGAATAAACTAACACTTTCCGAGAGAGAAGGGCCAGGTTGTTGTTTGACCAATGAAGAAAGTGTAAAGGAATTCTCTATAGCAGCAAAGTTTCTTACAAGAAGAGCTCTCAATATTGATGCGATAGCTAGGACTTTTACACCACTTTGGAGAGCTCGAAATGGGTTCAAAATTCATACTTTTGGTGATCACAAAATTCTCTTCACTTTTGAGAATAAGGAGGATGTTGACAGAATTCTAAGTAGCGAACTGTGGAGTTTCGACAAACATCTTGTAGTCATGCAACACTACGTGAATGATTTGCCGTTACAAGATCTTAGTTTCAATAAGACTACTCTTTGGGTGCAGGTACATGGACTTCCAGCCCGATTCATGAGCTTCGAAGCAACTGGGAAAATCTGTGGGGTTGTGGGAGAGGTGTTGTAGCCTTCTGGAAATAAGGTGTATGATGGAGGAAGCTTTATGAGGGTCCAAGTGTCCATTGATTTAAGTCTGCCTTTGTGTCGAGGTCGCCTTATCTCACTGAATGGAAATAGATAGGTATGGGTATCTTTCAAATACGAAAGATTACCAAACATTTGTTATTGGTGTGGCCACCTTACACATGACGATAGAGATTGTGAATTATGGATAGAAAGTGAGGGGACATTGAATATGGAGCAGAGAGAATTCGGTCCAAACATTCGAGCACCTCCATTTGTAGCCTCAAGGAAAACGGTAATCAAAGTCCCTGGTTTTTATGCCACGAGAAAGAAGACAAGTTCAAACCCGAGCACAGTTGGGCAACCTTAGGCCGACGGTGACCAGGGAAAATCTCATGAGTCAGTGACTTCAACGAGACGAAGTAGAGGCACGAATAAGATGAACGTTACGATGGCTTCGTTAATGTGCCATCAATGTGTTTCGTAAAGGAGGGAGATATTTCCTTAACTGCAAAAGATTTTGTCCCTATTAATCCATCGGTTTCAAATAATGAGGGAGTAATATCGCCTATCAATACCAAAATTGAAGAGGTTTTAAGGAGTCCTAACGGGTCTGAAACAAAAAAAATGAGAGATTGATGAGGAGTTAATCAGATTTGGGAAGTTTGGTTTGGCTGACCTGGACAAAAATAACACAAGGGCACGTGAGAATTTTAAGGAAGCAGAATTGAAACGGACTTACCTGGCACGTGAGTAGCAACAACAATAATCTTCTAGGGTTTCTAACCCGACACAAAACAAATGCGTCCTCCCTCAATGGATACGTATCAACAGGAGTAGCCATGGAAGAGTTGTGGTGCAAACTAAAAAAGTTACAGGGAACAAAAGAAACATAGTAGAATCTGAGGATCATTCGGGGTCGCCTTCAAAGCGCAAACGGGCTTTTCAAAATGATGATACAAGACTTTTTTGATTGGTGGAGGCTGAAATTCAGCCCCGCCAACAACAATGAGTTGTTTAGCATGGAACTGTCGTGGGCTTGGGAACCTACGTACAGAGAGAGAGCTTGTTGAAATGGTACCGGCAAAAGATCCCTCTGTGGTGTTCTTAGTCGAGACACTTACAGATGAAGCAAGGCTAGAGGTTATTCAGAGAAGTATTGATTTTGACCATCGATGGGTGGTTCCAAAGGTGGGCAGAAGTGGAGGTTTGGTACTCTTTTGGAAGTCTTCAATCAATCTCAAGGTAGAGGGAAGTAGAAAAAACTATATCGATGCAAAAAATATGGAGCCAGAATGGAGGTTGACAAGTTTCTATGGTGAACCTGAGACAACAATAAGGTCAAAAGCTTGGGATACACTATGGAATTTAAAATCACGTTTTGATTCCCCGTGGTTGTATTGTGGGGATTTCAATGAAATAATCAAACAGGATGAAAAGGTGGGAGGAGCAGTTCGGTCTCACAATTAGATGCAACTATTTAGGGATGTTATAGATGAGTGTGGATTTATGGATTTGGGGTTTGTGGGTCCTAAATTCTCGTGGAATAGGCACTACGAGAATGGAAATTCAATTTGGGAAAGACTTGGTAGAGGCTTGGTCACCAATACTTGGTTCTTGAAATTCCCAGGTTCGAAAGTTCATCATTTGAGGTGCGATTCATCGGATCATTGTCCATTTTTGATTGTGCTCTTAGGTTTGGAATCACCTCCCCGAAAGAAATTATTTCATTTTGAGGAGATGTGGTTATCTAATCCGGGCTGTGGGGAAATAGTACAGGCAGTTTGGAGGAATACTGATGAAATTGGAGTTTGAAGAAATGTCCTAGAAAAAATAGAGAAGTGTGGGAAAGATCTAAGCTGGTGGAATAAAAATGTGTTTGGGAATGTTCGAAAGGAGTTAGAACGGTTGAGGAAATTACTCCCAAAAGCTGAGATTGTTGCTACGGCTAGCGGGAATAATGATCAGGTTAGAAAAATTAAGAAGGATATTGAGGAGTTGTTGGGGAGAGAAGAAATCATGTGGGTTCAAAGGTCCAGACTGCTTTAGGCAAGGCATGGGGATAGAAATACAAAGTATTTTCATAGCTGTGCTACAAAGAGAGATTGAAAAAATTTGATTGAAAGAGTTAGAGATGAGGATGGGGTACGGAGGGACCTTCATGAGGACATAAAAATGGTGATGATAAATTATTATAAGGACCTATTTTCTTCTACAAATCTGACAGGCTCCCAAGTTGTTCTAAATTGTGTTCCAAGTGTCATTACCGAGGAGATGAATTCCTTCCTAAGCCGAGAGTTTGAAGAGAGTGAAGTGGCTACTACACTGCAACAAATGGCTCCCTTCAAAGCGCAAGGTCCAGATGGAATGCCCTCTTTGTTTTATAAGCACTTTTTTTGGGGTACAGTGAAATAGGATGTTACCTCATCTATTCTAGCATGGCTAAATTCAGGTACCTTGCCTTCACCCTCAAATCATACCTTTTTAGCTCTCATTCCTAAAACAAACTTACCTGAACATGCTCACCAATACCGCCTAATTAGTCTCTGTAATGTGCTGTATAAAATCTTTTCTAAGGTTTTAGCCAACCGATTAAAAAAATTACTCCCATCCATTATTACTAAACACCAGTCAGCTTTAACCAAAGATAGAATTATTTCTGATAACATTCTTGTGGCTTTTGAGACTTTACACTGTCTAAAAAGATATAAGTCTGATTCACATGGGTTCATGGAACTAAAATTGGATATGAGTAAAGCTTATGATCAAGTAGAATGGAATTTCCTTGAAGAAATTATGAGAAAAATGGGTTTTAATGAGAATTGGATAAACCTTGTCATGGTGTGTGTGAGGACGGTCACATACTCGATCTTGGTGAATGGGGAGCCATGTGGTATGATTCATCCAACAAGAGGGATTAGATAGGGTGATCCTCTCTCCCCCTTTCTTTTCCTTCTTTGTATGGAGGGCTTAAATGGCATGATAAAAAAATGCAGAAGAAGAGGGGAAATACATGGGTATTCTCTTTGCAGAAGGGGACCAAAACTAACACATTTGCTCTTTGTAGACGATAGTCTTCTTTTTTACAGGGCCACAATGGAGGAGTGTGGAAAACTATTGGAGATTTTAGAGAGGTATGAAGGAGCCTCGGGACAAAAAGTGAATAGAAGCAAAACAACACTATTTTTCAGCAAGCATACCTCACTTGGTGTAAAGCATGGCATTAAAGTAGCATTGGGTGTCCTGGAAATCATGCAGTATGAGAAATATTTAGGTCTCCCTTCCTTTGTGGGAAAGGGGAAAAAAGCTAGCTTCAATTACATCAAGGAGAGAATATGGAGGAAATTACAAGGTTGGGAAGGTAAATTACTCTCTCAATCGGGTAGAGAAGTGTTGCTTAAATCTATTATCCAAGCCATTCCCACACACACAATGGGATGTTTTAAAATTCCTCTTGGTTTGTGCAATGAAATCGAAAGTCTAATGAAGAAATTTTGGTGGGGACAAAGGGGTAACCGGAGGAAGATCCATTGGGTGAGATGGGAAGAGATGACGAAGCCTAAAACGGTGGGGGGAATGGGCTTTAGAGATCTTGCTTTGTACAATGACTCTCTATTAGCCAAGCAAGCATGACAATTATTGCAAAATGAAACATCTCTCTTTTATAAGGTCTTCAAAGCTAGATACTTCCCAAACACTTCTATTTTGGAGGCACATGACTCAAGACTAGGCTCATATACTTGGAGGAGTATTCTTAGAGGAAGGGATGTAATTCTAAGTGGAGCTAGGTGGAGAGTTGGAAATGGGCAGAAGATAAAGATATGGCAGAGTAAATGGCTACCCAAGAAGTGTACAGCACCAATACTTGAATGTCCTATAGAGGATTTTGCAAATTCAAGTGTAGATTCTCTAATAGAACCCATTAAAAGAGAGTGGATTTCAGAGTTGGTGGATGGGTTGTTTGTTCCAGAGGTTGCAGAGAGTATAAAAAAAATTCCTTTGAGTCGTGTTGCCTTAGAGGACAAGCTGTACTGGCCTTACACCAGTAATGAAGATTATACTTGCAAATCGGGGTATAAATATCTTAAAGAAGAAGCTGAACTTTCAGCCATCCCACAAGCCTCAACAGATAGTGACAAGGAGCTTTGGAAAAGGATATGGTCAATGAAGGTGCCACCAAAAGTGAAGAATCTAATGTGGAGAGCTTGCCGCAATGCCATGCCCACTAAAACAACTTTACTAAGACGAACCATCACTGTCAGTCCATTTTGTGATTGATGCTATGTTGCCTATGAAGACCCACTTCATGCTTTGTGGGCTTGCTCAGAGCTGGATGTGGTTTGGAGTGATATGGAGTTGTGGAATTTCAGAAACTCAGTCGGGTTTATGGACTTCAAGGAGCTTTTGTCGTGGTTCATAGCAGAAGACAAAAATGTGGAGTTGTTCGTTGTCACAGCTTGGTCTGTTTGGAATCAACGGAACAAGGTGAGACTAAACCAACCTGTAACAGCACTTCATCAAGTAGCATCGGTCTCTAAAGCTTGGTGGAAAGAGTTCAGGGCACAGAAGGTGGACCAATTGAAGTCGTGAGACAAGGAGTTAGAGCTGAAGAAAAACGTTGGAGGCTGCCCTCTGTGGAGTTAGTAAAAATTAACTTCGATGGTGCTGTGTTTGTGAATGAAAATAAGTTTGGGATTGGCGTGGTTATAAGGAACGATGAAGGCTTGGTTTTGGCATCCTGTGCGAAGAAAATTCCAGTGTAGTGGGTGTGAGATTGAAACCATGGCAGCAGCTGCTGCTCTCTCTTTCGCTTCAGATATCGGCATTAAACAAGCTATCTTGGAGGGTGACTCGTTAGCAGTGATAAAAGCTTTAAGGGAGGATGCTAGTTACTTATCTCCTTTTGGTTTGTTGATAGATGATGTCAAGTCTTTAGCTAATAGTTTTGATGAATTATCTTACTCTCACACTAAGAGAGAAGGTAATCAAGTAGCGCATGGTCTGGCTAAATATGTAAAGCAGTCCAAATTTTGTAGTGTGGATGAAAGATGTCCCACCATAGTTACTTTTAGTTTTACAAGCCGATTTGATAGGCATTCTTTAATAAAATTTCAGATTTTCCCCTCAAAAAAAAAAAAAAAAAAAAAAAAAAAAAAAAAAAAAAAACGTATTACGCATGGTACAGATCTAACTATAACATCATATACTATAAAATAAAAATTGGACCTATGGTTATCTTCTCTTTGCAAAAAAATGGTTAAATTCTCATTAATTGTGATAGTTCACTTTTAGGTAAAAGAAATTTAAAATTCTATTTCAAAAATTTTCTAGAACATTATATTTTATTTTAATTATTTTAATAATTTTATATTATAAAAGAATAAAATTTATACATTACATACAATTATTACTTCAATTTCCTTCTAAATGATGGAGGATATGAGAATGCAATTTGTAAATCTACTATCAAGATAACGTAAATTAGATTGGTAGTGGATAGTAGATTTAATTACAATTGAGTATTGTGTAAAGTTATCACCATAGAATAGCCCACGCCGGGATGTGTTATGTGGAACCAATGAGATGAAAGAAAAATAATTTTTCTAAACCATTATATTGAACAAAAAATTACTTATTTTCATTCATTTTCAAGTTATACATCTTTTTAAGTCAAGTAATAGACCTTTAAGCAAAATAAATACTTTTAATTTTTATTTAACTATCCCTGTATCACACGGGTTAGCGGCTAGTTAAATATATTCTTAAGACTTAACTTGATTAATTATTTGAGAAGGATTATTAACTTGATTTATAAAGTGGTTTTTAAAATACTATTAAATTCTATCGAATATTTTGTAAGAAAGCTAAGAGGTAGAGGAGGAGACATTTTATTCACATTTTTAATTTGATAAGCATATGTTCGTCATGCAACGATATACAGGAGATGCACCAGTGCATGAGCTCGCTTTTAACAAAGTACCATTTTGGGTTTAAGTCCACAACATCCTGTAGACACTCAATTTTGCACCCATGATTTAATCAAGGAGAATGACTTGAATGACCATCCATGTACCTCAAAAATCATGTTTGCATCACATGCATCAATTGTTTCTTACATTACATACATCAATTTGTCTTTGCATTACATGCATTAATTCATTCATTACATATCATAAAAATGATCTTGAGGTTCTAACGGTCACAATGATGTTTTCAGGTTTTAATTCGGACCATCAGATCAAAAGATATCGCATGATCAAGTTTGCATGGTCTATATGCATTGTGCCAAGGAAGAGTTGACCACGCACAATTTATTTATATTAATTCTGATTGGTCAAACAATTAAAATTAATTAAATGATTTTGTGATTGGTTGATAATTAGGGTTTAAGATAGCGATGCATGCATAGGAATAAAAGGGATGATTGGATAACAATAAAATTGTGGATAATTTGAATTTTATCAAGATTTATTTTAAGGGATTTATCCACAAGATAATTGTTCTTAAAAAGCTTAAATTATCCAGAAAAGAGATAAAAAAAAAATCATAGACGGAGGATGAAAACACGTCTAGGTACAAGGACCGGCCAAAAAAACCCTAGAAGAGGAGTCCAAACGGCACCCGAACACGAAAGTGCATTCAGAGCTATAAGGCCAATTTGGAACTTTTGGAGTGCCGAACGGCACTCTAAAAGGGCCAAATTTCCCTGATGTGGGTTTTGGCCCAACGGCCTTCGGGTGACGATAATGTATACCCTTTTCAATCTTGACATTCCTTAGAACCTTGATTCCCTCTAATTTAAAGGCTGTAAAATTGGTTTTGGTACTGAAATCAAAGCTACGAACCCGTCTATCGATGTCACGAATTGTTGAATGAGAAAAATTATGATTGCTAGCCATGGATGACTTTTTCTTGTGATTATTGTGTTTTGCTAACCTTTATACAGAGATTTGTCGCAGGAGAATTCGTTTAAATAAGCTGCATCAATTCCTAATCAGGTTTGAAATAGGTTTCAGAGAGTTTGTAGCTAACCAGGAGAGAGTTTCATGATCACAAACGAAGTAAATGTTTTTCAAAAAACGTGAAAACGCGAAAGACACATTGGGAGACCATGAGGAGTCAGCCCACCATGGCGTGAGCCTTATGGTGTGGCTCAGTGCAATTCGGCACTCTAGAAGTGCCAAATGGCACTCTAAAAGTGTCGAACGACACTCCAAAAGTTCCGAATGGCACTCTTCAGTTGCCAAGTGGCGCGCAGCCCCTCGGTCCTACACTCATGCAATTCCATGCAGTTTCATGTTCTCGTATAATATTTTTAAAGATCCTTTGACACTAAAAAATATTTTTTTAATCAAACTGAGACATTCTGACAAGTCTAACACACTTGTTTTCAAAAAAATCACCATCATTTTCTTAAACTGAGACACTAAAAAACGCCATCATCATTTTCTTTAAAAAAAATCACATCAAGATTTTCAAAAATCATGCATTCATTTTAAACTAGGGGCATTCGGCACCACCTCATGCAAGTAAGTGCAGATTCCAACAGAGCCAAGCAAGATAAGTTTAAATTAGTACTACAAGATCTCATCAAGTGATTTCTAAACTTGTCTTAGTTAATGTTTCTACATGATCCAAGGTGATACCAAGGACAAAGAGCTAAACATGGAAAATAATACAAGATTGTCTAAGGAACACTTCCTTTTGTTTTGTAGGAAAAATAAACATACAAGTCATGCATCATTAGGACTCCAAGTCCACCTGTGGTAGGATCTCCTTGATCCACCTCTAGAGGAGCCACCTTCAGTATTTCCTTCCTAACTTGTGAAAAAGCGAGGACCGTACTGACGATTTTCAAGTTCGAGGCTCTTGGTCCTTTCCTCTAAAGCTCTCCTAGTAGAGTCAACAGTTTCCATTTGATGCGCCTAGAAAGTCAGCAAAATCAAGTGTTAAAGACACTATCAAGCAAACCTCAAGTCAAAAATGCTCAGAAAGCAACGTGGTATACCTAATTTGAATTATTAAGCACATATTGGGAGCACTTAGTGCGAGCCAATGACTACAAGCCTCCAATCATCCGCATGCTTTCTTCCACAAAATCCGCACCAACATGAAGCACAACTCTACTGAGTTAGAATCCATTCAAGAAATAAGGACAAAGAACTGAACATTCAAGAACACACCGGATCAGGCCAAGGAACATTTGGTACGTGCTCTAGCCTAGTCAAAGGCATGGAACTATACGTTCCATCAGCATTCATCACATCATACTGCCATGCTGAAAAATGAGGATAAGTCTCTATGAAAGAACTAGAAGAACCAACAGCATGGTGAGGAGAGGAAATCTCTTCCTCTCCTTCAGAAGATGAAGGCTCAAAATCCAACATGCAAATATTGTTATCAAGCAGAAATATGGAAAAGGAATTGGCAGAACTTTGATCTTAGCAGGGAAGGAAAATACCGTTCTGCCAACCAAACATCCTTGTAGATGATCCCGAATAAATTCGAAATAATCTCCTTCTGCTCCTGCAACAATGTAGCCATCACAGGCCCGAGAAATCTCTTCATCAGCCAAAAGGTCAGCCATTCAGATAGTGTGACTAGGATGAGCCGGAATTATGGCAGGAGGATGCACATGTTCAACTTGGGGTAGCACCCAATCACCAAGATACCAGTACTTTCCATGCCCAAATAAAACTTGGTGACTATTCAATTCTAGAGCCCGCTCACACTCAGCATTCCCCTCATATCCAGCCCAAGGATTTAAGTTCATTTGAAAAATCACAAAGAAACTCAGAAAGAGAAGAGACTGGATCATAACCAAGTGCCAAGGATTTAAAAAGGAGAAAGAAAGAACTCACATCATCAATTGTTAGATTGTCAATCACCAAGCGCCAAATCTCTAGAGAATGCCTAGAGGACGGAGATAAGCGATGTTTGGGCAACCAATAGAGAAATCTTGGAAAAATGCCAGTAACTTCCTCTCGGATCTCGGGACCAACCCCGAAATTGGCAAAGCCTGAAAAGTAATTTTGCACCCATGATTTAATAAAGGAGAATGACTTGAATTACCATCCATGTACCTCAAAAATCATGTTTGCATCACATGCATCAATTGGTTCTTACATTACATACATCAATTTGTCTTTGCATTACATGCATCAATTCATTCATTGCATATCATAAAAATGAGCTTGAGGTTCTAACGGTCGCAATGGTGTTTCCGGTTTTTAAATCGGACTGTCGGATCGAAAGATATCGCATGATCAAGTTTGCTCGATCCATATGTATTGTGTCTAGGAAGAGTCGACCATGCACGATTTATTTAAATTAATTCTGATTGGTCAAACAATTAAAATTAATTAAATAATTTTGTGATTGGTTGATAATTAGGGTTTAAGATAGAGATGCATGCATAGGAATAAAAGGGATGATTGGATAACAATAAAATTGTGGATAATCTGAAATTTATCAAGATTTATTTTAAGGGATTTATCCACAAGATAATTGTTCTTAAAAAGCCTGAATTATCTTGAAAAGAGATAAAAAATCATAGACGGAGTATGAAAAAACGTCTAGGTACCTGAACACGAAAGTGCATTTGGAGCCATAGGGCCAATTCGGCACTTTTGGAGTGCCAAACGGCACTCTAAAATGGCCGAATTTCCCTGATGTGGGCTTTGGCCCAACGGCCTTCGGGTGACGATAATGCATATCCTTTTCGATCTTTTCGCAAAATGATGCATCCGGATTCAAACTCTAATCGTCTGTACCTATTTTTTAAAGTCTTCTGGCCTCTATAAATAGAGACTGAACCTCATAATTCAACACCTTTTTTTTCTACGCTCTGAGAGGCACACCTTTTGGGCTCCCAAACAGCTCATATTTTCTGATCTTCTCTCTGATTTTTTGCTAAAACTAGGGTTTTTAGGTTTCAAGGATAACTGAATAAGTTTCTTTGAACCCCAAAATATCCTCTCAAGAATAAAGTGTGCTCATGCAAGAGGTTGTTTTCTAACTCTTTTGTTTTTATGCTTTTCTTTATCATGATGATGCATGTTTAATTGTTTTAGATATTCATATTTTACCTTGTTAATTTAGTTCATGAAAATATGTTCTTGATTCCTTCATTATTGATATAATCTGTTTCTTAGTTTTAAAGATCTGCATGTAGTCAAATCTTTTTTCTCAAAATAAAATAGATTTGCATCTTTCTTAGATGTAGATCTGAATTTTTCTTCAAATAAAAGGGATCTGCATCTTTCTTAGATGCATATATGAATTTTTCTCCAAATAAAACAGATCTGCATCTTTCTTAGATCTAGATCTGAATTTTTCTTCAAAATAAAAGGGATTTGCATCTTCCTTAGATGCAGATCTAAAATTTTCTCACATCAAAATTGATTTGTATCTTTCTTAAGATACAAATTTGATTTTTCTTAAAACATATGCAGATTTTTGAAATAAAGAAAAAGACAAAGCCTTGTTGTGTTTGTGTTTGTTTTATTCATTTTGTATGAATTTAAATTATGAGTGAAACTCTCTCCTTAAAAACTCTTTTCCATATTTTTTTTAAAACATATAAAAAAAAAAAAAAACAGATTTGATTTTTCTGTTATCCAAAACCATTTTTTTAGTTCTTTAAAAAACAGATCTGACACTTTTTCAAATCAAGACTATATTTCATGCAATAAAAACAGATATGATATTTTGACAAATCAAAATCATTTTTTTAACAATAAAAACATATCTGTTTTTTTTTTTTTTTAAGAAAAAAAGAAGAGACTTCATTCATAAATAAATTTGTGTGATTTAGTTTTTATTTATTTATTTATTTATTTTTAATTCACATGTTCAACATATCATTCATGACATGCATAACATAGTACATTGGTCACAAGAGTCTAAGACCAGACTTTGTCTGAGCAGAATGGGTGCCTAACACCTTTCCATTCCGTAACCGAGCCTCTAGATTTAGGTCTTTGGCTAAGTAGATCTAGCCTTGTCTTTATTTTATTTTGGGTATAATGTAACTAGGACAACAAGCCATGTAAATATTTGGTAGATTGTAACTAGGACCCAAAGCTATGTAACTTTTTAATTTTCTTTCAAATATGTAATTTTATTCAATCAATGAATGGAACTATTCAATCATGTATTTTGTAATTAGTATTTTTTCTTAGTTTTTTGAAGAAAAAAATAAATGGCAACACCATGCCGCTTACCCAAAAAGAGAGGTGCTCTAAAAGGTACCTGAATCTCTTTTTTGAGGGACGCTTTTCGTCGAGGTCTCTCACACATCCCTACTAGTTTTCTAACTTGGAAAGTGGCAGAAAATTTGTGCAAAATAGTGGGTGATATTCAAAGGTCCAACGGAGTGGTGGATGAGGATGGAGGTAGTTTTTTTCGAGTGAGGGTGATGCTTGATGTCACGTTGCCTTTGTGTAGATGTAGAGTCATTACCTTGCCTAGTGGAGAGAAGAGATGGATTAGATTCAAATATGAACGATTACTGAGTCTATGCTATTGGTGTGGGTGCCTGAATTACGATGACAGGGACTGCGAGCTATGGATTCAAAGTAATGGTACCTTAAACTTGGATCAACAACAATTTGGCCCGTGTCTGAGAGCACCACCATACAAATCGTCAGGGAAGGACGTGATCTATGTCCCCGGTTACTATGAGAAGAGGGCAAGCAGATTGCAGGTACGGAGCAGGGATGAAGGTAGCTCTCATAATGTGGGTCTCGTTCAGTCAGGCACTACAACTCCGGCGGACACGGAACCAACAGTGGTGGAGAAAGGGGAGGAGGAAAATCAGACCGTGGAGGCAGTTACAGAAGTAATTGTGCAGCGAAGTTTGAGGAAGGAGACAGAAATGTTTGGGGCCATAAATGATAATCACTTAATGACGAAAAATAAGGAAGTGATTATGACTAACGTAAGGTGCAATGATTCTGATTTCCTTTCCAAAAAGGATGAATTTGATATGGTCTTTAACCATTCCAGGTCAGCTAAGTCAATTGATACGGAATTAATGGGGGCAATATTAGTGGGGGATATCACTGAAGTGTCCAACATAAATGCTAATTTCATTAAGGCAGCAGAACTGGAGTGCAACCAAACTTCTATGATACCAACCCTAGCCGCCTCCATACAAAATATGCACTTGCTTACCAATCGAAATGATGAGGCTAGTGGTTCAACGGCCAAGATTAATGATCACCCAACAAGCATTAGGACTTGGAAAAGACTCATGCGCCAAGTTAACCTAGCTAGGGCCGAGAACAAGTGTGATGAAAAAATTAATAGAAAGTTGACTTCCACAGACTCTCTAAGCAAAAGGTTGCAAGTGATGAAGATCAACCCCTCATCAGATTTAATGGTGGAGGCTGCTGAGCAGCCCCGCCAAGAGCCATGAGTCTCTTAATATGGAACTGCCGCGGGCTTAGGAACCTAGTGATAGAGAAGGAGATCAGTGATTTAATCTGGGCAAAAGATCCATCTGTTGTGTTCATTGCCGACATAGACAGACGAAGCAAGGCTAAAGCAAATAAAACGGAATTTACAATTTGATCACATGTTCTCTGTACCTTGGATTCATAGAGGTGGGGGACTGGTTTTGTATTGGAAGGAAGCAATGAAGTTGACAGTAGAAATGTCCTCAAAAAATCACACCTTTGATGGCCTTTTGTACGAGAGCCCATCCTTGATAGACTATGGACACTTAGTTGACAAAGCAAAGGAGTTAGCTAAGAATTTTTCAAATTTTGAGTTTGGTCATGTACTAAGACAAGGTAATAGTTCATCCCACAACATTGCTAGACATGCAAGACATGTTAGCGAGTTTATGGTGTGGATGAAGGATGTTCCTCCACACCTAGTTTCTGTAATTCAAGTCGATTCGGCTCTCTTTGAATAAAATTACAGTGTTGTTTCTCAAAAAATATATAAATATTCTTCACCTATTTCACCAAGAAAAAAAAAAATCTTCACCTAAACATTTTTTTTTTTTGGCATCAAATTAAATGTTTATTTAAAGGAGATTATAGTGGATAATTAATTAAATGGTGGAATTTATAGTGCGCATTTAAGTTTCTTAGTTATTTATTGGTGTCACATAGTAAGAAGATTGACATTTACCAATAGTTGTCTACCATGTGGCATCTGATGAGTGACGTGTACCAATAGTTGTCTACCAAGTGGTGTTTGATATGTGTGATTGTTTTCTGCATTGTGAATGAGACACGTGTCACTATTGTATGCATCCTTCAATTTGAGGATCCAACTTTTATATTATACTAGTCGTTAACCCATGCAATGCATGAGAAAACTATTGATTATGAAAAAAATCCAACAATGAATGAAGAATTTAAGCTATTACTTATGCAATATTGATGACAGTGCTAAACAACCTTAAAACCTAAGAGAAACCCATGGAATGGATTTGAAATTTTTTTTCACAAAGAAAGAAAGCCTTCATGAAGTTTTGTGAATTTGATATTGTATGGCACCAGGGTGGCCAGACCCATTCAGGCCTTAAGCTTTGGCCCAACAACATGGCCCATGGCCCCAATCTCTTTCTATCTAAAACCACAATCCAAACCCACACAAACTCCAGGCCCAAGTTTCGTCACTTGATTCTTGCTCGGTAAACCTTCCCCGAGCAATGAAGAAAGAATGACATTCAAACACACCATCCCTTGCATACCCGGTAGTGCCTTAGGGAACGTTGTTGCCGAGCATATCTACGGGAGTGGAAACCAAGTTCCAAGGCCACTCTCACTGCATTCCACTCCCACCTAACCACCCACTTATGATTAATGATATTGGACGTCCCATTGCACTAACCATGAAAGTAATCATAGTCTCTCCACTAGTTTAGAGCTATAAATATGAGAAGTTGGAGGAAGAAGAGGAGGTTGTTGAAAGGTTCACAAGAAATAGAGAATAGAGAGAAAAGAGTAGTTGAGAGAGAAAGAGAGAGAGAAAGCTTCATTGAGTCTTTGTGCCAAGAACAACCCATAGTAGGAAATCCTAAACCCACTTTACAAATAAGTTGTGAGCCCAAGTGAGGTTAGGCCCAAAAGCCTCATCTCTGGCGCGCACAATTGGCGTCGTCTGTGGGAATCTCCTACAACGTTGTGGTTCTACTGAGGCTCAATCCCGGAAGGATGTCTGATAGGCGTTTGGAGAGTGATGCTACAAGTGGTTTTGTGGGGTCTTCTCGGGGATCTTCTTAGCAAGAGAGAAGGCAAAATAGACGTGAAGATAGGGACTGCGAATAAGAGGAGGAGCATTTCTGCCTAGGGAAGGGGTCGTACCAAACACAACGAACAATTTCGGGCGCCTCGGGGCATAGAAAATTTGATGAAAGAGATGAGGAGCTTGAACGGCTACACAAGTTGGTGATAGATCTGGAGTTGGAAGCATGGGGCAGACACCAAAGAGGGGACCGAGACAACTGAGATAAGAGGTCAGTTGCAGGGGGAGATCGCCATGGTATGGGGTCCAATCAATCTGGGTCCTGTCGATGTCGGGAATGTTCACGTTCACAGGAATCCCACCATCGCTGGGATCGTTCACATTCGCAGGGATCCCGCCGTCGCCGAGACTGTTCACGTTCACGGGAGTATGCAGACTGAGGTTCTGATTCCCCCAAAGAGTGGCGACTCCATAATGCCGCCATGGATGCAATGAGTCGTGCCTTACGCAGAGCCACTCGGTCTCCATTCTCAGATGATATTGAACGTGCCCCAATGCCGAACAGGTTTACACGCCCACCATTCAATATCTACGACAGAAAAACGGACCTGGTTGAGCACGTCAGCCATTACATCCATATGATGTCCTTTCATTCTCGCAATGATGCGCTGATGTGCAAGGTGTTTCCCTCGAGCCTCAGCCCGACCGCTCTGAGATGGTTTAACGGGTTGCGGAAGAGTTCCATCCACACTTTCTCCGAGTTGATCCAAGAGTTCGGTGTCCGGTTCGTAACTTGTAGCCGAGTGCCGTAACCAGTAGATGTTTTACTGTCGATGAAGATGAGGGTTGGGGAGACCCTTCGCAGCTATGCCAGTCAGTATTAAGAGTTTTATAATGAAATAGGTGGGGGCAATGAGAAAATTGCAGCTAGCACCTTCAAGATGGGGTTGCCCGAGGATTCTGAACTACGGGAGTCACTGATGAAGAAGCCTCCTGAGGATATAAGGCAGCTCATGAGGCGTATCGAGGAGTATAAGCGCTTGGAGGATGATAGGTTGCAGAGTAAGGGTAAGGCCTTGTTGATAAATCGTCCTTTACAAAGCGGTTTTATGCCAAGGCCTCGGAAGGATTTAAGGATACAGGAGCCACCGTGGTAGGTGAGGGAGGTGAACGTGACATTTAAGGAACCAGTGCACTGGATTATAGACCAAATCAAGAACGAGCCATACTTTAGGTAGCCGAACAAGATGGGGGGTGGTCCCTCTCAGAGAAACCAGAATCTGTATTGCACCTATCATAAGGATAGTGGGCATACCATCGAGCAGTGCCAAGTATTAAAAGACCATCTAGAGCAGTTAGTAAAAGCAGGACATTTAAAGGAGTTCGTAGTGAACCTCGATGACCGGGGCGCTGGCCAAGGAACTCAGCAGAGAGGGAACCCTCTCCCACCACTGTTGGGAGTGATTGAAGTGATCCATGTCGCCCCAAGGGGTACGGCTGTGACAAAAAAGGGGGTGTTGACTGTTATTCCCGTTAAAGATCCCCCGGACAAAGGACCCATGGAGAAGAAAGCGAAGCGTGCTCGGGAGACCCTTGCTAGGAACAATTCAACCGTATGACAATGCGTTGGTAGTCATGGCCCGGGTTAGCCGCTTCTTGGTAAAAAGGGTGATGATAGACTAGGGGAGCGGGGCTGACATGATGTATCCAGACCTATTCAAAGGGCTCGGGTTGAAAAATTAGGACTTGACAAAGTATGATACACCGCTGGTCTTGTTTAATGGAAGGGTGGTGATTCCAGAGGGACAAATTTTCCTTCTCGTACACATGGGAGGTAAGGACGTGATGGTGACCTTTATAGTAGTTTGTTCGTTCTCCCCTTACACGACGATCCTGGGAAGGCCATGGATTCACGCAATGGGGGCCGTTCCGTCCATCTTACACGTGAAGGTTAAATTCCCTACTGAATAGGGCACTGTCGTAGTATGGGGAAGCCAGCAAGTGGCTAGGCAATGCCTAGTTGCCACGATTAGTTGGAAGGACAAGCAGGCTAAACAGAAGGAAACCGCCGAGGAGGCATCGTTATAGCAATTATAGGAGCCCCGGGAAGGAATGGGGGCTGGTTGTGCTGAGAAACCGGTGAAGGTTAAAATATTGCCGGACACTGATAAGTATTTTCAAATAGGAACAAGCATGAAGAACCAGGATAAGGTAGAAATGTTGTTGTTCCTCATGCAGAGCATGGACGTGTTTTATTAGAGTCCGTACGAGGTGCCCGGGGTGGACCTCGAATTCAATGTCCACAAGCTTGACGTGGACCCATCATTCCTTCCTAAGAAGCATAGGCCGAGGAGAGCGGCCAAGGAGCATGTTGAGGTGGTGAAGTCGGAAGTTCAAAGGATGAAGGAGGCAGGGGTGATAAGGGAGATCTTCTTCCCGGAATGGCTAGCAAATGCCGTGGTGGTGAAAAAGAAGAATGGCAAGTGGAGAGTTTGCGTGGATTTCACGGATTTGAACCGGGCATGCCCAAAGGACCCGTTCCCTATGCCAAAGATCGACTAGTTAGTGGACGCCACATACAGACATCCGAAGATGAGTTTCTTAGACACTTTTCAGGGATATCATCAGATTGCCCTGGCACCCGAGGATCGAGAAAAGACCGCATTCATCTCCCCAGACGCCAACTATCATTATAATGTGATGCCGTTTGGATTAAAAAATGCCAGGGCGACGTACCAACGGATGATGACGAGGATGTTCTGGGATAAAATAGGATGAATGGTTGAAGTATACATCGATGACATGGTAGTGAAAAGTAAGTAGGAAGTACGGCATATGAAGATCTTCGGGGAGTGTTTGAGGTACTGTGAATTCTGCCTTCAACTTTGGAGAATCTATAGCAGAATCCAAAATTTTCAGGAAAATCCTTAGGTCCTTACCTGAAAGATTTCATGCTAAGATCACTGTCATTGAAGAAGTGAAGGACATTGATCAACTTCCTTTGACTGAGCTTGTAGGAAACCTTCAAACCTATGAGATGGGATTAGGTTCAATGGGAAAAGGTAGAAATAGTAAAAACTTGGCTCTTAAGGGTATAGAGGAAGATATTGAGGACTTTGAAGATGAAGATGAAAGTGAGGATGAGGATCTAACCTTCATAACTGATGAGATTATCAAGCTTCTTCAATTTAGGAAAAATGATAAGGGCAAACCTCCTAGGAAATCTAAATCCTCTAGGAAGGGTAAGAGTGAGAAACCCCTCATCCAGTGCCATGAATGCAAAGGTTTTGGTCATATGAGGATAGAGTATCCAAACTACCTTATGAAGGAAAATACCAAGAAGTCAGAAGATAAAGGGTTGGTTACTACCTGGAGTGATACTGAGAATAACTCTTCTGATGAGTATGTGGATGAATGTGGTCACTTTTTAGCTTTTGCTGCCACAATCGATAAGGTGATTATGGAGAGTGCTAATGACAATGAGGATTCTTCTGATGATGAAGTACCCAAGAAGTTAACCCTTCAAGAAGCCTATGATAAGCTATGCACTGAATTTATAAAATCTGAAAAGACTTCTCATCTTTGTAGAAAAAAGCTTAATGAGGTAAAAACTGAAAAAGCTGATCTATTAGTCAAACTAGATGAGACTACAAGGTTAGTTGAGATTTTTGTTGTGGAGAACACCTCATGAAAAGAGAAGGTCAAGAATCTCGAGGTTGAGCTTAGTCAAGCTAGAACTCAAATAGAGAGGATGTCTAGTGCAAAGCTTGATGAGGTATTGAGTGCTCAAAAGCCTAGTTCTGACAAAATTGGCTTAGGATATGCTGTCTCCTCCGGCCCCTCCTCTTCCACAGCTTCTGGATCAAGGACTGTCTTTGTGCCCCAATCTAAGAAACGTGATAAAGGTATGAAATCCAAAACTGTTTTGGCTAATTCTAAATTCTTTGTTAAACCTCATGTTTGTCACCATTGTGGTGTTTCTGGACACATTCGTCCTAATTTCTTTAAGTTGTATCCTCAAAAGCAAGTATCCAAACAGTAACAGATTTCCTCTCAATGACCTACACCTTTGTTTGGAGAGTTATTAAAAGTTTTGAGCTTTTTAACTCAATTTCAGGAGAATTTTAATTCTTCCATGTTCTTTAGTAGACATACTAGGACACATGCCTTTTCATTTTCACGGCCAAAGACTCGTGCTGTGTGGGTGAGAAAAGAGCCTAAGACTTAATTGTCTTTTCTGTTGTCCTCACTTTAATTCTTTCTATCTAAAGTAAGACTCTCTTTGCTTGATTTCTTATCTGCTTTTGAAATCATGCTTTCATGCATCTGCATTTTTCTATCATGCTTTCATGCATCTGCATCTTTCTTTCATGCCTTCATGATTGTTTGTCTATTTTTGTTTGGTTGTTTATTCTTTATTTTTTTGGTTTTCAAAATAAAAGAAAAAAAAATTAGAATAATACAAAAACAGTGTATGTTTTGTGTACATTGGTACTTGTGTACCTTGGATGACCATTGAAACAAAGTTTTCTAAACTTTGTATCTTTCGTAGCTTAGATGAGCATCTCTATGCACAACTAAGCAAGTGAGTTTTATGGCTCGTGTTTGTGATGAGTAAGATTGAGTAATCTCTTGTACTTAACACTTATATCACTCTTTCTGATGGGAAGGACTAGAAAATCCTAAGAGAAATGCATAAATAACCATCTCACCACTGTTGCCCGCCAATTATGAATAACATCTGTATACTTAGGCATAACAAAATTGTGATGTTCAGCTTAACATAATTGGGTATTTCTTTTCTCTCTCTTATATGCCCATGCATGATATGCTTAATAAAAGAAAAATATGCAAAAAATAAAAAATAAAAAGCAAAAAGAAAAAAATGATTTATATATGATTGCAAGCGTGTTTTCTAGGAGATGTGGGAGTTATAGGATGTACCTCGAAGGTGATAGTCCCCATCAAACAGTTATGATCGTGTGTGAGTTAAAGTGATTTTCTCATATCTCAAATCGTCATAAGATGTTGACACTTATGCAATCTTGCAATGTTTTTCACACACAACATACAATATTCTTTACTACTTTTGATACATGTACAGGTACAATGTGATTTGGCCATCACAAGGAATATATGTGTTAATGTACGCTTACTAAACTATCTTGACTTGTTTTTGAAATATAAAATTGGTTAGACTTATTTAGTGTATGTGTGTTTTGGATCCATATGCTGAACATTTTTCTGGATTGAGAGATGTTTTTGAGAGCTTAAAATGATGTTTGGATCCTTGTTTGTGTAGCATGCTTGATTGCATTCATATCTGTGTTTTTCTCTTCTTTTAAAAACTAGTTTTAAGCAATCTCGATACCTCTCGACAGCTGCTCTATCTATCGAGCCCTTTGATCTTCTTTTTATCTCATTCTCGATAGTTTCTCAACAGATTCTTGATCCATCGAGAAACCTTCTGTTTGCTCGATAGATTTGGCTTCTGCTTAATAGCTGCTTGACAGCTTCTCGATCTGTCGAGATCCTCTTGCATGCATTGTTTTTCACATGTTTTGCATCTGTCTTTTATCTTGTCATCCATAGCATCTTGTTTCATCACATTCATGCATTTATATGGATTCTTTGTACCCCCTTGATCATCCTTGATCATCTTTATGTTTCTCGAGTGAAGATTTCTAGCTTCTTGTACCCTTTGTCAATCATGACAAAAAGGGGGAGAAATTATGGCACAGAGAATATGAGGTTTCTTTTTAAAGATTCTACATGTTAGGGGGAGATATACATGCCCTTGTAAGGGGGAGTTGTGCTTCATCTTGTTAGAGGGAGTGTTTACCTCCTTGTTGTTGTAGGAGCTTCTTTTAGCTTCTTCTTCTTGTACACCGGTCTTGTGACCATGTTTACATACATTGTGCTTATCTTTGATATATATATGATGATGTATGTCTTCTTCACCTACCTCTACATGTGTTGTTTCTTTTCTATCTTTATACACATGTTTCTTATTTATTGTATGCAATTTATTATTTTTGTTTCACACTAAGATGCCTTGATGAGTTTTGTTTAAAGTGTTTTAAAAATACAGGTTGTCAAAATCTTCCATGCCATGAACTCTCTTCTTGCAAAATTTTTCAAGAGTTTGTGTTGGGATAGATTTTATTGTATTCAACAAGTGAGTATGAGTTGAGTGATTTATGACTTCTCTCATATGTTTATTTGTTTGTTGTAGTTTTGTCACGGATTGCCAAATGGGGAGATTGCTAGGACATATGTGATTCATGATTAGGAACATATGTCAATATTTTATGTGATTGGCTAATACTTTGACAAAACGCATTTTACTTGTAATTAGGTAAATCTATGATGTGTTTAATACTTCAAGAAACATGTTGTTCAAGCCAAGTATTAAAGCCATGAAAATTGGACCAAGAAACAAGTGAAGAAGGGTTTTTCATTAAAACTGGACAGATATCCTGATAGCTGCCGACAGATAGCTATTTATCGAGGTTTAATGAGTCTCGACAACTCTCAACAGATAGCTATCTATCGAGAATTATGAAATCAGAATTTTCAGATCGGATTTTTGGCCCATGCTGACATATTTGTGTAGGGTTTCTTTTCTCACAACCCTAGACATATATAAGGCTTATTTTAAAGGCCGTCACATAAGAGAATACAAGGAGAATACATGCAAAAGGTGACCAATGCCTTATTCTCTCTGAAAGAAGCTACTGCATCTTTGCGCCTTAGGGTTTTGTAACCAAGTGCTTGATCTTCATTGTTGATGAAGTGAAGAACTTTGCAGCCAACAATCTTCTTCAAATTGGTAAGTTAGTCACGTACTGGAAGCCGTGCATCATTGGTTAGTCACATACTGGGATTTGTGCAAAAGGGTGGCGTTCATATATTGAAGAGTTCAGAAGTTCTGAAGTGGTAGAAGGTTTCTGCTATAAGTTCATCTACGGGGACTGTAGAGTCTAGGGACAAAGATTTTGTACTAGATGTGAAACTTCTCTTTACTATAGTGAATTGCTTTTCGAGAAGGTTTCCCCCCAGGTTTTTTACTGTGAAACTAGTTTGTTTTATTGGTTTTCCTCGGTCATCATATCGTGTCTTATTTATTTTTCCGCTGCATGATTTTGACATGATATTCATGTTTATTTGTTTTAACAATATTTATTTGTAATAAATCTAATTAACAACTTGGGTTTAAAACTTGTTAATTCTATCAACCAGGGTCTAAATTTCCCAACACTTTGAATTCACCACTTATATCAAGAATGAACTCAGTTAAACTTATTAATAATTATTCAATAATTTTAAAATTATACAAATCCTAACATTGCTACCAAAAACAAAATAACACAAAGATAAGTAAAACAAATACACAAGTTTTATTTCTACACAATATCAACATCTCAAAATATAAAACAAAATTACAAATGACTTATTGGATAACTCATTTGATAAAGAATAAAAACATATAAGAAATTTACAATCTTGAAAATTAATTTTATAATCTATTATCAATTGTAGTTGGCACTCTATTTCAATTTGAGATATACATTAAAGTTTGATTGTTTACTTATTTATACATGGTCTCTTTTATGTATATAATATCATTGTTAAGTAACACAAACTTTAGGAAATATCATAATTTATTTTGAAAAGCCGTTTATTTTGGATATAAATTGTTAAAAAATTGGTCTAAGCATTCATAATTTATGCTAATTTGATTCTTTGGCTTCACTATTTTCACACTTGTGAATGTTTCTCACACATGTCTACAATTTTAAATCTATATTTCTAACTCTACTGTAAACTTACAAGATTATCTTGGCATGTACTTTGCTATTTGATATCTAAAAATCTTTACTCATTACAGAATGCTCAACCATTTATCTTTCAATTAATTAGCATGCAGTTATGTAAATGTATCAATTGTTTCCTTAAAGCTCACAACAAACAATTAAACCAATATTGTCTTAATTTTACTTTTTTTTTTTTTTTTACGGAAAAAAAAAAGTTTTAAAAAAAATGGTTCGGGTTAGGGTCGTGAGTCGGGTCGGGTCGGGTTGACCTACAAAAAACACGGGCCGGGTCACGGATCAACTCGTTTTTGCTTCGGGTCAAAAAAATAGGGTTCGAATTAGGTATTTTTCGGGTTTGGTTGGGTTGGGTCGGGTCAGAAAATTCTGACCCGTTTTGCCATGTCTAGTCTAACACGACCCTTGACAACTTTTTAGCTGATTTAGTTAAGTACAACTTTTGGTAATTTTCTTTATGTTCTTATTTTAGAGGACTTCAAAATTTTAAAATTTTTTTTTTAATAATGAATTTTGGGTCCAAAGAGGGAGGGTAGGGGAGATTCCAAATACTAACTTCGTTTTTTAAGGTCTAGTTCCTAGTTGATTGTTGTACCACCGCTTGAGGTTTTAGAAAATTTCCTCTTAAACAAATTGAAAGAAACTAAAAAGAAAAGAAAGTTTTAGAATTTATTTTATTTTCCTTAATTTTTTATAATACAAGCATAAATGGTTTGCAATTGCATTTGATTTAATAGAAAGTAAAGAGATGAGAAAGTAATGAGAAGAAACTAAAGGAAAGTGATTTCTCTATTTAATCAAGTTATATATTGTGTGCCTTTAAACAGGAAAATTATTGTGTACTCCCGGAGTATCATAAATGCGTGCTACCTCCTCTCACATGAATGGTAGGTCCCACTAATTAAATTCATGGTGGGACCCACCATTCATGTGAGAGGAGGGAGTATGCATTTATGGTACTCCGGGAGTACCTAATAATTTTCCCTTTAAACAATGTCACGCTATCTAACAACTTTTTTTTATTGAATTAATATTTTGAAAAGCATACCATTGGATTACTTCTTCTCTATATTAAGATTTATGAATAGGTAAGCCAAATTTCATTTCAATCAACTATTACTTACTTTTTCCACAAAAAAAAAAAAAACTGTTATTTACATTTGACCTATAAAATCATCTTTTATTCATCTATATAATATATAAAAACTGAAGCATATCAATTATTATTGTTAGAGCATTCACAGCTGGCATGATATATGTCATATCTTGCCAAGATTTACCATTTTAGCACAAGAAAATGTCAACAACTGGTTTGCTAAAGCTAAAAAAATTTGCAATACTGTTACAGTACCATCACAAATTTGCGATGGTACTGTAGCAACATTCTAAATCCAAAAGTTATTATTTTATTCTACCTACAAAAATCTGCCTCCTCTCTCCACTGTCTCATTTTCTCTTTCTCTCTCTCTCTCTCTCTTCAGAATATATTATTTTATTATGTAAATATATTATTTTTATTGTGTAGATATATTATTTTAATGTGTAGTATAGTAAAATAAAAGTTGGGATGTTGAGTATTTTGTAAAATGGTATTGTATAATTGATAAAGTAGCTTTTTGAGATGGTAAAATAGAATAGGATGGAATTATCGGATGGGAATGCTCTTACACTTCTATTGAACCACATTAGCGTAACATTTCAGTCCATTTGGTTCACTTCGTTCTATTTCAATCCATTTCGGTCTAGTTTGGTCCAATTCAATCCATTTTAGTCCTTTTTGGTCTACTTTAGTTCATTTGGTCCACTTTGGTCCATTTACTTATATCTGCTTCATTTTTAGGTCATTTAAGACGTATAGAGAATGAACAGTTTTTAAGGAGCACTGGAAATAAATTCCAACCACATATTTCATTATTTATAAAATATTTCACTTTATATAATAATTGAATCGAAAATGCATTACGTTTCCTTGAATATAAAAAATACAAAATTTAAACACTTTCAAATAACAAATATAGACAATTTAATTTAGAAAATCAAATATATTGTGTTAACTATATTTTGCTAGAAAATAATCACATCATTTTAAGAAGAGTTTGGAACTAACACTTATAATCATATCTACTATTTTTATTTTTCACTTAACAATAAAACAATTTGCCAAAATTTTTTTGTGCATCATGCGGGTCTATGATTAATAATACAAAAACTTCAAATGTGAATATTTTAAAAAAAAAAAATTAGTGATCCATTGATTTTTGGCATCTTCTAACATTCCCAATTGTGATATCAAGAGCCCATCTGTGACTAATAGTACAAATCATCTTTGAAATTTCTTGATGATAATCTTGTTGCTCAGACGACCTTGGATTTGTCTCTCAAGTGTGAGCCCATTTCCTTCATCCTAGGATGGGTTCCCCCTAGCCCATGGAGATGAATTGGGTTCAAGTTGCCTCTTATAGTCCCTTTCTTCTCAATATAACATACTATTAAAAACAAAAACAAACTTTTTATCGTTTTGGATCAAAAACAAAAACAAAAACAAACTAAAATTATAAATGATTTTTTGCCCACTAATAACAACTTACCATTTAGGATTTGTTGTGAAAGTACTTCCCTTATAGTTCACCGAGATTTCCACTTAAAATGGGTATCTTCCTTAAGGAAGGGTAGATATATCGGCTTTGGCGAATGAATGCATCAAGGGGATCATTTCTTTCTTTCTTTCCTTTTCTTTTATGGGTTTTTAGGACACATTCATATATTTCAGCAGTCCAATTTTTAGATGAGTATTACGTCCATAACATATTCATAACATTTTTACAACAAATCATAGATGGTAGGTTATTATTAGTTCTAATTTGAATCTACAACTTAAATTACTTTTAAGCCTACTCATAACAGCCCACCACTTATAATTTGTTGTGAAAATTTTGTGAAACTAGCATTTCTCTTTTTCTTTATGGGATAAATTAATTGTTTTAGTTTCTAAATAAAAGCTCATAATCTATCACTAGTCAAACTAAGTCTACTAGCTCTTGATCACTTGTATGATATATTTTGAAATTTTGTAGGAAGGATACCAAGAAGTTTGGGAAACTGTACTTCCCTTGAGATAATTCACTTGGATGATAACAACTCTTCAGGTACCATGATAACCACTTCAATTTAAATACTACTTCCCTCTGCTCCAACTTCCATTAGGTTAAATTATTCTGTGTATTTGTTATATTATGCTCTCTTTTGACATAAAAGTGAGTTTCATCTGTAGGATCTGTAGGTCATGTACATGAGACTTTCTCTTTTGTTAAAAAAAAATAAATAAATAAAAGTATAGTAAACTAGGATTGCAGAATAAGTATGGTGAATTGTGTGTACACAAGCTACAATGGGTTTTAATAAAGACCACAGATATTAGAAAAGTAACAATTTCCATGTTCATCACCTTTGTCTTTGTCTTTTACTTTTTTTGTAAAGAGCAAATGCTCTATATTACATCATTACATGTCTCACTAATCATTATAAATTTCTTAAAAGCTAATATGTTTGTTTATGGTGATTCATGTAAACAAGAATACTAGTGTTGAACATGCTTGGACAAACGAATTGAATAAAGGCTTAAAAAGCCTAAACTGATTTGTATCTTTCTATATTACAAGAAATACCCTTAAAGTCACTTATTCATTAATTTTTAAGTTTTAAAGTAAATCCAAAAGTTATGATTTTTTTTGGGTCAACGAGGATTCAATTTGTTTGACATATTGTGGCAGGTGAAATACCCCTCGAGAATGGGAATCTTAGAAATCTAATGGAAGTAACTTTAGCCAATAACA
Organism: Quercus ilex subsp. ballota; assembly: GCA_032727855.1. Taxonomy (NCBI): domain Eukaryota; kingdom Viridiplantae; phylum Streptophyta; class Magnoliopsida; order Fagales; family Fagaceae; genus Quercus; species Quercus ilex. The sequence goes on along the minus strand of CM064918.1, from coordinate 15,988,982 downwards.
GCTTAACTGGTATCATTCCAAATGCAATCTTCAATTGCTCAAGGATTGAAGTCATTAGTCTATACATGAACCAGCTCTCGGGCCATCTTCCATCAAGTATAGGCAATTGGCTTCCAAATCTTAAGGTACTTTACCTATGGGGTAATGAACTAGAGGGAATAATCCCCAGTTCTATCTCAAATGCTTCTAAGCTCACTGAACTTGAATTGGGTGCAAACTATTTCTCTGGCTCTATTCCTAATACTTTGGGAAATTTAAGGCATCTGGAGAGACTCAACTTAGTCAACAATTATTTGACTAGAGATTCGTCAACTCTAGAATTAAGTTTTCTTTCATCTTTGGCAAACTGCAAAAATTTGACAACTATAGTGCTAGCAGATAATCCATTGAATGGCACCCTTGCAATTTTCATGGGAAATTTCTCTACTTCTCTTGAAGAATTTGTAATGTTTAATTGCAACATAAAAGGTACCATTCCTACAGGGATTGCTAATTTAAGCAACTTGATGGCCTTACACTTACAAGACAATGAATTGGTTGGACCTATTCCAACTACAGTTGGAGGAATGAGAAAGCTCCAAGGTTTGTATCTTCAACAAAATAGATTGCAAGGATTCATCCCAAATGGTATTTGTCTTTTAAAAAACTTGGCAGAATCTATATATTACTAAAAGCTGAAGCGTAGCATTTAATATTGCTGCTCTCACGTTGCACCACATTAGCTGCCACTTCATTTTTTTTTTTATAATATAATTTGTCCTACAATTTTAAAATGGTTTTTACAATTTTCAGCCTTATAAATACAGCCCACTACTTATTTATTTATTTCCACTATCACCCTATAATAAATCCAACCCACTATTTACTTATTTACTTCCACTATTACCCTATAATAAATCTGTATAATTAATCCAGCCCAGCTCTTATTTATTTAGTTCCACTATCAAGCCCAACCCAAAGTCTTTTCAATTTAACTTTAAAGTTTTGTGTGAGCCTTTTCAGCTTAAAGGAAGGAAAAAAAAAAAAAAAAAAAAAACATTGAAGCCTTTCAAGCTTTAGGATTTTTTTTTTTTCAATTTTTCTATAATTGTTTTTAACATTTATGTTTTTAATATTACGCTTTTCCAACCTTTCTCTCTTCCTTACCATTTCATCTCCCCACTACTTCTTCAATCTTTCTCATTCCCTTACCTTTTCATCTCCCCACTACCCTCTACATTAATATCATTCTTCCTCTTTCCCTTTATCTTTCTTTATTTTTATCTCTTCTTATTCATGCACTCTTACTATAAATTTGTTACTATCTCGTCTATTCTATGTATAGTTTTCCCTCACCAAAAAAAAAAAAGGTTCCCTCTCTCTCCCTCTCTCTCTCTCTCACTCTCTCTAAATTTTTTGGTGGATTTTTTTATTTTTCTTGCATCTCTACTTTAGGTTGATAATTTTTTATATTCTTTAAAACCCTATTTTGGGTTAGTGTGATTTAGTTTTTTTTTTTTTTTTTTTTTATATTCTCTTTTACTGTTAAATGTTATCTTATTGAGTTCTAAAGAATTAAATATAGCATATAAAAATATAATATTATTCTATTACATAGCATGATTTGGATAATTTGCTATTTATTCTGTTACATAGCATGATTTTTTATAGTGCTCAATTTAGATGTTAAACAATGAGACTTTATAAATTTTTGTTTATTTTCTAATCCTTCGTGGTGGGCAAAGTACTCTATAATGCCATTTATTTAAAGAAAAGCAAAGGTTAGCCAAACGAAAATAATCGGATAGGTGACAAATTTTAACTTTTACAATTTTATTTTAATTATTATTATTTTATAACAATGCATGTATAGAAATTTAATTCTTAGATTTTGCTCATAATTTTTTATTTGATAATATGTTTTGGGTGGCCGAAATTATAATTTCTACAAAGAAAATAACCTTAATGGATTATCAAAAACAAAATTTTATCCTAATATCGGTTTAATTAATCATTGTTAAGTTTTATTAATTTTTTTAAGTTTAAGTTTTTTTTTGGTGTTTGGATTGTTTCTATATTACATTTATGATTGTTCCTATAATAAATAAAAATATAATTACGAAATACATTACTCATTATTAGATTAGTTTAAATTGTAAAAAAAAATAATTAATAAAACCACCATAAAAATAATTATCACGCGCAATGCGCGGGTTCGCGGCTAGTTATTTTTAAATCACAATGAGTTTTTTGGACCAATACCAACATGTTGGGGAGGTCTTTCTAAACTTCAAAAGTTGTACTTGGATTCCAACAAGTTGACTTCCATACCCTCATCTTTTTGGAGTCTTAAAGATATACTGCAAATAAACATGTCCTCAAATTCTTTAAGTGGTCATCTACCATTAGAGGTCGGAAATTTGGAGCATGTAACAAATATAGACCTGTCATGGAATCTACTATCAGGTGACATCCCTACTATTAGAGGCCTAGAGTCTCTGGCAAACCTTTCCTTGGCACATAACAAATTCCAGGGTCCTATTCCTCAATCATTTGATAAGTTGATAAGCATAGAACACTTGGATCTATCTGATAACAACTTGTCTGGAGAAATTCCCAAGTCTCTAATGGAACTCAAATGCCTCAAATATTTCAATGTGTCCTTCAATAGATTACAAGGTGAAATTCCATATGAGGGTGTTATTGCTCAATTCTCATCTCAATCATTCATGGGAAATGAAGCATTATGCGGTCCACACAAACTGCAAGTTCCACCCTGCGAAAAAAGTAATGTTGGACAATCAAAGACAGCCACTATAGTTGTAGTAAGATATATTTTACCAGCAATGATAGCAACAATACTTGCATTGTTCCTCATATTTGCTCTAATGAGAAACTGAAAAAGAGATGCAAAACAAAAAGGTCAGGGAGATTTTTTACCCTTAGCAATATGGAGAAGAATAACATATCTAGAACTTGAACAAGCAACAAATGGATTCAGTGAAAGTAACTTAGTTGGGAAAGGGAGTTTTGGCTCGGTGTACAAAGGGACACTTTTAGATGGAACTAGTATTGCCGTAAAGGTTTTTAATTTGAATATTGAAGGAGGGTTTAAGAGTTTCGAAACTAAATGTGATGTATTGTGCAGTATTCGCCACCGGAATCTTGTGAAAATCATTAGTAGCTGTAGTAGCATTGATTTTAAAGCCTTGGTACTGGAGTACATGCCCAAAGGGAGCCTTAAGAAGTGGTTGTATTCTCATAACCACTTCTTGAATATGCTACAAAGATTGAACATGATGATAGATGTTGCATCATCATTGGAGTATCTCCATCATGGTTGTCTTGTACCTGTTGTTCATTGTGATTTGAAGCCCAACAATATTCTCCTAAATAAAGATATGGTTGCACATGTGAGTGACTTTGGCATTTCAAAATTCTTAGGAGATGAAGACTCAATGACCCAAACCATGACATTGGCCACTATAGGTTATATGGCACTAGGTGATGTTGCTACTTTATAATTCAATTTTATGTTTATACACACACACACAAAGCTGCCACAAAAAAATATGAAGCATATTTCTTTTTAGCATCAAGTAAAATTATTGTATACTTTTTGATAATAAATTTTATCAAACTTGTAGAGTATAGATCACAAGGAACCATTTCTACAAGCGGAAACGTGTATAGTTATGGCATTTTATTGATGGAAACATTCCCAAGAAAGAATCCCACAGATGAAATGTTTGTCGGAGAAATGAACCTAAAACGTTGGGTAAAACAATCACTACCCCATTTAGTAATTACAATTACAGATGCTAATTTGTTAAAGAGAGGTGAAAAGCATTTTAATGCTAAGCTGGATTGCATGTTGTCCATAATGCAATTGGCTATGGATTGTTCAACAGAGGTACCTAAAGAAAGGATAAATATGAGAGATGTCATAACAACACTCAAAAATATCAAATCGAAGTTTCTAAAGGAATGTGGGAGTTATATGATGTAATTCTTTAGGTGATAGTCTCTTTTGAATTCTATGTGATGGATTTTGTAGACTTTGTGATTTATTGCTATTCACATATCACCTCACATGTATCTCAAGCATTTGCTAGTTGCACACACTACACAAGTTACTCTTTGTTAAACATTGTACATGTTATTGTGTGTGTTTTTGGTCTGACCAACCAAGTTTGAAAATACCTTGAGTATTATGCAAAACATTTTTTTTGCTTGAGAATTAAAAGGGAGAATTGGCTGAAACCTTCTTTGGAGAAATAGGGATTAAAATTTGGGTTTTTGAAAATGCACTCCATTTCATACTCATGCATTTTGTTTCAATAAGTTTAGTGCTTTGAGGAGTTGTTTTCAAAATATGGTTTGTGATTTTCAAAACTATGATTTTTCTCAAAAATTTTGTGAGCCTCTGCTTGTTTCGATCGAACCATTCTGTTTTTCGATCGATCGAAAATGTGCTTCAATTTATTTAAAAATCTCAGATTGATTCGATCGATCGAATGTGATTTTCGATCAATCGAATGTCGCGAATCAGGTTTTTAAAACACTGTTCTTTGACTAATTCAAAACACTTTTTCAAAAAAAAAATTCAAACTTTCTTTCTCTCTCTGACTCGGCAAGGCAAAAGGTCAAATTTTTTGTCGTTTTCCTCTGGATTTTTTGCAAAGAATCTCTTTTCTCAAGTCGATAAGTCCCTTTTGCCATTCCTTTTTGAGTTATTTTACATTTTTCATGCATTTTTCCTCAAAATGTTGGACCTTTTTCTTTTTGGGATTTTTGTTGATTCAAGCCAAAATTTGTGCAATTGATCAATGGGGTTTTGTGGGGACATGCTATAAACATGATCTTGATAGTTTAATTTGATCAATTTTGGGTTTTGTGAAAAAGTGCAATGTCTAGGGTTTGTATTATTTCCGAATTGGGGATTTTGTTCAATTAAGTTGTAATTGATGAAATTGGCTTGTTGTTTTGATGAAATTGGTTATTCTAATCTGTTTTCAACATTGTGTGATGATCAATTCATCAATTTGTTTCAAAATTATCAAGTGGTTTTTCAAATTTTTTAGGGTTTTTGTTAGAAACTCTATGTTCAAGCCAATTTTGTGTAATTGAACTTAATTTGAACTGTGTTTACTGCATTAGTTCATGCATCACAACATTGTTATTGTTCATGCATCATATAGATTTTTGTTCTATATTTTTTTGGTGCTAACTTGCAGTCTGCCATTGGTTTTGTTTTATTTTGTTCTTTTGGTTTTCTCTTTGTGTCTTTATCCTTTCCTTAGCACTATGCCTAGGAAGACTAGGGCTCATAGGACTGTTTCCTCATCTTCTCCACCCCCTCCTTCTTTTGACCGTGAGAAGTTTCAGAGTGAGAAAAACCAAGAGATTTTTGAGAAGCTGAACCTTAGGAGAAAGATTTAGGCTGAGTGTTTTGTTCTACTAGATGAACTTGATCCTGCCATTAGAGAAAACTTTGAGCGTCGGGGTTGGTTACCCTTGATGGATATTTCTGATCCTCCTCCACCTTCTGCCTTGATTAGAGAGTTCTTTTCGAACATCTCTATCCGCGTCTATGATTCCAACACTTTGGTAAAGAGTTGGATACGAGGCGTAGAGTACTCCATTACTTCCAAGGTAGTGGCTGATGCTCTAGGGGTACCTTTGGTCCAGAATCCTGTCTATCCTTACGATGAGTCTCCTGAGTTGAGTGATGTCTTGTCTTACATCACTGGGTCATCTATCCAGTGGGGTTCTGATCCTAAGATCACCTCTGCTGAGCTTTCTGGGTTGTACTATCTCTTCTTTAGGATAGCCTGTCATTCTATCTGGCCCATTTCTCATGTTCACACCATTCCTCTCGAGCGGTGTGTATTTTTGTACGCTCTTGTTACTGATGCTCCTATCAGTTTTCCTCATTTGTTTCTTTGTTCTTTGAACGAAGTTTATAGGAATTCATCTTCTTCTCATGCTCTTGTTCATCCTATTTTCATTCATAGGATTTTGGTTTATCTTGATTTTAGTGGTTTCCCTTCCTCTGAGCCTGTTCATGTGATTGCTCCCATAGGTGCGTCTTTCCTTAGACAGAGGGCCGCTCATCTCAAAGCTGGTTCTAAACACCCAAGGTCTGAGCCTTCTAGTAACGCACCTCCTCCTTCTTCTTCTACAGGTCCTGCTGGTGAGGATGTTCCTAATCCTGTTGGTGATGCTACTGCTGCTGCTGATGTTCCTCCACCTCCTTCGGCCGACTTTGATGTTCGTCGTACCTTACAGTGTCTATTATTACATTACAGTGTCTATTACAATCAACCAAACATGCCATAAATGTAAATTATATGAAATTACTTTCGTGCCCCTATTACATTAAAAAAATTAATACTTTATAATAAAAAAAGGAAACAAAAATTTTAAGGAAAAAAGAAACTAGATATTTAATGTTTGAAAAAGAAAAAAAGAATAAAAATGAGAAAAGAAGAAGAAGAAGAAAGAAGCATTAGGAGGGAGGGCAGGGCACATGGGTATATTCCTATCAAACCTCTATTCCTCCCCACCATTTTTTCCAATTCTAGAAGAATATTTACACCCAAATGGTGGGCCTTGATAGAAAACACTTGACTTCACCAAGATACTCTCCCTCCCCCCCCCCCCCCCCCCCCCCCACAAATCACACAAACCAAACACTACCTAAAATTGCTTGTTGAATGGAAGCAAAGATGCTATTTTTTTGTCCAAGATGTATGAAGTTCACAACATTATTCAGATTGAGTAGCAATAAATTGACAACAAGTACAAGATACAGTTTGGCTAGAAGAATCCCAGCTACTCTTTCAAAACTTTTTCCTTCTAGTTAAGTTTTTACTTTAAAAAAAAAAAAAAAAACACTTTGGTCCTTTACACTTTATTGTGAAGTACATCCCTTGAAAAATAAGGCTTGTCCTTTAAGGAGCAGGATTAAAAAAGACCCAAATTGGTGGTGGTCAAATTGTGTCACTTGTATATCCACGAAATGGTTCGACGCTCCCATTGCCCATGTTATACACGCGCATGTCATGGCCACCTTGAAAGCCCTCACTTTGGGCTTCAATATAATCATCGGTAAAGTATATACAATCGGCCTTACATCCAACAAAACTCTGAGTTGAAAGAGAAAGGGAGTTATTCATACACAAAAAGAATACGTTATCTCCTATGTTCTTTACCTCCTTCCATTTCAAGTCTCTTTGATCGAATTTATAAACCTCAAAGGCAACCGTTTTGTAGAATGAAGACAACACGAGGTGAGTAAATTTATCCCACTGGTGAATCTTTCCAACCATAAAAAATTCACTAGATATCATCCTCACCAAGTTGAATCGTAAGGGGAAATTCTTTGGAAGAGATGGTGCAAACCCTGTCATCTTTGGCAGGGAAGTGTGGTCACCAACCCAAATTTCTCCATCAGTATATGAAACGTAGAATTTTTCCTCTTGGGAAATAATATCTTGTTCAACATATTGACGTTCCGTATCAATAAGAGTCCATTTCTTGTCTCCATATTTACAGAAAGCTAGTTCTGAAAACTCACCAAAGATGGCCATGGCCATGCACTCATTGGAAGTAGGGCTCAAGGACAACACACCTTCCGTATGAAAATATATTGTACACATTTAGTGCTTGTGGTCTCTATTTTTGGAGGTTCACATTAGTGTGATCTTACTCGAAAAATCAAATATTCTTCACCAGGCACATTTGGACGATATTCTAATACATTAGGAAAGGTGTCAATTGGTGGTAACTGAATTTGAGCTCTAGTGAGTGGATTAATTAGATTCAATTCTGGAGACCGATCAACCATGAGTACCCAACTATATGAGGATCCTCGTAACAACTTTCCTCTCAATTCTGGAATTTCCAAGTTATATATACATCTTATTTTCTAAAATGCTGAAAAATCTACAATGGGTTTCATTTATATTGTCACTTGGAATCATTAACCATGGAACTTGGCTAAGTTGGTGGCTAGGCAGCTTTGGTAGCATGGATTGCAAAGACTTACAAGTTGAGCGCAATCAGACATAATCAGCATAAATTAGAGTCGCTTCCCAATTTCACATATCAGATCGTCTGAAAGCTTTGTCAACAACATCCAATTTCATTTTCATCTGAAGCATAGGAGGGAAAAAAAAAAACTAGTGTGTGTTTGGATACTGCTTGTAGGGAGAATTTTTGTTCAACCCCGCAATCTATTTGTCCGTTTTAGAGGGCAGGCTATAGGCATGCTTAGAATACAATGTCTTGAGCTTCTATCTCCTGCACGGCTTTGTCATCTTTGCGAGTGTGGGCATGCTTTGTGCAAGAGTCCCACATCGCTTAGAGAAGCGCCCCCCTATGCCTTATAAGCATGAGCTCAAGGCATAAGGGTACTACTACTACCCAGTGTTTTTCACCACTATCCAAACGGATACTTAATATCATGACTTTTGTAATCTATACTAAACCACAATGATGGTGCAGATCATTCAACTATTAAAATCTAAATAGCTTACATAAATATAAAGGAATCAGGAAAGAATTCTGACATTTAAGACATCAATAGATTGAAATGGGTATATATAGTAGAAAGAGTCGACAATGGAATGATATAACAGATAATACTATTGAAAAAAAAAATTTTGATAAGCACTTTTGGACAAATTAAAGTAACCTCTTGTCCGGAATATATCATAAGTATCTATATACACAATAGAAGCACCTAAGGGGGCATACAAAGGGAAGCATAATTTTTTTTTTGAGAGAATTTCAACTTATGGCGTCCACTCCTGATGATAACTCTTTATTATCAGACCAAGACACCAATCAGTTTTTGGTGTAGGCGGGGATTGAACCTCAGATCTCTTATACAACCATCAGAGACTTTACCAGTTGAGCTAACTAGAACGCACAAAGGGAAGCATATTTAAGTTCAAATTTCAAAATAAAAAATTTATGGGAAACATGGCTATAGTCAAATGTTTTTGAAGGATTAACAGGGGCGCTATACGTTAGTATTATTTTAAATATCTTTGATAATCATTAATTTTAAGGAAGATTTATTAGTATTTCACTTCAAAAAATTTGAATTCCTTTTATTATGCATCTAAAATTTTCATGCCAAAATAAAGAATCCTAGAAACAGAATGAAAATGTGATGTCCTTAGCATTTAGCCATTTAACTAATTTAATGCTTCCGTTTCACCTCAACAACTTCTGTTTTCTCTCAAATTTATTAATTACCAACAAGTCATGCAGCCTTATACATATAAAGAAAAAGAACTAAAACCCTCAAAACATTACGGGAAAGAAGTGCAAAAATTGAAGAAATTAACAAAGAACTATACGCCTCCACCAAAATTGGTAGAGAGTACCAAGACCACCTAAAGAATCCCTTTTGGTATGGTTGAGAACACAGAAGAAATATGTGAGAAATATAGGAAAATAATTCTTTATAATCGAACTAATATCATCATATACCACGTGTGGGAGCTATCATGGCTGTGTATGTACATATAAATTGCACTACAAACTATGTTCTTTATTTAAAGCAAATTGTACTGACTGTACAAGCAAAATTCTATCTAAGATTTGGATCCACGAAGAACTTCTTAGAATCAACTCTAAGAGGAATGGAGAAAAATTCATTGACACAAATCTAAAGATTCTCCTCATGTAATTCATATCATCCTACTGTACGTGTAGTGTGAACAAGCTTGATAGGATTTTTTTTTTTTTTAATGCATCCAATAATTTATAAAATTGTCATAGGCAAAACATGAAATAGAGGCTTCATAAACAAAAACACCCATCGAAATGAAAAACCCATATCATCATTATTTTTCACATCCCCATCTTCAATCACATCTATATATATTAAGAGAATTCGTTATAATTAATATTATTCCAACACTTATACTGACACCAATTCCTCCTCCCCTCCTCTCAAACAAACAATAATCCTCTTTCTCAAAAAAAAAAAAAAAACAAAACAAAAAACAAAAAACACTTATTCTTATCAACTCAATTATTTTACTTTTTATTTTCAAAAAGAGCTATTATTCAAAACACCATCATACAAAAAGTATATCGCAGCGATCAAAGCATCGGAATTACAATGGCACACAGAGAATTCGAACTAGTAACCTTCTGATCAAATTAATTCAACAACGAAACATATAAATAAAACAAAATTCGTACATTTGGTTCCAAGCGACATCTTGATCTTGTGAAGTTGAGATTCAGCGGCAAGTATATGTGGTCTTAGTTTAGGAAGAGCGACAAAGAGAGGAAGGAGTAAGTTGTGTAAACTAGAAGGTTTTTAATTTAATTTAGTTTTTCTCGATATTAAATGGGTAGTGCAATTGGTTTTATAAAAGGAATAGAGTTTGCAGAGAATGAGGATTCTTCGAGAGTCCCAACCTCGTACACACAACCCTATCTAAACACCAAAATAATTCCAAAATTTCCTTAAATTCCTATTATGACTAGGAAAGCTATTAGGGTTTTGTTATTAATAAAGAAAATTTTAATTTAATTATTTTTGAGTTTCAAATAAAAAAGTAAGCTCCTTGGACTGAAAGAAAAGCTTATTCCAATACAACTCAAATACCACCTAAAATCCAATTAGGCTCTTTCCAAAAAAAAAAAAAAAAAAACAAACAAACAAACAAACTCTTAGTTTATTTTTGAAAAAAAAAAATTTTAAACCTAAGATATTTTACATGTAAAACATTTTCAAGTATTTGATATGATGAATTTAATTTTTCAAGCAAACCACCAAAATCGGTGGCTTAGCCACCGGGGGAGTTGGCGCCGAAGGTTCAATAACCGAGCTATCGACACTAGTTGCCAAAGCAGCAGCTCAAGCCACTATACGGCAAGCACTGACAGCTCAGATGGACCTGTGACCTACTCATTTGATGGAGAAGGGGAAATCACTGAGTTTTTGTAAAATATTTTACCAAAATTTTAAAAGTATTTTACGAATTTTTATAAAGGATTTTACAGTTAGCGGAAAATATTATACAAGTGTGACCACATTTTACATGTAAACAAACACTTGAAAATGGGAAAACATTTTCTAAAATTTTTTTTATTTCAAAACAAACACAATGAAAAATACCAATATGGTGCAGTGCAATATCTATAAATCACACCCTTCATTCTATGCTGACCCCTGCCTAGGGCTGACTTTTTCGGAAGCCCGTTCCTACTGTGCTCACGACCCAACTACTCCATAAGGAGCAGTACGGTCGTAGATGATATCATCACGACCTCTCTTTTCGTACTGCTAGGGATGCTCAACATCACTTAAAACCAAAATGAGTAATGCTACAAGTAGTACAAGTTTTACTATATTGAACTTACAAATTGATGTGTCACTAATTATAAAGAGGCAATTCAAATATTTATTTATGAAGTGCTTGAAGCTTACCAATCATATTCATTGCCACATTAGTTTATATGTTTTATGTAGTAAAACATGTAGTACTTTTAGCATTTTCCAAAATGAAAATAGATTTGATGACATAACATGTGGGTAACCATAATGATCCAAATAAACAAAAATGGGTAAGCACACGAGAGAACGTAGCCATGCAAGTTCATGTGATATCCATTTTTAAGAATACAAGCACATATTCAATTTAATTCATAGATCATTAAGCTAACCACATAATTGGATCAATGCTTCAAATCAAAACAAGCATACCCTTCTTCAAAAGAACCAATCAAAACATGTTTTGTATGTTATTAGAACTAAACAATCACAAACAGGCAATAACAAATGAAAAAACGAAGTAATTCGAGAAAGTATGATGGAATTATACCGAGCAACCACATCAGTGGTTGCAAAATTTTGCAAAATACAAAAAGTGCTCAATTTTGCACATTTTAACCCAAAAAACACCCACATCAGTACTTGTAAAAATCAAGGTCTTGAAACCCGGACCAGACCGTATGGTCCGACTACGGTCTGTTAAACATGAAGAACCGTTCTATGCAAAAAAAGCAGAGAACCGTACGAACCGCGATCGGACCACCAGGTTCTGTGAACCGTGACCGGTTCAAGCGGTTCACACAGGTCCTTTGTTTCAAGCCTTAAACGGCACCGTTTTAGACTCTCTTCCTTGTTTTTTTTTTTCCAAACAAGAAACCTTCGCCTCACTCTTTCAATCAAGAAACCCTCGGTAAATACCAGCTGAAATTCAAGATTTGGCCGGCATGGAGTTTGGACTGTAAAACTAAAATCTCAACCAAAAAAAAAAAAAAAAAAGAACAAGAAAGAAATGAAGTAAACAAACGTACAAAAAAAAAAAACTTTCATTTTGTATGTTGGTTTTTTTTTTTTTTTTTGCATTAAAAGAATTAATTAGTATACCTTAATAAAAATAATAGTAGTTTAAGTAAATGATCATATTAGTTCTAAGATAACAAGTTTTATAAATGTATTAAAAATATAAATTTTTATAAATTTTTTTTATAAGTAATAAGATATGAAATTATATATATATATATATATATATATATATTTGCAGTAGTTCCGAAATGGTACATTGAAATGAGCCAGTATCAAATCGGTACTGAAACATTCCATTCCAATAGAAAATCTGAAACGGTATTCATAACATTGGTTTTACGTATTTTTGTAAGAAACAATGTATATTGGATTACACATTGTTACTGTGAAGTGGTCAGTTCTGTAAAAGCCATTGTTATTGTGAAACCTACTATTGGTGGATTACTTTCAAACCTTAGGATAGATCGAGGGCTAGATGATATAAAAGATTTGCTTGGTGAAACACTCGTCTTGGAGCTTGTTAGTTAAATCCTTGGTAAATTAGACTATTTTAGTTAATTTTTTTTTATTAGTTTAATATTTTTATATATATTTAAAATAATTATTAAATTAATTATGACGTCATCACAGTTCGACCTCGGTTCAACCTCGGTTCGACCTCAAGAACCTTGAACCTCTCCCTTTTACGGTTTAATGAACGGTCCGGGTTTCAAAACCTTGGTAAAAATGTGCAAATATACAAAACTGTTTTGCAAATGAATAGTAACCGTGCATATATCAGTTAGTTCAGTGTATTAAAATTTGTCACCGAAAACCGAACCAAAATTTTCGGTTTTTTATATAATAAAACCGAAACAAACCGAACCAAAATTTTTGCATCGATTCGGTCAGTTTGAAGCGGTTTTTTCGGTTCCTTGGTTTTTTGCACACCCTAGTTTCTACAGGTTGCTACACTGAGGATAGAAATCATCTCTTTTTCAATGCTCTTTCACTAAAAGGGTATGGAAATCTATTATGAGCTTATGTTTACTCTCTAATCCTAAATTCAGCTGGTAGGATTTAGTTGATTGGACTATTGCTACAACTCTCTGTTTTTGTAGGTGGTGTACTTGGTTGAGTGCAATTAGTTGTTACAAATTTGTAGTTGGTGGTGCTAAAAATAGCAATTTAACTTTTTAGCACCACCAATACTAATGCTCTTAGGTGTTGTATTGGCGTTTCTATTCTATTATTTGTTAATGAAATTATTGATTCTTTCAAAGAAAAAAAAAAAAAAGATTGATTGCTATAATGGTAAGATAAGTAGTTTTGAATCTGAATAGTGAATTTTCTCTTAGCATCTCCTTTTGTGATGCCGATGCAGATTTGAGTAATTAAAAAATATATAAAATTTTAGGACTTGATAATGGATTCTAATTTGAAAAGCTATTAGATGCCTATATCATAAGGGTCAATGCTAGAGCTATTACAAATTTTATTTCGAAAGATTTAAAAACTGATGTTCCAATAAATGTAATTGGTGGGTTTTAGCAACATAATAAATAAATGTTTGACTAACATTTTATTAGACTTATGTAGTAAAATTTGTTCTACCCTAACATCACTCATTTACAAGTCTAATTTCACAGCACAATGAGATTAACAGATTCAAATTTAGGAGTTTTTTCTGGTTAGTTGTCCTAGTGATTTTGTGACTACTTTGTTTTCAAAAAAAAAAAAAAAAAAAATCCTCTTACAATGCTCATATGTGCCTATAAAGGAAACAGGTACAAGTGCTGCAACATTTTAGACATTTTAAATTGACAATGGTTTACCTCATGAGAATTTTGCATGGTTTAAGAAGTACATTTCATCTAAAATTTAATGAGATTTAGCTACTTGTCATTCCAAGTTGATTTGAGCAAAGTTTTCATCAGATTGTGATCAATGTAATCTAAACACCTACTTGGTTAATGTTATATTTATGCAAATAAGGAAATATGGGTTGGAGTCAAACTAACAGGAGTTTAAGCATCTTTTCCAGAGTGATAGATGACTTGTGCTGCCAATTGCAAAAGGTTTTCTGGCCAACTCACGCAATGCTAAGGTTTGCTTTTTCGCAGTTTCCGAAGTTTCATCCTTGTCTAGAATTTTTAGTGCTATATCTGTCCACAAAAACAAATACATTTGATTATTGACAGAAGGTTTCACCCCAATCAAAATTTGTGATTTTTTTTTTTAATTAATTGCCTCAAACTCAATTATTGATATGTAGACCATACTGATGGGAATGACGAAATCAAGTACAGACGAGATAAACTGGGCCGACGAGACAGGCCCTCACTGACGAGTAACCCCTTCACTGACGAGGTTAAACATCTCATTCAATGCTGCCAGTAAACACCCTGGACGGTTACAAAGCCAACTATACAGGCCGTTGGAGTAAATTAAAGCAACATTATGAGGCCAGAAAACGTTACCCAAGAGGGCATTGAAGCCATCATAACTGCCCCAACGGCTAGAGGCTGCAGCAACATATATATATATATAGCCCCCACATTGCCAAAGAAGAGGTACATTCACACATACACACTAAGAGATTACTTTTGTTCTATTATCTTTACATTGCTCACTCCCAAATAGCAATTGATACTGACTTTGGCATCGAAGGCATTGTGGCAGGCACCACACCGGTGACCACTCTCGAGAACACATTCTTGCAGGCCGGAGTCCATTCTTGTCTGCACACTCTGACTGACGAATTTACGCTTCATCAGTTTGGCACCGTCTGTGGGGACGACATTTTCGTGTTCAATCTCGAAGAAATAGTTTCCAATCAGCAATCACTATCAGATGGAGTCCAATCAAGATTCCACATCTTTGGCTCAGCAGGTTCAAGCTCTCACAGCCACTGTAGAAGAACTGACCAGGCAAAATTAGGAAATGAAGTTACGACTTCAGCAGGAGGAGAATCGATCTAAAGGAAACCGAGACGACGAAGGAGATAGCCACCGAAGAAGTGACCATCAAAGGCCCGCCACTCCAACCGAGCATAACTCAAATCTTCTTCAAGAGATGAGGAGGGAGATGGACGAACTTAGGACCACCATTAAGGAGAAAACAGAGAGGAGTGTAGACCGACTGGTTAGGGCGACGAATTCACCATTCACTCCAACAGTCCTTGAATGTCCAGTACCGTCAAAGTTTCGGTTGCCCCAACTTGAACCATTCGATGGCCTAAAGGACCCTCAGGATCATCTTAACACCTTCAAGACGACCCTAGGGCTCCAGCAGCCCCCAGACGAAATATTGTGTCGTTCTTTCCCAACTACCCTCAAAGGAGCTGCAAGGGAATGGTTCACGAAGTTGCCAACATCATCCATCGACAACTTCGAGCAATTGAGCAACGCCTTCCTGCATCACTTCATTGGAGGACAGTGTCCTAAGAGAACCGCGGACCATTTACTTACCATCAGGTAAGGAGAAAAGGAAACTCTAAGGTTGTACGTGAAATGCTTTACTCGCGAAACACTAGAGGTAGACGAAGCATATGATAAAGTGCAGCTAATGACCTTCAAGGTAGGGTTGAGATCCAGAGACCTCGTTGCGTCACTCGCAAAGAATCCCCCAAAAACGATGGCCGAGATGCTCATTAAAGCACAGAAGTACATGAACGCTGAAGACGTATTAGCAGCCATCAAGGATGCAGGGAGACCAGGGGACAAAGAAAGGAAAGATGACGATCGTAGGGGGCAAAAGCGGGAGCGCCCAAATCGTCGGACCAGTGACGGGATCAGGAGGAAAGACGATAAGGGATCGCAAACGGTAAAATTTACCCCTCTTGTTATGCCTGTTGATAAAATTTTAACGCAGATTAAGGACGAGCACTACCTCAAATGGCCGCGACCACTGCAGTCATCTCCCAGTGTCTGTGATAAGAATAAGTACTATCGATTCCACAAGGATCAAGGCCATTATACCGAAGATTGTCGAGACCTCAAAGAGCAGATAGAGGAGTTGATACAGAAGGGGAAGTTACAGAAGTTTGTGAAGAAAGGGGAATTCAGGAAGTTCCGAGATGGAAACAGGGGCCAGCACGAATCCACGTTTGGGGGCAATGACTGTCAGATATAGCCTCCCCAAAATGTGATAGGGGAAATACAAACGATCGTAGGAGGTCCCGTCGCAGGAGGGTCATTCAAGTCCCTTAAGAAAGCATATCAACGACAAGTGAACAGTGTTTACATGACACCCCCGTTGAAGCACTGACGAACTGATCAAGACATGATTTTCAATGAAGGAGATGCTAGAGGAGTGAAGCAGCCTCACAACGATCCCTTGGTCATAACACTTACCATAGAAGGATTTAACACAAAAAGAATCCTCGTGGACAATGGTAGCTCCGCCGATATCATCTACTTCCCTGCATTCCAATAGTTGAAGCTATATCCAAAAAGGCTGCGTCCATTTGATTCTCCCCTCGTCAGCTTCAGTGGTGACAGGGTGTACCCCAAGGGCATAGTGACGCTGACGGTGACAGTGGGAACCTACCCGAAGCAGTTGACCTGTCATCTGGACTTCTTAGTGGTAGATTGTCCCTCGACCTACAATGTAATCATTGGAAGACCAGCACTCAACAAGTGGAAATCATCTACGTCAACTTACTCTCTGAAGATAAAATTTCCAACGGAGAATGGGGTTGGTGAAGTCAAAGGAGATCAAGTTCTGGCTCAGGAGTGCTACCAGGCCGTCGTGGCTACAAAGGAGAACCATACATGGACGATCGAAGAAAAAGAAGAAGAAAGGGTGGAGGCCTTGGAAACAGTGGAGTTAACCGACGAAGAATCAAATAAGACAACCAGGATAGGGACGACTCTAGGTCCCGAGATGAGAACGAAGCTAGTCCAATTTCTTAAAGAAAACCAAGACGTCTTTGCCTGGAGCCACGATGACATGCCAGACATATCTTCAGAAGTCCTTCAGCACAGGCTGAATGTGGACCCAGAGAGGAAACCTGTCAAGCAGAGATGGAGAGTTTTCGCACTCGAAAGAAATCAAGCGATCACTGACGAAGTTAACAAGCTCTTGACTGTAGGCTTCATCCGCGAAGTGTATTATCCAGACTGGCTCGCAAACGTCATCTTGGTGAAGAAAGCGAATGGGAAATGGGGAATGTGCGTAGACTTCACAGACCTAAACAAGGCATGCCCAAAGGACAGCTTCCCTCTGCCAAGAATAGACCAGTTGGTAGACTCCACAGCTGGTCACAAGCTGCTGACGTTTATGGACGCCTTCTCTGGATACAACCAGATAAGCATGGCTGACGAGGATCAGGAGAAAACAGCCTTCATCACCAGTCAAGGGCTCTATTGCTATAAGGTAATGCCCTTTGGACTAAAAAATGCAGGTGCCACTTATCAACGATTGGTGAACAGAATGTTCAGTAAGCAGATAGGCAGAAATATGGAGGTGTACGTGGATGACATGCTCGTCAAGAGTAAAGAGGAGCTTACCCACCTGGACGACCTCAGAGAAACATTTGCAACCCTCAAGCAATACCATATGAAGCTAAATCCTAGTAAGTGTGTCTTTGGCGTAGCCTCAAGGAAATTCTTGGGATTCATGGTGTCCCAGAGAGGAATAGAGGCAAATCCAGAGAAGGTACAAGCCATAATCAACATGACATCGCCCAAGACCGTCAAAGAAGTCCAAAAACTCACAGGACGGGTTGCAGCTCTAAACAGGTTCGTCTTTAGAGCGACGAATAAATGCCTACCTTTCTTCAAGACATTGAAACGGGCTTTCGCTTGGATTGACGAATGTGAGGCAGCTTTCCAGGAACTCAAACGTTACCTAAGCAATCCACCCCTTCTAAGCCCGGCAAAGGAAGGTGAGAACTTGTATTTGTATTTAGCAGTGTCAGATACGGCCGTCAGTGCAGCCCTGATCAGGGAAGAAGACAGAAAACAGCTTCCAGTTTACTATGTCAGCCAAGCCTTCCAAGGAGCTGAGTCCAGGTACCCAAAGATTGAAAAAATCACGTTTGCGTTGGTTGTGGCCTCACGCAAACTTAGACAGTATTTCCAAGCCAATCTAATCTTGGTGATGACAGACCAACCTATCAAGAAGTCCATGAACAAACCGGAGGCAGCAGGGAGAATGGTCCAATGGGCAATCGAACTTAGCCAATTTGATATTGAATATCATCCTAGGACAACAATTAAAGCACAGGCTTTGGCAAATTTCATCGCAAAATTTACCCCCTCAGGCGAAGACGAACTCACTGACGAAGAAAGGCCATGGACAGTATAGACCGATGGTTCGTCAGCCCAAAAGAGGGGGGGAGTAAGGGTCGTCATAATCACCCCCGAAGGAGAAATACTAAAGTATGGAGTCCAGCTAAAATTTCCTGCCATCAATAATGAAGCCGAATACGAAGGAGTTCTGACTGGTTTGAGGCTTGGAAAAGAGTTTGGAGCCAGGAACCTGTTGGTCCAAAGCGATTCAAAGCTGGTAATCGGGCAGGCCAGGGGAGAATACGAAGCAAAAGAAGAAAGAATGTAGAGGTACCTCAGACTGATGAGGCATCTAGCTCAAGAGTTCGAAAAAGTGGAGTTCGTGCAGATTCCCAGAAGCCAGAATGCGATGGCAAACGAAGTCTCAAAAATGGCCTCGTCCGATGGAGGAGCATTGGAAGAAGGCCTGATGATGGAAGTCCAAAAGAACCCCAGCATTGAGGAAGTTCCAACATTTGCAATCCAGAGCACAAACAGCTGGATGACACCCATTGTATCCTTCCTTCAGGACGGGCACCTCCCACAAAATACAAAAGAAGCCAGGAAGATCAAAAAGAGAGCGGCAAGATTTGTGATCCTCAACGACGCCCTATACAAGAGAGGTTTCTCCATGCCTTACCTAAAGTGCGTTGACGAGGAAGAAGCAAGGTACATTCTGCAAGAGGTCCACGAAGGTATTTGCGGGGATCATGCTGGTCCTAAATCCCTGGCAGGTAAGATAATTCGAACAGGCTATTTCTGGCCTACTATGCAGGTAGACGCGGCAGAGTTCGTCAAGAGATGTGACAAGTGCCAACGGTTCGAAAATGTTTAGCGACTTCCAGCAGAAAAACTGACGATGATTGCATCGCCATGGCCGTTTGCACAATAGGGAATTGACATCGTCGGCCCACTGCCCCAGGGCAAAGGTCAGGTAAAATTCTTACTTGTTGCTATTGATTACTTTACAAAATGGGTCGAAGCAGAGGCACTAGCCACCATAACCGAAGCAAGAATCCAGAGCTTTGTATGGAAGAACATCATTTGCAGGTTCGGGATTCCAAGGACGATCATATCAGATAACAGACGACAATTCGACAGCCAAGGCTTTAGAGAGTTATGCTTAGGCCTAGGCATCCGGAATCACTTCTCGTCCCCAAGTCATCCACAAGCGAACGGACAGACGGAGGTGACGAATCGAACATTGCTCAAGATTATCAAAACGAAGTTGGACGATGCAGAGGGAGCCTGGCCAGAAGAATTGCCCAATGTCTTATGGGCTTAGAGGACAACAGAAAGAACACCAACAGGAGAGACACCCTTCAGGCTCACCTACGGCACTGAAGCAGTGATCCCGGTAGAAGTAGGGATAACCAGCATCAGGCGAGAAGTATTCATTGAAGAAGTCAATGACGATCATATGCGACTCAACCTGGACTTCCTAGACGAAGTAAGAGATAAAGCTTCTAGCAGAATGGTGGAATACCGACAGAAGATGACCGACTACTACAACAAGAGAGTAAAGCTCAGACAACTTGATATTGGTGACCTCGTCCTCCGCAAAGTAACACCGGCTACCAAGGATCCTACTCAAGGGAAACTCGGCCCCAGCTGGGAAGGGCCCTACCGGGTCATCCATTACTCTAGGAAGGGCAGCTACCATCTAGAAACCCTTGAAGGACAAAGACTACCAAGGCCATGGAACATTGAGCATTTGAAGAAATACCATCAATAAATGTAGCTTATAAGTGTATTCGTTCTTAAGGTCAATAAATGAATTATTCAGCTAATTTCTCCGTGCAAACAGGTCTGGCCAAATATATAAAGCCATGTGAACTAAAAATGGCTAAGTAACAAGATTCCACCTTGACGGATGTAAGTTACGGACGAAGCCAATTAAAGATGACAAGATCCCCTTAGTGGGTGTAAGTAAAAAATGGCTAAGTAACAAGATTCTACCTTGACGGATGTAAGTTACGGACGAAGCCAATTAAAGATGACGAAATCCCTTTAGTGAGTGTAAGTCAAAAATGGCTAAGTAACAAGATTCTACCTTGACGGATGTAAGTTACGGACGAAGCCAATTAAAGATGACGAAATCCCCTTAGTGGGTGTAGGTCAAAAATGGCTAAGTAACAAGGTTCCGCCTTGACGGATGTAAGTTATGGACAAAGCCAATTAAAGATGACAAGATCCCTTTAGTGGGTGTAGGTCAAAAATGGCTAAGTAACAAGATTCCGCCTTGACGGATGTAAGTTACAGACGAAGCAAATTAAAGACGACAAAATCCCTTAAAAAGGTTTAAGTCAAAAAGGGGGCTAAGTAACAAAATTCCGTTATCGTGGGGGTAAGTTACCGAAGATGGTTTCACAACGAATTGAAACTAAGAGTTGAACCCGGGCGCCCAGCTTATTCGCCTGAACCAAAGGAGTTCTAGTTGCATGGAAACAGCTAAAACTACCGACGAGAAGAGAAGAAAGTTACCGTAAGGGATTTTCACTAAAGCACAACATATGGAGCTAGACAGAACTCAACAAACATATGGACAATCACGAAGTGCAAGTAAGTATGTGACAAACTTAATTAAAGCCCCAAAACCAAGGGCAATTACCATTGTTTTTACATAAAACCCATAAACACTGGGTTGCCAACGTTGTTATCAAAATAAGATAAGCAGAAATTGTTCAAAAATTTGGCCCAAAAACATGACGGGCATCCACCAAAAGAAAAAAAGGAATTTTCACAAGTATCAGCATCAGGCGTTGGCAGCATCGTCTTCACCAGCTGGAGCGTCACTAGCAGGGACATCCTCACGAACGAAGGGCACAATGGCGGAAGATTGGGCGGCCTCGTCAGCTGCCATTTCCTGATCTACTTCCTCTAGGTCCAACTTCTCCATGTCCACCCCAAAAGGGTGCTTCAGTAGGTACCTCCTCAGGAGCTCAAAACCTTTAAAATACCAGCTGAACAAGACGGTGCTATATTCGTCGATAGTCTGAAATGCCTCCACCGACCTTGCAGCTATGGTCTTCAGCATCTCCTTAGTACCTAAGAGCCACTCATCCTTCTCTTGCGTCAACTGGCGCTCAACCCTAAGCTCGTCATCCAGTGTCTTCACTTTCTCTTTCAAAGAAGCAGACTCGCCCATAGAGTCAATAAGATTCTTCCTCAACGTGGAGTTCTCCACTTCCAAAGTTTCCATCCTGGACATCAGAGATGCCACCCTCGTCTCCTGGGTTAGATATTCGGAAGTAATATGGATGCTGTCTCCCAGAACCTGGAGAAAGAAATTCAGAGTCGTCAATGAAAGAAATAAAAGGAAAAAAAAGACAAAGAAAGAGGGTGGTACAAACGAACCTGTACAAGCTTGTGGACGTGGCGAGTTGCCACGTCATTAAACGGGACACCACATAAAACCTTCAGATCTACGGCAGTCACCACTTCGTGAGCCCTATTCACGACCAGCCTCTCATCGGTCCAGAGCGTGGATGGACGAGGAACATTTTTCTCTTTCTCCTTCTTAGACAACCTCGGTCTTTTGGAAACAGGAGTACCCTCGATCTCCTCCAGCAAAGTCGTGGGAGAAGTGGTCCTCGTCGTTGCAACCCCTGACACAATCGGGCTGACGGAAGAAACCGGAGGGGCGGAGCCACTCTTCCAAGTGATGCGCACAGTCTTTTTGCCCAAGTTCGACAGAGGCTCGTCCTTCTTGGCCCTCATCTTGGCATACATGTCTTTATTGAATTTTGTCGTCATCTCTGCAAGAAGGAAACACTTGTCAAAAAAATGAAGAAATGGGTATAAGTTAAATACTGACGAACTCAATACTTACTCTTTTTTCCCTCAATCTCAAGATTTCGCAGAACGTAACTGGACGGATCTGGCCCAAGACAGTAGAAGGCAAGTGTCCTAGGATCTACAAGATCGTCCCAATTTTCAATCGTTTACGTGTATTCAATCGCCTTCTGAACCCGTTTTCTATACCTGCTCTTCAATTTGGGCCGTCTCTTAACTGCACAGAAGAAGAAACAGGAGAATCAATAACGATAAAGGCAAGCACGCCGAAAATTAATGCATGAAAGGGAATGTTGACGCACCTAAGGCCGGGGTTCCCCACTGACGACGCAACCTGGGGAGATCACCCCAAACCTCGCCCGAGGGAGTTTCAAAATCGTCCCCAGACAGAAAGAAAAACCTGGACTTCTAGTATCTGAAAGACGAGGGTAACTTCTTGACGATCCTAGTGTTCCTCTCCCAGGGCACCAGTTCATAGTACCCGTGCTCCTTTGACGCTTTCAAGCGGTACAAATAGACGAGCTCATCGACCTTAAGCATATCTCCGTCCGTAGCAGCCAGCCATATCCCCATACAACTAACCAATATTCTCCACGAATTTGGCATGAGTTGCCCAGGGGCAATACCAAAATGGTCTAGCAACTCCATCAAAAAGGGATGGATGGGAAACCTCAACCCGCAGACGAAGGCAGACTCGTAAAAGCATACCTCGCCTGGGAAGAAGTGGCAAGCCCGTTCCTCCTCGTTGGGCAGACGAACCCTAACCCAATCTGGGAATTGAAACCTATCCTGAAATCTCTTAAGGGTGTCAGCGTCCAGCCCACACCTCTCTTCCAGAGCGTAAAAAGCCCTAACCTCAAGAGGGGCAGAAATGACAGTATCCCCTTCCACTAGGCCGCCGCTAGACAACAACCCAATCTCGAGCTCGCTCGACCTAACCTCGGACATATTCTGTCGCTCTCCCACCTCGTTGGTAAACCAATCTAGTGACTGACGAAGCAAGGGCAACAAATCGGCCAACGCTACGCTCAAACAATTGCCCTCAAAGACAAAATTCTCGATATGAGAGAAAACACCTAAGGACCCCCCTAAGCGAGCAAATAGAAAAGAAATTGAGGGGCAGACCGTTCTAACCTCAGAACTACTAATCATGAAAACCGAAGAGAAAACACAGTGGAAACTAAACCCCAAAGAAAGCAAGAACAAAGAAAAAGAAGGAAAAGAGGAGAGAAAAGTAATCAGAAATGGGTTTATGGCAGCAAAGAAAGGAAAAACGTAGAAAGGAACAAGAGAATGGGCGTACCTTTAGAAAGCAAAGAACAAGGAAAGCACCACCGCGCCGTAAGAAAATAGTAGAGTGAGATCGCCAGAGAAGATAGTCAGAGAAATGATTGAAGGATTTTCGAAAAGAGTGAGGTGGAAAAAGTGAAAAGAGGGGAAGTTTAAAACCAAGAATTGGGAAACCAAAGAACCAGCGGGAAAACCAATAGTCCTATCAAGTGGAGCATTAACTCCCTCAGTCAAAGTGTGCCACGTAGGCCACAACCCAGAAGGCGCCGCCGCAACGCATTCAATACAGCACGAAAACCCAACCGCTTAAAATTCAAAAACTGTTCAGCTTCCCTGGTCGTCATGACATGTCACAACGACCACGGAATCCGGGGGCAACTGATGGGGATGACGAAATCAAGTACAGACGAGATAAACTGGGCCGACGAGACAGGCCCTCACTGACGAGTAACCCCTTCACTGACGAGGTTAAACATCTCATTCAATTCTGCCAGTAAACACCCCGGACGATTACAAAGCCAACTATACAGGCCGTTGGAGTAAATTAAAGCAACATTATGAGGCCAGAAAACATTACCCAGGAGGGCATTGAAGCCACCATAACTGCCCCAACGGCTAGAGGCTGCAGCAACATATATATATATAGCCCCTACATTGCCAAAGAAGAGGTACATTCACACATACACACTAAGAGATTACTTTTGTTCTATTATCTTTACATTGCTCACTCCCAAATAGCAATTGATACTGACTTTGGCATCAGAGGCATTGTGGCAGGCACCACACCGGTGACCACTCTCGAGAACACATTCTTGTAGGCCAGAGTCCATTCTTGTCTGCACACTCTGACTGACGAATTTACGCTTCATCACATACCATACATATCATAGAGGTAATAGTAGCAACAAGGATCTCCATGCGTTCATCAAGAGTCAAATCTTTTAAAGGAGTCACAGAGAATAGATACGACACCATGTCTCTACGTCCCAACAAAGCTGCTATGTGAAGTGGTGTCCTTCCTTCACTACTGCGGATCAATGGCAGATTCGCGCTCTTTTTCACCATCTCCTTAGCAATTATCACAATTCCTAATTGCGCAACAAAGCAGAGGGCTGTATATCCATTTATGTCTTTCCCTTCTAAGTCTTCTGGAGTCACAAATTGCACCAGTTCTTTTACAAAAGCTGTGTGTTTTGATGCACATGCAATGTGAAGAATTTTCTCACTCGCTTCTGCAATGGAATATCGAATGGCATCTGGATCAGCCTCAAGTCTACGCTTAGCTTCTTGCCAATTACCTTTTAAGGCAGCTTGATAGAGTGTAAGGTACTCAGATCTTGTTAATCCTGGAAATTTTAACCAGCATATATATTAACCATAATGTTTTGGTGATGTAACACTCTGAAGTCTGAACCCAACTATATGAACTAAATATGTGACAACTGCATACTTTAAACAGTTTTGTCATACAAGTGTGTACAGTGTTACTAGCTTTTTAGTTGGCGGAAAATATTTTATAGTTGAACAAATACTCTAAAATGTGTAACATATTTTTCTGAAAATATTTTTCTAAACCTTAAACCCTAATATTTTTCTAAAAATATTTTACTTCAAAACAAATGAGCCGTAGAAGTCAAAAAAATTACTTTATAACTAATAATTATCAACCGTCAATATCCAATAATAATCAACGGCTTAAAGCACACACTCTTGACAACATCCAAGTGAAAAAATTTCACAATATTACTGAAGTCAAAGAGTCATTAAAACGCTAGTCTCTGAAATTTATTAAAGTCAATTCTAATGTTTTTTTTTTTTTTTTTTTTTTTGGTGAAAAAAAATGAGGGCATAAATGGTTGTATTAAACCCCCGGGCAGGGCGCCGGAATGGTAGAGGTGAGGATCGCGGGATCACTTGCCACCCGTGCAGGGAATAAACCCCACCAAGGATGCCCACCAACGAAAGGCCGTTGGCAGTTCTAATGTTTTTATCACACGCAGCACTTCATGGAACCCTTTTTCTATTTAAAAATAAAAAAACAATTTATGAGAAGAACCACCTTGTGGAACCCAAAATGTCGCAATCCTCAAAATCAGTAATAGCGAAGGAAAGTAGTAAGCTCGAAGGAGTTAAAATTTGATAAGGATATGATGTAAAACAGGGATTTTATACTGTCCAATCATGACGCCACATCAATAACATAATAATTAAACATCTCAGTTATTTCTTTTGTCTTGTGTTTAAATGTTGATATGATAGCCTATGTAATAAAATTTGTAGTATCTTTATGATCACTCAATCTGTAGTATTCCTAACATAACTTATTTTGCAATACAATCTCTTATGGTTTTTCTTTTTTGGATGGTTAGAATACACTTAAAAACAAACAATTTCATAAAACTCTTCCCTTACTCTATTCGAAAACTCATTTGTGTTCATTTTGTTTGTGTAACTGCACGCTTATAAGGGATAAAGAGAAAGCACTTACTCTTACAAGTCTGATGTTGATTTTGATTTTCTTTCGCGGCATGCCCGCTTAGATCCACTGTTACATCTGTCTGCATCCTTTATTCTTTTAATGTTGAAGCACCTGAGCTAACTCCTTTGGGAATGTCAGAAATAATTGATCGGAGTACTAATGATGTAGGTGCATCTGAATTAACATCGAAAGCCGAATGCTGACTGCTAAATTCATAGTTTGATTCACAATGCCTCCACTCCATGGACTAAGCCTTAGAAAATCTCCCATTAAAAACCGCGCAACATTATTTTGGGTCGGGTCGAGTCGTCAACCGGATCAAATACAACTAGGCTCCACAAAACCCAACAAATATATAGCACACGCTTTGATGGCCTTTTTTTTTTCTTCCTTCTTTCTTTTGTAAGAAATTAAATTAGATGAATAATAAATGAACAAATATGTTGCAAATATTGTGTCCGTAAATATGGTTTACAAATTTCAGTGAATAGTTGAAGAGTTAAGACTCAAAAGTGAATTAAAAAACACCATCTCTTTAAGTTTTAACATAAGCATTGGCATCATTACATACCTTTGGTACGATGGTCACTCCACAAATATAAGTGCTTATGGGGGGCAAGGGTCGGGGTTCAAGTTTTTAGAAGGAAGTTTCACATACATATACACTTAAATTAGACTAGAGTAGAAATTCTATTTTGTAAAAAAAAAAAAAAAAAAAAAAAAAAAAAAAAAAAAAAAAAAAACATAAGCATTGGCTTTGGCTGTGCCGAATGCTGCCAAATAAATTTGGCACGTGCTAAAGTAATGTTCTTCTAAAATTCTACTTTTAGAAGAGCAAGACTAATGCTAAAAATTTATTTATTACTTATTTTATTATGTTCTCTCTTCTATTAATAAAGAAAAATTTTAAAAAAAATTAAGAAAATAATAAGAAAGAATATTTAAATAAAAAAATAAATGATGTAATATAGGGTGTATTATAAAGTGGTGTATTAAAATAGATACGTTTAAAATAGAATTTTCTTAACTCTCTCTCTTTCTCTGAAACTCCCTCCCCTAATTTTTCTTCTATTTTTTTTTTCAACATTCTATGTTCAAGCCTTTAGCTCCTCCCTAATCAAATCTATTCTTCATCTCTCTCTCTCTCTCTCTCTCTCTCTCTCATATTTCATTACTTTTGGATTCCGTTGGTTTTACCTTTACCATGATTCAGTGAGGGTCTAGTGTTTTTTAACTTTTGGGAGCCATAATGGGGATTGGTTTGGGCATGATGTTTTGGTAGGAACTTGATGGTGGTCCGAGGGTTAAGGCTCAAAATTTGGTGGCGATTGAGCCACCGCGTATAGTGGTGTATTGCGGTGGTTTTGGTCCTTGTGTGCGGGTTGTGGCAAGTGGTCTTAAACGTTGATATGTGTGTGTATTATGTATATGTATGACGGTGTGAGTGATCAAAGAAATAGAAATAACCAAGGCCGGTGTGACTAGGACGTCGTAGAAGTACTCCTACCTCAGTATCACTTCAAGTGATGCTTGCAGGAATTGAGTGGTTTGGGCAGTGACGTTTAAACCCTTACGCTCAATAAGTTCACACTTAAGCCCCATTTTTTATTTTTAAAAAAAATAAGAAGAAATATAAATAGAAGGATTTTAGAGATACCTGGCTGTGAAGTTGATGTAGCCGTCGCTGTTGTTGTTGAAGTAGTCTGTAGTCGTTGCTGTTGTTGTTGAAGTTGCTGTGAGTTTAAGTGGATCAATGAATTTTTTTTTTTTTTTAAATACTAATTATTAGCAGCTATTTTACCTGAGATTGTGGGGGTAAATGTGTAGAAAGAGCAGAATATTGATGAAGATTTTTTTTTTCCAAAATCAAAACAGCGATTGGGTTGAACAAATATTTGGGTCATTGGGGATGGGGTTACTTTGCTGATGAGTGGCTGACTGAGCTTGGACTTCAAAGAGTGAAAGTGAACGAGCTTCTTGAGATAACGAGACCAATCCCTTAAAAAATGGTGAATATCTTACTGGATAATGCTTTGTTTGGTTGCATTGAAAAAGTTGAGAAAAGTTGGTGGATATCATTATTAAAAGGAAAGTATGTGGATATTCAAAAGAAGAAAAAAAAAAAGTCAGTTGGGGGGGTGGGGGGTGGGAAGGGTGAAACTTAAAAAAAAAAAATTATTGAAAAAAAAAGAAAAGAAAAGGCTGAAAAGTGATGTTTTTGCGGTAAATGGGAGTCAGGGTGTTTTCCAAGGGTCCACTAAAAGTTAATTTCACCGAATCGGGGAAAAAAATAAAAGAGCAAAAAGGGGTTAATTAGTTAAATTATTTGTCTAACCTTCTTCTTTTGTCTATTTTAAACAAATGTTATTGATTTAAAGAAGCCAATTTTTGTATATATAAAAAAAAGATGTCGATTTTGTACCGCACTAGTAAAATACTGTGCCAGTTTAAATACCAGCCATAAGATTGTTTCTCTTTAACCTTCTAAATTTCATACAATTTTGATACTGTCATCCTAGTGAGTTCTACTAACACCCCTTGATTTTGGGCCATGATTTTTAGTACTCTCATTGCTCTAAGAAGGCGTGTCCTATTTGTTCTACATCACATTTTCTTTCTGCAACAATGGCTGTTAACTAGGGAGGAGAAGAAGTCTTCTTTGTATATCCTCTAGATCCTCTGTAGCTTTTTGAACTTTTAATGGAAGACCACCAAAAAATTCCTAGTTCAACTTCTTCAGCTCAACCTTAAGTGACTTCAACTTCTTGCAAAGTCTAAACATGGGAATACCGTTAATTTCTTTGGTCCAAACAAGCTCAAGTCATATGCATAAATGTAGGCTGATTGGAAGAGTAAAATGAGCCAAAATATCTCGTGCGTCTAAAATTTTGGATACAATTTGTTGTTTAGAGTTGTTGTTACCGTACATTTTTCCGTACTTATTTTGGAGAATATTACTGGAGAACTTGTGCTTTAAACTTGAATGAAAGTTAGCCAAAAATATATATATATACATATATATATTAATAAGCAAAACTTAGAGAAAATCCAATTAGATTCTACAATTGAAGTCCAATTTTGCGTCATGTGTCTTAAATTATTTATTTTTAGAGAGAGTTTTATTTCTTAATTTTGGAGTCAAATGTGGGATCACATCACATATATCCATCTAAGTGAGTTATTGCGTACAAAAACCAAAGAGTCTAGAATTAATAAACATAAAAAAATTTAAAAAAAAATGACAATTTACATTTTCTACTTAATAACATTCTTACATGACTTTTTAAAGAGTTATAAAAATATAAGTGTGGGGGGTGAAAGCCCAACCTAACATATTGGGCCTAGGACCCTATTTGAAGACTACTGTATACCCGAAGAGAGGAAAGTGTCCAAGAGGGAGTCTATGATTAAGAAATATACCTGGAGGCGAACGAGGGGGTAGTGCGAAGAGGTCATCAATGGTCCGAAGAGACCATCATCTTCAGATACAAAGAGCCTTGGCTGGGCGGACACCTGGGAGATTCAAACAACCTTTCTAATGACTTTGATGATAAAGGCAAGCTTCAGGCACGTATGGAGATGATAAGAACAGAAAAATATCTAGAAGACAAGTTGCAACCACCACATTAAATGCACTGCAACAGCTTTTCTAGCCGCATTAATGTGGAGAAAACCCCTGAACAGTATAATCTCAGCTACTACCACTCACAGAAAGCTAAAAAAGATATCTGATGGGACATGTACTCAAGTGGATATTTAGATGATGAACAAGTGGACGATGAAGATGAGGGGAGAGGGTGCTATATAAGGAGAAGAGGCCTCTGATAAAAAGGGATCGGAACAGAAAAGGGAGAGAAGAAGAAAATAACTTTACTGTAGCTCTAAGAATTGTAGCCAAATTTCACGCAATAAAATACCTCTTCGGACTTTCACGTTTGCATTTGTCCAAGCATGATTTCATGTTAGTTTACCCTTAAATACCATAATTAACTCTTGTTTAATTCACGTCCAGCCCAGTTCTTTCACACACGCTCTACAAATTCATTGTCCTGGGTTCATTGGGCTCATAATCCATACATTTTGGGCTTGGGCTACAACAATTGACCCTACAATAAGAATGATTATCAATAATATTTAAATTATATATACAAGAATTATACCATACATCTTAATGTATATCTTTTAAGTATATTCATGCATATGCATGGAGTTATAAGCTACTTATCATAATAGAGCCTTATATATACTCTTTGGAAGGCTTATGTCTTAATCAAGATTATTCAAACTGACACATGCAATTATGTTTAAATTTGAGATGAGAAGTAAAAGGTATGGACAGTGTGGCTGGGGGAAAATTATGCTAGTGTTGAATTACATTACCCTCATCTTCAATGTGTTATGTTAAGGCCTCTAAATGAATACTTTCTCGAAAACAGTAGTGCTGTATTGTTTTTCTTCTATCTAATCTCATTATTTGACATTCATTTTTGCTTGTTTCTTACGGTAAAGTTATGATTTACAACTATTTTTGTGTTGGCTTTAATTTCGTGTCAAATTTGATTGTAATTATGTTCAATCTTATGTACCCTATATTTTTTGTGAGATTTCTTTGTAAGGGTTGTGTGTGTGAGAAAGAGTGTGAAGACTCAAGGAAAATTGAAGAGCAAAGAAGTTTTCACGGGTAACCTTCCCGCGAAGTGAAGCATGTGCTCAGCACATGACTAGAATGCTAAGAGTCATGACAGATGGTGACAGCTGGTTTTCGCGAGTGTCTCGCGGGTAAGACCTTCCCGCGAGATACCCAAGAAACATTATGTTTTGCTATTTTATCATATCTGCTCCACTACATCCTCACCCACACTATATATACCATCATTACCCACATATTGAGAATAGTTCTTTTCAGAGAGAAAACCCTAGCCACAACCCTTGAGAGTTAGAGATTGTCATACCCACAATCCTCTACACAATCTATTGTGGTTTTCCTCAACTCCTACATCTCCATAGCTGATAGGCCAAGAATGTATTGACCTATTGTAATAAATTAATTGATTAATTAGCCAAGTTTGTTAATTAATCAAATTAACATGCAATGTACGTGGCAGCATAAACAAATCACCAATTAAACTAAGTATGCAGCGGAAAATAAATTGACACGGTGATTTGTTTACGAATGGGAAAAACCTACACAGCAAAAACCCTATTGGATGATTTTATGGTCACCACTCCCTAGAATCCACTATTATCAAAACAAGTAATTACAAGTAAAGGAATCTCAGTACCTTATACCAACTTATAGTTGAACTCTTACCCCAATACCCAATTGGACTTGTTCTGTAGTGACAATCTCTCCTTTTAATGTACGGCTCCCAGTATGTGACTAACCAATTACGCGGATCCCAGTACTCGACTTCAATCACCAACTAGAGAAGGTTGTTGGCTGCAAAGTTCTTCAGTTCATCACACGATGAAGATCATGAAGTTGCTTGGTCACAAAACCCTACGGTGTACAAACACAGCAGTTTCTTCACAAGAAAGATGAATTAGGGCAAATTCTGTCTACGGTCACAATTTGCTTGAAAAAACTTTGCTCAACACTTGTGCAACTTGTGTCACCTTTGACGGCCCTTAAAATAATCCTTATATATGTTTAGGGTTTTGAGAAAAGAAAGCTCAAACACATAATCACGAATTAGAGTTAAAACAGAACTGAAACTCTGTTTTTCATAAACCTCGACAGATACCTACCTGTCGAGCAGCTATCGAGCCACGGGATTCAGATAGCTCTCAAAGCCTCGATAGATGCTAGCTGTCTAGTTTTAATGAACAACACTTTTCACACTTGATTCTTGGACAAACTTGCAATGACTTTAACACTTGAACTTGAAACAAGGTTTCTTGAAGCATCAAACACATCCTAGATCTACCCAATTACAAGTAAAATGTGTTTTGTTAAAAGATTAGCCAATTACATAAAATAGTGACATATGTTCCTAACATGTGAAACACATATGTCCTAACAATATCCAAATCCTCGAGAAGTTGATAGCTCAAACACTTACCACACCCATTTTGAGTGTAAAATGAGGTTTTGGTGCTGTTGGGAAGCATTGGAAGAAGCCATTTGTTTGGTAAATGCAATCGGGCTGAATTGCGTGATCCGGAGAGCTAGAGAAAACAAGGCTTGATGAAGTCAGTTGGTAGCAGGAGCTCGGTGGGCTCGAGTACATGGGGTAGACTAGGCTTGGAGGGTCTTTTATTATTCGTGTACTTCAACTTATTCTCTACTGGATCGATTTACTGCTTGGAGGGCAGCGAAGAAGTTTTTCGCTGAGATCTTTGATTTCCTCTTCGATAACACATCGCGGTGTTATCTTGTGTCTGCATCTTTCTTCCATACTCTTTTAGCTTTTATTTTAGTGCTGTGATATAATGAATATGGCTTAGAGTAATTTTATTGTTTGTTCGCTCGTATTTACTCTATTCCGCACTTAGTTTAAGTTAGAGTAAAATTAACCGAGATGTAATTTTTAATTTGAGAATCTAAACAGCTCTTGTATTTTTACACAAATTTGAGCTTTCAATTGGTATCAAAGCGGATGCACTTATTGTGGTTTCATTACTTAAGTGCGATCCTAGACCCTTGTTGAGATGGATCGATCTCAATTGCTCAATGCTCCTCCATACGTTGATGGGAGTAACTATGCTTTTTGGAAAGTTTGTATGAGGGCATTCCTTTGTTCTATTCACGATAGTGTTTAGGATGCTGTCGAGATAAGATGGACTAGGCCGGAGGCCGCCAAATCCACATGGGATAAGGCAGCCCTCGCGACAGCTAACGTTAATAGCAAGGCTTTAAATGCTATTTTCTATGGTGTTTCTCCTAACGAATTTTATAGGATCTTTCATGTTACAATTGCCAAGGAGGTGTGGCAAATCTTGGAGACAACTTATGAAGGCACTAAAAAGGTAAAGGAGACCAAGTTGCAAATGCTTACCACACGCTTCAAGGAGCTGAAGATGAGTGAAGACAAGTCATTCGACTCATTTTATGGGAAGCTAAATGAAATGGTGATTGGGAAGTTCAACTTGGGAGAAAAGATGGAGGATTCCAAGATTGTGAGGAAGATTCTTCGATCATTGTCAGAGAGTTTTCGTGCAAAGGTCACTGCAATCGAGGAGAGCAAAGACCTTGATGAGATTAAAATTCAAGAACTCATCGATTCTACCATCTCAAAGGAAGAGTAAATCTCTTGCTCTCATGACAATCAATGAGAGATTGGAAGCTCAAGACTCCATGGATGAGGATGAGGTTGAAAAGGATGTGGCATACCTTGCTAAGAACTTCTGTAAGTTCCTAAACTTCAAGAGAGATGGAAAGTCTTTTGAGAATGGAAAATTCTCAAAGTTCAAGAAGGACAAGAAAGACTTCAAGAAGAAGGACTCAAGAGATTCCTCGCCATCTGAAATGGTCACGTGCTTTAAGTGCAAAGGACATAGGCATGTGAAGAAAGAATGCCCCACGTATTTGAAAGCAAAGGGTAAAGTTTTTGCAACTACCCTTAGTGACTCAGATGGTTCAAATTTAGATTCGGAAGAAAGTTGTGACGGAGAAGGAAATTACTCCGCATTTATGGCCATTGCACCTGTGGACTCATCGAAAGACTTGAATCTTCTAGTGGAAGAACTCAGTGAGCACACCGAAGTAGATCTATGGGAATTGGGAAAGAATCCGATGATGAAGATGAAGGAACCAAGGGATTGCAAGAATCCTATAACTCTCTTCGTGAGAAGATCAGAGAGTATGCTAGACTGGCTAAAGCAGCCATCAGGAAAATAAAGAGAGCTGAGCAAGACTACAAGAGCATACTCATGAGGTACAAAGAAACGAAATGTGAAGTTGAGGCGCTGAATGGAGAACTAACCGAAGCAGTTTTTGAAGCTTGAAGTGATTCAAGCTAATGCCAAAGTGAAGCGAGTTGCCTCCAAGAAGCTTGACGAAGTGCTTGCACATCAAAAGCCTTTTTCAGACAAAAGCGGCTTAGGATATTTTGGAGAGAGTAGTTCAAGTGCCAATGTATCCAAGGAGATGAAATTTGTTAAGGCCAAGGAACCAATGGTAGCGACTCCAAGTGTTGAGAATGTAAAAGTGGAGAAGAAGCCAAATGGAACTGCTCAAAAGGTTTTGACAAAACCTTAAAATCCATTTGCGGCCAAACCCAAGGCTAAAGGGAAGTCTCTTCCAAAGTCTCAAAGAGGTCCTCAAGTTCAACACTTCTGTCACCATTGTGGAGTTCGTGGACACACAAGACCTAACTGCTATAAACTTCACGCATTAAAGAAAGCAGATTCTCAAAGGCTAAGTGGACAAGGAAAAGGGAATTGGAATGCCAAGTAGTCAAAAGGGCGAGAAGTTGATTTCAGTTTTGGTGACGTGATGAAGATAATAGATACCATCACTTCTTGTTTGGCAAGCTTCAGCCAAAGGTTTGAGAATCACAGCTCTAGTACCCAATCCTCTAGGGATATCATCCCAAATGCACGTGTTGTGTGGGTGAAGAAGGGTACACATACATAAGCATTAGACCATGTCCATGCATCAATTCTTCTTATATGATGTGACTTTGGTTGTTTGTTTGCTTATGTTTCTCATTTTAGCATGTTTCTTTTCAAGCTTGTTTTGTACTTGTTGTTTTTGTTGATCTTCTTTACATGTTCTGTTTTTGAGTGTGTTGAAAAAAATTCAAAAACCCATAAAAATTGAAAAATCTCTAAAAAGTTTGATTGCTTATGTTGTGTGTTTCACATGTGAGTTTGGCCTAGTACATTCGTACTAATGGCGTAGTGCATTTACGAGCTTAGCTTTTTATATATGCACATCTATCTTTGTGAGAAAAATCTTCAAATATGTGTGATTGTTGTAAATCGATCTTCAAGTTTGTCATGGATGATTAGTCAATAGTCTTGATGGTTTTGATACATGCATAGACTTGTGCCTATATATCTTCCCACTCTTTTTATGATTTTGCTTTACAGCTCAACAAATGTCAAATCTCGAAAAGAGATAATGAGCTGCAAAAGCCGTCGCACATACCAGTATTTGACTAGGAAAAAGGGAAAGCGACTTGTATTGAAATGTATGGAGCCCAAAAAGCCAAAGGCTTACTCTCAAAATTGAAATATCAAAAATTTCAAGCATCGATCTCAAAATGAGATGTATTGTTCAAAAATGATAAAATGTTGTGAATTGTAAAGAAGCCAAATGAAAAACTTCAAAGATATGTAATCATTTTCTTGTGGGAGATCATATAGGCTCATTTCTATAATTGAGATAGATTACTTGACTTAGTACTAGTTGTGTATGATTTGTTTGAATTGATGATTGAAACTTCACTCTAGACTAAGGACTATTCCATATTTGATACTCACACACAACACACAAGTCTTTTGTTCAATGAATGCTTATTTCATTTGTGTGATTGTATACTCAATTGCTTGTCAACCAAACCCAAAAATATTTTTGAGTATTTTATATGTTTTTGAAAGTATTTTTATGCTTTCTTGTTTTGAGTTTTTGTTCAAATTGCATTTTCCATGATTTTCATCAAAAACTCCTTCAGATGCATTTTCGCGAGAAGCTCGCGACTAAGATCTTTCCGCGAAAATGAGTTAAGACAAAATAGTAAAAACACAAAATTCAAATAGAAAATTTTGTGACTGTCTCGCAACTGTTTCACAATTAATGCTTACCCGCGAAAAGTTTTGTGCTTTAGAGACATTTTTCATGAGTAACTTCGCAAGAAGCTAACCCGCGAAAAACGCGTTTTTTCAGTTTTTAAGGGTTGATCATGAAATTTTTTTCAAACACAATTGTTTTCAAAAACTCCTTCAGATGCATTTTCGCAAGAAGCTCGCGACTAAGCTCTTTCCGCGAAAATGAATTAAGGCAAAATAGTAAAAACACAAAATTCAGACAGAAACTTTCACGACTGTCTCACGACTGTTTCGCAATTAATGTTTACTCGCAAAAAGTTTTGTGCTTCAGAGGCATTTTTCGCGAGTAACTTCGCAAGAAGCTAACACGCGAAAAACGCGTTTTTTCAATTTTTAAGGGTTGATCATGACAATTTTTCAAACACAATTGTTTTCCCTCACTTTGCATCCCTCGTGCCTCTCTCAACCCCAAACACATTTTCACTCACAAACCCAACAAAATCTCAAAAGAAAACTTCTTCAAATCATCTCTAAGGTATGTTTACTTAATCCTTTCTCTTCATTTCCTTAGATTATGCAGAAAATTTTAGGTTTTCTTATGTTAAGTTCATTTTTGAAAAAGGGTTGGGAACTTTAAATTTTGTGAAATTTTTTTCAATTTCTTGATTGGGTTTTGTCCCACTTGATCTGTTTGTGATTGTGTTGGCCCCTTGTGGCAATTTTAACATGTATTTAGGCAAGATTCACTCATGTTCATACATTGCTTACATGTTAGTTTTATAGGTGCATATCAAGTGTTTGATAAAATGCCCAAATGGCATTTTGGTGTTGTTTTGGACTCCAATAAGTACCAAACTTTGGAGATTACCATGATTATACATGTTTATCATGTTTTGATTATTGGTTGTGTGTTTTACACACTTTGACCCAAATGTGCTTAGACATGCCTTGCACATACATCACATAAGCACACCACAGGCACACTTAATGCACACACTTGTTCACTTGTCATGTTTTGCATATCACTCATGCTAGATATATGTTATTACATGTTTAGCACTTATAACATGATTGTGTGACATTGTTTTTGTTCTTTTTAGGACTTTGTGTTTGTTTTATGAACTAACTTGGTAATAATAAAGTTTGTGTTCTTGTTTTGTGTTTTTGCACTTGTCTTTTTGTGCTTTATGTCTATTTTTGCAAATGTCTCCTACTAAGCACTCTGCCACCAAGAAATGCTCAAAGCGTCCACGCACAGACTCAGAGAAATTCCGAACCATTAAGGTACACATGGCCTACAATGACTTTTACAAAAAGGCAACAATCATCATGGAAAGGGTTGTAAGAATGGAGACCCTTGAAAACACTGCCATTCTTGAGATATTCAAGGAGAGAACTTAGACAAAGTTGCTAAATCCAAGTGGAAATGTCTATGCTGAACTCATAAGGGAATTCTTTGCTAATGCCATTGTGGAAGGAGATCACATCAACTGTTGGGTGCAACAAAAAGAATTCATCATCACAAGGGATTCCATTCAAGAGTTCTTATAAGTTCGTCCACCATCTCAACCAATCTCCATACAATATGATAATAGATTGGACTCTCTTGAGCCAATGGCGAAGCTCCTCGGTGGATCTCTCAACAAGAAGTCAATGAACACCATTCCCTTCAACGCGGAGATGAGGACATTGGCTTATATAATGATTCACAACCTCTACCCGGTGACGAACTTAACCTCATTGTCCGCACCAAGAACTATTTTCCTATATGATCTCTTCACACATAAGGAGATCAACATATGCGGTCACATATACCACCTCCTGACCAAGAGCATCACCAAGAGGAACTCAAGAACAATCATGCCATTCCCTAGTCTTATCATGGCTTTCATAGCAAAGACAAGGCTGAAGGTTCCAAGCAATCTTACCATCATGCAAAGGGACTATCCCATTGGTGCTCATACGATGACCCAAAGCAAAGCCCACATCACCGGATCAAAAACCGGCATTTCTCAAATCCCAAGAGACAATATTGAGGAAGAAGGGGGGACACAGAGGAAGAGATTGACAAGTTCACCTTAGCCCCGGAGGGCTCTGCACAACCATCTTCCCAAGCACAAGCACGAGGACCTGATCGTCTTAATCGTCTCATTGCCAAGGTTGAGCAGATGTATGGTATGCTAGAATCCCATGTGCAGCACACCACGGATTAGTTTACCTATGTCGATTACTACGCGATTGTCTCAGATTGAAGACATAATGATGGAGCAGAGGCAGCAACAAGAGGGATCCGACTCAAAATCTGAGTAGTTCTAGCTCCTTTGGCCATTCCGGTCAAAAAGGGGGAGAAAGTTTTAACGGGGAGTTGGGAGTTGCACAGTTTGAGGGGGAGCATAGCATAGCAAAGCATAGATATTGGTTTATTTCGGTGGTTTAAGTAGTTTACTTTTGTTTTGTTTTTAGTACTCTACTTTATTTTACCTTTATAGTTTTTATAACTCTTGAATATTTACATTGCTTTCTTTTAAAGCTTTTAAAGTACTTTGGTTTAAAACTTTCAGTTTATATTCAGTACTTTGTTTATATATCCTTACTTTGTAGCCTTTTTTTAGTACTTTTAGGTTATGTTGCATTATCTTTAGTACTACACACTTGTGCCCTTGTTGGATCTTGTATCCTTGATGCAAATACTTCTTGTATTTCGCATTGGTTGTGTGTTGGGCATGCAATTGATTCTTGCATTGCTCTTAATTGCATTGCGTGTCTGGATGATCATTTACTAGCTAAATGTTCATTGTAGTCATTCTTTAATGACTATTCATGTTTGATCAAGTTATGCTTCATTGTTTATATAGTGTGTATTACCTTGATCGCATTTTACTTGCTTATATACGTACCTTCTATTCAATTTGTCATGAGCTTAATGAAAGCTTTGTTTATGTGCGAATGTTTTAGGATACAGGTGTATACATGCAAGTGCTTCATAGCTTCTATATTAGGTGTGAGTGAGTTTTATCACTGTTCCCAACTCACGTTTAAGTCTACAATCTGTTTTAGGGGTTTTGTCACAAAATAGCCAAAGGGGGAGATTGTAAAGATTTGATTTACAACTATTTTTGTGTTGGCTTTAATTCCGTGCCAAATTTGATTGTAATTATGTTCAATCTTATGTACCCTGTATTTTTTGTGGGATTTCTTTGTAATGGTTGTGTGTGTGAGAGAAAGTGTGAAGACTTAAGGCAAATTGAAGAGCAAAGAAGTTTTTGCAGGTAGCTCGCAAGTAGCCTTCCCGCGAAGTGAAGCATGTGCTCAGCACATGACTGGAATACGAAGAGTCATGATAGATGGTGATAGCTAGTTTTCGCGAGTGTCTCGTGGGTAAGGCCTTCCCGCGAGATACCCGCGAAATATTCTATTTTGCTATTTTGTCATATCTGCTCCATTACATCATATCTGCTCCACTACATCCTCACCCACACTATATATACCATCATTACCCACATATTGAGATGAGTGCTTTTCAGAGAGAAAACCCTAGCCACAACCCTTGAGAGTTAGAAATTGTCATACCCACAATCCATTGTGGTTTTCCTCAACTCCTACCTCTCCATATCTAAATCTTTAAGAGGTTGATAGCCTAAACACTTACCACACCCATTTTGAGTGTAAAGTGAGGTTTTGGTGCTGCTAGGAAGCATTGGAATAAGCCATTTGTTTGGTGGATGCAATCGGGCTGAATTGCGTGATCTGGAGAGCTAGAGAAGACAAGGCTTGGTGAAGTCAGTTGGTAGCAGGAGCTCGAAGGGCTCGAGTACATGGAGTAGACTAGGCTTGGAGGGTCTTTTGTTATTCGTGTACTCCAACTTATTCTCTACTGGATCAATTTACCGCTTGGAGGGCGGCGGAGAGGTTTTTCGCCAAGATCTTCGGTTTCCTCTTCGATAACACATTGCAGTGTTATCTTGTATTTGCATCTTTCTTTCCTACTCTTTTAGCTTTCATTTTACTGATGTGATATAATGAATATGGCTTAGAGTAATTTTATAGTTTGTTCGCTCGCATTTACTCTGTTCCGCACTTAGTTTAAGTCAGACTAAATTAACCGAGCCGTAATTTTTAATTTGAGGGTTTAAACACTTCTTGTATTTTTACACAAATTCAAGCTTTCACTTATATATGTGTATATATGCCACATCTTTTGCTCGTTTCTTACATTTTAGTTTTGCATAGTTTTCCCTATACTTTGGCGTGTCTATCTTTACTCTGTGACATGAAATGTTGTGTGATATATGCTGTACTTTCTCAAGTTGATCATTTTAGCAAATTCTACTCCAAATCTCAAGCCTAAAGTCAAATTCAAATTCTGCTTCAATGTAATATATGTACACACAGATTAACCAAGATGCAGAGGAGGAGAAGAAACCTTTGATTGTAGCCTCGGCCTCTCACCTTTCTTGCTCGGTGACTCGGTCGGTTGCTCAATTAAATCTTACATAGAAAAGTGTCGGATTCAAGGTCCCAAAGTCCATGGAGAAATTCCCATCAAACACTGCAGTTATTTGCAATTGCATGTTAAGTTCAACCTTTGTCTTAACGCAAGCTGTAATTTTTTATTGCATTTGCTATCTGCTTTAAGTGTCTTGGCTTTTGGGAAATAGTATAGGAGTGGTTTCCAAAAATATACTTTTTTTTTCTTTATAATTATTTAAAATCAAAGAAGGATAGTTTTTTGAAATGTTTTGGTAGCACATGACATTAATCCAAACCTTAGGGCTAGCTTTTGTATTTTCTCCTTTAAGATGCTCTATTCTATTGTACTACTCAACTCACTCTTAAAAGAAAAAAGGTAAATTAAAATTCAACCTCCATTGAGGTTTCACGAAATGGCACACACCCACAAATGCTTCAAGAAATGACACTCCCACCTTTGAAATTTTATAATGCAACTGATAATTGCATTCTCTCTCTCAAATACACTCATATAATAGAATTCCATTAGGAAAGTCAATGTGAGAGGAGATGAACTTATTTGTTACATTTATAAGACCTTTGGATGGGATTTTCATCTCCTATAACATTTAGGGGAGTGTAATTTTGTGACTTCATGAGAGGGTAGTGTAATTTGTTCAAAGAAAAACTCACAAGTTGTTTTTTTTCTTCTCTCTTGCTAAGGACTCCTCTTATGACACCTAAGAAAAGCCTTCATCATCTGCAATCCCTAAAACCTCCTGTTATGCTAGAACCAAACGATCATCCTTCACTCCTGTTGAAACACAGAAGACGGATGTCCTCCAAGCTGAATAGATCACAATTGAATGAAACCTTGTAATAACTTTGAGAACCAACATCTTTAAACACATGAAGGACCAACGCAATGAAGGTTCTTCGAAGAAAGATTTCAGATAAGTTCTGTTTAATTGGGTCCCACATTTGTTGCTGAAAACCATTCACACGATCCTTAAAACCTTGAATTTCACTTACTACATACAACTGAAATGCTTAGGGGGAAAATATAAATGAAATTTAATCAAGATGAATAATAATAATAATAATAATAATAATCTATCTATATTACTAAAAGCTGAAGCGTAGCGTTTAATGCTGCTGCTCTCACGTTGCACCACATCAGCTGCCACGTTATTCTTTTTTTTTTTTTCTTTTTTAAAATATAATTTTCCTACAATTTTAAAATGATTTTTACAATTTTCAGCTCTATAAATCTATATATTACTAAAAGCTGAAGCGTAGCGTTTAATGTTGCTACTCTCACGTTGCGCCACATCAGCTGCCACGTCATTCTTTTTTTTCTTTTCTTTTTTAAAATATAATTTTCCTACAATTTTAAAATGATTTTTACAATTTTCAGCTCTATAAATGCAGCCCACTACTTATTTATTTACTTCCATTACTTATTTACACTTCTCCAACCTTTCTCTCTCCCTTACCATTTCATCTCCCCACTACTTCTTCAATCTTTCTACATCCTTTACCTTTTCATCTCCCCACTACCCTCTACATTAATATCATTCTTCCTCTTTCCCTTCATCTTCCTTTATTTTTGTCTCTTCTTATTCATACATTCTTACTATAAATTTGTCACTATCTCTTCTATTCTATGCATAGTTTTCCCTCACAAAAAAAAGGTTCCCTCTCTCTCCCTCTCTCTCTCTCTCTCTCTCTCTCTCTCTCAATTTTTTGGTGGATTTTTTTATTTTTCTTGCATCTCTACTTTAGGTTGATAATTTTTTATATTCTTTAAAACTCTATTTTGGGTTAATGCGATTTAGTTTAGTTTTTTAAATTGTGATTTAGTTTAGTTTTTTAAATTGTTGTTGTTGTTGTTTTATTTATTTATTTTTTATTCTCTTTGAATGTTAAATGTTATCCTATTGCATTCTAAAGAATTAAATATAACATATAAAAATATAATATTATTCTATTGCATAGCATGATTTGGATAATTTGGTATTTATTTTGTTACATAGCATGATTTTTTATAGTGCTCAATTTAGATGTTAAACTATAAGACTTTACTAATTTTTGTTTATTTTCTAATCCTTTGTGGTGGACAAAGTACTCTTAATAGTTGTACTAGAAGTACTTTATAATGCCATTTATTTAAAGAAAAGCAAAGGTTAGCCAAACAAAAATAATCGAATATGTGACAAATTTTAACTTTTGCAATTTTATTTTAATTATTATTATTTTGTAACAATGCATGTATATTTGATTCTTAGATTTTACTAATAATTGTTTATTTGATAATATGTTTTGAGCGGCCGAAATTATAATTTCTACAAAGAAAATAACCTTAATAGATTATCAAAAACAAAATTTTATCCTAATATTGGTTCAATTAATCATTGTTAAGTTTTATTAATTTTTTTTAGTTTATTTTTTTTTGGTGTTTTGGATTAATCCTATATTACATTTATTATTGTTCTTATAATAAATAAAAATATAATTACGAAATACATTACTCATTATTAGATTAGTTTAAATTGTAAAAAAAAATTTTAATAAAACCACCATAAAAATAATTATCACGCGCAACGCGCGGGTTCGCGGCTAGTAATAATAATAATAAAAAGACTATGTAGTCTGATTAAGAATATTAGAATACAATCCCAAGACACAAATTCATAGTCATGTACCGAATTGTGGTGCTCTTGAAACATTAAAAAGTCGACACTTCGAGTTACTTAGACAACCACAAACAGTTCCCAATTGGCATCATTGTCCATTAGAAAACTCTATGTTTAGTTGGCCTAAAATGAAACCTAGAACAGTATGTAGAGCACATGATATCAGCCCAAAGTTGATGTTGGTGCAAACACAATAATAATGGAAACAACACAAAGAGAAACTGAATAATTCTTCTAAATATTATTATTTAAAGAGAGAAATTACACAACACTATTTAGACTGAGGCGCGGCACTCGCTCTCTTTAAGGAGATTCAAGCCTTTGGTTGGCTAATCTTTGTAACCGGTGCAGACCTTTTCTGACTTGTCTCCCCCGGGATACAATAGCCCAACAAATGTTGTATGGCTAGAACAGCTTCTGCACAAAGTGTTCAAGCCCAAAGCTCCACCAGAAGAACACCTTTCTTTGGCCCGAAATCTCTCAAGTATTTAGGAATATTATTGAATTC
The DNA here is from genome assembly GCA_032727855.1 of Quercus ilex subsp. ballota. Lineage (NCBI taxonomy): Eukaryota > Viridiplantae > Streptophyta > Magnoliopsida > Fagales > Fagaceae > Quercus > Quercus ilex. The sequence goes on along the minus strand of CM064918.1, from coordinate 15,945,490 downwards.
ACTCTCTCACACAATACTCTTTGCTTTTAACTATTTCTCTTTATTCGCTCTTGATATGAAATTAGTCCATAGCATAGTCGTATATATAGTCTTCCAACCCATCACATAACCTACATGTTATTTATTAATTTAGAAAACTTATCTTAATTTATTTAATCTAACTTACATACAAGTAACACTTTCTTTAATAAATTATAACTCATCTCTTTTTTCATCTTCAGTTATTTTGAGTTTCAACATATTTAATTTAAAATATACTAACATTCCCCCACTCATTTTAATATTAAATTCGGAAAATGAGAGATTACCGGGCAAAGAGGGATTATTATGCATCATGAAGGTATTCTCTGCATTGAACCTTCACTTAGTGAAACAACAATCTTTACTCCAGAGTCAATAGTGGTCTTCGACTTGAACTATGACTGCTTAAGGGAAATAAAGTATTATTGCTCACACATAATGATCCAGGTGTTGACATGAGCTTTTATAGCTAGCACTTTACGGCCGTGTGCTGATCCCAGTTTTATGAGTGTATTTGAGATTAAATCCAAATCTCATAGGGAGCGGCCCCACCCCTACACTCACATAGGTGAAATTTTGTCAAAAGTGCTCCTGTAATTCAGACACCCCACTCATACGAGCTACAAATTTCATTAAGAGCTTTTTACTCAACATCTCCACATTATAGGATAAATGCACTTACATCATAGGGATGAACAATTAAAAAATTATTTACAAAATAAATAATTTAAAAAAAAAAAATGAATAGTGCATTTCTTACGACCATCGTATGATTCGTTTTTCCCATTGAACCCAATTCTCAGGATCTCTGGTCCTTGGGTTGGGTATCCTCATACATGGCTCATGATTCTATGGACTTTAGTCCCATCCCCCTCAATGTTTTCCAGACCCTATCCTTTGCCAAGGCCTTGGTAAATGGATCTGCAAGATTATTATTAGATTTAATATAATCCACAGTTATGATGCCACTACTCAAATAAGATCGCACGGTACTGTGCTTTCTTCTTATAGTTCTAGATTTACCATTGTAGTAACGGTTTTTAACTCTACTAATTGCGGCAGTACTATCACAATGAATTAATATAGGTGGAATTGGCTTTTCTCAAAGTGGAATTTCATACAATAAATCTCTATGCCAATTTGCCTCTTCACTAGTTAAAGCTAATGCTATCAATTCAGCTTCTATTGTTGAATTAGCAATTATTGTTTGCTTTTTAGATTTCTAACAAATAGCACCACTACCTAAGGTAAAAATATAACCAGTGGTAGAGAGAGAATCACCTGACAAAGTATTCCAATCGGCATCACTAAAAGCTTCAATCACAGTAGGGTACTTTTATAAAATAAGACATAGTTTTTGGTACCAATTAAATATCTCATGACTCGCTCAATAGCTAGCCAATGATCTTTACTAGGCTTGCTAGTAAATCGACTAAGTACTCCTACTGCATATGCAATGTCAGGTCTAGTACAATCAGTAGCATAATGCAAACTACCAATAATACTAGCATAATCCTTTTGATTAAAAACCTCATCATCATTATTCACAGGATATAAATGAACACTAGAATCAAAAGAAGTAACTACACTTTTGTGATCATGAAAATTATATTTTCTCAATATTTTCTCAACATAATGTGATTGATCAAGATATATTCCATCACATGCTTTTGTAATTTTCATGCCCAAAATAAAATTAGCCTCACCAAGATCTTTCATATCAAAATGGCTTTTAAGCATACTTTTTGTCTCATTTATAACATGCATATTTGAGCCAAAAATCAACATATCATCCACATAGAGGCTAATAATAACATGTAAATTATTCCATGATTTAGAATAAATACATTTATCACATTCATTTGATTTATAACTATTCTCCATCATGCAGGAATCAAACTTTTCATGCCACTGCTTAGGTGCTTGTTTTAAGCCATATAAGGATTTAGTTAGCTTACGTACCTTGCTTTCTTGTCCAAGCTCTACAAAACCTTCGGGTTAATCCATATAAATCTCTTCCTCTAGGTCCCCATTTAAAAAAGCAGTTTTACATCCATTTGATGAATTTTCAAATAAAAAATTGCAGCAATAGCAATTAATAATCTAATAGATGTAATTCTTATTACTGGAGAAAATGTATCAAAGAAATCAAGATCAGTTTTTTGTTTAAAGCCTTTTACAACAAGTCTAGCTTTAAACTTATCTATTGATCCATCCGGTTTCAACTTTTTTCTAAGGACCCATTTACAACCTATAGTCTTACAACCCGGTGGAAGATCTACTAATTTCCAAGTTCTATTAGAAATTAGAGATTTCATCTCATCATTTACAGCCTCTTTCCAAAATATAGCATCAGGTGATGTTAATGCCTCTTTTAAATTTTGGGGATTTTCCTCAATGTTAAAAACATAATAATCAGGATCAAAATCCTTTTCAACTCTAGCTCTTTTTCTCCTTCTAGGTTCCATTTCAAAATTTTCTTGATTTTGTAAATGTGAAGTAGAAGAACTAAGTTGTGACAAAATATTTTCTTCACCCCCACTATTTTTTAATTTAAAAGGAAATTTTTCTTCATGAAAAATTGCATCACCAGATTCAAAAATTATTTTGTTTTCAAGATCAAAAAATCTATAGGCTGCACTATTAATCGCATAATCAAGAAAAACACAGGTAGTAGCTCTTATACCTAATTTAGGTATTTTAAGGTCAGTAAGCCTTACATAATCGAGACAAACCCATACTCTCAAACATCCCAAATTTGGCTTATGTCTTTTCCACATCTCAAAAGGTGTGGTATGTGACTTTTTATGTGGCACTCTATTCAAAACATGACATGCAGTTAAAATAGCTTCACCCCAAAAATGTAAAGGTGCACCAGATTCAATTAACATGGCATTTGTTAACTCAATTAAAGTTCTATTTTTACTTTCAGCCGCACCATTAGAAACAGGTGAATATGGTGCAGTAGTTTCATGGATAATTCCCAAAGACTGAACAAATGAGTTGAATGCACTTGATTTATACTCACGGCCTCTATCACTTCTTATTCTTTTTATTTTTCTACCGAATTGATTTTCAACTTCTTTTAAAAAATCTTGAAATTTTTCAAAAGCATCACTTTTATTTTTCAACAAATAAATAGTTGTATATTTTGAGAAATCATCAATAAAAGTGATAATATATCTATTTCCCCGACGAGTTAAAATTCCCTCAAATTCACATAAATCGGAGTGAATTAACTCAAGTAATTCGGTATTTCTTACAACACTTTTATGAGGCTTTTTTGTAATCTTAACTTGACTACAAGTTTCACATTTTTCAAAATCTTTTGACAGTCTTGGAATTAATCCTAAACTACTCATGATTCCCACATATCTACTATTTATATGACACAAACGAGCATGCCAAAAATTAATAGAAGAAAACATATAAACTGAACTGGTAGATGCTTTATTATTTTTAACATTCAATTTAAACATTCCATCACAAGCATAACCCTTGCCCACAAATAATCCCTTTTTAGTGATTACATAATTATCAAATTCCATAGTTTGCTTGAAGCCAGCCTTGTTAAGCAAAAAACTTGACATCAAATTTTTCCTCATGGACGGAGTGTAAAGAACATCTTTCAATGTTAACACACGTCTAGAAGTGAATTTCAATTCAACCTCATCACTCCCAAGAACCTTGGTTTTGCTAGAGTCACCAAGCATAACCGTTTTTTCTTCTTCAAAAGGAGTGTAAAATTTAAACCAATTTTTGTCATAACAGACGTGCCTATTAGCACCAGAATCTGCCCACCACCCTTTAACATATTGCACCATATTGATGTCTGTAATCATAGCCACTAAAGGCTCTTCGGTTACGTTAGCCTGCGGGACAGATTTACGTTTCTGAAATTTGCAAAACCGAGCAATATGCCCACTCTTGCCACAGACAAAACATGATCTATTAAATTGATCTTGTGAAAGGGGTCCTTGGTTCTTTTTTTAATTTTTATTCGGGTTTCCCCTTCCTTGAGGTCTATTGTTATTTTTAAAAGCTCTCTTTTTAGGCTTCAATTGACCATTTCTAGGAAAATGATTTTTGGGCATATTATTATTGGCTGAAATAAGGTTTACCTTTGTGGTGGAATTACCATTGCTCTCTTGTGTCATGAGTGCATCTTGTCTTCTAGCCTCCTCTTCCACACGGATGCGTGTGATCAAAGTCTCCAAGGATGTCTCCTTTTGTTTGTGCCGCAAAGTCTTTTGGAACTCCCTCCAAGATTGTGGTAGTTTATCAATTATGCCAGCTACCACCAAATTGTCCCCAATCTTTATGCCTTCGGATCTCAATTCTACTACAATCATTTGGAAGTCTTGTACTTGATCCACCACCGATTTTCCATCCACTATTTGGTAACGAAAAAATCTACTAGCAGCATACTTCTTTGCACCAGCCTCCTTGATATCATACTTGCTTTGTAAAGCTTTCCAAATTTTCTTAGCAGAATTATAAGTTGTATCATAATAATCATAGAAATGGTTGGCAAGACAATTCAAAAGATAAGAGCGACAATTATATTCATCTTTTGTATACTTATCTATTTTTTCTTGATGGAGACTATATTCTTCCACACTCATCTCATCGGTAGAAACCTTTGATGGATTCTTGTCAGTGAGGATGTAGGCGACCTTGAGAAGACTCAAATAGAAGAGGACCTTTCCTTTCCACCTCTTGAAGTGGACTCCCTTAAAGCGAAAGGGCTTGTTGAGATCTCCAACAGGCTCATTTGGTTTCTCTTGTGTAGGCTCCATGTTTGATTCTCCTTAAAATTGTTGGTGCAAGCACAATAATAATGGAAACAACACAAAGAGAAACTGAATAATTCTTCTGAATATTATTATTTAAAGAGTGAAATTACACAACACTATTTGGACTGAGGCGCGGCACTCGTTCTCTTTAAGGAGATTCAAGCCCTTGGTTAGCTAATCTTTGTAACCGGTGCAAACTTTCTCTGACTTGTCTCCCCCGGGATACAATAGCCCAACAAATGTTGTATGGCTAGAACAGCTTCTGCACAAAGTGTTCAAGGCCAAAGCTCCACCAGAAGAACACATTTCTTTGGCCCGAAATCTCTCAAGTATTTAGAAATATTATTGAATTCACTCTCTCACACAATACTCTTTACTTTTAACTATTTCTCTTTATTCGCTCTTGATATGAAATTAGTCCATAGCATAGTCGTATATATAGTCTTCCAACCCATCACATAACCTACATGTTATTTATTAATTTAGAAAACTTCTCTTAATTTATTTAATCTAACTTACATACAAGTAACACTTTCTTTAATAAATTATAACTCATCTCTTTTTTCATCTTCAGTTATTTTGAGTTTCAACATATTTAATTTAAAATATACTAACAGTTGATAATGTAGCAAAACGAACACAGTAATTGGGACACAAGCCAAAGCAGTTATACAAATAGGAAGCCACGGCATTTCACTTCTAAAGACCAAAAAGCAGGTTGCACTAAGTGAAGGCTACCACCATGCCTACTATAGAGATGAAGAGTGCGGTGAGTCCCCACACCAACTTTGATGGTAATGACACGAGGAAATCCATTTGCGTGAAGCGTGATGTGAGAATTGACAAGAACACCAATATTGAAGTGGAAGATGATAACAGTGCTATTGCATCAAACATGAAAAACACCCTAAGTCAAATATTTTTCAAAAGAAGAGGAGTGCCTGTCTCTGGATTGCTACCACCCGGTACAGTGAAAGCTCCAGCAAAAACCACAGTGGTAATCAGTGTTGCCACAAGCATGCAATAGTTTGTTGTATCCTTTATCCACTTTTCACCCTCTCTCCGTAGATTTTCATGTTCCTTTGTAAATAAATCCTACGGTGTTAGGTTATCAGAGTTCCTTACCTTCTGGAATGAAGGCAGCACAATCATTTCTAGCCCCTACAGTTTTGGAGGTGTAAATTCATAAGTGTAACGACAAGAAAAGGAAACTAAAATAATACATACTAACACCCACCTTAAACCACAACAACTCCCGCTGCATTTGAAGAGCTGCTCCTGATACGATATTTAGTCGATTTAACAGAGCCAAATATCCAGCGAAGTGCATGACATTCTCGTTTTTACCCTCGATAACATTGGTTAGAATTATTTCCTTGACAGCAACGGTCTCATATAATAGATTGAAGACACTCTCTTACCGATTTATAACGGCAATGTGAAATAAACTTCGACTGTCTTTGTCTGTTGTCCATATGATATTAGGATAAGAGCGGATAAGTATATTAAGAAATTCACTATTCCCAAATTCTGCAGCATTATAAAGTAGAGAGCTAACAGTGTCCAAGTACTCTCTGTCTTCGAATAGTTGAACCTCGTTCGAGACTAGTTCAACCAATTCATGGACTAATGCCTGCATAGAAGTTTTGTTGTGAATACCTTTGAACCCTGGAATTTGGGAGAAAAAATCAATTCAAAAATCATTTAGTCAAAAAGAAATATTAATTATATAATCTAAGAACACAGTGTTGGAACAAATATTGGTGAGCTTTCCTCATTTGCAATCCAAAACACTCGCACAACAATCAAAGAAAGTGACTCACACTTACAAAGTATACAAATGATCAGCTTTGATTGAGGGGGAGTAAAATTGAGTAGAGTTGGCTGTTACTCTCCCTTCCTCTCTCTTCAATTCAAACAGGCCATAAGGGAGAAAGTGGAGAGGAAAGAGTAAGAGAACTCTTTGATGTTTATATTTCTCTCCTCTTACTCTTGCTTTGAACTTGACAAATGAATGGGTATACATATAGTATACCATCCAACCCCTAATTTAAATTTATTTTATGAACTCCTGCAATCATAAAATATCACATATAACCTAAAGAAACTCTCACTTGCTTTTATTACGTATACTTCCCTCATTATTCTTATACCAATCTTTTTTTTTTTTATAAATAAACAAGAGTCTCATAAATTAAGTTTAACTTCCGACACACAGAAACCTTGGGTGCATCATTTTAACATTCATATTAGATCTTAAGTTGGAGTCTAATTTTATGTCATGTGTCTCATCCAATTTCCTTAATTTTTGTGCAACTATTTACTACACTACAAAAATCGACGAGTTCAATTTAATTTTCTTAATTTTTTGTGCTAAATGAGTTTTTCAAATGAGAAAACCATAGAATTAAAAATTAATAAACCTTAAAAAAATCACAATCATTGATTCATTATTATTATTACTAGTCGCATACCCGCACGTTACGCATGATAATTTTTTTAGGATTGTCTCATTAAATATTTTATTAATACTATAATTTTAGTTATTAACCATTGGTTTTTCATTAGTTTTTAAGTTAATAAAAACCTTAAATATACATTTTTTTACCTTTATACACACACACACACACACACACACACACACACACATATATAGTGAATCTTTACACATACTTTTAAGAAAATTCTATATATTCCACTTTTTTGGATATGTAAAATTATAGACTACTACTCCATAATCATAGTAGTTAATTAATTTTATATATATATATATATATATATTTTAGTAATCTCATTTGTAATGCTTCTTACCATTATCATATATTTACTAATTGATGATTTGCATAACAAAGACGATAAATGAGAGGTAACATTGTTCATTAGATTTTTGAAAGTAATAGTGTATGAAAATTATATATATATATATATATATATATATATATATATATATAAGGTTAAATGAAATGTCAAAAAATGGATTTTTAAATTTTCTAACTTTATTTCTTATGTAATTTCTACTACTATCAAAGAACATCTTTTTTTTAGTTATGATTAATATGATTTCCATAGTTAGAGTTTGATTAGTTTTAAATTTAAATTTAGTACTATGATTGTATTTAATTGTTGATTGTTGATTTAATTTTTTAAGTGAATTTAACGGTTTATGTTACTACACTGTAAAGTTTTTAATGTTTTCTATATGGTAATCCCTATTTTATTTTTTACTTCTCCTTACAATCTCTTTGTTTTCCAATAAACGATTACTAATTGACGTTTGGTTTTTTTTTCTTCATCTACTCTTTATTACTTTGTATTGGTTTTTTTCTATACCATCTCTCTCTCTCTCCCTCTCTCTCTCCATTGGCAACCTATCATTTTCCAAAATTTGATGATGATTCTATGGCATTAAATATGCATTATTAGTTTTTTTTTTTTTTTAATTTAGTGTTTCTAACTTGATTTGTTTTGTATTTCATTCTTCCTTTGATGCACTGGGTGTGAGAATGAGTGTTTCCCTAGCATTACTCCACTTAATGTGGACAATTTTATTTATTTAATTTAGGCAAAATATTATATTTTAAAATTTTTTAAATAAAAAAGGAGTGGAAATATAAATAATTTAATGATATGTATGGGGGATGTGGCTGAATTTAAATATTAAATAAAATGATATGAGAAAAAAAATTGAAAGCTCGAAAATGTGTTGAAAACACAAAAGTTGTTTAGACCCTCAATTAAAAGATACGACTCGATTGATTTTACACTAACTTAATACTAAGTGTGAAATTGTATAAAAGCAAGCAAATAAACAAACAAGCTACTCTAATCCATAAAAAAAGCAACATAGCAAAAAAATGGAATGTAAAAGAGTATGGAAGAAAGATGCAAACACAAGATAACATGCCGATGTGTTATCAAAGAGGAAACCGAAGAACTCGGCGAAAAACCTCTCCGCCGCCCTCCAAGTAGTAATCGATCCGCTAGACAATCAGTTAGGATACATGGGTTAGCAAGAGACCCTCCAAGCCTAATCTACCCGATGTACCTAAGCCCTCTAAGCTCCTACTCCAACAAGACTTCTCGGAACCGTGTCTTGTCTAGTTCTCCGGATCCCGCAACAAGCTCCATGTTGCATCTGCCATCTTTGGTTTCTTCCAATGCTTCCCAGTAGCTCCAAAACACTCTCTACACTCTGAATAAGTGTGGGTTGTGTTTGGGTACAAATCTACTCTCAAGGTATGACAATGGGAAAGGGATGGAAAAGAGGCTATAATGATTTCTCACTAAGGATGAGTAGCTCTCTCTCAAAAGATGGGTGTGTGTGTGTTGTAGAAAACCTATCTAGGGTTTTTCTCTCTGAATGGCCTCTCATACATTTGTGGGTAATAAGGGTATATATAGTATGGATGAAGGGTAAGAAAGTCACACATTAAAATCCTCCAGGCAGAATGTTTCGCTACTACCTCGCGGGAAGGCCTTACCCGCGAGACACTCATGACAACGACAGCCTGGCACGACACTTCAGCTTCCAGTCATGTGCTCCTCACATGGCTCTTTCGTGGGTTAGCTTCTCGCGAGCCTCTTACGAAATCCACTGATTCTTCATTTAAGCTTGAGTCTTCACCAACTTGATACTAACCCCAATACAATAAAATCCCACAATATACAAGGAAATAAATTGAAGCAATTACAACACATTTTGTTATGGAATAAAGCCAACATAAAACATAGTTGTAAATCACAACTTTACAAAATTAAAAATAAAATACATAACAATAAACACTAACTTATCCAAATAATTCTATGTAATATAATAATAGTACATCCTTATATATTATTTTTAATTATTTATAATGCAATATGATAATATTTAACAATCAAAGTCATAAAAAATAAAAATAAAAACTTAAAACACAAAACTAAATCCCATCAACCAAAATAGAGTTCTAAATAATACAAAACTTTATCAAGCTAAAATAGAGATGCAAGAAAAATAAAAAATAAAAATCCACCAAAAATTTGAGGGAGAAAGAGTGGGAAATAATCACTTTTTTGTGAGAGAAAATTATGTAAATAATAGAAGAGTGAATGACAAATTTATACTAAGAGGATGATAATAAAAAAAATAAAAAATAAAGGAAGATAAAAGGAAAGAGGAAGAGTGATATCAAGGTAGAATGTTTGGGGAGATGAAAAGGTAAAAAGAAGGAGAAAGGTTGGAGAAAGTGTAAATGTTAAAAAAAAATGAGGACAATTTGATGAGTACAATTTTCTTTTATTTATATTTAAGTAAAATATTAGATTTTTTTATTTTTTAAAACAAAAAGAGAGAGAATATAAATAATTTAATGATAAGGAGGATGTGGTTGAATTTCAATATTGAGTAAAATAGAAGAGAAGAAAAAAAATAAGAAATATTAAAAGATGTAACAATAAACAATAAATTATCCAAATTATGCTATGTAATGGAATACTATTTTATTTTTATCTACTATCTTTAATTTTTTATAATGTAATCGGATAAAATTTAACAATCAAAGAGCAAAATAATAATAATAATAACTTAAAACACAAAACTAAATCGTATCAACATAAATTAGAGTTCTTAAAAACACAAAAATTTATCAACCTAAAGCGGAGATGCAATAAAAAATAAAAATCCACCAAAACATTGAGAGAGACAGAGAGGCAGAGAAAACCTTTTTGTGAGAGATAACTATGTAAAGAATGAAAAAAAGTGACAAATTTATAGTAAGAGAGAAGGGATAAGAAGAGACAAATAAAGGAAGATGAAGGAAAAGATGAATAGCAATATTAAAGTAGAGGGTAATGGGGAGAGGAAAAGATAAGAGAAGAAGAAAGGTTGAAGAAAGTGTAAATATTTAAAAAATAAGTGAATGTAAAAAAAATTATAGAAAATTGGAAATAAAAAAGAAATATATATAGATATTAAAACCGACAAAAATGAATATGTAAAGTTAATAATCTATTTATATATATATATATTTTTTGTAAAAAAAATAGGAATAAATAATAAATAATAATTATGTGGCAAATAACGTGGCGGTGAGGTAGCGCAACAGGAGCTCTGCAACAACAAATAACACGCTTCAGCTTTTAGTAATATATAGATTATAGTGGTTGGACAAACTAAAATTGAGAATTTCATTTGCAGGGATAAGAGCCCAAAATTAGATATTGGGCCTTGGGCTTGACCGAGGACGCTGGTTGGTCTAAGGACGAATAAACAGGAGTAAGGGTGTTAAGCTTAGAGTCCCGTGAGTATATTGCAGATGGAAAGGTCGGGGAAGGTTGTCGAGGAGTAGTATCTCCTCGAATAAATGAAGCGCAAATCAAATGTATGTCCTATCATTCAAGGTGACTTTCCAGGAAATTCCACTGATAGGGATGTGAATTATGAACGTACAGGAGGGATGGAAGCTTAGAAATATCTAAGAGAAAGTTGCTACCACCGCATTAAATGCTATGTAGCTAACTCTCTGGCCGCATTAATGAAGAAGTGATCTTTGAACAATATTTTTCAACCTTACAACTACCCCTAAAGACTTCAGTAAGGTGTTGATGGGATAGGCATCAACACCAACCATCTGGCCTGCACGTGGAGGGTAGAGATGAAAGTGAAAGATAGTATAAAAAAAGGAGGCAACGAGAGAAAATGATCAAAAAAATCAGGAAGAGAAACACTGTAGCAATCAGGATTCAAACTTGTAATCAAACTTTGTGAGAAATATATAAAAATTGATCCACTCAGATTGTGCCGAGGATGGTTTACTTCAGTTTAAATCATTCTGGCTTTATGTTCTTGTCATCTGAACCCATCTTACTGGTTGTCCAATTCATTTTAGCCCAGTTTTCCAACTCACTTTCTACAAATTTATTGTTTTAGGCTTTTTGGGCCTAGGTCCATCTACCTTTTGGGTTAGGAATTCAAATCTAGTCCTTACATCATTAATAACAATTTAAATAATTCTTTTCATTTTTTCAAATAAAATTATATTAATTTTATTTGTAGCTATTTTATATTTTCAAACAAACAAACATTATATTATTATATCAACTCAGTAAAATTTTAATATGCCTTAAATTATGCATATTTATAAATATATCTCATTTATATGCATGGAGTTACAAGCTAATTATAATGAAAGACAAGAGTCTTGTAGCTCAACTGATAGACACCTCCAAGAATGTACATAAAATCTAGAGTTCAAATCCTCCATTTCTTGTTGCAACTATAAAAAAAAATTAAAAAAAAATAAAAAATCAAAATAAAAATGTAAATAATATTGAAAGATTTGAAAAGAAAATGAAAAGGATGATTAATTGGCCAACATTTTTGCGGCTCAAAAATATAAATATATAAATATATATATATATTTTGAAATTTAATATAAATTTCAAAGCACAATGAGATTAACAATTTCAAGTCTAGTAGTTTTTTCTGGTTAGTTGAACCCATTGGATGACTAACTTATCTTAAAATATAAAAAATAATGAAAAATAAAAATAAAAAATATCTTTTTTTTTTTTATGAAAAAAAATATATATAGATTCTATAAATGCTGCCTTCCACCACCTACCAAAATAAATAAAAAATTTAAAAGAAAGCTGACCTAAAATGCTCTTATATGTCTATAAAGGAAACAGGCACAAGTATTACAACGGACAAGACATTTCAAATAGAAAAAGGTCTACCTCATGAGAATTTCTGATGGTTAAGGAAGTAAATATCGTCTAAAATTTAATGAGAATAAGCTACTTCTCATTCCCAGTTGATTTGAGTAAAGTTGTCACATATTGTGTTTTTTTTTTTTTTTTTTTTTTTTGAGAAGAATCACATATTGTGTTTAATGTAACATAAAGACCTACTTGGAAATCGTTATATCTAAACAAAGAAAGAAATTGGGTTTGAGTCAGACTAATTTACGCATCTTTTCCAAAATGATAACTAACTTTTGCTGCCATTTGCAATAGGTTTTCTGGCCAACTCATGCAGTGCTGCAATATTCTTTTCGTAGTTTGCAGTTGCTAGTATTCGATCTTTTTTCAGAATTTCAAGTGCTATATCTGTGCATAAAAATAATACATTTGAGCATTGTCAAAGTTTTCATGCCCAATCAAAATTTTCTGTAAGGAAATCAAATGATGTAATGGCATTTTCAATTAATTGCCTCAAACTCACAATTATTGAGATGTGGGACGTACCATACATATCATGTGTAATAGCAGCCACAAGGATCTCCATGTGCTCAGGAGGACTCAAACCATCAAAAGGAGTCACAGTGAATAGATATGACACCATGTCTCTAAGTCCGAGCAAAGCTGCTTTGTGAAGTGGTGTCCTTTCTTCTCTACTGTGGACTGATGGGAGTCTATTGTTCTTTATCACCATCTCCTTAGCAATTGCCACAATTCTTGATTTCACAGCAAAGCAAAGGGCTGCTTCTCTTTCTTGGTTTCTCAGTTCTAAGTCGTCGTCAGTCAAAAGTTGCACCACTTCTTTTACAAAGCCATGCGTTTTGATGCGAATGCAATGTGAAGAACTGTCTCCTTCGTTTGTGTAATGGAATATCGAATGGTATCTCGATCAGCCTCAAGTATTTTCTTAGCATCTTGCCAATTACCTTCTAGGGCAGCTCGACAGAGGCAAAGGTACTGAGATGTTGTTTGGCCTGGAATTTTAAGCAGAACATAAACTATAAAAATTTGGCAAAAAGTCACTTTTAATCCCTACATTTTCAGGCGGTTCCCATTTTAGTCCCTACATTTTATTTTTACCGCTTTTAGTCCCTATTCTAAAAAACGCTTTCCGTTTTAGTCCCTACCGTTACTCATTTAACAGAATTGTCCTACGTGGCAAACGGTCCAACAGTAAATGCTGACATGTTCATTAAAATAATATTAAAAAAATTATTTACATTTTTAAAAATGCCACGTCAGCAATTTAATTTTTTTTTAAAAGCCACGTCAGATAAAAATAATATAAAAATTTCTAACCTAATTATTTTTTTAAAAAAGAAAAGAAATTAGTTAAATTAATTTTTTTGAAGAACATGAAGAACTCAGAAAACACAAACACAAAAAAATACAAAACTCAAACCCAAATTTTATCAATAATGAAAGAAAATGATGAATAGGAAATGGATACCGAAATTAGTTAAATTAATTTTTTTGAAGAACATGAAGAACTCAGAAAACACAAACACAAAAAAATACAAAACTCAAACCCATAGTTTATCAATAATGAAAGAAAATGACGAATAGGAAATGGATCCAGAGCAAAGGAGAGCCTTTGGCAATGTGGTTGATCATCGTTTTGAAGAACTAGTCATCGTTCAGAGAACCGATGCTGGCGTAGAGGTTGATAAGGAGAATCAGGAAGATCAAGAGGAGAGCGTCGTCAACACCACCATGCAAGGTCTTCCCGATTCCCACCGCAAGATTGACCCCACATCAGCGCCGTCAACAGACTCTTGCCCCTTCTCTCTCAAATCGGAACCCACACGGTGGTGGTGGTGGTGCTTCGATCTAGATCTTGCCTTCAACAGACTCTCTCATCCTCTTTATGGCGGTGTTGTAGATCGTGGCACGACATTTGGATTCCAGATTTGGGTACTATCTCTTCAAGAGACGATGAAGCTGATCTTGTGATATGGTGTGTTTTTTCTGGATTCTTTAATGAGGTTGACAGTTGGGGTTGTGTTGATTTTCTGTGTTGTTTGACTAAGATTTTTGCTGGTTTTTTGGGTGGGTTTTGTTGGGATATTTAGGAAATTTCATTGTGAATTTACAAAGGGATTTATGTGTTGTTTTAGCAATAGACTTTAATTATATTTACTATTTTTTTTGAATTATTTATTTTCGAAATTATTTGCTTTTTTTTTTTTTTTTCCTTTTGTAGTTTGATTTTTCTAGCTAAGATCTTGATCACTTTGCTTCAGCTTGAGCTTGCTTTTCTAGGTCCATTTTCTTTATTTTTAATTTTTTATATTTGCTTTTCTGATTTCTTCATGTTCTTCAAAAAAAATTAATTTAACTAATTTCTTTTCTTTTTTTTAAAAATAATTAGGTTAGAAATTTTTATATTATTTTTATCTAACGTGGCTTTTTAAAAAAATTAAATTGCTGACGTGGCATTTTTTAAAAATGTAAATAATTTTTTTAATATTATTTTAATGAACACGTCAGCATTTACTGTTGGACCGTTTGCCACGTAGGATAATTTTGTTAAATGAGTAACGGCAGGGACTAAAACAGAAAGCGTTTTTTAGAATAGGGATTAAAGCGGTAAAAATAAAATGTAGGGACTAAAATGGGAATCGCTTGAAAATATAGGAACTAAAAGTGGCTTTTCGCCTAAAAATTTTGGTAATGTGACGCCATAAACCCAGTTATATGAGCCAATGACTGCATACTTTTTAAAGTTTGTCATACAAGGCGTAACGTCTCACTCGTCCTTAAACAAAGTGTAAGGTCTTACTTAAAAAGTCAAAAACTACTCTACCAAAAAATAACTTCATCAAAAGATTGTTTTTTTTTTTTTTGGTATGAGCTGAAGTAGTGAGCTTGACAGCTAAACGATGATATGAGCTAGTTGTATCAAGTAAAAAATAACTATTCGTAAATAAAATTCATAGGCTTGGAAACCATAGTTAAGTTCATGGTTGAAATCAAATAATAATAACAACGAATATTAAATTAGACTTTGAAAGTAATGCATACGTTCTTGATGGAAATAGATATTTATACGGTCTTGCACCAAAAAAATATAAGATGAGAGCAGTGACGGTTCCACCTGACTTGTAAAATATATATAGAGGGAGAGAGTGAGTAAACTAACATATTTTGACCACCTAATAAAAATGTTGAATGCCTGAGAATAGGAATTTGGATTCAACAAAAATAAGAGTAATACCACATATACAACATATTTTGACCACCTAATATCGAAGAGTTTCGGAAAAGTTTCTTTGGCGGCTAGGTTTATGGTTCTCTCTTCCTAGCGCCTATAGAATTTAGTCCCTAGCCCAGTCTAGGTTTTCTTTTCCCTTCAAACTTAGGTAAGGCTGATAAGACGGAGTGTTTGTGCGTGCTGTTGACGTCGTTGTTTTCTTCTATTGCATTTTTGGTTACTAGTTGCTTCGGTATGGCTGGATTGGAAGAGATGTGGGCTAGGTTTTCGCTGTCTAAGGAGGAAGAATGGGGTGCTGAAGTCATTGGACAAGAGGAATCCATTATCCATCATCTGGCTGGAAAATTCTTCGCAAAAAGGGTCATAAACGTTGATGCCATGGCCCGTACTTTCAAACCCCTGTGGAAACCGAGAGGCGAACTCAAAATCCGAGACGTAGGAGATAATATTTACTATTTGAATTTGAGGATTGTTGGGACCTTGAACGTGTAGTAGAATTTGAACCTTGGTCATATGACAAAAGTTTGGTGGTGTTTCAAAGAGCTTTAGATGCTGAGTCTACCCTTTCACTCGACTTTACTCGATCCTCATTTTGGATTCAAATACATAATGTACTCGACTATCTTTTAATGTAGGAAACTTGTGAATCCGTAGGAAAAACTTTAGGCAAGGTGTTACGAGTGGCTCATGTCATGACCCAAACCTATACTTCAGAGTTTAGAGCATGACCAGCATGTTAATATCAAGTTTACCTCAATATTAACACGAGCCAACCTAAACTGACCCTGCATTTGGATTCGGCGTTAAGTTGCGTTGCGTTTTTGAAACTGCGTTTTCTCTCTTTTTTTTCTTTTTTCTTTTTTTTTTCTTTTTTGCCGCACTTGTTGACTTTGGGGGACAAAATTTACTGTGCATGAACAGTGCATGCACTGTTCACGCACTGTTTAGGTATTAAAAAATATTAAATATGGGTTCCACGATACTATTTACACATTTAAAAATTATTTTGTTACAGTATTTTCAGCAACAATTAGTTTTCAACAACTTTCAATAACAATAAGTTGTATCCAAACGGACCCTGAAGGTGCTTATCAAGAATTTGTTTCTTGAATTCTTACTTATTTTCTTGCATAAAAGCCACAATATACAAAAATGATGAAAATCCTGAAATTTCATTTCCTTTGAACTTGGAAGATTTCCACCTGGCTGAAATTTAAGGTATTCGTGTAAATATTATATAGTTAAACGTTTAGCAAAGCTCTTATTACAAACCTAACCCCAAAGACATACAACTGGGGTTCAAAACAAACTAAGGTTCTGAATTACATCTGTGCTCAAGGATCAAGTACATCTTGATTCCTTCTATACAACAAAAGAGCTAAACTACTATACAACAAAAACTAACTATACATTCTAACAAACGAGAATCACGAAATACTTGCTACCTCTAACACTCTCGCTGCTTCCAGGAAGAACCTGTGCACTGAAATATAATAGGGTGAGCTGTGAAGCCTAGTAAGGTTTTACGCTCCATGAGCCTTTAATAAGAATGCATGGAATCAAATATTTCATGGATATTCAGATAGGAGAACATTTTTCATGCATAGTATCTTATACTATTCATAATAACAACTTACACATTTTTCATAGGGAAATAATTGTTCTCCGTTTTCTTATCAAATTAATACTACAAAATATTTCAGGCTGAATTCCTTTTGACAAGTTATTTAGACCCCTAAAACAACCAGATTGCGTAGCCTAGATTAATTAGCCAAGTTGTTACTTAGTCAAATTAAGCAATACTAGGTTAAAACAATCAAACAATCATATCAAGAATAATAATGCAGCGGAAAATAAATAACACAAGATATGATCACCCAGGAAACCACACGGTAAAAACCTGGGGAGGATTTGACCCACCGATCCTCAAGGCTAACCTGAATTCACTATGAAAGAATTGAAGTTCATACAAAAGGACTACAAGCTCCACGCTCGACTTCCTAATGCTACCCACCAGTAGAACTTCCTGACACGACCACGCGCAGGCTCCGAATCCACGGACTACTTCTTTCTTGAATTCCTCAATCAGCTACAAGCTCCCCGCTTGCTTTTCTTTTAAGTTCCAATGGTTGCAACAGTAATGATCTTCAAGATGTTGAAATCATCTCTACCATGAAAACCCTAAGTTTTGTGTAAAGGAAAACTCCTCAAAGATCTCACACGAGATTCACACAAAACCGCAATGTATAAGCAACAATACAATATGGACAACCTCCAAAAACGTGGCTAGGGTTTTGTTTATATACCTAGGGTAAAAACATAAAACCCTAAACGTTTAATGAAGTAGGGCTGAGTTGGAAATTCTGCAGAAAATTCAACCTGTGCGATTTTCGATCGATCGAGTCTATTCTTCGATCGATCGAGCCAGGCCGAAAGTCCCAAGTACTTCTGCAGCCACTCGATTCCAACTTTACAAGAATAAACCAACTTTGAGCAAGTCTAAATAAGACTAAATACAATGTTTTGATCATGGTTTGCCAACATTACAAATTAGAGTTCTAAATACATAAAATCCTAAGACCTTAGAACCTAACAAACTCCCCCTTTGGCAATCCGTGACAAAACCTTAACTAACAGCTCAAAGTTTTACAAATGAAAAGCCCTTTACAAAGATAATGCTCATAAAATTCAATTCAGCCTAACTACTATCCATAATTGCAAGTGTAGACAGCAGCTTAGTTGAATCAACCTGTATAATCCTGAAATACTCAACAAACGCATAAACGCATGTGTGACAGAAAAGAGTAAAACAACAGGTATAACATTCTTGTAAGATTCACACAACACAAAATAAAGACATATATGAATGAACAACTCATAAATATAAATCAATAAGCAGTGAATCTCAACACAACAAGAATCAACAAAAATATCATGTATATCAATCAATGTTACTCCCCCTAACATGAATATCCCCAAAAATGATAAACAAAGTGAAGCACCTAGATACAATCTAAAAACTCCACAAGCTCCTCTAAAACAAAAATCTCCCCCTAACAACAAAAACTCCTCTACAAGACAAAACTCCACTCCCCCTTTTTGTGACGGAATGCCAAAGGGCAATCACAAGTCGCCATCAAAAGGAGGTGGTGAGGGTGAATGAAGACGCGCAAAATCAGCTCGAAGAGCACGTATCTCGTCCAGCAAGTCCACCAAAATCTGACCATGAGCCGCCTGAACGGTCATGACAGTCTCCAAAGTACGACGAACATCGAAGTCGGCCGAAGGAGGTGGAGGAACATCAGCAGCAGCATCATCATCACCAACTAGATCAGTAATATCCTCACCAGCAAGACCTGCAGAAGAAGAAGGAGGAGGAGGTGCGCTACTAGAGGGCTCAGACCTAGGGTGTTTAGAACCAGCTCGAAGATGAGCGGCCCTTTGTCTAAGAAAAGACGCACCTATAGGAGCTATCACATGAACGGGCTCAGAGGAAGGAAAGCCACTAAGATCAAGATAGAGAAGAATCCTATGAATGAAAATAGGATGAACAAGAGCATGAGCAGTAGATGAACTCCTATAAACTTCGTTCAAAGAACGAAGAAAAAGATGGGGAAAACTGATAGGAGCATCAGTAACAAGAGCGTACAAAAATACACACCTCTCAAGAGGAATGGTGTGAACATGGGAAATAGGCCAGATCGAATGACAAGCTATCCTAAAGAACAGATAGTGTAACCCGGAGAGCTCAGCAGAAGTGATCCGAGGATCAGAACCCCACTGGACAGCAGTACCAGTGATGTAAGACAAAACATCGCTAATCTCGGGAGACTCATCATAAGGATAGACAGGATGCTGGACCAATGGTACCCCTAGAGCATCAGCCACTACCCGAGGAGTAATGGTGTACTCTACGCCTCGTATCCAACTCTTAACTAGAGTGTTGGAATCATAGATGCGGATAGAGATGTTCGAATAGAACTCTCTAATCAAGGCAGAAGGTGGAGGAGGATCAGAAACATCCACCAAGGGTAACCAACCCCGACGCTCAAAATTTGCCCTAATGGTAGGATCAAGTTCATCTAACCGCACAGAACGCTCAGCCCAAATCTTTCTCTTAAGGTTTAGCGTCTCAAAAATCTCTTGATTTTTTTCACTCGAAAACTTCTCACTATCAAAGGATGGAGGGGGTGAAGGAGAAGGTGAGGGAACATTCCTACGGGCTCTAGTTTTCCTAGGCATAGTGCTAAGGAAAGGATAGAGACACAGAGTGAAAACCAAACAGAACAAGAGAAATCAAAACCAAAGGCAGACTGCAAATTAGCATAATAAAAATATAGAACAAAAATCTATATGATGCATGAACATTTATAATGTTGTGATGCATGATCTAATGCAGTAAACAATTAAGTTTAATTGAGATTGAATTGACAAAATTGGCTTGAGCAAAAAAAATGTTTTATCAAAAATCCCAAAAATTTGAAACCCACTTAACAAATTTTGCAACAAATTGATGAATTGATCAGTACACAAGTTTGAAAACATATTAGAATAACCAATTTCATCAATACAACAAACCAATTTTAGCAAATTCTACTCAAATTAACAAAATCCCCAATTCGGATCAAGAACAAGCCCTAGAATTTTCAAGTTTTCATCAAACTCAAAATTGATCAAATTAACCACCAAGGATCATTAGTATGATGTGTCCCCACAAAAACCCAATGATCAATTTTATACAATAAGGCTTGAATCAACAGAAAATCCCAAATAAGTAAAGTCCGAAAATCTCCCTTAAATGCATGGATTTATGCATGAAATAATGAAAATAAATTCAAAAGGAAGGGCAAAAGAGTCTTACCGGCTTGAGGAAAGAAATTCTTTGCAAAAACTTCGGAGGAAAACGACAAAAATTGGAAAAATTTGGCTTGCCTCGTCGGAGAGAGAAAGGAAAAGTTTGAAAAGATTTTAAAGGTATTTGAAAAAGTCAGATTTGATCTTTTAAAAAGGCTTTTCCACGATATTCGATCGATCGAAAATTACATTCGATCGATCGAAAAGCACAGTCATTTTAAGACAAATGAGAGCACTTTTTCGATTGATCGAAAAACAGGCTGGATCGATCGAAAATCACAGTTTTTGAAAATACAAGCCTAATTTTGAAATAACTCCTCAAAGCATTAGATTGAAAAACAAAATGCATGAGTATGAGATGGAATGCTTTTTCAAAAACCCAAAATTTAAACCCAATTTTCTCAAAACAAATTTCAATCATTCTCTCATTGAATTTTCTTAAGCAACAAATATGTTGTGCTTAAATCTCAAGATATTTTCAAACTTGGTTGGTCAGACCAGAAACACACACTAGCATGTACAGTGTTTAACAAAGAGTAACTTATGTAGTGTGTGATACTAGTAAAAACTTGAGATACATGTGAGGTGATATGTGAATAGCATTTAATCACAAAGTCTACAAAATTCATCACATAGAATTCAAAAGAGACTATCACCTAAAGAGTTACATCCTATAACTCTCACATCTCCTAAAACAAAAGCTTGCAATCATGTAAGTTTCTTGTATTTTTGCCCCATTAATTAAGTGAATTTTGGCATCAAGCCTAATAGTACACACCGGTTTGAATTAAGTGAATTGGCATCAAGCCTATTAGTACACACCAGTTTTAATTATTAATCATTTAGCAGAGGCAACACCTTATGTTCTTTTTGTGCATGTGCTACACTTTCTCGAGCACAAAATCTTATGATATGCACTAAGGTGTTCATGATTGGCTAGTGAGCAGTGGTGAGATGGTTATTTATGCCTTTCTCAAAAGAATCAAGTCCGACAGTCAAAAACATGTGACTTCAAGATCAAGACAAAGTGATTAATAACCACAAACATCTTTCCCACACAACATGCACTACAAAGTTTCAGCTAGTCAAGTGCAATAAATAAGCTCATCAAAGCTAAACAAGGTACATAAGACATGTTATGTGTAAATAAATTGACCAACCTTGTTTTCAATAATCAAGAAACATCATGTTCAACATAAATTTTGCTTCCCTTTTTCTTTTTCTTTTTTTTTTTTTTATTAAAAGAGAAAACAAATAAATCCTAGAATGAAATGCATGAATGTAATGCAATGCAAGTCCTAGAACAAAAACAAAAAAAAACAAAGAACAATGGTCACAAAAGAATAGAGCAATGAAGCACAAGGACCATGTTAGAAAGACTCAATTAGTTCGAGTCTTTTGCATCCAAAACTTTTTAGATGCACCACGAGCATTGGAGTTCTTATTCACATTTGAGTGATTCCCAACTCCATGATTGGAATAAAGGTTTAACACCTTTACCAATTCACCAATTAATGCCATAGGATCTTGTGCTTGAGGCACAGGCACTTTTGGTTTATTTGCTCTCTTATCAGCTTGAAGCTTGTAACAGTTAGGACGAATATGTCCAGACTTACCACAATAATGACAAACCCAAGCAGGTTTACCATGCATCTTGTCCTTAGATTTGGTAGGCTCCTTAGGTTTAGATTCTCTTAGGTCTACCCTAATCTTCTTAGGTGGTGAAACTTCTACAGGTTTAGCTACCTCACTCACAGGTGGTTTGACAGTTTCACTCACAACCTCACTCACAGAAAGCTCAGAAGAAGAAGAAGGAACAAAAGTAGTGGAATGAGGTCCAGACTCAAAGATGCTTTCAACATATCCTAACCCAGTTTTATCAGAAGGATACTTTTGAACATTCAGCATGTGATCAAGTTTAGAACTAGCAGACCTAGCAACAGA
The DNA here is from genome assembly GCA_032727855.1 of Quercus ilex subsp. ballota. Taxonomy (NCBI): domain Eukaryota; kingdom Viridiplantae; phylum Streptophyta; class Magnoliopsida; order Fagales; family Fagaceae; genus Quercus; species Quercus ilex. The sequence continues at coordinate 15,922,942 of CM064918.1, read as the reverse complement.
TAAATCAAGTTCCAAAGTTCTAACTTTATCAAGCAAAAGCATGTTCTCAGATTTAACATTATTCAAAAGCTCATTAGCATCAAACAGTTTAACAAGCAAATTTTTCTTTTCAAGCTCAAGAGAATCAATTTTCTTTAGGCCAAGTTCAACTTTCATAGCATCCTTTGCAGCAATTTTGCAAAGTTTGTTATAGGCCTCTTGGAGATCTGCATCTTCAGAGAGTTCCCCATCAGAAGGGTTCTCTTCAGCAGATATGCTTTCATTGACTATAGCAGTAGCCGTGAAAGCAATGAAGTTTCCATCCTCGTCACCACCGGACTCATCATCAGAAACCTCATTATCACTAAGGGTTACAGCCATAGCTTTACCCTTAGTCTTCAAGAATGTAGGACATTCAGATTTCATATGACCATACCCTTGACAGCCAAAACACTGAGAACCCAAAGAGTTATTAGAAGATTGACCAAAATTTTCTCTAGGTTTTTCAAAATTGTTAACCTTAGTGGGATCATTCTTCCTAAAATTTCTAGGTTCAGCAGTGTAAGTACCTCTTGCCTTTCTATTTGTATTTCTAAGAAAGTTCTTAAAGTTTTTGGCAAGATAGGCAATCTCAGTAGCAGAGAGCTCATCATCAAATCCACCACCATCAACATCATCAACTGACTTAAGAGCCATTGATTTGGATTTGTTCACTTTAGGTAGGTCAGACTCATAGGATTGAAGAGATCCTACAAGCTCATCAACAGGGATGGAGTCCACATTCTTGCTTTCAGTTATGGCAGTCACTTTGGGTCTAAAATCTTCAGTTAAAGATCTAAGTATCTTCCTAACAATCTTAGGTTGATCATAGATTTCACCCAAATTAAAGGCAGAATTAACAATATCATTCAGTTTGGCATAAAATTCATCAAAGGATTCATCATCAGACATCCTAATGCTTTCAAACCTAGAAGTTAATTGCTGCAGTTTGTTTATCTTAACTGCCTTTGTGCCTTCATGCACAGTTTGGAGGATTTTCCAAGCAGTATGAGCAACCTCAACATTAGAGATCCTCTTAAACTCCTCCATAGAAACAGCATTAAAGATAGCATTCATAGCTTTGCTATTGAAGCTTGCTGCTTCTTTTTCAGAAGTTTGCCACTCACTCACAGGAGTAGCGGGCTTCACCCATCCGTATTCAACGGAATTCCAAACCCTTTCATCAATGGATTTCAGGAATGCTTTCATCCTTACTTTCCAATAGGCATAATTGTTCCCATCAAAATGAGGAGGAACAAACAGAGAGTGTCCATGCTCCATGACAACAGGGGTCAAGGATCAGCTCAGAGATTAAAAATCTCAAACAAAAAGAGCAACCCGCTCTGATACCACTTGACAGGTTATTTAGACCCCTAAAACAACCAGATTGCGTAGTCTAGATTAATTAGCCAAGTTGTTACTTAGTCAAATTAAGCAATACTAGGTTAAAACAATCAAACAATCATATCAAGAATAATAATGCAGCGGAAAATAAATAACACAAGATATGATCACCCAGGAAACCACACGGTAAAAACCTGGGGAGGATTTGACCCACCGATCCTCAAGACTAACCTGAATTCACTATGAAAGAATTGAAGTTCATACAAAAGGACTACAAGCTCCCCGCTCGACTTCCTAATGCTACCCACCAATAGAACTTCCTAACACGACCACGCGCAGGCTCCGAATCCACGGACTACTTCTTTCTTGAATTCCTCAATCAGCTACAAGCTCCCCGCTTGCTTTTCTTTTAAGTTCCAATGGTTGCAACAGTAATGATCTTCAAGATGTTGAAATCATCTCTACCATGAAAACCCTAAGTTTTGTGTAAAGGAAAGCTCCTCAAAGATCTCACACGAGATTCACACAAAACCGCAATGTATGAGCAACAATACAATATGGACAACCTCCAAAAACGTGGCTAGGGTTTTGTTTATATACCTAGGGTAAAAACATAAAACCCTAAACGTTTAATGAAGTAGGGCTGAGTTGGAAATTCTGCAGAAAATTCAACCTGTGCGATTTTCGATCGATCGAGTCTATTCTTCGATCGATCGAGCCAGGCCGAAAGTCCCAAGTACTTCTGCAGCCACTCGATTCCAACTTTACAAGAATAAACCAACTTTGAGCAAGTCTAAATAAGACTAAATACAATGTTTTGATCATGGTTTGCCAACATTACAAATTAGAGTTCTAAATACATAAAATCCTAAGACCTTAGAACCTAACACCTTTCATTTCTTACAAAGTCCCTAAACCTTATATTAACTCTTTAAAATCATATAAAATAATCATTTCATTCATAAACATCTTCTCATAAAATATTATGACATTTAACATAAACTTATACTTTGATTGAGCGCGGATGCACCGCCATCCTCTGTACATACTTTGATTGAGCACAGACGAACCGCCATCCTCATTACTTACTTTAATTGAGCGCGGACATACTGCCATCCTCAATACATACTTTAATTGAATAACTCACGAACATATATTTTTACTTAAATCATGTATATATAGTATCTCTAATTAACAGGTTTTAATGCATAATAAATTTTGTAAATAGTCCTTACACTTATCAAACACACATGTCACGTATCCCTTACCTGAAAACAGAAGACGCGAGAGATTGTAAAAGAGGAGCTCAAGTGTCCGTGTTCTCGTTCTCGCCACCTAAATGAAAAACCAAAACTTATTACAGACAAACTCTTCCTAATATATATAACTTATACCTCAATCAACACCTAACTCTCAAACTCAAGAAAATCTTAATTCTCATCACATAAAGTTCCCCAAAGCACATGATACAATCATTAAACATATTATGCACCCAAACCATAGAAAAATCAAGGCATAAAATTTATATACTATCCAAACATACCAAAGGATGAGCATATTAAATTATAGCTCAAAACATTCACCCTAACTTGAGAATTAAATCCACAAAGTCAGAGTTATCCTACCCTGTTTACTGCTCAGTTCAGCAGCAAAAGCCCTATTTGTAAAATAGGAATGGGCTGTCCACACGCATCCAAATGTCATGAAATTTTACATAACTACTCCCCTATATGTCCAGTATATACCATAAAATTTCCGTAGTCAAAGCATAAAACCATGATTTATTAAAAATCATACAAGGCAGCATGCTCAAATCTGTCCTGACAAAATTTCTTGCAAATTAAAAATTAAACTATTATTTTTCTACTCATCCAAATGCTGTGAGACCACTTTCATAACAACCATGTGTGTCTTAGAATTCATAAAAACTACTCCTAGCATCCTAATTCACAGCAACTGATTTAACACAAAATTTTCTTGTTGTAAACATCAAATCTGTCACAGTGACAGCTTCAGCACATGTTCTTTCTAAAATCATCAATAAATAGCAATTGACCTTTATTTCATTTGGGTATTTTTAAACCTATACAATACATATTAAAATACCCTAATAAGCATCCAATAGACCATAACACCATCACTCTTTCAACTTACAAAAACAGAATCACAAGTTCAGTCTCACAAATCAGAACAGAGGATAAAGAAGGGAAAATAAACAAAACAATTATACTATCAACATACCCAAAATCAAATGAAGTTTTGATTACTTACCTACAAACTTTGAAGATGAAACCTTAGTGTTTAGGCTCTTAATTTCTTCCTAGAGAGAGTTGTCTATGATTTTTGGTGAGAGGGTGAAAGAAAGGTACAGCCGTGTAAGAGCAAAGGAAGAAAGAGAGAAAGAAGAAAAGAGCTGGACTTTCTGGTCTGGTGCAGCTAAGAAGATAAGATAAGGGAGAAGACTTTTGGGGTAGCAAAAGAAGATAGAAGTGGACTTTTGGGGGTGGGATACATGGAATGCTAAGAGAAGAAAAATCTCAGCCCCTTTTTCCAACTTTTTGGCATTCACACTTACACTTTTCTACAAAGAATAATATCACTTTGCATATATATATATATATATATATATATATATCCTTACCTTTATAAAGTTACATCCATAACATTAAAAGAGCATATATGTTTTATACTATCACAAAATCAAAGCTTCATGCACTTAAAAGTAATTAAGATAATAACATGCATATAAACCCATAAAATTAAATATGCAATTATGTTGGGGTGTTACATCACCCGGAAGACGATGGGGCTAGTGGCGAATTTTTGAGAGTCCGAATTAATTTAGATATTTCGCGGCCACTTCCTCGGTGTTGTAAGCTTTGGGCCGAGCAGAAACTTGTGGGATGGGTGGGTATTAAGTTTGAGCGGCTTCAAAATTTTTGATATTGGTGTGGTCGAGTCAGTCATAGCGACCGAGATTGCAAGAAGTGGCTCTGTAGTAAGGGGAGATTGAGGAAGGAAGATCAGGAGTATGGAGAGTGGCTACGGGCTGACTTTGTTAGGGTAGTGCGTAAGGCAGTGGCAGTTATTTCGGGGAATTCTCGCCGACAAGCTCCTTGGAAGCAGCAGTCCAACGTGTTGAACCAATCTTGTAGCAATGTAGACATTACGCCCATGCAAGTTGCCCCTGGTGATGGTCACAGTTTAGCAAGAAGGATGGAGGGAAGTGTGTTCGAAGAGGTGGATTCCATTCTGCGTCCTTCAACAGTTATGGAGGTCAGGCAGGTTGGAAGCTTGAGTACTGGGATGGTGCATGAAGCCTAGTTAGAGAAGGTTATTGTGGGACTTAACCTCTCTGAAACTGAGGCCCCATGGGTGCCTTGGGTTAAGCAGGACTGTCAAGCTAAGACTACGGCCTATGTAGTTCAGCCAGATTCATTGGTTGATGATTTATCACAGACACCGAGGCCTACACTCTTAACTAAGGCATGGAAGAGGTTAGCTCGTGAAGTGGGCAAGGTTACAAAGGATAAAACTTCAGACATTGGGGCTATGACAGTGGATAATAACATTAACTCTGGGAAGAAATGCATGAGCATAGACTTTAAGGATCAAATGGAAAGTAAGAAGTTTTGTATGGATCTTCGTAAGGGTAAGGAGGAACAAACTTTTGAGGTGGTGGCTGCAAGACAGCACCACCGAGCATTATGAGTTGCCTAAGCTGGAACTGTTGTAGGCTTGGGAACCCACAGATAGAAAATGAGCTTGTTGCCCTAGTGACAGCAAAAGATCCTAAAATAGTTTTCTTAATGGAAACTAAAGTTGAAAAATATATTCTAGAAAAGGTTGGTAGAAGGATTCAGTTTACTAATCTTTTTGTTGTTCCTTGTGTCAATACAGGTGGCGGCCTTGCTTTGTAATGGAAGTCTGACTTGGATGTGGATATGCTAACTTTCTCTGCCTGTCACATCGATGTTATTGTCAACCAAGGAGTGGATGATGCCTGGCATTTCACAGGTTTCTATGGAGATCCTAATACTGCCAGTCGGGAAAACTCTTGGGGTTTACTTTGAACTTTGAGCGACCGGTTTAATTTGCCTTGGGTTTGTATGGGTGCTTTTAATGAAATTTAGTTTGCTAATGAGAAAATGGGGTGGTTGGACAGGCTAGAACGACAAATGCTGGGGTTTAGGGATGCTTTGGATTATTGTCATCTGAAGTATCTTGGTTTCAATGGATTTCCTTACACTTGGTGTAACCGTAGACTTGGTGCCCAAAATATGTGGATTCGTCTAGATAGGGGTGTGGCAACTATTAACTGGATTCTTCGCTTTCCGGCAACTGGATTCATCAATTAGAAGCCTTCCATTCTGATCATAAACTGTTGTTGTTGTGTTCAAACTCCGAATTTAAGTAGTTCTATAGGAAAGGGAGGTCTTTTCGTTTTGAAGCCATGTGGTTAAAAGATAGCACTTGTGAAGAGGTGATGAAAAAGTCATGGGGTGGTCGTATGATATTCAATGAGGTGTGAAGTTTTAATAGGAAGATTTTGGGCTGCTAAGATAGTTTGACAAAATGGAATAAAAAGTTTTTTGGGCATGTCCGAAATACCCTGGCAAAGAAGCTCCGAGAACTTAATCATGCAGAAGAGGCGGGATGCTATGTCATAGATCCAGGGAGGATTTATAAATTAAAGGATGAGATTCAAAAGCTGGAATGCACGGACGCAGCTCCGGAGGAGCCACACCAGCATCGGACTCGGCGGGACGCCGCGACGCAGGAGGGATGCCGCTGACCGCGCGTCCGTGCCATGTTGGGCCGCATCCTGCCATATGGAGTCCCCGACTCGCGCCAACGCAGCTCAAATCAGGCCGACTCAAGCCGTATCAACCAAAACCGCCAAAATGGCCAATTCAAGCCAAAACGGCCGATTCAGGCCGAAATTCAAAAAAAAAAAAAAAAAAGGTGCAAAACACACCATTTGGACTTAACCTAAAACCCTAAGACTCTCATGCATTCTCACTTCGTCCAAAGACTCCAAATACTCTCTTTCACTCCGTCCCTCATCTCTCTTCTCTGTGCTCTCCCTCTCTATGCTCGGCTTCAAGTGTGCTCTCTCTCACTCCGTCCCTCATCTCTTTTCTCTGTTTTTTACAATTTCTCTATGTGTCTGCTATGCTTGTTTGTGTTTGATGTGTTTGTGTGTTGTGTTTGTTGTGTTTGTGTGCTTACTGTGTTTTTTTTTTTTTTTTTGCTTGTTTTTTCAATTCTTGTGAGAGTTAAAGGGTTTTGTAGTTCTAGGTTGTAATTTTAATTGTAAATTGGTGACAATGTTTGACTACTTTGTACTGGTATTGTTGCAACGAATAAAACGATGGTGGGATTTGGGTCAGTGTGTATTGTTATTCTACTACATGTAGAGCTGATCCTCAATTCTTTCTTTTTATTTATTAACTGACTAATATATCTGCTATTGAGTCATTGAACCCCATATTGGAGATTTCTAAATCTCTCTGTCTCTTAAGTAATCTAGTTTACTTATAAATTATGTAAAAAACAAGTGCATTTTCTTAATTTTTCTGTAACTTTTATTTCAGGCTTGTAGGGTGAGGACCTAAAGTTTTGTTATTAATATGGCTGCTGTGATTTACAAATTTTATCAGTTAGGATAAGATTCTTATCCTAACTGATAAAATTTGTAAATCACAGCAGCCATATTAATAACAAAACTTCAGGTCCTCACCCTACAAGCCTGTGAATCTGTGAACCTGTGAATCTGTGATTTGTGAACCTGTGAATTTGTGATTTGTGAATCTTAATTTCTTTTCAATTTTAGTTTTATTTAGTTAATAGTTATTACTTATTACTCATTGTGATTTGTGAATCTGTGAACTTGGGTTTGATTTATTATTAATTTATTTAGTTAATAGTTATTATTTGTAAGTTAAATTGAATCTATTGAATTTGCAATGGACGAATTTACTAGCACAGAAACTTCACCTTCATCTAATCAAGAAGTGCCAAATGATGAATCTCCTCTTTAGCAATATGCCACTAAAGTAGAAAAACCACCTAGTGCTTCTGTTAAATCTGGTGAAAACACATACTTTAAGTGCAACTATTGTGGTATAGTTTATATGGGATCCTATTCTAGGGTTAAGGCCCATTTATTAGGAATTTCTGGCAAAGGTATTAGAGCATGCCTTAAGGCAAAGAGCCATAGGCAGGAAATGCAGCGAATGCATGATCAAGTTGAGAATGATAAGATAGAGAGAGAACGGAGAAGTCAAATTCCCTTACCCCCACCTCCCCCAGGCCGTGGGCCTGCTATACCTATTTCCCCATTTCAAAGACAGGAAAGGAGTGATAGTACAAATCCGATTGATGGTAAGAGGAGGAAGGTGACTACGAATTCTCCTTTGGAGAAAGCATTCCAGAATAATGCTAGACATGATTTGGATAGCAGAATTGCTAAAATGTTTTACACCGGTGGGCTTCCGTTTAACTTTGCAAGGAACCCACATTATCGTAGTTCATATGCATATGCTGCTACCTATAACATTCCGGGTTATCTTCCTCCCGGATACAATGCCTTGAGAACAATACTTTTGCAAAAAAAAAAGAGCTCATGTTGAAAGATTTTTGAAACCAATTAAGGACTCTTGGCTTGAAAATGGTGTAAGTATAGTTTCTGATGGATGGTCAAATCCACAAAGGAGGCCTCTTATTAATATTAGAGGAAACTGCAGTTAACCCACCTGTGGTTTAGCCAGTTTTAACAATGCCCACCCGTGATTTGAAGTTTGTCACTTAACCCACCTAAGATGACCTCCGTTAGACCCCTGTTACCCACCTCTCCCTTTTCACTGTTAAAAATAGGGGTAAATGTGTCTTTTTCATAATGTTTTATGTCTCTCTGCTCTTTTCTCTCTTTCTTCTTCTTCTTCACAATCAAAACCCAGAAATGTTCACATCAAAAAAAAAAAAAAAAAAAAAAAACCCAGAAATGTGCATTTAACGTTCTTACCGAATGCCCACTGCAATTACCAAACATATTTTTACAATGACAAGAAAACCAATACACCTATAGTCACAAACAAAGCCACAAATCCATGTGAACATACACCCACAGATTCGCTAGCCTTCCACTGCTAAATCCAAAAATTGACTACTTAATTCTTCATAAAACAATGACAAAATAAAATACAAAAATTAAGAATAAATAGTATCCACCAGTTTGCTAGATTCTATCTTTACCCTAGGCTTTCTCTCTCTAAAACTCTAACCCTTTCTCTTTTGCTGGGTTCTCTAAAAAAAAACAAAACCCAGATTTGCAAGTTAAAAAAACAAATCTGCAAAAAAAAACCCCAGCAACCTAGCAAATCCAACTCCACAACCAACTCATTGAACAAACAATACTAATGTTAACGGCACTATAAGCAATCTCTCGCAAATAACGACAAGCAACGTCGCTTCTTCTTCATCAACTATTCACTGGATCTTCTTCTTCATCAACGACAAGCAGCGTCGCTTCTTCTCGCAAATAACGGCACTATAAGCAATCTCTCGCAAATCCAACTCACTCACTTTCACCGGATCTTCTTCTTCTTCATCAACTATTCAATTGAGTTTCCCCAAGTACAATATAGCCGGGCTATGCCTTAGGTTTCACATTTCAGCGTCTGCTGCTTCTTCCATGAACACCCAAGCTCCACAGAAGGCCTTGACTGCTCTGACGTCATTTCTGGACCGCCCAAAACCCCAGATCGGGAAGAAAAACAAAGAAACAATAAAAATGAAATTGTGAGATCGGCTGAGTTGCAGAGCAACCTGATTGTCTAGATCGGCTAAGATCGAAGCAGTGGAGAGCGATGGATTCAAATTTTTTGGGTTTAATGGATTTATGGGTTTCTTTTTGTTTTCCCTTGCTATCTGGGTTTGTAACTTTTAAACTGAATTTTTTTTTTTTTTTTTTTTACTTCAAGATTTGATGTATATTGTTGGTAGTATATACATCAAGAGAGAACCAATTATTGTGTTGATTGAACAAGATTCACGTCATGAATGGGATTTGGGTTTGAAGATTGATTTCTAAGATGGTGAGAGAGAAGTCGTTCTTCGTTATGTTGCTTCTAATTCTGTTTCTATTGTGGCTTATATAGTAAAGGGAATTTTTTAACGGAAGTGGCTGAGGTGGGTAACGGGGGTCTAACGGAGGTCACCTCAGGTAGGTTAAGTGACAAATTTCAAGCCACGAGTGGGCACTGTTAAAACGGGCCAAACCACAGGTGGGTTAACTGCAATTTCCCCTTAATATTATGGCTGTATCAGATGGGGGTCTAGTGTTTATTAATACAATTGATGGGTCAGGTGAGTTCAAAGACAAACATTATATTGCTAGGGTGTTGAAGGATGCTATAAAAGAGATTGGACATAAAAAAGTTGTCCAAGTCATCACTGATAATGCTAATGTGATGAAGTCTGCTGGAGCTCTTATTGAAGGTGAGTATCCTAAAATATTTTGGACACCTTGTGTTGTCCACACTCTCAATCTAGCTTTAAAGAATATTTGTGCAGCAAAAAACACTGAAAGAATGAAGTTACATATGAGGAATGTAGTTGGATTACACATATTGCTGATGATGCATCTTTCATACGTGTTTTTATTATGAACCATTCAATGAGGTTGGCAATGTTTAATGAATTTTGTCCGTTAAAACTGCTCCAAGTTGCTGATACTAGATTTGCTTCAATTGTTGTAATGCTGAAAATGTTGAAGTTGATAAAAATATGTCTTCAAGCCATGGCTATTAGTGACCAATGGATTTCTTATAGGGAGGATGATGTTGGAAAAGCTCAAAAGGTGAAAGATACAATTCTAAGTGATCTTTGGTGGGATAATATTGATTATATTCTTGAATTCACAAAACCCATTTATGATATGCTACAAATAGCCGACATAGATAAGTCTTGTCTTCATCTTGTGTATGAGATGTAGGATTCAATGATAGAGAAGGTGAAGGCAGTAATATATCGGCACAAAGGCTTGGAAGATGATCAGTATAGCTCATTTTGGGGTGTGATGTATGATATACTCATTGATCGATGGACTAGAAATTGTACACCACTACATTGCTTGGCTCATTCCTTAAATCCTAAGTAAGTACATTTATTTTCTATTTTCCTTAGTTCACCTTTTTAGTAAAACACATGTTTCATCTATATTTGTTTTTTAATCTTTAACTAGGTATTACTCCATTGAATGGCTTTCGGGGAATCCAAAACGCATCCCTCCACATCGGGATCATGAAATTTCTATGGAAAGAAGCAAATGTTTGGATCGATACTTTGAAGATGAGAATGAAAAAACGGTAGTGAAGTTTGAGTTTGCTACATTTTCAGGAGGAAGGTTTCCTTCACCAGATGCCTTGACATATAGGTGGGCCTTACAACCTTTGATTTGGTGGCAATACCATGGCTCCGCATTTCCAACTCTTCAAACCCTTGCCCTTAAACTTCTTGGACAACCTTGTTCATCCTCATGCGCTGAGAGAAATTGGAGCACATACAAATTCATTCATTCCTTAAAAAAAAACAAAATGGCTCCTGCACACGTTGAGGATTTGGTATATGTGCATTTTAATCTTCGACTCTTGTCAAGGCGCAATGAGGAGTACATACATACAGCAACAAAGATGTGGGATATTGCAGGAGACTCTTGGAATGAGAGTGACATACATGGAGGTGCTGGAATTCTTGAGAATGCAACCCTTACACTTGATGAGCCAGAGTTGGAGGCCATGGTTATTGGGAATGCTAACACTAGTGCTACTACTAGTGAAAGTGAAGTTCGAAGTGAAGCTATTGATATTGAGGATGATGATGTTGGTGTTTGATTGTCTTGTTGATTATCTTTTATTTTATTTTAGTTTCAAACTTATGAGTTGTATTCTAATTGCCGAGCATCATGGAATGTTTTAGTTTCAATCTTGTGGGTTGTATTTAATTTATGAACATCATGTTTTAGTTATTATCTAATATTGCTCTTAAATTTGGTACATGTTTATATAATGTGAAAAAGTATGCTTAACAATATATTAAAAATATAAATAAAAATATTTTTAATTATTTTTTAATCTCTAAGTCCCGCCTCACCCGCACCCGCACCCGCACCCACCTTTTTCAAAAATTGCTGAGTCTCGCACCCGCACCCAAGTCCCGAAACGCACCCGTGCGTCATAGTTTAGAAGCTAAAAATCCAAGAAGAGAGTATGTGGAAGCAGAGGTCCCGCAATGCTTGGCACAAGGAGGGTGATAGCAACACTCGTTACTTTCATTGTCGGGCAAACCAATGAAACAAACGTAACTTCATAGCTGGATTGGAGGATAGTGTCGGTGAGTGGGTGGAGGATGAAGGCCGAATGGGTGCCATTGTTGAGGAATATTTTCAATCCATTTTTACCTCCTCTAAGCCGTCTGAGTTTGAGAGTATTTTGCAAGGAATTCATCTGGCTATCTCCGAGAATGCTGCTGGTTTTTTAGGCCATAAGTTTCATGCAGATGAGGTTTGGGCTGCGCTTAAACAGATGGCTCCTCTTACTGCTCTTGGTCCCGATGAGATGTTGCCCATTTTTTATAAGTCTTTCTAGCATATTGTGGGAGAGGGTGTTACTGTCGTAGTACTTGAAGTTCTTAATTAAGGTGTGGTTCCGAAATCCCTTAACTCTACTTTTATTGCTCTTATTCCAAAAGTAAAGCAACCAAGGAAGGTATCTGATTTTCGCCCTATAAGTTTGCACAATGTGGTTTATAAATTAATTTCAAAAGCTTTGGTAAACCAGCTGAAAAAAATTTTAGCTAATGCTATTCCTAAATCTCAGAGTGCTTTTTTGTCAGGAAGGCTTATTTCTGATAATGTGTTAGTCACTTTTGAAACGTTACATTACCTTAAAAGAAAGACACAAGGGAAGTTAGGTTATATGGCTCTCAAGCTTGATGTAAGCAAAGCGTATGACAGGGTGGAGTGGGAATTCTTGGAGAAAACCATGCGGCATTAAGGGTTGGGGGATAGAATGGTAAGCCTTATTATGTCTTGTATAACTTCTGTTTCTTATTATGTGCTTCTTAACGGGCAGCTGGTTGGATCTATTAAGCCGGAGCAGGGTTTACACCAAGGTGATCCTTTATCACTTTACCTTTTCCTTTTGTGCGCCATGGGGCTTCAAAATTTGTTACAAACGGCTGAAATGGAGGGGCACATCCAAGCATAGTTCTTAGAATCGGACCGGACCGGGAGGTCGGACCGTAAAAACCGTGAACCGTGATGAAAACCGATTTTTTAAGCATAAAGAACTGGGCATATGTGGCAATTCCGTGAACTCCTAAAACTGAGGTTGGACCGTACGAACCGGTTAAGAACCATGCGGTCCAACCCCTTAGCAAATTTTTTTTTTTTTTTTAAAAACAACTTAACACAATTTTATTCTACTTAATTAAATTATCCATCTCTTACAATGAATAAAAAAAATTATAATTAAAATCTTTCAAAGATATTCAACTTTACTTCAAAAATTAATCATAAATTTTAATGTTTTCATGGTTATTATTTTATTTTATTAACTTTCTTATTTAATTATTAAATATATGCTTGAAAATCATTAAATTTCCCTCACATATATAGATATATTAGTCAATTTTACTAGTTTTATAAATTTAATATCTATATTTAGGCTTTAATTAATTATTAAATTAATTATGACGTCATCACGGTTCGACCCCGGTTCAACCTCGGTTTGACCTCAAAAACCTTGAACCTCTCCCTTTTACGATTCAATGAACGGTCCGGGTCTGAAAACCTTGCATCCAAGGAATGGCTATTTGTCGGAATGGGCCAAAGGTTTCTCACTTGTTTTTTACTGATGATAGTGTGTTATTTTGTCGGGCAAAAGAGGAGGAATGTCAGAAAATTTTGGATATTTTGGCTACTTATGAGAGAGGTTCGGGTCAGAAAATTAAGAGAGACAAAAAAATATTTTTTTCAGCACTAATACTTCTTCTGATATACAGTCTCGTATTCAAAGTATTTTGGGTGTTCCTGCCATTTGACAATATGAGAAGTATTTGGTTTTGCCAGCGCTTATGGGAAGGGCCAAGAAGCAAAGTTTTATCTATATAAAGGAAAGGGTTTGGAAAAAACTTCAGGGGTGGAAAGAGAAGTTGTTGTCTCAAGCAGGTCAAGAGATGCTGATTAAAGTAGTCATTCAAGCAATTCCGACGTACACTGTGAGTTGTTTTAAGCTCCCTAAGGGTCTAATTAAGGAATTGGAAATCATGATACAAAAGTTTTGGTGGGGATATTGTAGTGGCTCTAGGAAGACCCATTGGGTTAAATGGGATAGACTTTGTGAAGCTAAGGAGGTTGGAGGAATGGGGTTCAAATAAATTGAGAAGATTAATGATGCTTTGTTGGCTAAGCAAGTTTGGCGGTTGATAAATAATCCTAATTCGCTTTGTCATCGTGTTTTTAAGGCGAGGTTTTTTTCCAGATTGTTCTATTCTTGAAGCTAGGGAGTCTATTGTAGGTTCCTACACATGGAAAAGCCTTCTTAGTGCAAGGGATGTTATTCGACAAGGGATGATTTGGCGTGTAGGGAATGAGGAATTTGTGCAGCTTAAAGGAGATCATTGGCTGCTGAATCAAGCTTGCTGCTCTGTTATTTCACCCTTGCCTCAGTTGGCTGATGATACAAGAGTTAGTTTCCTTATTGACCAAGATAGATTTGCGTGAAAGGAATCGGTGGTTAAGGAGCTTTTTCTCCCTCACGAAGCTGATATTATTTTGGGAATTCCTCTGAGTTTTCAGCGTCCACCTGATCGTATTGCTTGGGCTCCCACTCCTTCGAGTATGTTCTCTATTAGTAGCGCTTACAAACTAATTGTTTCAGGTGCTTCTACTTCTACTGCAGTAGCTCTAATTTGGACAATCAAAGGAAATTTTGGAAGGGCTTGTGGCAACTCCGGGTTCCTAATAAAATCAAGCTTTTTTGTGTGGAAGGCCTGTAATGATGCTCTGCCAACTATGGAAAATTTGCATCGATGGCATATTGTTCCATCTAATCAGTGTAATCTCTGTCAAGAGCAGTCTGAGGATGTTATGCATGCTCTTTGGCTGTGCAAGGACATCTCAAGTGTTTGGTTGTCTCTAGAGTGGTTTCACCAAGCGGTTCCGATTCAACTTGTAAGTTTTCGTGAGCTCCTGACCAAGTTCTTGCATTGCTAAGATGTGTATCGTGCTAAGATTTTTGTCATTGCTGTGTGGAGCATCTGGAATCGAAGGAATGCGCTGCACTTTGGGCTAAAAGCTCTCCCTGTGGATCGTATTTGCAGCAGCGCTGGTTATTTTTTTGCAGGAGTTTTTGGCTTCCCAGGAAGAGGAGTTGGTCCTTCCCCGCCCTCCACCCTTGCAACAATGGTGTCCTCCGACACTTGACATTTATAAGGTTAATTTCGATGCAGCAGTCTTTCAGTCTTCAAACTTGGCTGGTTTAGGTGTGATTATGCGCGACAGTAGTGGTGCAACTGTTGGAGCACTCTCTGTTCCCATTTCTCTTGGTTGTTCGATGGCTAAGTTGGAAGTGTTAGCCTGTCTGAGAGCTATTTAGTTTGCGCTAGAGATTGGCCTTACCCGATTGGTTTTTGGAGGGGATTCAGCTGCTGTTATTGATGCTCTTCGGTATGGGTCGGGTGAGCTCACTAGCTATGGGAATGTTCTGGATGATATTCAAGTTCAAGTTTCTGCTTTCCAGTTTTTTTATTTTAATTTAGTTAGTCGTCTGTGTAATTCTGTTGTTGATGCTTTTGCTAAGAAAGCTAGTTCAGTTGTGGGGTTGCAAGTTTGGTTGGGAGACCTTCTTGCTGACATTGCTCCTCTTGTGTTTCGTGATGTTCATTGATTTTAGTTTTTGAATAAATTCCCAGGCCTGGGGTCTGGTTTCTCAAAATATATATATATATATATATCGAAGAGTTTCCTTCTTCTCAGCATTTGTACTTGATATTGGGATTCTGTCATTAGATGATTAATTCCATTGTTTTAGGAATTTTTCATCTTTTGGCAATTGGAGTTTTTATTGCTGACAATCATATTCGTCGTTTTTAGGAGTTTCTTTATTTCTTTACAATTTATACCCCTCATGGGGTTTTTACCATTTGGCGATTATATTTGTCTTTAAGAATCATTTCACGATTTATACTCATCATTGGAGTTTTATCGTTGACGATTATATTTTTAGGAATTTTTCATCTTTCTATGATTTATACTTGTCATTGGAGTTTTTATCGTCGATGATCATTTCCTTTGCTTTTAGGAATTTTTTCATCTTTCCACGATTTATACTCGTCATTGGAGTTTTTACCGTTGATGATCATTTCCTTTAAATTTCCTTATATATCCCTTAACAATTTTACTCTTCTATCAGAGTTTTATTATTATTTGGAGCTTTCAATACAGAATTTGAGAACATAACTCGAAGAAGTCTTATTGTTTTATTTCTCCCTACTTATGAAGGAATTACAAGGAAAATAACAAAACTGAAAAAGAAATGGAAAAATGGAATGTAATTGCAAATTAAAATCTAGCTTATCTGATGATCCCTCAAAAATGATCACCCATGGGATTCCAAATCTACAGACGATAATCTTCCAAACAAAATGTTGCATTTTTGCTTCTGTAATCACTACCAAGGTTCTACTTCAATCCATTCTGTAAAATAGTCAATAGTAACAAGTAAAAACTTAACTTGCTTCTTACCTTGTGGTAAGAGACCAACGATATCAATTCCCCACGTTGCAAATGGCCAAGGGGAAGAAATATTTTTCATAAGCTCTCCCAGTATACGCTGCACATTCTCGAACCGTATGCATTTATCACACCCTAGATGAGCTCGATTGCGTCCTTTTGCATGGTCGGTCAAAAGTAACTTGCTCGAATCACTTTCCCAACTAAAGATCGGGACCTTGAATGGTTTCCACAGATACCCTCATGGATCTCTCATAATACGTAAATTGCTTCCTTTAAATTCAAGCATTGCAAATAAGGTAGAGAAAATCCCCTTTTATAGAGCTCGTCATTCATAACAGTGAACCTTGCTGATTTGACCTTGATCTTCCTTGCTTCAGATGGATCCGCAGGGAGCTGGACATCCTTAATGTACGAGAGAATTGGATCCATCTAGGTCTTTGAGGCTTGAACTGGAAAAATCTAGACTTCTTCAATGCTCGGGATCGTTTGTACCTCCATGTGAAGTCCAAGCTTCTTTGTGGAATCACCAGACGATGCCAATTTTGCCACCTCATCAGCATTTGAATTTTCCTATCGTGGGATTTTTTCAAATCTAACATCATCAAATTAAGTAGCCAATTGATTCGTTAGTGTCAAGTACCTCTTCATTCATTCCTCTTTGGCCTCATATTCATTAGCTATTTGTCCCACGACAAATTTGGAATCAATCTTTAATCGCAAATTTCTTCCCCCCAGAGCTTTAGCTACCCTCAAGCTAGTAAGAATTGTTTCATACTCTGTCTCATTGTTTGTTGCTGGAAATAGGAGTTGAACTCCATACTTAAGGTTATCTTTCTCAGAAGAAACCATTATCACGCCCACTCCTCTAAGGCTGATAACGGACGAACCATCTGTGTATATCGCCCAGTATTCTATCTCAGGATCAGGATTTGAGAAAGTGAACTTAGCAATGAAGTTTGCTAAGGTTTGAGCTTTGATTGCAGTCTGAGTTTTAACATTTAATTCTGGTGCATCTATTGTACACTTCCTGTGTACATGGGTGGCGTGGGGGCCATTTTGATGAATTTTACTTATAAATATAAATATATATATATATATATTAACTAGAGGACACCAATAAGATTGTGCAAACTTCTTCACACTCTATTTCCTTGATAAGAACAACTTTTTTCTGGCTTTCTGTTTGTTTTATAAAGTTTTTTTTGATAAGTAAGAAGAGAATATTATTGATAAAAGAATAGCATGAGAAACACAAAGAGTTCACGGTAGTGAACAAAAGAAAAAAAGAAACAAAAAAACATAAGCAGCCCCTAATCTATTCTAATAGATGAAAGAAAATCCAAAATGGTAGAACAATCCGAATAACCCCAACATCGAGACCAATTAAAGAGGGTCCGCTGGCAATACTCTAATAATTGAACCACAGTTTTCCCCTCATCCTCAAAAGACCGCCTATTCCGTTCAATCCAAATAGTCCACATTAAACAACCTGGAATCAAATCTCAAATATTAGAGCTATGCTTCCTAAGCCAATGATACCAGCAAAATAATAAGTCCACAACTGAACCTGGCATGACCCATTCAATCCTAAACAACCGAATCATATACATCCACAAAGAATGAGCTATCGGACAGAAAAGTAACAGGTGATCCACAGATTCCGCATCGTTACAGCACAAACAACAATGATTCGCCAAAGGGTGACCACGAAGCATAAGATTATCCAAAGTCAGAATCTGACCATGGGCTGCTGTCCACATAAAAAAAAGCCACCATTTTAGGAACCTTAACTTTCCAAATTCCCTTCCAAGGGAAAATGGAAGGAGCTGCATTTCGAATCTTATGATAATAGGACCAAGTATCAAACTTCCCACTGCCATTAAGATCCCAACAAAGTCTGTCACACCCTCCACCCCTAGGAATTCGGGATTGGATGAAATGAAGAAAGGAGTAGGAAGCCGATAACTCCCAATCATTGAATTCCCTATGAAATCTTAAACTCCACACTCTGTCATTATCACCCACTAGAGGGCTTAACATCTCAGAAATACAAGCCTCCTTATTAGCTGAACACAAAAATAACTGAGGATAAAGAATTTTAAGAAGAACATCCCCAATCCACTTATCATGCCAAAAGAGAATATGAGAACCGTCCCCCACCACAAAAGAGAAATGCTTAGCGAAAGTTTCCCACCCTTCACTAATACTCCGCCACAACCCACAACCATGAGCCCTACTACAAGCTCTAGTGCACTAACCCCCTTTTCCTTCCCCATATTTCATGGCAATGACCCTTCGCCACAGATGTGAGGTTTCATGGCCATACCTCCAAAGCCATTTCCTTAATAGGGCCTGGTTAAAAGGCGCCAACTTCTGAATTCCCAAACCACCCATCTCACGCGGTAAGCAAACCTTTTCCCAAGCCACCAATGGATATTTAAAACACTCAATTGATGAACCCCACAAGAAGTTCCTTTGAATGCGTTCCAGTCTAGTCGCCACAGCTTTAGGGATAGTAAAAAGGGAAAAGTAATAAGTTGGAAGGCTTGAAAGGGTACTCTTCAGCAAGGTAAGTCTACCACCCTTTGACAAAAAAAGCCCCTTCCAGCCTGAAAGCTTCTTATCCATCCTCTCAAGGATCGAATTCCAAATAGAGGTTGTTTTGTACAAAGTACCCAAAGGCATACCCAAGTAAATCATAAGCAAACTTCCCACCCTACACTGAAGGATATTAGACAAAGACTAAATGTTACGCACCTCCCCAATAGGGACAATTTCACTTTTTCCCACATTCACCTTCAAACCAGTAAAAGCTTGAAAACAAGTCAAAACCAGCCTAATAGAAAGAATCTGCTCTCTAGAGGCATCACAGAAAATAATGGTATCATCAGCAAATAGAAGGTGAGAAACACGGATACCAGTAGAATTAACAGGACACACATGAAAACCCCAAATGAAACATCCTTCCTCAGTTTTCTTCATGATACGACTTAAAACCTCCATTATCAAAAGAAATAAAATGGGAGACAAAGGATTGCCTTGTCTGAAACCTCTAGAGCTACCAAAGAAACCAGCAAGAGATCCATTAACCAAAACTGAGAAGCAAACGGTAGACACAAGTCTTAAGCCATCTCCTCCATCTATCCCCAAAGCCCATCCTTTCCAACAGATAAAACAAAGCGTCTCAATTCACATGATCATATGCTTTCTCAATGTCTAACTTACACACCACCCCCGAAGTACGACACTTCAGTCTACTGTCTAAACATTTGTTAGCAATAAGCACCAAATCCAGAATCTGTCTACCACCAAAAAAAGAATTCTATGACTCTGAAATAAGTTTATCAGCACCCGCCTCAATCTGTTAGCTAAAACCTTAGACAACAGTTTATACACACTACCCACTAAGCTGATAGGCCTAAAATCTTTGATATTTAAGGCATTATTTTTTTTGAAAATCAGAGATAAGAAAGAAGCATTTAGAGACCATTCAAACTCTGAGCTCCTATGGAAATGATTAAAGAATGCAATGACATCTATTTCCACTACACTTCAGCATTTTTGAAAAAAAGTCATAATGAAACCATCCGGACCTGGGGCTTTATCACCCTCCATCTCATGTAGAACCTTTACCAATTCCTCCTTAGAAAAATCCCTCTCTAATTCAAGCCGCTCATCCTTCTCAATTAGCAAACTCTAATCCATCCATAGAAGGGCGCCAAGTATCTAACTCAGTGTACAACCTCTGATAAAAATTGACCACCTTAGACCGCACCTCTTCCTCATCCTCATAGAGGACACCATCCACCTCTATAACCCGAATATGATTAGTTCTTCTATGAGAGTTTGCAATCCGATGAAAGCAGCGGATATTATTGTCCCTTTCCTTCACAAATAAAATCCGGGACTTTTGTCTCCAAGAAATCTCCTCCAAAGAGGCAAGATTAGCAATCCCACCTTTAATCTGAATACATGGAGTTTGATCCTCCTGAGAAAGACCAGACAAGTCCTCCCTAGCATCCAAATCCAGTAATTCATATAAAAGACATTTCTTCCTAAAGGCCAAATCCCCAAACTCCTCCTTATTCCACTTTTTCAAGTCCTCTTTAAGAGCTTTTAATTTACAGAATAAAGTTAGGAGAACCCGAAAAGCAATACCCATTCCAACATTGCCGAACCCTCTCTACAAAGCCCTCTTCTTTCAACCACATATTCTCAAACTTAAAGGCACTCCGACCTTTATTAACACTACCCGCCACCACCAAAAAAGGGCAATGATCAGAAACTACACGAGAGAGTACCCATTGTGACACGTTTCCAAAGTGATCTACCCAATCCACCGATGCCAAGGTTCTATCAATTCTTGACATACAAACTGACCCCGAATCTCTAAACCAAGTAAACGAAGCCTCTTTAAGGGGTAAGTCCACAAGGTAATTAGCCTCAATGAAGTCTAAAAAAGCAAACATAACCGAACTAAAAGCCTCACAACCAAATCTCTCACTCGGAAATCGAATGGTATTGAAATCCCCAAAAACACACCAAGGCGTATTCCACCTAGAGT
Source organism: Quercus ilex subsp. ballota (assembly GCA_032727855.1). Taxonomy (NCBI): domain Eukaryota; kingdom Viridiplantae; phylum Streptophyta; class Magnoliopsida; order Fagales; family Fagaceae; genus Quercus; species Quercus ilex. The sequence continues at coordinate 15,902,216 of CM064918.1, read as the reverse complement.
GCATTCTTGAAAGTTCTTCCCACAGAGCACCCCCGCTGATTATCTTCATTAGGCTCATACACTCCTGAACAAGCCCATACAAAATCATCTACAACCCCCTTCAGTAACACATTAACAGAAAACAGACCAACAACACAATCAACTTTTTCAAAAACTCTCTTATCCCAAACCAGTAACACCCCCCTGCTGTATTGATTGCATCTAGAACAACCCAATCTAGGAACGGACTACCCCAAAGGCTTCGAACAACAAACGAATTTAAAGAAGACAGCTTAGTTTCTTGAAAGCAAACTATATCACACTTCCATATCACACTTCCACTCATTGAGAAGATTTTTACATACCTCTCGCTTCTAATGATTATTTAATCCCCTAACATTCCAAGATAGCAGCCGTAAACTCATTTAAAACTGGTAATCGCCCCAATACCTATTGAGAGGTCTCTGTTCCTTCCCTTAGACGCTACCCCATCATAATTAATAGAAGAAAACAAACATTTGAGTTCCCTAAGCCCTTTTTGCTTAGAGTTCACAATACCTTTAGAAGACCCATCACCAACAACATCAACACAGTCTTGTTCAAGAAGACGGAATAGAGCTAGGCATTGATCTTCATGCTTAACAATAGGAAAACCCACAATTTCACAGAAATTTTTCATCAGGCTACAAACCCATTTCAAATTTTTCACCGCTGACCCTTGAACCTCTCCCTCACCACCTTCCTGGATCACCTCCAATTGCTTATGATCATTGAGGTCCCATTTAGATAGGGGTGAGCACTCCAAAGAACCATCCTCGTCCTCTCCATGAAAGAAGTCACTAAGATTAACTTCACTGGGCTTCCACTGAATCAGAAGATGCTCAGTCTCTTCCTGAAACATCTCAACCCCATCCAAATGACTTGGGAACACTAGCTCAGCAATAGAATTTTATAAAGTAATACATAAAACTACAGAGAACTTAGCTAAAGGACACTAAGAAAAAGAAAAAAAAAAACTTAAAAATAGAGGTGGTTATGCAATACAATTTTAGGTAATATTTTGTGCAAAGTACCCTGCCATACATGGGAAAGCCATCCATGCTTCGGAGTTCTGAAATAGAAGTTTAAAAAGAGTTTTATCAACATAACATTGGAAAGAAGCATTGATATAATTTCTCAGGTTAAGAAGAACCTGCCAAGCTCGTTGCTGATCACGGAGTTGCAAACTTCGCCGTTGATGAATTTTCTCCATTACAAACTTACTGGCTCCTAGCGGCTCAGGCTGTTCAAAAAGCCCTTCATCAGTGGCAATACTACAGCTACTGTTTGATCTCAAAAATGATATATCTGGATAGCTTTCCCTAGTCTTAGACTTTTGAGAGAGGTATTCTCCAAAATAGGAATCAACTCTTCTTAGCAACCCAAGAGGCAAGGCCACCTGTCAACTATTAAAAGCTTAGATTAGATTCCTATGAAACATGTACGCCCTTGCCCTCTATCCCGTAATGTCCATCCAAGTTGCCAAACGCCCACATTCTAAGAAAAGATAGTAAATGCTCAATCATCTCAATTTTTTTACAAAAAACTTTCCAAATTTTACTTTTTTTAAAAAATGAAGATCTATAGTGGAAAAGAACGAGCAAAGGGTACTATGGGGATGTAAAAAAATAAAGCTTTGTGTTTGATTTTTGAACTTGGACAAACATTATAAGACAATAAAAGTGGCAAATTTGGGCAAACATTACATGCTGGAGGAGGTATATAAGAACCTACAAAGAACTTAGAAGCTATAAAACATCATAAGAAACCCCCCACCCCCCCCCCCCCCCCCCCCCTTCCTTGCCTCTCTCAAAAAAAAAGGCTAAGAATTTGGGCCATAATTAAAACATATTCATTGCCAAGTTTGAAGGTAAACACAAAGAGTAGGTAGTTTTTGGTTGCCAAAAAGAAGGTGAAAAATAAAAAAGAACACATTTTGTGAAACAGAACTAATGAGAAAGTACCTCCCTCTGTGGAGGTTTGTCATCTAGATCGAATCTGTAGTTAGGCAGTGGGACCTTGCTAAAGACAACAACTTTTGCATACAGATGGCTGCCAAATATAATTTTGATTCATAAAAGTTACTTTATGATAACTAACAGTATGTTTGCTAATTAAAGCATCTACTTTGATGAAGCAGAAAATACCTGTACAGCCCCATTCTGCTTGCCAAATCTGATATTTGCTCAAAATCATGTCTATCCTTTTTCTCCCTTGAGACAAATTCTTGCTTCTCCTTGTCACGTAAAAGCATTGTAAACTTCCGTGTCCACTCATCAATGTTATCAAAGGGGGAAGCACCCTGAAAAACATGGTGAAAATTTCATACACACGTTCATAAATATACACAAATATTTATGTAGTTAACAAAAACAACCCACCAGTAAATCAAACACAAACAAGACAAGGGTTAAAACAGATTGAGGTCTAAATTGCATTTCATTAACATAGGCCAAAGGTCATATTTATAATATAAGTGATGAGGGAGCCACTCAAGTAACCATCAACAACATCCCTCTCCCCTTTCTACCACAATCACTTTCCACTAGCATACCCACCTTTTGAGGCCATCAGCAATGTGAATAGCTGGACATATCTGCCCTAGTTCTCTCAGTTCTTTAAGAATAAATAGCTGCATAATTTGGTAATTTCATATCCATGGACTTCCTCCCCATTCTCTTTAAGGCAAATGCAAAGCCAACTCCATGGATTACACCAATTAAGCATACCTTTGTTCACTGGTGTACCATACCATGGTAACAATCCACTTCTCAAGCACTGCATAAAAGGATTTAACAAAGGTGACAGGAGGGGGAGAGTGTTTTTTGGATATATTTAGAACATAATTTTCAAACATTTTATTAACAAATTAAGCTCACTCCAAGAGTAGCCTTTCTCACATACAAGTGGGTCCCATGCTTATAGGATTCACAATCACAAGTTTGCGAGAGCCCACTCCATAGAACTAGCACATACATGATTTTCACATAAAGTGATGGTCTTACTATATTTAAAAATTATACATTATAATCCCTTCGATTACGTTTTTTCTCTTGATTTTTAGGAAAATTACTTAAGTTACATTAGGATTAAAACAGTGTTTTCATGAACTTATGTATTGTTTGTTGGGTAAAATTATCATTGTACCTTGAAGAATATAATTTTTTTAAAATAAAAAAAAAAAAAAAGTCTACATACTAGTTTATTATAAATCATCCATTAATCAATAGTAATACATTAAAAAAAAAAATCACCTATATGAATGGTAACATTTGAGTTTATCAAAAAAAAAAAAAGGATAACTTTCTCAAAAAAAAAAAAAGGATAACATTTTGGATGCAGTCAAAGATGCGTTTGGGAGTTAAGTAAAGCAGCCACCATCTCTCTCATCTAAACAAATTGACAACCTCCACCGTGGCTTGACAAAAAGACAATCTTCCTTTCCGTTTCACTTTCCCGTTTATATCTACATTTTGGACTCGAGCTTAACAAAAGGTGAGTTTGGTTCAACTTTTTGAAACTGAACTTTTTGAAAAAGTAGGATTTTCAAAAAGTGCGGTATGAAATTGGACTTTTTGAAAAAATTGAGTATTTGGTAAAATCTGTTAAAAAGTGATTTTTGAAAAAATTGAGTGTTTGGCTAGCACTTATAAAAGTGGTGGTTTGAGTGGTAAATTACCAAAAAAAAAAAAATGTACATATAAGGGAGTTTATTTCATTTTTAAATCAACTACTTCATAATACTTACTCAAAAAAAAAAAAAAGCTACTTAATGATAATAATAATAAATATATTATTGTCATAATTATTTGTTATTACTCTTACTATTATTGGTATTATTTTAATAATGTTAGTTTTTTTTAGCATCAATTATTTGTTATTCTAAAATTTTTGAACCAAGTATGTTATCTATCTTACTTTAATAATGTTATCTATTTTTAATAATATCAATATCACTATTTTAATAATGTTTTTGTCTTATTGAATATGATGTTATCTGTTCTGGCATGATGGTCTAAAGGAGTTTCAAAGGGTAAAGTTGGGTTTTTAATAAAACAAGTGGGCAATTTGGTATTGTAGACTTGTAGTAGGAAGTAGAGTTTTAATCGTAGAACTTTTATGATATGGAGCTTTAACCAAAATGTTTCTTAATATTTTGATAATTATAATATTTATTTAAGTAATGCTGATGTGTAAAATTGTGGAGAGGTCAGAGGTTTCAATTTTATATATATATATATATATATTAATTTATGATTTGACTAATTCTTTATATATTTTATTTAAAAATAAATAAACATAATGATTACAATTTGATAAGATGGTTTGTGGTTCTTAAGTTTAATATGACTCACTTATCTTTCAAGCAAGCTTTCAATGAGTTAATGTTGAATTGCATTTGAATTAAAGCTTTGAATATTTAGGGGAAAGAAAAAAAAGTTCTACGGGCTTATTCTCAAATTTTGGGCTAAAGTAAAGGCCCAGAATTGGTTCATTGAGCTTCGTTCAACATGCAACTCTGTTGGGCCTCCTCATATGCCCAAACCTAAACCAAGAAAAGTACAGGCAAACTACTACGAAAGCTCCCAAAAAAAAAAAAATCGTAATTTATTTTTTAAATGAAATTTATCAATTTAATGGAAATAACATTTGGCTCCAAATCGATTTTGAGCTATCATTTTCAACCCATTATATGATGATTGATAAGACTATCCACGTGTATTATTTAAATAAGTTACCTGATCCATTAAAAAGAGTCATATAATTACAAATACACGTAAATAATCTTTTCAATTATCACATAATGGATTGGAGGAAAATAACTCCAAGCAAGTTTGGATCACATTTGATGGTGGAATAGTTGTGAATTGTAGTATCCAAAAATGATATATAGACTTTCGTGGAATATAATCATGAACATTGTTCTCATTTTTCTCTCATTTCTAGGAAGGAGGAAGCCCATTGTAAAGGGTACTTCTAAATAAGAAATCAAGTACAGCTTTTATCTTTAAAATTCCCTTCATAAAATAAGGTGTTAAGACGCAAGGACGGAGCCAAGACTTAGACTCAGGGGGGTGGTTTTACTGTTGGCTATGTGCGACAATTTTGGCCTCCAACTCTATTGCTTAATTAATTGCTAAGGGATTTTCTATTTTCTTTTTATTATTTTTTTGTGCTTTTGATGTGTGCATTGTTGTTGGGTAAGAACAAAATTATTTTATTGAAATTTTTTTAAAGGTTTGGGTTGTTTGTTGTTGGTAAAATTGGTTGATTAAACTTAATTGTTTTTAGTTTTACTATTAGTAATTTTTGTTGTTGGGCTAATTTTTTTTTTGGGCTTGTACCTAGAAATTTTTTTATGGCCTTTAGAAAGAGGAAAATGCTAGAGTTACATTTTTTTTTTTTTTTTTTTTACAAATTGTTGATGTGATGAGTGGTTATTGGTAAGTAAAAAAGTGATGTAAGTGGTAGGTCTAGATGCAAACCAATAAGAATTTATAACTTCAATAGTTTGTAAAAATATTGTAGAAGAGTTTGTGACTATATCATTATTATTTTTTTTTTTTAAAGAAAGAAGTCTTTCATTTGATAAAATTAAAGCACAACCAAATCAGCCTGAACAAAAGGTAAGGTGCGAGACAAAACATCCTCCATTCACACGGTACAATTTGGTGTGATCAAAGCTAGCTTAGCTAAACTATAAGCAACTTTGTTGTCATCACTCCTTATGTGAGAGTATCACAATTCAGAATACAAACTGGAAAATAAAGAGACGTCATTTATCAAAGGTGCAAAAGAAATTAACCCATTATCCTTATTCCTCAAGGCCTTCACAGTCACTTCTGAATCACCCTCCACAATAGCACAGTCCGCTCCAATTTCACTGCCAAACTCCACAGCTCTGCATGCAACAATTGCCTCCACTTCCACGGGCTAGTCTGCCTGCTCCAATTGCTGAATTAATGATGCAATTACCTCTCCATTGCAGTCCTGAATTACCACTCCAACCCCTCCTTTGTTGTCTTCACTTGAGATGGCTCCATCATAATTTATTTTATATATGTCCAGTGGTGGTGCTGTCCACTTTGGCATTGGCTGAGGTTGGATCGGGTTTGTCATTGGATTGGTAGTTCTTATCTCATCCCAGCACTCTTGGGCAGCTTGTTTCAAGTCTTTTGTAAGGCAGCTTGTTTCAAGTCTTTGGTGCCATATCTGCCATACTTGGATAGCAAAGAGCTCAAGTGACTTTTCATTCTCTATTATCCATCTGCATAAATGCTTGAAGTCCTCAAACACCTCCCTTGTCCGAAAGCTCCATCTATCTCCATCCCAAACCTCATCCAAACCCGAACAACCCCATAGAGCATGCAACAAGTCCTCAATGTTTGAAGAGCACCGGTCACATGTTGAGTTGTCTATGATTGTTCTTCGGGTCAGGTTTAGTTTTGTTGAGAGAGAGTTTCTGCAAGCTCTCCATACCATATTTTTATACTTGTTTGGAACTTTCAAGGACCAAATGCATTTCCAGAAATTTCTATCCATGTCCGGTTGTGAATCATCCTCAGCTTCTGCCTCTAAATCCTTGAGCAACCTATATCCTGATTTACAGGTACACTGCCCATTTGTCGTGAAGGGCCAAAACAAAGAGTCCTCAGTTGGGCTATGTGCTAATGGAATCTTTTTTGCAATTGCCGCTTCAACTAGTACAAGAATCCCTTCCAACATTTCAGCATCCCATTTTCCTGTGTTCTCATCTACTAGACAATCAACCGTGGCATCCTCCATGGACTCAGTGATTGGAGAAGTAACTAAAGGTGGATGTTTAATAGGGAGCCAGTGGTGCTGCCATATTTTGATGTTTTTCCCATTGCCAACCTGAAACCTTGAACCCATTTTGATAACCTCCCTTCCTTTCAAGATGCTTTTCCAAGCATATGACCCGGATGCTAAATCCTTTGCTTCCATGAATGAGCAATGAGGAAAAAATCTTGCCTTGAATATCCTGTAAAAAAAAGTATCTTTATTATGTAAAGTCGCCAAGCTTGCTTAGCAAGAAGCGAGTTGTGACTATAGCATTACTTTTAAATGAATCAATGATATTATTAAGGGGGGCAAAGTGTAATTTTATAAAACAAAATTGCTAAAATTAGTAGCTATATATATACTAATATTTTTTATTTAAAAAAAAAAAATTAGGGGGGGCCATTACCCCCCCAATGCCAAAGTTTACCTCCTTTCATGTTAAGACAAATCATGGTTATATATATATAACCCTTGAACCATGTTTTAAACCATAGTTGGTCAACGTGACCCTCCCATTTCTTGGAATATTTTTTTTTAATAAACTGTTAGAACTAGTGAGTGAGAGATGTAAATCGGGTCCGGCTCCCCACCCATTTGGAATCCACATGTTTTCTCCTATTTTTATCTAGATGAGTGACACGTGGCAAATGACACGTCCAAAGGTTAAAAACCACTCACGTCAACTATGGTTTTCTCTCAATTTTTTGGGTCTTTCTTTCTCTCGTTCTTTCTCTCTCTCTAACATCGTCACACTCGCCTGAGAATCAAAGGCGCCAAGATCATGACTTTCAGGAAAAAAAGATGTAAAAGCAGGAAAATAGATGAGAAAATCAAAGAAGAATAAAATATCTTTCTGCCAAAAGCCAAGGAAGCTCTATTGTGCAAGGTGGGCGTGCAGATTATTGTCCTCTATTTGTAAATCCATTTTCATTCTGCTTGTAAAACCATCATCTGTTCTATCTCTATTCTTGTTTTAAATTTCTTTAATTTTGTTTTATCATTTTTTTTCTATTGTTTAGAGCAGTTGTTTGACCGCATAATTTACTGTATATTTCTTGTTGATTTGGGCAATTGAAGACCCAAAAAACAATTGTTTTTTATTCAACATCAAATACTTCAATTGATTTTTATTCCTCCACGCTTTGCTTTGCTTTTCTCAAGTTCAGTTGTATATTGAGATTGAAAATAAAGTAAACTTGGGTTTTATCAAAAAAAAAAAAATCTTGGGTTTTGTCTTAGCAATCAGAATTCATTTTTACTCAAGTTCTGATCTTGATGCCTTTGATTTTCAGGTGGTGGAGATAATGTTGGAGAGATAGCTAGAAAGAAGTAGATAGAGAGTCGAAATTTGGAAGGAAAGAGCTATAAAATTGAGGGAAAAACCACAGTTGACGTGGGTGGTTTTTAACCTTTGGATGTGTCATTTGCCACGTGTCACTTATCTAGACAAAAACAGGAGAAAACATGAGGATTTCAAATGGGAGGGGAGCCGAACCCATGTAAATCTTGATTCTTATTAGAAATATTCAAGCTCGATAGTCTTAAGGCCTTAGCCAATCCTCTCCACCTCCATCACCTTCTCTGCTGTCTGCCTCCCTTACCCTCATTCTCTCTCGCCTCCCTCTATATTCTCCACCGCCCCTTCTCTTTTCTCCGTCTCCCTTACCCTTTATTCTCTCTCACCTTCTTCCGCCTCCCTCACCTACTTTTATCCACTACAACTCCCTTAGCTTTCTTTCTAGGGTTTAAGCACTCTCTTTCTCTACAGCGTAACCATAAAGGACAATACAACCAAAATAGCCCCAGCTTCGGCTCCAATGTGGAGCAGCATAGTGAAGAGCCAACCACCTCCAAAGCCCAACCCCGAAACCCCAGCCCCTTCAACTGGAGTCTTTGTCATCGACAACAACAACAACAACAACAATTGCAACTCCACAAAAGGCATAGCGGTGGCCGTAGTCGATGCCAATGCCTTAATCGGAGGTGGCAATAAACTCACCAGCAGTGCCGACAAGTTGATCATCGTCCCTAAGGTCATGGCCGAGGTTCGTGACCCTACCTCCCGTCACCGCCTCTCCTCCCTCCTCCCTTCCTCCGTCCACTCCATGGACCCCTCCCTCGACTCCCTCAACAAAGGTATTTCTTCTCTTTCCCCAGAAAATAAATAATAATAATAATCATTCTCTCGAGAAACTAACAAGTTTCTTATGATTTGATATTAACTTATATTTAAAATAATGGTAGCAAGGTATGTTGAAATGTTGATCTTAATCTAGCTAAGTACTAATATTTTAATCTAGACAACTAGACATATATTTGAAAATTAATCTCGAATTAGAATATGATAGTCTCTGATTATTATTATTACTAGTCGCGGACCCGCGCGTTGCGCGTGATTATTTTTTTAAGGGAGGTCTCATTGTTATCATTATTTTGTAATTTGAACTAACTTAATGAAGAGAAATGCATTTCATAATCCTGTTCATCGCAAAATAATTTTTTATTATTGTAGAATTGTTTCATTTAAATTTTGAAACCTTAATTCTACCATAATTGGTTGACTAATTTGTACATCTCTAAGTCAATTGTACACATTTTGCATGCTACATGTAAACCCTATTTTCCATAAGGTTGAAATAATGTGGGAAACATTTGATTCTATGGAAGTTAAAAACTAAAATTCTTATATCTTGTCTTAATGTTGCCTCAATAATGTTAAATGAAATGTCAAAAATGGGATTTTGAAAATTTTCATCTTTATTTTTTATATATTTCTATTATTATTGAAGAATATCTTCTTTTTAGTTTTGATAAGAAATATGGTTTTCCATATTAGAGTTTGATTAGTTTTAAATTTAAATTTTGTATGATTGTATTTAATTATATGATTTAATTAAGTGAATGTAACAATTGATTTTATTGACATTCATAAGATCATCTTTAATTAATTTTTTACTCCATCTATCAAGCTCTTTGTTTTCCAAGTAATGGTTACTAATTGACGTTTGATTTCTTGATGATAATTCTAATGTACTAAATATGCATTGTAACGTTTATTTTTATTTTATTTTTTTCATTCCAACTTACTGCCATTAACTTAGTGTATCCACTTTCTCAAAAAAAAAAAAAACTTAGTGTATCCATAACTATTAGTTTGTTTATGATATGTTTGGTATGATATTCTATTGTTGTTATTATTATTATTATTATTATAAATTTATTGTTTCTAAAATAGCATGTGTTTCGTATTCCATTCTTCTATTGATGCATTGTAGCATTTCATGGGAAGACTTTATGAGAACAATTTTTATTTATTTGAATTTAAGTAGAATATTTTATGTTTAATTTTTTAAAATAAAAAAATGATAGAAAATATAAATAATTTAATAATATGAAGGATATGTCTAAATTTAAATTTTGAATAAAATAAGATGAAAAGAAAAATAGTAAAAATGAAATTTATATCAATAAACACCAAATTATTCTGAAGAATAAAAAAAAAAGATAATAACTTGAAACACAAAAATAAATTGTATCAACCCCTTAGAATTCTGAAAAATACAAAAATCCATTAACCTAAAGTAGAGATGCAAGAAAAAAAATCCTCAAAAACTCAAAATATATATATATATATATATATGTGTGTGTGTGTGGGGGGGGGGGGGGGGAGGGAGAGAGAGAATTATGCATAGAATGGGAGAGGGAATAAAAGAAAGGCAAAATAAATGTAGATAAATGGCAAGATGAATAGTGATATTAAGGTAGAGAGTAGTGGAGAGATGAAAAAGTAAAAGGAATGAGAAAGGTTAGAGAAAGTGTAAAAATAAGTTGAGAATTTAATAATAAGAAGAACAGTTTAAAAAAAGAAAAATATGATATTTTGATTGTAATATAATAGATTTTTTAATTCACTTTAAACATTAAAAAAATTATAGGAAATTTTGGAAAGAAAAAGGGTAATAACATGGTCGCGTGACTACAATAGAGCATAGTAAAAATAAATTCTACAATTGATTTTATTACACTATAAAGTTTTTAATGTCCTCCGTAAGGTCATCTCTATTTTTTTTTTTTAACTCCTCCCATCACGTACTCGTCGGCCTCTTTATTTTCTAAATAACAGTTACAAATTGACGTTTAATTTCTTTTATTTTTCTTTCTCTCTCTACACTTTATTACCTATAAATCTCTCTCTTTTTGTTTATTCGTTGGCATCCTATTGTTTTCCCAAATTTGATAATAATTCTAATGTACTAAATATGCATTATAATGTTTATTTTTATTTTTTTTTTCATTCCATTTTGCTGCCATTAAATTAGTATAGCCATCACTATTAGTTTTTTCAGTTATGTTTGGTTTGATATTCTTTTTTCTTTTTTTTTTAATTTAGTGTTTCTAAATTGGTATTTGTTTTGCATTTCATTTTTCCGTTGTAAGATTTCATGGGAAGACTTTATAAGAACAATTTTATTTATTTGAATTTAAGTAAAATATTATATGTTTATTTTTTTTTAAATGAGACAAAATATAAATAATTTAATGATATGGATTATGGAGGATGTTGCTGAATTTAAATGTTGAATAAAATAAAATGAAAGAGATAATGACTCTCTATCTCCACTATCTCTCTCTCCTAATTTGATTGTGGGTTTTAAACTTTCAATTTGGATAATAATTTGTTGCTCATGATTTAATTTATTAGGAACTAATTGCAACCGACAGTTTTAGTGTTTTCCTTCCTTAGGGTGAGCTTCCAAATTGGCTTGAGTACAAGAGTAAGGGATCAATTTTATATATTGTGTGCCCACGCTAGTAAAGCAAAAGATTCGAGGATGGTCTTTATGTGCGATATTTGCAAGAAGCTTTCATGATATGAATGGATTCACTATAATCTATGAATTAAAAAATTATACCAAGAAAATCACATGGCAATATTGACAAAAGAATTGTCGTGTAATACCATGTTAGGAATATCTGTGGTTGCACTTTATTGGAAGCCGGAGATGAAATGGAGTATTCAATAATACATAATAAGCATTGGTTTCCAAGTGAAGAAGTTTGGGGTCAACCTGATTTATGACAATGATGAAAAGAATTACCTATCCTGTTTTGAACCAATAATTGAAAATGCATGTCTTCCTTGCAATGATGATTATATACTATTTTTATATTACAATAAGATAATATTTTACAATCAAATAAGAATTAAAAAGATAACAGTAGAAAACACAAAACTAAATCATATCAATTCAAAGTAGAATTGTAAAGAATACAAAAGTTCAAAATTAAAAAATACACCAAAAATTGAGAGAGAGAGAGAGAGAGAGAGAGAACTTTTTGTGTGTGGAAAAACAGAAAATTATGCATGGAATGATTGAGAGAACAACAAATTTATAGCAAGAGGTTAAGAATAAGAAGAGTAAAAAATAAAAGAAGATAAAGGGGTAGCGGAATAGTGATATTAAGTTAGAGAGTAGTAGGGATATGAAAAGTTAAAATGGAATGAGAAAAGTTGAAGAAAGTATAATAATAAATAAGAATAATTAAAAATAAGATTAATATGATATTTTGATTTTAATAAAATGGAGTTATTAATTCACTTTAAATGTTAAACAATTATATGAAAAATTGAAAAGAAAAAAGATGATGACATGGCTGCTGATGTGGCTCAACGGGAGCGTAGCAACATTAATTGCTACGCTTCAGCTTTTAGTAATATATAGATTATTATTTTCAAAATTTAATTTGACAGTTATAAAGTTTGCGAGGGCGACCGGTGACTTACAAACGCTATTAGATGTTGATTTAAAATTGATTGCATTGACTTATACATTGGAGGCTCAAATTCGTGGGACCAAACATATTAGGGACTGTCCTCCACCTGTTCATGTTGTCAATGCGAAAAGATTACCTGATAAGGAATTGCCAGGCTGGGGTTCCAATGTGCCCAATTTGGGAGAATGGGAAGCATTAGAACGTGCATCGGTTGGGGATGGTGGTATGTCGAATTCCAATTCGAGAATCCTACCTTTGCAGGACTTAAACTTGAATGTTGTGGATGATAAGGAGTTGGATGATGGTTTGAAGGTTGGTTTTGAGAATCAAGGGGGTGAGGTGGAAGGTGGTGTAAGCGGGGTGAGGCTTCGGAGAGTTTTGCCAAAGAAGAAAGAGGTAACGATTGAAGGGAAGAAGATGGTTGCAAGTGCCATTCTTATGCCTTTTTAGTAGTTGAAGTTGTAAATTATTATTTTCATGTGTATGCATTTTGCGAGTGAACAAAACACTAAATGTTCTCGGTTTGATTTAATCTCTCCATCTTTTGAAACTTTCTTCACATTGATAACTCCGATACTAAGATTAAGAGCAACCATAAGCACACGAAACACAAAGGCCAACTTAATTATTTCATGTATCAAAGAAAAATAAAGGTCATCTACAATATGGTATTATTTTTTACCAAGATGTTAACAATTAAAAAAAAAAAAACAAATGTTGTAATTTCAAAGAACATGATTCAAATAAATACGCTAAGGTAAATTTTCCTCCAACTTGTGACAAAAATGGGGGAAGTTTTACACAATTTCCACATGGTGTAACTCTTCTTTGATGTTACACATACATCTTGTAACAAATTTTTATTATATTAGTATATTTTGAAAATCCAACTTATGGATTACACACAAAACACTTATGCCAAATTTCGTGTCAAATATTATTAACCATTCCAACCATAATTATATATATATATATATATATATATATATATATGATTAGGTTCAAGTTACAATTGGCGTAACTTTAAGCAATGTTCCACCACTCAATATTTTTTTCCTTATATACAAATTTTGATAAATCCACTGTTGGATTACATTTCCTTCTAATATCTCTTATGCTTGCAAATTTTTAAGATGATCAAATAGCTATGTCATCAATTAACTATTAAATTTCAAGTTTTTTTAGTTCAAAATTCTGCATAAAAAAAATGTGTTTATAGATCAAATTGTAAACAATATTCGATTGGCATGAAATTCAATCATGCCCATGTAGAACATGAAATATGACAGTAAAAAGTTACACCAAGTGTAATTTGAACTCAACTCAACTAATGTGTGTGTATATATATATATATAATTTCAATCAAAAGCAGTGAGATCTCAATTACACTTTTTTTTTACTAACAAAAATATTCAATTAAACAAATAGAACGAATGCTATATGAATCAAATAAATTGATTAATAAATCAACTTGAATTACACAGCTTTCTCTTACTAGAAAAAATAAGCTACTAACCTATCTATCACACTTGTGAGTTGTGATCGATCAACTTCAAAGTCAAAGCTCAAATTTTGTCCATAACCAAACCGTACAAAGTACACATAGTGAAGAGCCAACCACCTCCAAAGCCGAACACCGAAACCCCAGCCCCTTCAACCGGAGTCTTCGTCGTTGACAACAACAATTGCAACTCCACAGAGGGCATAGCGATGGCCGTAGTCGATGCCAATGCCTTAATCGAAGGTGGCAATAAACTCACCCACAGTGCCGACAAGTTGGGCACCGTCCCTAAGGTCATGGCCGAGGTCTGTGACCCTGCCTCCCGTCACCGCCGCTCCTTCCTTCTCCCTTCCTCCCTCCACGCCATGGACCCCTCCCCCAACTCCCTTAACAAAGGTATTTCTTCCTTTCCCTTCCATTTCTTTACTTTCCCAGAATAATAATCGTTTTCTCGAGAAACTAACAAGTTTCTTACGATTTGATATTAACTTATATATTTAAAATGATGGTAGCAAGGTATGTTGAAATGTTGATCTTAATCTAGACAACTAGACATATATTTGAAAATTAATCTCGAATTAGAATGATAGTCTCTGATTATTATTATTTTTTTTGAAATTTCAATTTGACAGTTATAAGGTTTGCGAGGGCGACCGGTGACTTACAGACGCTATCAGATGTTGATTTAAAATTGATTGCATTGACTTATACATTGGAGGCTCAAATTCATGGGACCCAACATATTAGGGACTGTCCTCCACCTATCCATGTGGTCAATGCGAAAGATTACATGAGAAGGAATTGTCAGGCTGGGGTTCCAATGTGCCCAATTTGGGAGAATAGGAAGCATTAGAATGTGCATCGATTGGGGATGGTGGTATGTCGAATTCCAATTCGAGAATCCTACCTTTGCAGGACTTGAACTTGAATGTTGTGGATAATAAAGAGTCGGAGGATGGTTTGAAGGTTGGTTCTGAGAATCAAGAGTGTGAGGTGGAAGGTGGTGTAAGTGGGGTGAGGCCTAGGAGATTTTTGCCAAAGAAGAAAGAGGTAACGATTGAAGGGAAGAAGATGGTTGCGGGTGGCATTGATGTGTCTCAAGGAGAGTTTGATGAGGATGCTGGTGATTGGATGCCTGTTGTTAGTCGAAGTACTCATAGACGGTTTCTTAGAAGGAAAGCTAGGTGTGAACGTTATAAGGAGATGGCTGAAAAGGATGCTGAAAAAAATAGGGATAGCAATGTTGTTGAGGATGGTAGAAGCTTGGAAAATGAGATTAAGGAGGGGGAGAATGGTGATGAAAGTTTACCTACAATTTTGGAACAAATGAGGTTGGAAGAAGAAGAAGAAGACAAGTCGAATGGTCTTCTTCCAGAGGGGAATGAGCTAGACATATCTTCTGAGAGGCTTGGATCCAGTAATCCTAAATTAGCAGGGGCTTTGTTTGAGAGCAATGAAGCTGAGGTAGATGGTGAAGATGAGGTTGATATGGTTTATGAAGGATTGGATCATGTGGTGATGTTAAGCCAGGCCGATGAAAGTGTTAATGCATCCTATGCCGATGATGGTAGTAGTGAGCAAAGCTGGATGCTGAGATCGTTGTTTGAGTCCTGTGTGGCCTGTGTAACTAGTGACTTCGCAATGCAAAATGTTCTTCTACAGATGGGTTTACGCTTGCTAGCACCTAGAGGAATGCAGATACGACAGCTGCACAGGTATATATTTCATATACACTTCATTGGGTGATTACTAGTTAGTGTTATCTTTTGCATTTTGTTGTATTTATTTTCCTCTCATCCATCCCCTATTTTTGGGTAAAGAAATGTAGAAATTATGTGCATTGAGGACACTTCATATTAAGTGATGGAAACTGTCTTAATATGCTTCATCTGGATTGTTAGTCTGAGTGGTGTATACTGTTATCCTTTTTCTTGACCAGAGAATCTGTTTTTATCTCAATGAAATTTTTACACCATATATATATGCTTATCTTTGACAGTTCTGTCCTTCCAGGTGGATTCTGAAATGCCATGCATGTTATACAGTGATTGCTGAGATTAGGAGGATTTTCTGCCCAAAGTGTGGAAATGGTGGCACTTTATGCAAGGTAGCTGTTACAGTTGGTGAAAATGGAATTGTTTTAGCAGATCGTCGGCCACGGATTAGATTGCGTGGCACTAAAGTAAGAATATCCAAATGTGCGACTCACAGGAATTATTATGCTTCTAATTATAGCTTAATTATGTTAGTTTCTAACTAGCAAACACTTGTTCTATACAAGTGTAGTGTTTTCTATCCTATTCCTACCATTTGATTGTTGCGTACTTTGTTTTCTTATCACTACTTCCAGCCATTTGGTTACAGAAACTATCCCATCCTTACTAGTTCCTACCTATTATGACGAAAATATTAATACATTATAGACGATAAGTATTTTTTGAATTTCTTTGGTGGATATTTCATTCTCAAGGCCTTTTAGAATCCAGATTGGAGCTTTACTGGCTATTTGCATGCATGTGTTTTGATATTTGTCCATCTGCAGTTTTCACTGCCTATACCCCTGGGTGGAAGGGAGGCCATTGCCAAGAACCTCATCTTGCGTGAAGATCAACTCCCACAAAAGTTTCTTTATCCCAAGACAAAGAAGAAAATGAATAAGCAGGTTTGTTTTGGTTTGTGTACTTGCTGATTCTTGTATTTGTAATTTTTCATTTTTTTGGAGATCATGTCTTAATCATAACTGAGACTACTGTATATTTGATTCTCAAGGAGACAACATCTTCACTGCAGATGACTTCAGCCACCATGTTGATAAAAGAGCCCCCTCGCAGCCTCCTATAAGAATGTATTAGCAGTTTTTAGTGGAAAGATGAATCCTAATGACAACCATTTTTCTCGTTCTAAGCATTAGTTGGTCGACTGAAATTTTGTTCTCTCTGTTTTCTTGGAAAATGTATCAAAACTGGTTTTGATATTTAAAAGTTTAATTCCACCAAAGTGGTGAAAGCTTGTCGTGTTGAGTGAGACCTTTAGTGAACTATCACCTATGATTACTATGTTCTATAAATATTTTGCTTAAAATGTGAGTACAGTTTTGGTCAGGTTTTACCTTTTATGTTTCTTTCTTTATCTTCTTTGACCCCTCATGCTAGATTGCAGAGAGGGATTGCAATCATTGCATACCAATTGCAGTATTGTTCTCATAGGCCAAGATGTGGAAGTATGTTCAAAATTTGTGATATCAAGCTAGGTATTGGGTTCCCATATAAATGGATGGTCATATGCTGCGAACCTTCCAAATCTATTGGCCCTAGATTTTGATTCGATCAAAGATGCGTTTTCGTAAGTTCTAATCATGGTCTGCCTAACAAGCTAGTCGTACCTCAGGTATCTTAATGAGAATTTGATGAAATAATAACCAAAACAAAAAAAATGAAGAAGTCGGTTATTTTGCGGTAGTGTGAGCACAATTTTTCTCATATATTGTTACATTCAAGTTTTCGTTCCAAGCTCATATGAATAGGAGAAGAGGCCAGCCAAGAATCATGTGCTTCTAAAAAAAAGATGCAAGTAAATCCTTGCTCGCCTTTTCCCAAATCCAACTTGAATTGTCCCCTGTGAATTATTATTTGTAAAATCTATCATTCGTTTTGAAATTATCTTTCAAGATGGTAGTATCCCTCTAAATTTAAGTAGTTAACAGTGCTGGATCTTTTGAATGTGTAAGAACTCTTCAAAATCAAAAATTCCTTTAACTACTTAGAGAGCCCTAGAATTTGTTCTATAGCCCTGAACTTGAGGTCACAATGTTGTTGATAGATGATACAAGGAAACCAATTGGCAAAGACAGAATTGATAAACATGAACCAGACACCTCTTCAAAGCACTTTGATTGTGACTATATCTAATGCTTTGATGCAGAAGAAAGCAGGAGGGGCATAGTTTGTAGGTTTTATTTTTCTTCTTTGAGGAAGTGGGGGAAGGGTGAATGCTGGTCAAATGGATAAGTATTTGCTGACTGCTTTCTTTATAAACAGCTCACCACATCAAAAATAACTCAAAAAGTCAATGTTCCATCATGTAAAATAAATTCATTTCTGATTTGCACCCAAAGAGCAATTTCTAAGAAGATTGTGATTCAATTAATCTCAGAACTTTACTAGTTAACTACTTGTATACAAAGAGACTTTGTCATGCCTGAAGCTTTACTTTTCCTCTCGCATGGAAGCATTTACAAGGAACAGATAAAATTGAGGTGGGAGAAAAAGAAAGAAAAATGTACTACTGAATACTCCTGCTTTACGGTGTGTTAGCTTCAACTTATTTATGAAGAAAGAGCAAGTTCAGCCCATGCCAAAGAAGATGACTTAAGGTCGACCGATATTGATGTGTCAAAAAAAAAAAAAAAAACTGCTTGCTGGAGTCAAGATTAATGCAAAGATTAACTACCTCACATACAACTTTGAGGTCTTCAAATCTGAAATGTTTCAACTCTGGGTCCACCACATAAGACATAACTTCTGGCAGGTCAAGATATTCCTTAGCCTGCAGCAGAGAGAAGTTTTGGTGCATTAACTACCTTAAACTATTATGTACTTTTTAACCATCCATTTAAGATCACATTTTAATTTAAAAGGAAGCTTGACATAGTCATACATATTCATAATTTAGAGAGTTTCTTACCCAATCTACCAAGCACCCTTTCTCCCTACAATATGGAGGTCTTCCGCTGATTATTTCCAACATAAGTACACCAAAAGCGTACACATTGCCTTGGACATCCAGATGGCTTGCCTCCAGAGAATTTGGAAGAACACAGATGGCACCTTGACTGCCAATAGCACCTGAATTCTTTTCTGACCTTGCAAGAATTGTCTTCCAACTTTCAAAATCAACCAGCTGTAGTTGAAGCGAAGATGAATGTACTTCAGAATTTTATATGAGGAATAGCCAGTACAAAAGGACTTATGAAGAGGGTTTTGGAGTTTTATCAAAACATTTTTGCTAGTATTAAAAACCACAATATCTAAAAAATGGATAAACAGTGACAAGAATTATTATTCTGACAAAAAGAAAAATAGTTCATTGATTTACCATTGGATTAAGAAGAGGAAATAGATATTCATTATGTCAAGATAAAAACAAATAAATTAAAAAAGAAAAGGTTCGGGACATGCCTTGGGGGAAAAATCTTCTGTAAGATAAATGGCACTAGAATTCAACTCTGATATGGTAAATGGTGGCTCAAGTTCTGTGTGAAGATACTTGAGTCCACGTGCAATGCCAATAATAATTTTCATACGCCTAGTCCAAGAAAATTGGGATCCTACTCCATCTACAATAAAAGATAAATGCTCAGGCTTTGAGTCGGTGAAGCACGTAAAAGAATAAATTTCCAGTGAAGCAGGTTAAAGTAGATAAACATCGCAATTACGAAATTTGACTTACAATGTTCCATTTTGATAGGTCACAATCTGAATGACCCCTTGTGATAAACCCTAATTGATTAATTAATTAGCCAAGTTGTTAATTAACCAATTAAGCATGCAATTTTGTGGAAGCACAAACAAATCACCAAATACTAAATATGCAGCGGAAAATAAATAACATGGTGATTTGTTTACGAATGGGGAAAACCCTAACGGCAAAAACCCCACCGGGTGATTTTCAGGTCACCACTCCCGAAACTCCACTATTATCAAATCAAGCGGTTACAAGAAAGGAATCCCAAGTACCTTACCAACCTACAGTTGAACCCTTACCCCAATACCCAATTGGACTTGATCTGTAGTGACAATTTCCACCTTTGATGCACGGCTCCCAAGTACGTGACTAACCAATGCGCGGATCCCAGTACGCGACTTCAGAAACACCAACTTGAGGAAGAAAGGTTGGCTGCAAAGTTTTTCAGTTCATCCACGTGATGAATAGCAGGAAGATGCTTGGTTACAAAACCCTATGGTGCAAAGACACAGCAACTTCTTGATGGAAGATGAACTAGGTCAAGAACTTCGTCTGTTGAGCACAATTTGCATAAACAGAGATTGCTCAATGATAATACAACTTGTGTCACCCAAAACGGCTCTTAAAATAATCCTTTTATATGTTTAGGGTTAGAAGAAAAGAAGTCTCAAAAACATATTCACGGATCCCAAGAAAATCAGATTTGGAATTCTGACTTTTTAAATCTCGACAGATAGCAGGTGTCGAGGTAGCTATCGAGAGGTGTCGAGCTTTAAAAATTCTGCACTTCAACTTGCTTTCTCTTGGACAGACTTGATGACTTCAATACTTGACCTTGAAACATTGTTTCTTAAAGTATTAAAAACACCTAGATCTACCCAATTACAAGTAGAGTGCGTTTTGTCAAAGGATTAGCCAATTTACATAAATAAGTAAGACATATGTTCTTAGTATGTGAAACACATATGTCCTAACAATCTCCCCCTTTGGCAATCCGTGACAAAACCACAACAAACAAATGAGCATATGAGAGAAGTCATAAATCACTCAACTCATATTCACTTGTTGAATACAATAAAATCTATCCTAACACAAACTCTTGAAAAACTTTGCAAGAAGAGAGCTTATGATAAGTAGACTTTGACAACCTGTATTTCTGAAACACTTTAAACAAAACTTATCAAGGCATCTTGTGTGAAGCAGAAATAAATAGATTGCATACAAGTAAAGAACATGTGTATAAAGATAGAAAAGAAACAACACATGAAGAGAGAGGTGAAAGAAACATACATCCACATAAATAAAGAATAAGTACCATGTATGTAAAACTGGTCACAAGACCTCATATACAAGAACAATGTATCTAAAAAGATAAGAAAAGAAAAGATACATCAAACCTCACTACATCCCTCAAAAGTATCAACACTCCCCCTATCAAAAATGTCCCAAAAATGTCCTATACTAACTATCCCCCTAAGATGACTACTCTCATAACCCAAAACTACTCCCCCTTTTTGTCACGAGTGACAAAGGGTAGAGTGTCATGTAGACATCTCATCGGCAGAGCTAGCATCTCCATCATCATCATCATCAACATCATCATCATCATCATCCTCAGAATCTGAAGCTACTGGAGTAGGTGGTGAAGGAGTAGCCTCTGAAGCAAAACCACCCATGGTCGCCTGCCGTCGTGCAATACGACCCACACGAACATTCACTTGATACAACTCAGCAGAGAGTGTATCAAGACGAGTGTCCATGCGCTGCAGCTGCGCCATGATATCACCAAGGGATACATCGCTCGAAGAGGAAGAAGGAGCAGATGTAGATGGAGCTGATCTGGATGGTGCTGAACGGGAGGGAGGAGTGGCACCAGGCTGTCTCGACCTAAACTGTGCCTCACTACGTTTTACGGTAGCGGCATCTATGGCAGATATGTGTGTGAAGTGGTCGGACACAGGAAAGGGAACGGAAAAATGGCGTAGAATCCGCGTGATAGCAGAAGGAAAGATGAGCTTATCACGGGACGCCGAATCAAGATAAACCTCTAAGATAGACCGGATGAAGTGAGAAGGGAAGTCTATGGTCAAGTGCTCAAGAAGAGAAAGCAAAAATCGAGCACGAGGCTCTGTGATAGAGTTATAGTGAGACAAAGGATGGAGAACAAAAGTCATCACCATGTTCATGAATCTAGGACCTTTAGCAAAAGGCCTACATGATGTGAACTGATGCTCACCCCAATCAGCAGGGCGCTCACAAACAGCAGAAATGAGCTCTTCTTTGGACACAGTCCTCAGACGCTCACAAGAGGGGTAATCTGGAAACTCTATCCTAGGTACCCTAAGCACATCCGCAACAAGTTGCGGTGTGACAGGAATGCGCATACCTCGAACGCGAGTGGAAAAATGAGGTACTGAAAGATCAATCCCGTGGATGTTGGAGTAGAACTCCTGTATCAGCACAAGAGGGCAAGTGACCGGGATGTCACACAGTGACCCCCATCCCCTACTGTGAATGACAGAAGGAAGGTTAGTGTCGGCGAAATCCGCCAGAATGACTTGGCGTTCCGAATGAACACCTTGTCTAGAAAAGTTCTCAGTAAATGCTTTTTGGGCATCTCCATCACGGAACCGAATGTTAAAAGGAGCAGAATCAGAAGAAGTAGAAGCTCCAGAACGCAGAGGGTTCCGAGCAGGAGTAGATTTACGTTTGGGTGCCATAGACACTACTCACGTAAAAGAATGAGAAAGAGATAGAGAGGGAGAAAAACAGAAAAGTCCCAAATCAATTCAAATATGACAGATATATGAACAAAGAGTACGTATGCATGGGAATGCATGAACATGTGACATGCAAAACAGAAATATCATCATGGGCTCAGCCCAATCCATTCCTAACAGCATATAAACAAAGTACTCACATCTAAATGTATGAAAATATCATTATAATGCACATGAAATGCAATGTATGACATTTTGAAATCATTTAAGTCCAAACCCAACCCAAAATTTCAGTAAAAACTCAATAATTTTGAAAAACCCCAAATTTTTATGAAAAATCCCAAAAACTAGGTTTTCATAACATGAAATGCATGAAAAAGGAAGAGAAAAGGGATCTTACCAAGTGATTTGAGCAAGAAATAAGCAAGATCCAAGTGGGTTGAAGGATTAGAGTGAAAGGATAGTGAAAGGGAGATGAACAGCCACGGAGAGATCGAGAGAGATCGAGTGAAATGATTCAGAATCGCGATCAAACCTTATATAGACCCTTCAGTAAATCTCGACAGCTGAGGTGTCTAGAGGTATCGAGGAAGCTGTCGAGGAAGGTATCGAGGAAAAAGCCTTCGACAGATGCAGGTATCGAGAGGTATCGAGATACAAGGAGAATTTCAGATACGCGAAGCTCGATCGATCGCGAAGGTGTCAAGAAGGTATCGAGAACACAGAAGAAATCTCGATCGAACCACAAGGTATCGAGACAGGTGTCGAGAAAGAAGACACAAACAACACAATTGAATCTCGATCGATCCAACAGGCGTCGAGAATCTATCGAGAGGACAGAGACTTTCTCGATCGATCCACAAAGTGTCGAGGATGTGTCGAGACTGCGATAAGAAAATCTTGAGAAGCTCGACAGATGACCAGGTATCGAGGAGGTGTCGAGGAAGGTGTCGAGACACAGTAAAAGGAGTTCTTCGAGAAGTGAAAAACATAGACATGAATGCAATCCAACACACATCTCTACCAACAAATCCACTCAACATATAAACCTCTCAAAACATCTCTCAACAAGAAATTAAGCACAAAGATCATGCAAAACACACACACACACTAAACAAGTCTAACCAATTTTATATTTCAAAAACAAGTTATGACAGTTTAGTGAGCATACATTAGCATATGTAAACACTTGTGATGGCCAAATCACATTATACCTGCACATGTATCAAAAGTAGCAAAGAATATTGCGTGTTGTGTGTGAAAAACATCGCAAGATTGCATATGTGTATACATGTTATGACGATCTGAGATATGAGTAAATAACTTTTAACTCACACACAATCATAACTGTTTGATGGGGACTATCACCTTCGAGGTACATCCTATAACTCCCACATCTCCTAGAAAACACGCTTGCAATCATATTTAAAGTATCTTTAATCTTTTTGCTTTATATTTTCTTTGCATATTTTTTTTCTTTTAAGCATATCATGCATGGGCATAAAAAGAGAGAAAAGAAATACCCAAGATGTTAAGCATTTGACATCGCATTTTTGCTATGCCGAAGCATACGAATGTCTTTGACACTGCACTTTTGCTATGCCGAAGCATACAGGTGTCTATGACACTGCACTTTTGCTATGCCGAAGCATACAGGTGTCATACTATGATTGGCGGGCAACAGTGGTGAGATGGTCATTAATGCCTTTCTCTTAGGATTTTCTAGTCCTACCCGTCAAAAAGAGTGATATGAGTGTTAAGTTTTAAGAGATAACCTAATCTTACTCATCACAAACAAGAGCCACAAAGCTCACTTGCTTAGTTGTGCATAGAGATGCTCATCTAAGCTACAAGAGATACAAAGTTTAGAGAAACTTTGTTTCATTGGCCATCCAAGGTACACAAATACCAAAGTACACATAACACACACTGTTTTTGTATTTTTCTGATTTTTCAATTTTTTATTTTTATTTTTATATTAAAAACAAAATGAACAAAACTGAAAAATAAACAAACAAAAACATGTTAAACAAAGCAAAGCAAAAACTAGACTGACTCAGCAGAAAAGTAAAACACATAAGCAATGCAACACACAAAAGAAAAACAAGAAGGGAGAAGAAAGTGATAAAATCACTTAGAGTCCTTTTTCTTCCACTCCTTGGAAGAACCTTTCCTTTGATAGAATCCTTGAACAGGTGGTGAGGGGGAAGAATTTAAACCGTTCAAGTTCGAAAGGAACATGAGGGCTTTCAGAAGATCTCCAAGAGGAGCAAGAGAGGATTGAAGCTGAGATTGGCTTCCAGATGCTATCATGCCATTGCTCTGTTGAGTGGCTAACCACTTATAGCAATTTGGTCGAGTGTGACCGGCAGCTCCACAATAATGACAGAGATGCTGCTTCTTTTGTTTAGGCTTTTGAGAGTTAGCCTTCTTAGCCCTAGGGTTCTTGGCATCTTTCTTGTCTAGCTTAGGGGGTGCTCCTAAGATAGATTTTCCTTTGTCTAAGTTCTCACTAGCTAATTCAGTTTTAACATTAGGGTTCTCAATTTCAATGTTATTAGCAGCAGGAACAAAAACAGTATTGCTAGTAGAAGCAGTATTAGAGAAAGAAATACCATACCCCAAACCAGTTCGATCCGAAGCAGGTTTTTGATTGCTAAGCATCTCATCAAGCTTTGCACTTGAGGTCCTCTCCAGTTGAGCTCTGACTTGAAACAGCTCCACTTCAAGCTTCTTGGTCTTCTCAGCCAAAAAATTGTTCTCAAATCTCAGTGCTCCAATAGTTTGATTCGCCTCATCAAACTTTGTGGACAGCTCTTCACGATCGAGTTCCACTTCACTGAGCTTCTTGGTGGCCAGCCTATATAATTTCTCATGCTTTTCAAAGAGCTTGTAAAGCTTCTCATAGGCTGAATGGATATCATCTTGATCATCCATCTTCTCAAATTTGGACTCCACCAACTCTTCTTCTTCATCCACTTCTTCAACAATCCCTTCAGTAGGATTGACTGTGGCAGTGAAGGCATTTAGGATTCCGTCATCCTCATTGTCGGAATCGTCTTCAGGCTCAGTGTCACTTAGGGTCACAGCAAGGGCCTTGCTTTTCCCAATGCTTTTCAGATATGTAGGACACTCATGTTTCATGTGTCCAAACCCATGACAACCAAAGCACTTTGGTCCTGCGGGAACAGTATACTGACCGGCCTCCCTAGCATCCTTCTTCCCTTTGTCTTGGCTTTTGAACTGAGAAGAACTGAACTGCCTGCGGTCCTTGACGAAGCTCCTTCCATTGGCATTCTTCATGAACTTTTTAAATTGCCGAGTAATGTAGGACTTCATCTTAGAATCTTCATCATCGGAATATTCATCTGTATCACTGCTCTTCGCCTTCAAGGCCATGCTTTTGCCTTTATTGGTCTTGCCAATCCTAGATAAACCTATCTCATAGGTCTGCAAGTTTCCAACCAGCTCAGTCAAAGGAATCTTGTCTATATCCTTTGATTCCTCAATTGCCGTAATCTTGGCATGAAATCTCTCAGGTAGAGATCTGAGCACTTTTCTTACAATCTTGGGTTCAGGGATGGTTTCCCCAAGATTGAAGGCTGAGTTCACTATGTCCTTGAGCTTGGCATAGAACTCATCAAACGACTCATCCTCCTCCATTTTAATTTCTTCAAAGCTTGTAGTGAGCCTCTGAAGCTTTGAGTCTTTGACAGCCTTTGTCCCTTCATAGGTTGTCTGGAGGATGGTCCAAGCCTCCTTAGCAGTTTCAGTTGAGGATATCTTCTTGAACTCCTCATTGGTGACTGCGCTAAAAAGAGCATTCAGCGCTCTGCTGTTGAAGTTGGCCGCCTTGATCTTAGCATCGTCCCAATCGGCCGGTTTTTCTTTTGGCTTAGTCCAGCCAATCTCTACAGCTTGCCACACCTTCTCATCTAAAGACTGCAAGAAAGCTCTCATGCGTACTTTCCAGTATGCATAGTTAGTGCCATCAAATAAAGGAGGTATGATTAAGGATTGTCCTCTATCCATGACAAACAGGGGTCAATGGATCAACACAGCTAAGATTAAGACCTAATCAGAGTGTGTCTGCTCTGATACCACTTGATAGGTCACAATCTGAATGACCCCTTGTGATAAACCCTAATTGATTAATTAATTAGCCAAGTTGTTAATTAACCAATTAAGCATGCAATTTTGTGGAAGCACAAACAAATCACCAAATACTAAATATGCAGCGGAAAATAAATAACACGGTGATTTGTTTACGAATGGAGAAAACCCTAACGGCAAAAACCCCACCGGGTGATTTTCAGGTCACCACTCCTGAAACTCCACTATTATCAAATCAAGCGGTTACAAGAAAGGAATCCCAAGTACCTTACCAACCTACAGTTGAACCCTTACCCCAATACCCAATTGGACTTGATCTGTAGTGACAATTTCCACCTTTGATGCACGGCTCCCAAGTACGTGACTAACCAATGCGCGGATCCCAGTACGCGACTTCAGAAACACCAACTTGAGGAAGAAAGGTTGGCTGCAAAGTTCTTCAGTTCATCCACGTGATGAATAGCAGGAAGATGCTTGGTTACAAAACCCTATGGTGCAAAGACACAGCAACTTCTTGATGGAAGATGAACTAAGTCAAGAACTTCGTCTGTTGAGCACAATTTGCATAAACAGAGATTGCTCAATGATAATACAACTTGTGTCACCCAAAACGGCTCTTAAAATAATCCTTTTATATGTTTAGGGTTAGAAGAAAAGAAGTCCCAAAAACATATTCACGGATCCCAAGAAAATCAGATTTGGAATTCTGACTTTTTAAATCTCGACAGATAGCAGGTGTCGAGGTAGCTATCGAGAGGTGTCGAGCTTCAAAAATTCTGCACTTCAACTTGCTTTCTCTTGGACAGACTTGATGACTTCAATACTTGACCTTGAAACATTGTTTCTTAAAGTATTAAAAACACCTAGATCTACCCAATTACAAGTAGAGTGCGTTTTGTCAAAGGATTAGCCAATTTACATAAATAAGTAAGACATATGTTCTTAGTATGTGAAACACATATGTCCTAACACATTTGATGCATATTCAAAAACAAGCATCCTTGTAAAGGGAGTGCTCTCTTTACAATATCCCAGTAATCTATATATATATATATATATATATATAATTGAAGCCTCTGTTAGTACCACAATTTTCCACGTTAGCACAACTCAATATTTCAAAAATTAAAAATTAAAAATAAAATTAAAAACACTATTTCCCTCCCCAAAACAAAACCCAATACTTATCTATCTTCTTCTTCTTCTTCTTCTTCTTCTTCTTCTTTTTTTTTTTTTAAATTTTTTTTAACCCAATACTTATCTTTAAAAATAAACAAAATTCAATAGACACAAACGCAAACTCAGCACGCAGGTTTGCTCCTCTATTCACGCTGCCCCTCATTCCTTTCTTAGAGCATCCTGCTTCTCTTATTTTGGCTCTCTCTGTTCATAGCCTTTGCTGGCTCAAGTCTTGACCTCTAAAGCTTGGTACGTTTTTGTAATCCTATTTGGCTCAAGTCTTACAGAATTACTAATTTTCTGCCCCAATTTTGTTTTAGGCCTTTTTGTTCTGTTAGGGTTTTTCAGCAATTCCCTTTTGTTCTGTTAGGATTTTTCAGCAATTTAATTTTTATTTTTTCTTTGCTCTGTGATGAATATGTGTTTTTCATTCTGCTATGCATGTTTAATTTTCGTTTTGTTTTTTGTTTTTTTTTTTTTTTTGGTTGGTTCGGTTATGGTTTTATGGTGAGATTTAAGTTTTGTTGTAATTGGTTTTTGTTATGGTTTGATGTGTTGTTGAATCCATAAATCAGACTCATCAGACTTTGGTTCTCTGCCATTTGATTTGCAAATTTTAGGTTTGGTTAAAAAATCTGCAATCAACATTCGGCAAAAGGGTATATTACCTCTGTTTTACTGCTTAGGTATTACATGAAAGGACAAAGCTTTTTGGGTTTAACCATCTTTATTTTGCTTTATTCATATTACCTCTATTTCTATTACGTATTACCTCTGTTTGGATGATTAATAGGCAAAACATACTACCTCTATTTGGACAAAATACAGTTAAGTGAAAACTTTCGTATTACCTCTGTTTCTTAAACTTTCATATTACAAAAAAAAAAAAAAGATGATTAATAGGCAAAACATATTACCTCTGTTTCTATTAAATATTGTCTTTGAAACTTTCATTTTCAAATAGAGGCACATTTCTGTTTTGCTTGGGCTACTGGGGAAACACCGCTTTTGGAACTTAAAAAGCTTTAACCAATGGGTTTTATTTTAGCCCCAAAAAGTAGTGGTTATTTTAGCATCTTCACTATAAATAGGATTAAGCTTCAACTTGGGTTGGTGATTTCCCTTTACCTTTTTTAAACTTAAAATTTTCTATCTTAAATGGGGTACAAGTTTTCTTATAAAAAAAAATGGGGTTGGGTAGGAAATAAAAGTCACAGCTTCCACCATTGTGGTGGTTTTGGTACAGGTATGCTTGCTTTTCATTGCAAGATATTTTGGTCTTCCTCAATGATACAAGGTTGCTTATTTTGTTCTCTTAATGCTTTTGTCTCTCTTTAACTTCTGTTTACATATGGTATATTTTATTAACTCATTTGGTTTATATATGATTAATGTTACTGATGTGGTAGATAGTTACTATTTAAATTAAAAAAATGTTTGGGAGAGGTGGGTTAGGCTGATTTCAAGACTCAAACTTGGAACACATTGCTTGAGGTAGACATAACTTGCCATCGCAATGTCTTTTATTTTAATTTTCTTTACAATCTGTAGGACTGGCCTTTAATTCTATAGTTTCCTTGAACAAATTGAATTTGAGGAATTGTTACCCTTAAAACATATATTCTAATGCTTTCAATTGATCATGTTTGACAACCTACATAGTTATTAACCTTTTTGTCTCCTTCAACTTATAACTTGCATTTCCATTTCCATTTGTGTACAAAGAAGTTTTTGCGTCCACACCGATGCCAAATGGTGAAATTTTAAAAAGAAAAGAAGGTATATTCTTGATGATGTATTATTCTATTTAATGGTATTTTGTTGTATATTTGCTTCTCATTGGATATTGCATGATAGTGGTAATGTTTTTTAGAGACTTTTAATTATTGATTTCGTCCTTTTCAATGTTGGGCTTTTCTGGGTTTTGCATGTAATGCTAATCTTAAATTTTAGTTGATAATCTATTTGAGTGATGAGGGGAAAAATCAAACATCTTGATTTGAATTATATGGAGTAGCAAGTAATAGGTAAATCATTCCAAATTTTTGTAGCATTCCCTGTTATAATGTTTTGAAGATAAAATGCTAAAGATAGTCTTTTTCTTTTTTTTTTTTAAAGAAAATATTATGTAGAGGGTTGTAATTTAGTGCTTGAGTTTTTTAATCACATTTATGATGAGTATTTTTGCTATATGTTATGTATGTTAAGCAAGTTTAGGGGTGGTATTGTCAAATTTACATCTTGAAACCTTTGTGAACAAGCAATTTTTTTGTTCTGCCTCCTATCCATGGCTGTAGCATGTTCTTTTTGATTTCAAGTTAAGGATTCTACAGATTTCTTAGAGCAATGCCGGATTGAGGTTGTCTAATCTTGGCTTTTGAGTAAAATTTGATTGTCAAAATTGCACCATATTTGTTTCAAATAAAAAAGATATATGTTGCAACTAACAATGGCAAAATTGCTTATTTATGTGCAATCATTAAATTGTTGAATTTTGGTTAAAAGGTTGATATAAACCTAATTTTTAGCATCTTTCACAATCTAATTTTTAGTTAGATTAGACATATTCTGGCCACGATGCACTGAAGTGCCAGCTCTATTTCACTTGGATGAATTGAGACATCACCATTCGCCTGCAAAAGCTATAGCACATATGAACCCCCACAAATGTAGTCCATCTTGAACATGCCAACTACAAAGGTATACACAATAGGAACAAATTGGATTCTTTGGTGTGGTAAAAGGTGATTGTTGTCCTACTCAAGGAAATAGCATAATGAAGACTTTTTTAAACGTAACCTTTGAAAAGATAGAAACTAATACAACCTTTTGAGCCCCACGTTCCGAAAAATTCTTTCAATAGTAGAAGTGCACCTATATTCATAATCCATTCAAACTATTTCTATTGATCTATAACAATCACGAAAACTAAGGAGAGCATATTCAATAATATTATAAGGTAAAATTCCAACATATAGATACAAAGAAACAATATTTTAATTTCTTTTAGTAGAAATACTTTAAGAAGCAAAATTTAAATGTGGAAAAACCAAAATCAAACCTTTATGGAAAAAAAACACCACCTTAAATTCTCTAAATTTGGTGGTTTGAATCTAAATGACTCTGATAGAGTAACTACTTGATAAGAGAAAGCATAGCTGATAGTTCAAAGGAATTTGGATGTACTTAAAAGTATTATAAGATCTTTTATAGCTAACACTTAGCACTAAGCAACAGAATCATTTACACCTCTGCTAGGGAAATCCAAATTGGAATGTAGATGCCCAACATTGATGTTCTATTCTTAAATAGATAAAAATGCATCGAACATAGTTAACAATTGCAACTTTTAATACACAAACAACATCTAAATTAAATCCCTAAAAGCCATAAAAGAACAAAAGAACCTAAACAAAATTGGAGAAGAAAAATAAATACATATTTTTTCCCTTCCAAGTTACACTTTGCATCTTTTGTAGTCCGAATTCTAAGAATGCATCTTACAATCCCAGCCACCAAATTTCCACTATGGAAGTTTCAAGTGTATAACGGTCATAAGCACTATAGTGTCAAGCAAATTTTTATTAATAACTAACCGCGAACCCGCGCGTTGCGCGTGATAATTATTTTTATGGTGGTTTTATTAAAAAGAAATTTTACAATTTAAACTAATCTAATAATGAGTAATGTATTTCGTAATTATATTTTTATTTATTATAAGAACAATAATAAATGTAATATAGGATTAATCCAAAACACCAAAAAAACATAAACTAAAAAAAATTAATAAAACTTAACAATGATTAATTGAACCAATATTAGGATAAAATTTTGTTTTTGATAATCTATTAAGGTTATTTTCTTTGTAGAAATTATAATTTCAGCCGCTCAAAACATATTATCAAATAAACAATTATTAGCAAAATCTAAGAATTAAATTTCTATACATGCATTGTTACAAAATAATAATACTTAAAATAAAATTGCAAAAGTTAAAATTTGTCACATGTTCGATTATTTTTGTTTGGCTAACCTTTGCTTTTCTTTAAATAAATGGCATTATAAAGTACTTCTAGTACACCTATTAAGAGTACTTTATCCACCACAAAGGATTAGAAAATAAACAAAAATTAGTAAAGTCTCATAGTTTAACATCTAAATTGAGCACTATAAAAAATCATGCTATGTAACAAAATAAATACCAAATTATCCAATTCATGCTATGCAATAGAATAATATTATATTTTTATATGTTATATTTAATTCTTTAGAATGTAATAGGATAACATTTAACATTCAAAGAGAATTAAAAAAAAAAAAAAAACAACAACAACAACAACAACAATTTAAAAAACTAAACTAAATGACAATTTAAAAAACTAAACTAAATCACATTAACTCAAAATAGAGTTTTAAAGAATATAAAAAATTATCAACCTAAAGTAGAGATGCAAGAAAAATAAAAAAATCCACCAAAAAATTGAGAGAGAGAGAGAGAGAGGGAGAGAAAGGGAACCTTTTTTTTGTGAAGGAAAACTATGCATAGAATAAAAGAAATAGTGACAAATTTATAGTAAGAATGTATGAATAAGAAGAGACAAAAATAAAGGAAGATGAAGGGAAAGAGGAAGAATGATATTAATGTAGAGGGTAGTGGAGAGATGAAAAGGTAAAGGAGGTAGAAAGATTGAAGAAGTAGTGGGGAGATGAAATGGTAAGGGAGAGAGAAAGGTTGGAGAAGTGTAAATAAGTAATGGAAGTAAATAAATAAGTAGTGGGCTGCATTTATAGAGCTGAAAATTGTAAAAATCATTTTAAAATTGTAGGAAAATTATATTTTAAAAAAGAAAAGAAAAAAAAGAATGACGTGGCAGCTGATGTGGCGCAACGTGAGAGTAGCAGCATTAAACGCTACGCTTCAGCTTTTAGTAATATATAGATATAGATTAAAAGCACATAATTCTTGTAATTCAAGCTGTTTTATTTTTTTGATAAGTTGTAATTCAAATAGTTCTTTAGAAATTTTTACAAAATCTGTCCAAAGTCGAAGCACACACATGCTAGAGGAATTGCATCTAAAATCTCATTTTGAAAAAATTTAAACACATCACTTGACATAAGTTTGTGCGTCCTTCAACATTGTAGGCCAATAGTACCCTGCTCAAATCAACTTATGCGCCAAGGATCGTGCCCCCGAGTGGTTTCCGCAGATACCCTCGTGGACTTCTCTCATCACGTAGTCTGCTTCATCGCAGCTCAAACACCTTAGGTACAGATGAGAGAATCCCCTCTTGTATAAGACATCTCTGTTCAGCACAAATCACGAGGCTTGGATTTTCAACTTCCTAGCAGCGTCTTTGTCGACTAGCAGAGTGCCGGATCTCAGGTATGCTGTTAATGGCGTAGTCCAATTGTTCTCGGAACTCACTTCCTGCACATTTGTTTCGTCATCAATAAGCGGGAAAGATTGGACAAACAGCAATACCTGTTCGGGGATAAGCATAAATTCTGCAGATGCTGCTTTTGCAAGACGATCGGCACATTCGTTCTCCTCCCTTGGGATTTGAACGAATCTGACTTCAAGACAGCCGATCTGATTCTTCACTTCTTCTAGGTACTCCTTCATTCTTTCATTTTTGCATTCGTAGACACCACTAATCTGGCTTGTTATCACCTGGGAATCGCATTGTATGACCATGTTTTTAGCACTTGCTGCTTTTGCGAGGTCTAACCCGGCCACTAAGGCTTCATATTCAGTCTCGTTGTTGGTCGTGGGAAAATCCAATCGGATCATGCATTCGATTTTATACCCCTCCGGGGTTCGAATTACCACACCGGCACCCCCCGCCTATCTGTTTGACGATCTGTCCATTTAGATGCTCCATAGTCCGAGGACTTGTGCCCCCTTATCTTCTAACTGAATATATTCAGCGATGAAGTCTGCCACAACTTGCCCCTTTATCGCGGTTCGCGGGCAGTACTGTATATCAAATTCGCTTAGCTCTATTGCCCATAGAGCCATTCGTCCGGCAGCCTCAGGGTTGTTCATGGCTCTTTTTAGTGGTTGATCCGTCAATACTACGATGGTATGGGCTTGGAAGTATGGCTTGAGCTTTCATGCTGCAGTGACCAGCGCGTAGGCTAACTTTTCCATCTAGGGGTACCTCTCTTCTGCCCCTCGGAATGCCTTACTTATAAAATAGACAAGTCGTTGAGATTCTTCTTCCTGTCTTATTAAGGCCGCGCTGACCGCCGCTTGCGAGACTACTAAGTAGAGGTAGAGTTCTTCTCCTGGTTTG
This sequence comes from Quercus ilex subsp. ballota, assembly GCA_032727855.1. Lineage (NCBI taxonomy): Eukaryota > Viridiplantae > Streptophyta > Magnoliopsida > Fagales > Fagaceae > Quercus > Quercus ilex. The sequence continues at coordinate 15,868,344 of CM064918.1, read as the reverse complement.
GACGAGCTGAGCAATGGTGGAGATGAGAGATATTTCTTCAAGTCTTCAAATGCCTTTTGGCACTCATCCGTCCATTCGAACGATTTTCTTAGAGTGCGGAAGAACGGCAAACACTTATCCGTCGCCTTAGAGACGAACCTGTTTAAGGCTGCATTTTTGCCATTCAAGCTTTGCACCTCTTTCACCGTTTTCGATGGCTCTAACTCCATTATGGCCCGTATCTTCTCCGGGTTGACCTCTATGCCTCTTTGGGATACCATGAAGCCCAAAAATTTTCCCGTCGTTACTCCGAACACGCACTTGCTTGGATTTGGCTTCATGTTATACGATCGCAGGGTGTTAAACGTTTCTTTGAGGTCGTCCAGGTGGTCGTCCTCGCGTAGGCTCTTTACCAACATGTCTTCAACGTAAACTTGTACGTTCCTCCCGATTTGGTGCGTGAATATTTTGTTCATTAGACTCTAGTACGTCGCCCCCGCGTTCTTGAGTCCGAACGGCATCACTTTGTAGCAAAAAATTCCTTGGCTAGTGACAAACGAAGTTTTTTCTTGATCCGCCTCCTCCATCTTGATTTGGTTGTATCCTGAAAAGGCATCCATGAAGCTTAGGAGATGGTGTCTTGCTATCGAATCTACCAAGGTGTCAATTTGAGGGAGCGGGCAGCTGTCTTTCGGGCACGCCCTGTTGAGGTCAGTGAAATCGACACATATTCGCCACTTCCCATTAGCTTTCTTGACCATAACTACATTTGCAAACCAGTCGGGGTAGTATACTTCTCGAATGAAACCTGCTTCCAATAGCTTCTTAACCTCTTCTGCTATCGCTTTGTCTCACTCTTGAGCGAAAACTCGCTTTTTTTGTCGGATTGGCGGGGATGCGAGGTTCACGTTCAGCCTGTGAACCATGACTGAAGGATCAATCCCGGGTATGTCCTCGTGGCTCCATGCGAATACGTCTCGATTTATCCTGAGAAACGCTGCGAGGGCTTGACGTATTGGCTAGCTAGCCAACGTCCCTATTCTGGTTGTCCGTTCGGGCCTTGATTCACCTAGGGTTATCTCCTCCAATTCTTCGACTGGTTCCGCTATGGTCCGTTGTTCTTCAATACACATGGTCTGCTGGTGATCCTTCATCTCCAACATGGCAATGTAGCATTCGCGCGTGGCCACCTAATCTCCCCGTAACTCACCGACCCCATAATCCGTAGGGAATTTGATCATTAGGTGGTATGTCGATGTCGCTGCCTTCCACGAGTTAAGGGTGGGTCGTCCGATGATAGCATTGTAAGCGGACGAACAGTCGACCACGAGAAATGTCACATCCTTAGTAATCTGCTGAGGATAGTCGCCAACCATCACCGAAATCGTGACCGAGCCCAATGGGAATACTCTCGTTCCTCCAAAGCCTACCAGTGAGGAGTTCGTCGGTACCAATCTGTTTCTATCGATTCCCATTTGCCGGAATGCCGGGTAGTATAGGATGTCTGCCGAACTGCCATTAACAATTAACACCCGATGAACATTGTAGTCCCCTACACGTATGCTGACAACAAGCGCGTTGTCATGTGGATGATGAAGGCGCCGTGCATCTTCTTCTGAGAACTCAATGGTGGGGCTTTCCCTTCGTGTTATCTTTGGTATAGAACCCTTCAGCTGGATGTTATTTACCAACCTAAGGTAGGTCTTTCGAGCCTTTTTGGACGAGCTGGCAATCGCAGCTCCCCCTACAATCATCCTTATGTCTCCAATAGGGGGTCTTTAACGCTCATTATCCCATCGGGGGGCTTGCTCTTGGGGACTTGGATCTGCTCTTTCCTTACTGACGAACTTTTACAACTTTCTTTGTCTGATAAGGGCCTCGATCTATTGCTTTAAGTTGTAGCAATCGGCCGTGTCATGACTGTGGTAATGGTGAAAACGGCTGTACCTGTCTCTAAATCACTTACTTGGATCACTCTTTAGCTTTCCTGGAAATGTTAAAGGCCCCTCATCCTTAATCTGCATCAGGACTTGGTCTATTGGGGCATTCAATGGGGTGAAGCTTGTAAACTTTCTTCCCAGGGGCTTAGGGCACCTTTCGTCCCTTCTGTCTCCTGTTCTGGGTTTCTTCTATTCTTGGTCATGCCGCGTGTCTTCTTGTCGTTCTCTCTTTCTGGTCTTTTCGTCTCGGGCCAGAAGTACGTTTTTCGCATTCATGTACTTGGTGGCCCTGTAGAGTACTTCTGACATGGTTTTTAGGTTGTTTTTGTAGAGGGAGAACAAAAATTTACCCTTCCGCAACCCATTCGTGAAGGCTGCTACCAATATCTTGTCGTCGGCTTCATCGATTAAGAGTGCTTCCTTATTGAAGCGTGTTATGTAGGATCTCAGCATCCCGTCCTCTCGCTATCTGATGCTCATCAAGCATGCCGTGGACTTCTTGTACCTATGTCCCCCGATAAAGTGTGAAGTGAACTAGGCACTTAACTCCTTGAAAGTGCTGATGGAGTTCGGTGTCAACCGGCTAAACCAAATCCTCGCAGCTCCCTTCAGCATGGTGGGGAAGGCCTTGCACATTATTTCGTCCGCGACCCCTTGAAGGTGCATTAAGGTTTTGAATGTCTTCAGGTGGTCTAGAGGGTCCTTCACTCCGTCATAACTGTCGATCTGTGGCATTCAAAACTTATGGGGTAGAGGGAAAGAGTTGACGGCCGCAGTGAACGGCGAGTCTGTTCGGTTGACCAAATCGTCAAAGTCACTGGATACTCGTCCTTTTAGTGCATTCACCATGACCTCCATTTGTTCCTTCATCGCCTGCATCTCCGCGATAATAGGAGGTGGAGCCACATCCATGAGGGATGGGAGGCTGGTATTTTGCCGTTCTGGCCTGCTTAAGGCGTTGCTATCTTCAGGCCCCTCTCGACCTCCTCGCATGGCACTGGTACCTTCTTGATCTCTCTGATTGTTTGGTGCTGCGTTTTTCTGGCACAACTGTTCCTCTAGGTCGCGGTTTTGCTTGGTGAGAAGCTCTACAGCTGCGGCGAGAGTTTGTACTTGTCTTTCGAAGGGAGTCATAGGTGGTTCCTCCTCTTGGATGTTGTTGTTGGTTGCCATCGAGCGAGTTAGCACCATACAACTCTTTTGTCTGGGAAGCGATAATGTGGCTTACAAATCACAAAAGAAGCGCGATTTCCCACAGACGGCGCCAACTGATGATGCCGAAAAAATCACCAGTGAGTCACACGTTACTCGCACGCTTAAAAAGTCTCCTACACAACAAAAAGAGAAAACCTGCAGAGAGCACCGATGTGGTGCTGGCCAAATACCCTCCGAATGTTAAGTTAGAATCTTTTACAACTCCAGAGTGCTAGAGAAGGTCAATTATGCGTACCTCATTTTGTGAGGGTATTGGGGCTTTTATAGTGGTCGAAAGTTGACCTCTTCCCTTTGGAGTCGAAGTCTTCTCCTTATAGGAATCCTCTTAAGTAATCCTAGGCGTGATGGACAAGTCTTTTCCTTATAGAGTAGATCTTCATTAATGCGAAGCTTCCGGAATCCTCTTTGCAATAGGATTTCATGGTGTGCGCCGCAAGTATTTCTCTTCTAGGGTTTTTGGTTGAAGATAATCAAATTGGAGGTTACATGGGTGTTCGACCCGTTAGTGTAGAGTCCATCCATATGGAGTCCATCCAGTGTAAGAGAAGGTCCGTCCAGTAGGTTCGTCATATAAGCCAACAAGTATAATTTTTCCTCTTCAATAACCTCTCTCTTTTTTTCTATTCTAAGCTAAGATGGGTTAGATTGTAAGAGATGCTATTGGTTGTTGATTAAAGAGAAGAGATCTGTTCAATTTCTGAAGAGGCAAAATTGGTTTGCGCTTTTGGATTTTCTTTTTTCCTCTGTCCGTTGGTTAGGAACGGAATATGCAAACAGTAATAAAGTGGGCCGAATTGATGATCGTAGAAAATGGTAAATTACACAACAAAGAGAGTATCTGAAAGAGGAAAATTAACAACGCTATTCTGAAATCTACAAACCGTGTGACTCACTGGTGATTTTTCTCTTAACGCTGTAAAAACTGATGTTCTTGTTCAAATATTTCTCTCTTAACGCCGTAATGGTGGAGCTTAGATATTTCTCTCTTAACGCCGTATGAACTCTGTCTCTCTTTGTGATTGTGTATCTTTCTCAGACTTTGTCTCTTTCTTTCTCCTTTCTCCTTTCTCCGTTTAGCAATCTTTTTCTTTTTTCTTTTTTTCTTTTTTCTTTTTTTTAAGCAGTTAGTTTCCTTTTATACCAAGGGGACTCTCAAACAGTGCAGTGAAACATTATTATATTGACAGAAATCACATTTTCGTTCCTACATTTTCAAATGATTCTCACTTTGGTTCTTAGATTTTATTTTTACTGCTTTTAGTCCCTATTTAGAAAAATGCCATCCAATTTAGTCCTTTCTGTCAGTGCCTTAACGGCAAAATCCTAGATGGCAGACGGAACTATTAAAATAATAATAATAAATTTTATTTTGGCATTAAAAAATGCAACGTCAGCATTTAAATAAAAAAAATTAATTTATTAATTTTAACTAAATAAAAAAATTAAAAACAGAATTAAAAACCAAAAATAACATTAATTGAGATCTAAGTATGTCTTGAACAAAAACACCAAGAACACAAACCCAGATCTAACGCACAAACCCAGAAAACTAAAGAATTCACCTTAAAGCACTCATCACTCACATTAAAGCACTCATTCAAAACGGGACCAATCTCCTCACTGTACGATGAAAACCCCTTCTCCAAACTCAAGAACTCATGAATCGGTGCCTCAACTCTTGGCGGGTCTCTAGGTCCCAACAGACTAGTTCGATCCCACACCAGTTTAACTGAAACCCGAGTCGCCCCATGAGCCAACTCAGCCATAACATTGAAGAACTGAGTCGCGCCGAGTCCATCACACAGCGAGTGGTGTATTGCGGCCCCGAGAGTAAACCCACCACACTTGAACACTGTGACTTGTAGCACACACGGATTTACAAGCCTCTCTTCCTGATCTAGGTCGGGCACCAACTGCTCGAGAAAGTGGGTATCCAGGTTGTCGTCGAGGTAGTTGAGAGAGTCAAGAGTGGTGTCATCCACAGTGGCGTAGATAAGCGGCACGGTTAGGTTTTTAATACTGCAAAAGAGGTGGTTTTGGCGGAGAGTGGCGACAAGAGGGTAGTAGTGGACAAGAGCGGCGAAAATGACTTGGAAAGGGTTGTTAGCAGCGGCGGCAGCGGCAGCGGTGTTAAGGTAGATGCGGAGGTAACGAAATGTGACGTGGAGGTTGGGGTTGGTGTCGAGATGGGAAAGAGGGAGGGTGTGGTCTTCATGGAATGGTGGTGTGGTCGGAGATACTAAGGTGGTGTGTGAGATCTTGACTTGCATTGTTGCTGAGGAATTGAGCTGCTAAGTTGTAGTAGCTAGGACTAGAAGGTGAATTCTTTAGTTTTTTGGGTTTGTGCGTTAGATCTGGGTTTGTGTTCTTGATGTTCTTGTTCAAGACACACTTAGATCTCAATTCATATTATTTTTGGTTTTTAATTCTGTTTTTAATTTTAATTTTTTTAGTTAAAATTAATAAATTAATTTTTTTATTTAAATGTTGACGTGGCATTTTTTAATGTCAAAATAAATTTTATTATTATTATTTTAATAGTTCCGTCTGCCACCTAGGATTTTGCCTTTAGGGCATTGACAGAAAGGACTAAATTGGATGACGTTTTTCTAAATAAGGACTGAAAGCGGTAAAAATAAAATCTAGGGACCAAACTGAGAATCGCCTAAAAATGTAAGGAAGAAATTGTGATTTTTGCCTATTATATTTTACCGCTTTTAAACGGTGTTGTAACGTTACTAAACAATATTATTTATCGCTTTTTAACTTAAACGTGGCTAAATTTTAGGTAGCTACTTTTCCTACATGGCAGCACCTGCGTAATTGTAGTAATCAACTTTCTCTCAGATTCTGTTATTATATATAGTATATGATATGATATGATATGATATGATATATATATATATATATATATTTGAATTGTTTTTAGTTATACAAAAGGCTCATAAATATAAAATCATTCAAAAATTATATTTATTATGGTTTACTTATATTGGACTCCTCGTTTTTTATACTAAATTAACTCATTTGACACAAAAATTAAAAAAATTCAGATTAGATGGGACATATGGTACAAAATTAAACTCTAATTGAAATCCAATTTTTACATTGAATTAACTCACTTGGTACAAAAATTTAAAAACTTAGATTAGATGGGACACATGGTATAAAATTAGACTCTAATTTAATTCCAATTTGAAATCTAATTGGATTTTTTCTCAGCTTTACCTATTATTATACAAATAAATAAGTTACATGACCCATTAAAAAGAGTCATATAATTACAAATACACATAAATAATCTTTTCAATTATCACATAATGGATTGGAGGAAAATAACTTCAAGCAAATTTGGATCACATTTGATGGTGGAATAGTTGTGTATTGTAGTATCCAAAAATGATATATACCTTTGTGGCATACAATCATGAACATTGTTCTCATTTTCTCTCATTTCTAGGAAGGAGAAAGCCCATTGTAAAGGGCACTCCTAAATAATAAATCAAGTGCAGCTTTATCTTTAAAATTCCCTTCTTAAATAAGGTGTTAAGACAAATCATGGTTATATATATATAACCCTTGAACCATGTCTTAAACCATAGTTGGTCAACGTGACCCTCCCATTTCTTGGAATATTTTTTTTAAATAAATTGTTAGAACTAGTGAGTGAGAGATGTAAATCTTGATTCTTGTTAGAAATATTGAAGCTCGATAGTCAAGGTTCTAGCCAATCCTACTTGGTATACAAGCAAAGATTCAAGTAAGTGTGAATTTGGCTCCAAATTAAAAAGTCAGTTTATTTTACTATTCAGCTTATTTTTGCTACTATTCATAGGTTTCATTACACTTTTTAGTACTATTCATGGGCAGGGGCAGTGACACCTTATGACCAGGGTGGTCCTAGGACCACCCTGACTTGAAAAAAAAAATTATACATAATAATTTAAAATTTTATATTTATCTACCTTTAAAAAAAATTTGGGAACACCCTGAATTTTTTTTATGCCAATAAAATTAAATTTTGATCCGTAATTCGAGCAACTTAACAATATATTAGGGTCTTTCAAGCAAAAAGAATCACATACTTTTATATTCTTTTAAGTCTATATGACGGCTTTACTTTTAGTTTTTGTTTTACTTGACATATTGTCATTGTACGACTACTTTTCCTCAAAAACATTATAATATATATTATATAACTAATTAGTTAAAGTCACGTAAATTTAGCTTTTTCCATTGTACAACTACTTTTCTTTTTTCTTTTTCCAATAATTTTGATTAGAAAAAAATAGTAGTTTTAGTTAATTAAGTGAATAAACTTAAAAAGTTACTTAATTTTTATATAACATCAATTAATTCATTTTATATATATATATATATGATAAACTTTTTATTTTTTATGATTATAAATAAACATGTGATTGTCCATTCTAGGAAAATTTGATTAAATTTACACGAAAAGTGTCACTAAATATTATATTTTTACATTTTGCTATTATATTATTAGTAATAAACTTATTATATTTTTATTTATATAATTTAAAATTTTATCAATTATATTATTTATGACGTCACTAGTTCGACCATCGGTCGGATCTCGGTCCGACCAAGAAACCAGTAACCAGCCCCTTTTCCAGTTCTTTCACCGTACTGGTTTATAAAACCATGGAAAAAACCCAAAAAAGAAAACTTGAACGAAAATCTGGAAAAAAAAAAATTATAATAAAACCAATAACAAGGCCCAAACCAAATGCCAATAGAAAAGCCTAGTACATGATTAATCTCATCTCAGACTAAGGCTCTGCTTGGGAGGAGGGAATGGAATGGAATGGGAACGAATAAAAAGAATAATTTTAGAATATTCTTTCATTCTCTTGTTTGGGAGTTTTAATTAGGAATGGCAACGGGTCGGGTTCGGGCCGAGTTTTTTTATGCCCGAACCCGCCCCGTTAAATAAACGAGTTTTTTTCTGCACCCCAGGCCCGCCCCATCGGGCCCCGCGAGCCCCGCCCAGCCCATGCCACTTCAAGGCCCAATCTGTGGCCCGATCAAAAAAAAAAAATAGAAAGAAAAAGGTTGCCTGAAAAACCTCCACAAACCTAGATCAGAAATCCCAAAAAAAAAAAAAAAAAAAAAAAAAAAAACCCCAAGACGCCAAGATCTTGTTCATTAACCTAGATCAGAAACCCAAAAACAAAAACCCCAGGATCTTTTTCTTTAATTGGACCAGAGTAGCAACTAAAAACCCAAAAACAAACACAAAAATTTCAGATTTTTTATTTTCCCTTTCAAAATCACAAACACAAATACAAATACAAACACAAACACAAAAATCACAAACCCAAATCAGATTCTCAAAAAAAAAAAAAAGGAACCCAAACCCTAGCAATCCCAAAGGTCCCAAACTATAATGAACCCAAACAGGAATGGCAAAAAAAGAAAAAAAGAAAAAAGAGAAGAACATATTGTGATGTTGAAGGCGCAGGAAGGAGGGAGAGTGGAAGCGATTGAGGGGGGTGACGGTGAGGCAGTGAGTGTGGCTGTGCGGGTTGGTGAAAGTGATGGCTTGAGGAGTTGAGGGCGGCGGAGGCGAGGCGTGGCCGTGTGGCTGTGGCTATGGCTGTGAGAGTGACTGGAGGAGATTTGAGAGAGGGAGGGTGGCGGCTCAGAGATGAGAATTGGAGAATGAGATGAAAAATGAAATGAGACCTAGGGTAGTTTATAACTATATATATATATATATATATATAGGGTAGTTAGGTCATTTATATGTAACCGGGTTGGGTTCTGGCCGGGTTTTGATGAAACCCGAACCCGGTTCAGGTTTTTCGTTTTAAACCTATACCCGACCCTATTTTTAATCGGGCCAGGTAAAACCCGACCCATTAGGGTCGGGTCGGACCTGGTACCCACGAGTCGAGCTTGGATTGCCATCCCTAGTTTTAATAGAAGAAATGGAAAGTTCATTCTCTTGTTTGGGAGTTTAAGTGAGAGGGAATGGAATGGGTAGGAGAGAACACTCATTCTTCTCTATTCCCTTAAAACCTCAAATTTTCATTCCCCCCGAAATTTGGAGGAATGGAAGGGAATGAAATTAGATTTAATGATTTTTTTACTAAAACTCCCAAAATACCCCTATATATTCAACCCTTTATTTTAAAATGGGGGTCTAATGGTAATATTGTCATAAAATGATTCCATTCCACTCCCTCCATATTGCTCCCAAACAGGATTACTTACATTCCATTCATTTTCATTTCTTTCCATTCCTTTATTTTAAAACATCCAATCAAGGTTACTTAATTTCATTCCATTCTTTTCCATTCATTTCTCTTACTTAAATACATTCCATTCCATTCCTTTCCTTTCCATTCCCTTATGACCATCTCATTCCATTCCATTCTATTCACTTATGAACTCCCAAGCAGAGCCTAAGACTATCACTACGCCAACACCAACACGATTACGTTTTTAATTCAACAAAAATTTTAAAAAAAAAATCCTCAGTGCCTCACGGATTCACAAGTCATTAAACAATTTAAACTAAAACTAAATCAAACCTAAAGGCTAAAAGGAAATAAGAAACTCCCTTACTCTCCCCAGTCATCGCAGTCCATCCCTGTTCAGCAACACTAATAACAACCACAACCGAACTCCACAAGCTTTATGTTGTAAAACTTTATGTATTTGCATTTTTTTTATTGTTGTTGTTGTTGTCAATATATAAAATTTTCTTTTTATTAGATTGTGTAATTTATGCTTCTTAAGGAACATCCTGGAAAAAATTCCTGGAGCCACCACTGTTCATGGGTCCCACTATACTATTTCAGCTAATTTTTACCTTTAACTACAGTACTTTCAATAAAGTAAGCGGATCCTAAACAGACTCTAAGATTGAACTTGGGCCTTAACTATCAGTTTTGAATATCTCTAACAATTCTTAACTTAAAAGGAGATTAGTAATGATAACAATGTGATAAGAGGTTAAGTTAAATTTGACTCTCATCAGGAGTTAATGTTGAATTGAATTTGAATGAATACTTGAATATTGAATATTTATGAGAAAAAAACAAAAGAGAAATACTATGTTTTCAATATTTTCATAATAAAGCTTAAGTAGTGGGTTGTTATTGGTTGCTACGGATGAGCAAAAAAGTAATTTAAATTGTTGATTCAAGTTAGACCCAATAATAACTTACTACTTATGACCTTCTCCAAGAGTTATGTCTTTTTTAATATACATTATTGTCATTTTTTTAAGACCTTCTCCCCTTTCCATTTGTGTGCACTAAAAATATTTAATATTCTCAACCAAAAAAATATATATATTTATAATTTGTAATGAAAATATTGTAAATGTAGCATTTCTCAAAACAAAAATTCTTTTGGCTCATTCTCGAATTTTAGGCCAAGCTAAAGGCCCAGAGTTGGTTTATCTGTATAAACTAGACTTTAGTTTTATTTGACGTGTATATCTAAATGCTACACTTTCTTAACAATTTACTGGGCTTCGTTCAACGTGCAACTCTGTTGGGCCTCCTCATAGGCTCATACACCTAAACCTAAATCAAGAAAAGCCCTCGCAAAAAGCTCCAAAAAAAAATAAAATAAAATAAACAATCATATCACATCATATTGTAATTTTATATTATTATTATATAATAAAAGTTGTGTCGACTTTTACTCATCTTGACTTGCACTGAGTAGATCAGATGACATCTCCTTTTTCCTTTATATACATATTTTCTCTTTGCATTTTGTTATATATACATTATCAAAAATTAAAATTAGGTTTCCTCTAAATTTTTTTTTTTTTAAATTAGGCCAAAAATACACAATTGCTATTAAAGGTTACCTATGAGTTATATTGGTTCCTAAATTTAAAAAAATAGCATTTTTTGTCTTTAAAGTTTAAATTGACCATTATTAATCACGGTCAAAATCTTTTTTTTTTTTTTTGGCATGTGTATAACATAATGATAATGCCTTTTTTTTTTTTTTTAAACTTAGATATATATAGCACTCATTTTTAAAACTTCAAAAACCAATAATGATCACTTGAAATTTCAAAAACTAAAAACACTTGTTTTTTGAACTTTATAGACCAATAATATTAATATAAAATTAAATGTGAATGGAGTTCTTATTATGGCTCAAGAGAGCATGTGTGTCACAATGTCTTTACATCAATTAGTGTCGTAGTAAAAATGACTATATTTACCTCTAGGAGAAGTGATATTTTTCCACAATTTATTTTCCCACTTCTCCACTTGCCTAATTATATTCATATTCCTCCTATGAGGATTTCCAAGAACTCGGGGTTCATAAGGAGGAGGCATGGTGCATGGGCTTGTCACAGAAGGCCCTTCACTAAGGATTCCATCATGAACTTCTTCTCTAATCCATTTGCACTACAGGCCATAGTCTCCGAGCACAGCTCCATAGCTCCTTCAGGAATTTTGGGCTCAAATTTCAAGAGCCTACCATATTCATTTAATAGATGAAACATATAGTCATACACATAGTCCATCTTTAGCTCTTCTTGAATGAAGTCACTTCCTGCTTTTCCAATTGCTTGTGCCTACAAAGTCCATGGGATCTTATAAATTTAATAAGCAACGAATTGTATAAGAGTGTAGTTGGATTATTTATTTATTATTTTGGCTAGCTTATTAGCTTATTTGTTTGTGTACAATTTTTTAATATTTCATTTTTTTTAGGAGTAATTGTATTTTTGCTAACTTTCAACATATAAGAAGCATAAGATTTTATCAAAACACTGATCCAAACACACATTAAAGCGAAAAAGAAAAATCAAGTTATAGTGACTCACTTTTTGTTTGTGATTGTTTCCCCAATCTACAGCAAATTTAATGGATTTGCACTTGTCGTCATCCCTTATAGGCCAGTAGTGATGCACAGGTTTTAGACCTCTAGTGAAGAAATCATAGTAAGTTGATTTTACAAGCAGTGTGACAGAATCACAGGCTAGAATGTATTTTTCACTCACAAACCAAGACCATCCTTCAATATAGATCTTGTATCTATGTGAATTATAAACAAGTAAAAGGGAAAGTGTCTAAGATTAGCTAGATTCCAAAACAAGTGAATTCATAACATATATATTAATTTCTTGTTTGATAGGCAGGATGAGTTATTTAATTACCTGTGTGTGCATTGGCTTGCTAGGTCTGATTTCTTATATCCTTGCTGAGACTCAAGGATCCAGTCCTGCAAATTATACCCATTTTATAATGCATATATTAATTGTAACAAAATTTTGCCTAAGAGGTCCATATAGCCAAATAAATAGAATGGCATAGGGGCCTTTGATTATTAACACTCGTGCATGTTGAAGTTATCTAAGAAAAAAGTATAAGAAATTTCTCTGATCGAATGATCCAAATTAATAGTATGTAACATGTGATCTTAGTCCTAAAATCACAGAATTCATAATTACCTTTGCATATAAGCGAGCATTCCAGTCTTGTTTGTTAGAGACATTGCATTTGAGGAGGTCTCTTCTGATTTCGGCTACAGCAGGGTTTCCCTTCCAGTAAGCATATGGTTCCCTTTTGATCCACTTGCTCCTCTTGTTACCTTCTTTAAGTTCTTTTAGCAAGCTTTCCCATGGCTTTATATTTATCTCAGACCTAGATAAACCATGTAGCACTTTAGTGGGTAAGAACGATTTCCTTGCTTAGAGGCACAAAATAGAGGGTTTTTGTTTTTTTTTTTTTTTTTGGGAGGGGGTGATCCTAATCATGAAAGTTCCTATTAAAGGAATTCCAAAGAGGAATATGTATGACCATTTGTATTTAAATTGTTAAAGAATTGTTGATTCAGTCAAATGAGAATTGTAATTTTTTTTATTTAATGATCTCAGCCTTGGAAAAACAAATATATATATATATATATATATATATGTCAATTTGGTGATCCGATCAAATAAATAAACAAGCTTCGGACCTAGCATCTTCATGTAGCCCATGGAGGTGCTACTACTAATACAATAACTATAACCACTATTGTACTATGTATTATATACTACATACCTTTTTCTTTTCTTTTTTTGATGAGAAATACGTGTATTAATTTTATTACTAAACGGAGTATCCTGAAAAACAAAAAGTTCAATACATGGTGGAGTTTTCTCAATTCAAGTAACAAAATCATCAATTCCTTTGGCATGATGAGCCAAAGTGTGTGCTGGCTTATTCCTAAGCCACTTAACATGTTGTATCTGTGTCCTTCGAAATGCTTGCAAGTTGTGGTGAGTGCCCTGTATGATGTTGTCAATGCTGGTTGGTGCCGTGGATGTATCATTTAGGGCATATGAAATAATGGCTGAGTCTGTCTCGAAAATAACATCCTGGAGTCCAATGTGTTTGGCAAAGGAGACTGCTTCATGCATGGCTTTTGCTTCGGCTTCTAGAGGTCCCAAAGGCAGTGGCATGCGCTTGCTTAGAGACGCCACAACTTAGCCCTCGTGGTCACTTACCACAACACCAATTCCCACAGACTTGGAGACGGAGAAGACAGCGGCGTCGGTGTTGATCTTGTACCACGGGAAGTCCGGCGGAGTCCACCGTATATCTGTGGGTTCCTTATGATGAGGTTTCGCCAGGCGGGCAAGCTGGTAGCTCTCAAGCATGCTTCGGGCTTTAAAGATTATCTCTTGGCTGGGCTGTCATGTGGTCCCATGGCGTGCTTTGTTCCTTGTATACCACATACACCATGCAATGGTGACCACCAGCTCAAGTAGCTCATTGCCTACATGTTGGATGAAGATGGGATGCCAAATGAAGTCCACAAATTCCCTGTAGTGTACGGCATGAATGTCTATGGGTAGTGCAGCTATAGTCCAAGTCTCACGGGCTTTTGTGCAATCCCAGAATAGGTGTCCGCTTGTCTCCTCACTTAGTCCACATGCTTCACATAAAGCCTCCTCTAGGATTCCACGATGACAGAGGTTTACTTTGGTGGGTAGTGAATTGTGACTTTAGTGGGTAGTGCGTTGCGACACGCCTTTCATGCAAAGGTTTTACTGCATACCTTTTTTTTAGTATTTCAAAGAAGTTTTTTTTATATAAGATAGAATTCTACTCTAACTTAATTTTAGTGTATATGTGTGTGAAGCTCACTCCTGAATACTTGAACCTCGGTCATTACCCCCATACTTCACAAGCACTTATACTTATAGAATAACCATCGCACCAAAGATGTGCGGTTGTAGTATTTCAAAGAAGTTAGAATCCATTATTTGAGTAATTAATTTAATAACTTTGTACTAGTAATCATATGACTACCTTAAAAAGCCTTTTTTGTTTTCGTGAAAGAAAGAGGAAAGACGGTGTCAAACTGTCAAAAAAAAAAAAAAAAAGCTAGGTGGGCAAATTTGATTCCTTGAAATAAATGAGAAGAGCCCACTCTGCTACTGTTCAGGCTTGAACTGGTTTAGGTCTCATGTGGTATGGGTCATATGTTATTTTAGTGGCAACCCACGTTAAATATCCAGCTTTCATATTGGTCAGCTTCTCAAGTAGGACTCACAAACATTAGGCTAAATTGTAAATTCAGCTAAGAATAGTCTACTCTAGCATGAATGGAACTTATTACCTACCATTCTTGCAACAAAACATTAAAACTAGGTTTTTATTTTTTATTTATTAATTTGATTTTTTTGTTGTTGATAATTCGATGTTATAATAATAGGGATGAAAAATTAGAATCCTAATCAATATATATATATATAAAACCGAAGCATTTGAAGTTCCCACAGTTTTCCACGTCTGCATTATTTTAAAAAAATAAATAAAAATTCTGATTTTCTTTCTTCTAAAACCTTATAATACAAAAGCCTCAATCTCATTAAACGCAGACCTCCTTTCTTACTCAGTTGTTTGACAAATCTTCTTCTTTCCCTAGAACTCTTCCCTACGCAAGTCATCTTTGTTTTCCCATTCCCAATCCGCAGGCTAACCTACACAAGCCATCTTTGTTTTCCTATTTGACTTTGAAGACCTTTGCTTTATTCCTCTAATCTTTGTTTTCCTATTTGACTTTGCAAATCTTTGCTTTATTCCTCTAAGCTAAGGATGAGGAGCAAAAGAAGAAGATTAATGCCGAAGCATAACACCGAAATAAACATACTTATTGCCAGAAGACTTAATGGGAGACACAGGACAAGTATCTGAAATTCCATTTAAACACGGCCGGTATGGCCGAAAAAATTCACACCAGTCACCAAACCGGTACCGAAAACGTCTTAAAATGTACCGGTTTAAATACCGGATGGTTCCGTCTGTACCGGCCATTTCGGATGGTATTTGTGCTTCCGGCCGGTATAAGAAATGCTCTTCAAACCCAGTCGCAAGCGCCTTCAATTTCTTCTTAGTCGCTGCGTTATTTTTCTCCTCTCCTTTTCGTCGGCGTGAACAACTCTTTGTAACAGTGTCTTCATCGTTTCTTTCTTTTAGCTTCTCTTTCTATCTTTTGCTCTCTCTTTTTTACCCTACTCTTTTATTTCATTGCCTAGCTGTACCCCATGTTTCAAAAAGTGAGTGAAAGTATACAGTCTACCCACTAGAAAGTTGTGGACAAATCAATGAATTTATACGTCTCTTTTTATTTTTATTTTTAATCTGAATTTTCTAATTCTTTTGCTTTATAAATATATAATGATTAACCATTGATCCTATAACTATGATTGTTTATGATTATTTTTTGTTCAGTGTTTAAAGTTTAGACCCATTTAAAACTTTTGTTAATGGTTTTTTTTCCCTTTTCCTTTTGCTTTTGTAGGGTTACTAGGAGCACAAACTAACAGGTGAGAAAAAAAAAATTATTTTATTTTATACAACTATGAATCACCAAACCCTATATCTATAATTGTTTATGATTTCATTTTTTTATTATTTAAAGTTTAGACCCATTAAAACTTATTGCTTTTTATAGGAACATGTATTTCTCTTTTGAATAGTTATATATATATTTGAATTGTTTCAATAACTTTTAGGCTCTAAATCTTCTAATTCTTTAATTGTGTGTGTGTGTGTGGCATTTTAGAAGTTGTAGCATCTGAATTTTGCTTTAGTTTTTGCAATATTTGAACATGTTTGATAGATTTCAACAATCAATTTTTCTTTTATATTTCTCTATTACGTAGTCATATATATTTTATTTTATTTCAATAATCTATAAGAAGTGAATCTTATGATTCTTTGGCCTTTCAAAAGTTTTAACATCTAGATTCTTTTAGTTATTTTTTTGTAATATCTAAAATTATTTGACAAATTTCAATAACTATAGCCATGAATTATTCTTTTGAGAATAACACATCTTTCTTTTATATTTTCCTTTTGTGTAGTCACATATATACTTTTTTTTTGTCTATAATTTGTAAGCTCTGAATCTTTTGATTTTTTTTATAAAAAATTTATACTTTTGGAATTTTTGAACATCTATATTTTTTTAGATTCATTTTTTTGCAATATCTAAAACTATCTGGTAAATTTCAATAGTTATAGTCATGAATTATTCGTTTAAACTGAACCATTCTTTCTCTTATATTTCTTTATCATGTAATCATATATATTTTGTTTTGTTTAAATAATTTCTAAGATGTCATTTCAAAAGTTTTAATATTCAAATTTTTGAGTTAATTTTTGTAAGTCATTACATGATCAAGGAATAACTTTTTTATCAAATTGTAACACAAACTAAAGCCAGGTGAGTCTACCACACAAACAGGTAGATTCCCGTGCATAGCACGGGTTTGCGACTAGTTATGCTAATAAAGGAGTGCTCTTGATCATAAAAATAGGTTGTTGAAAATATGTGAAAAATTCAGTAAAAGATATTTAAATATGACTCATGTTTATCTAATAAGTATTAAAAAATCAAATTAGAAAAGATTTTGTTGTCTAATGTATTTAAAATTTGTTTAGATAAACAAAAAAGAGAGGGTAAGTTCTAATTAATTTATATTAATATAATTTAACATTACTTGTAACTCTAAAAATAAAATTTAAAAATACCATATTTTATAAGGCTGACGTGAAATAACGTGAGCTTTGAAGTAAACCAATAATTATAGCTACGAAGAAGAGAAAAACCATTATCAAACTTACCAACCCCAGAAGGACCAATCAGGGAAGGCAATATCCATCGTCCACCTGTCACCACAATACCGAAACAACGGCGGCGGAGCCAGCGTCATGTTGTCGCCGTCTGATCGGATGACCGGCCGGTCATTACAGTCAAACATGAGCTCCAAGTCCGGAATCCTACCAGGGTACAATCTTAGAATCTGCAAAATACCCCATATAGTAAACACGTCCCTTGTCTGTATTGATTTCTTGTACTTCTCAGTTCTCAATATAGGCCTTGCCCTTAACTATCACTAGCCGAAAATGTGCGCTCCCCTTGGCTTTCTCAACTGTTAGAAATACTGAATGATTGTATTGTATTCCTTAATGAAAGAATGTACATAGATGCCTTTATATAGGAGGCATATGTGTGCAGTACAAGTAAATATGTGTGCTATACAAGTAACCTAACTGGGCCTAAAGCCCACAACACTATACATGTTAACAGCCCCCCTTAAACTCAAGGTGGATGTGAGACCAACTTGAGGTTGTCAACCAAAGTACGAAGGCGTCCCTTAGGATGTGACTTGGTGAAGAAATCTGCAAGCTGATCTTTAGAGGAGACTGAGATCAGCTTGAGAGCACCATGGACAAGATGAAAACGGATAAAATGACAATCGATCTCAATGTGTTTAGTCCGTTCATGGAAGACATCATTGTGAGCAATATGAATAGCACTCTGGTTGTCACAATAAAGAGGAGTAGCAGAAGATGTAGACACACCTAAGTCTTTGAGAAGCCATCGTAGCCAAAGAAGCTCAGATGTGGTATCAGCAAGGGCACGATATTCTGCTTCAGTACTGGAGCGGGCCACATGAGTTTGTTTCTTACTTCGCCAAGAAATCAGAGAAGAACCAAGAAGAAAGCAATAACCAGTGGTGGACCTGCGATCAGTGGGGTCTCCGGCCCAATCAGCATCAGAAAATGCACGAAGAGTAAGAGGAGACTGAGCAGAGTAGAAAAGACCATGTAAGAGAGTGCTCTTTAAGTATCGAAGAATGCGCAGAACAGCAGCATAGTGAGTCGATCGTGGAGCAGACAGATACTGGCTCACTTGGTGAACAGCATAGGAAATGTCTGGACGAGTGACAGTGAGATAAACCAAGCTGCCAACCAAGCGTCTGTAAAGAGAGGGATTAGACAATGGTTTCCCCCCTGAGGGAGTCAGATGCGCATTAAGCTCAACTGGAGTGTCCACAGTCTTGCTATCAGTGAGTCCAGCGCGAGACAAGAGTTCAGAAGCATACTTGGCTTGAGTAATATAAAGTCCATCTGTAGAATGAGTGATTTCAAGACCCAAGAAGTAGCTGAGATATCCAAGATCTTTCATCTCAAACTGCTGACTGAGAAAAGCCTTGAGTTCTTGAATGCCACTGAGGTCATCACCAGTTATGATCATATCATCTACATATAAGAGAAGTAAAATAGTGCCTTTGTCAGTGCGACGAAGAAATAAGGCAGAATCATAGTGACTGGCCATGTAACCCAAGTGAGAGATGGTAAAGCTGAATTTGGCAAACCAAGCTCGTGGAACTTGCTTAAGGCCATAAAGTGCACGTCGAAGGTAGCAAACCTTGTTTGAGTCAACAGAGAGACCAGGAGGAGGTTGCATATACACTTCTTCACTTAAATCCCCATTAAGAAATGCATTTTTGACATCCATCTGAAAAAGGTCCCATTTACTGGCAGCAGCAACAGCTAAGAGAGCACGGACAGATGAGATACGAGCAACTGGAGCAAAGGTCTCTTCATAATCAATCCCATACTCTTGTGTAAAACCTTTTGCAACAAGACGAGCTTTGTAGCGCTCAATGGACCCATCAGAGCGAGTCTTAATCTTGTAGATCCACTTACAACCAACCACAGATTTCCCAGGAGGAAGTGTCACCAAATCCCAAGTATGGTTTTTAGATAATGCATCAAGTTCCTCTTTCATTGCAATCTGCCATAAAGGGTCAGTGGAAGCCTCACGATAGGTGTGAGGCTCGTGTAGTGTAGCAAGAGCAGTGTAACAATGATAGTCAAGTAAATGTGCAGGAATAGATCTTACCCGAGTTGAGTGACGAGGTGGAATGCCTTGTGCAAGATCTTCAGGCGAAGCAGGAGCAGGAGACCCAAGCTCAGGATTGGGGTTGGGTAGCACGTCTTCAACCTGTTCATCTTCCACCTGTTCATTGAAGGGTGAACTAGGAAAGGGATCAGTGATATCTGGTGGTTGGATAGAGAAGTCTACAGCAACAGAATCAGGAGCAATTACAGGAGGATCAGGAGCAGCTACAGAAGGAATATGTGTCTCATCTGGAAAAAGATCTAAGACAGAAGAGGAAGACAAGGAAGCACTGAAATGAGAAAGTTCGACAAAGAGGCGATGTTCCCAAAAGACAACATTACGTGAGACACGAAGACGATGAGAGACAGGATCATAACACCTATACCCCTTTTGAGTTTCGCCATAGCCAAGAAAACAACAAAGCCTTGACCGAGGCTCAAGTTTGTTATGCTCATGTGGCTGAAGAAGAACGAAACAAGCAGAACTGAAGGAGCGAAAGTGGTGATAGTCTGGAGGTGACCCAAAAAGGCGCTCATATGGAGTTTGATTTTGGATAACAGGACTCGGAATGCGATTAATAGTATGAACAGCATGAAGAGCAGCTTCACCCCAAAAAGGAGCAGGAACTTTAGCAGAGAGAAGGAGAGAGCGAACAGTGTCAAGAATATGACGAAGTTTTCGTTCGGCTCTACCATTTTGCTGAGAGGTACCTGGACAAGTTAGTTGATGAACAGTGCCATAGGAATGCAAAACAGCTTGAAAAGCATATTGAGTGTATTCAAGAGCATTATCAGATCGAAAAATTTTGATACGTCTGGAAAACTGAGTTTCAACCATGTTTGCAAAATTAGAATATACTTCCAATAATTCAGAACGATGTTTCATATTAAAAATCCAACTATAGCGAGAGTAATCATCAACAAAGACAACAAAATATCTAGACCCACCAATACTAGAGACAAAGGAAGGCCCCCGAACATCAGAATGAATAAGGTCAAAGATATCAGTGGATATGGATTCACTAGTATTGAAAGGTAAAGCTGGTTGTTTTCCTAACTGACATGAAACACAATCAAAATTTTCTGTGGACACTGAACCTAACAAACCTCTAGAAGCCAATTGTTGTACCCGAGGGGAAGATGCGTGACCAAGTCGAGCATGCCAAAGTGCAAGGGAAGGAGTGGAAGAAACTGCAGCAGCTGCAGCAATAGAAACAGGAGCGACAAGTGGAAGACGAAGGTTGTCCACGGGAAACATTCGTCCAACTCTAGGACCGGTCCCAAGCTCCTGTCCCGTCCTAGGATCCTGCACAATACATCCAGAATAATCAAAGGTAATGCGATAACCCAACTCAGCTAATTGTCCCACAGAAAATAAATTATAAGAAAGGTCAGGAACATTAAAGACTCCAGGAACTGAGAGGTTGGAGGTTGAAACTGAACCTATATTATTACCAGACATTGTGGAACCATTTGCTGTGCGAATATTAAGAGGGTGCGGTGCAGGTTTAAGGTCAGAAAATAAGGACGAGTGAGGTGTCATGTGATTGCAACAAGCGGAATCCATAAGCCAAGAGGAAGGAGACATACCAGATAAAGCTGAGAGAGAAGAGGAATAAGATGCATTACCAACCATATGAATGACATTGGCGATGATATTTATAAGGTCATCTCTGGAAATGGAGAAAGTGGATCCAGAAGACTGGGACTGTGCAGAAACAGGAGCCATGGGTTGGACACTCTCAGTGTTAGCAACTGTAGCAGCAGAAGTGAAAACAACTGATTTGTTGTGCTGATAGCAAGTCTCAATATTATGGCCAAAATGTTTGCAAAAATTGCAAAAACGTTTGCTGGAATGTCGGCTATGATTATTGCAACAAGAAGAAGACCTGTCCTTATTCTTCATTTAGAAGAAAAATTTGCAAAAACGGACTGCAAAAATGAAATCTACGCGAAAAACTGGGTAAGGAGCACCTGGACTGTAAAAAGTCAACTCTGAAAGGTCAACGGTCAAAGTCAACAGTCAACGGTCAACGCACGTCAGCTCACTGGGATGACGTCAGCAAGATGACGTAAGCAGCTGACGTTTGCTGATGTAAGCGGCTGACTGTAATGACGTAAGCAATGACGTCACCTAGGGCTGACGTCAGCAGATGCAGATCTGGCGCGTGGCAGCGCGTGACGGCGCGTGAAGAACACAGACGGCGCGTGACGGCGCGTGACGGCGCGTGGAGCGCGTGATCTGATGCGCAGATTCTTTGGGCGGCGCGTGAAGGCGCGTGGAGCTTCCGATGGTGGTCAGGTTTTCACTAAAAGGTAGATCGGCGGTGGACGATCTCAGTGATGTCTGCAAAAACACAATCGGAGCTAGATACACGGCGGAGACGGTGGTTGCAGTGGTCTGTGTGGTGCGGGACTCCTCAACGACGGCGGCTGCAGTTCTGGAACCTGAGGACAACGGCTGAGAGACGTCGTAGGTTCAACGGTGAATGGCTGCAGCGGCTGTTGTGACGGCGGAAGCGATAAGAGCGGAGTAACACCAAGAGAGACAAGACTGCTAAAAGAAAGGTCAGAGCAGTGGCTCTGATACCATGTTAGAAATACTGAATGATTGTATTGTATTCCTTAATGAAAGAATGTACATAGATGCCTTTATATAGGAGGCATATGTGTGCAGTACAAGTAAATATGTGTGCTATACAAGTAACCTAACTGGGCCTAAAGTCCACAACACTATACATGTTAACATCAACCATATCCCTTGTGATTCCTGTGGCTTTCCATGGCCGTAGATCCTCGTGGATCCACCGGAAATATTCTGGGCATACGGGTCTTGGTGATGGGTCGAGATCATTGATGGGGTTGAAGGTTTTAGGGTAGTTTGTTGGACAGGTTTGTGTTTGGTTTCCAATGGAACAGTTCAATGGGAATTCGATTCTTTTGGTGGGTGTTTGATGCTTTTCAGAGATTGTTAAAGTAAAGTTTGTTGAAATATAAGCAGAAACTTTAGACTGCAAGATTATAAAAAGCAAAAAGATGATACACTTTTAATTCTCTTTGCTAAAGCTCAAACTATTAGCTATACAAGTTTTGACAAAAAATTAATGACCTAAGAAAAGAAAGTATGGGAATATTAAAGCAAATTAAGAACAAATATATGTATATATGGTACTAAATAATTATGGGCTACGAAGTATACTGAGACTTACAGTGTGAAGACGAATGGCAGAAATAAAGGTGAGGGTGATGAGAATGAGAAATTAAGAAGAGGATGGTTGTAGCAGTAGTGGCTGTAGGTCCCTTTTTCAATCGAGTCTGCCGTATTGTTGTGCCTGAGAATTGTCTAGCTAGCAGTTCAGAAACTCGCAACATCAGGAGATTCAGGAACCTTGTGTATTTTCTTATGTCTTTTGTTGCAGAGAGAAAATGATGCAACTGCGATTATGCAAAAATTTCTAGTCGTTACTTATTTTCAGGTGCCCCTCTCACCAATAACTGTTGAAATTTTCTTTTTCTTTTTTAACAAAAAAAAATAGAAAGTCAAAGTAGATCAACTTTGATGTACTAATTAATTACTATTATATTAGGCTTGTAGCTAAGCCCTGGCTAGATAGGACAATATATGGGTCCAAAGGAGAACTTGGGTGAGGTTATCTATATATAGTAAAATAGGGATTCAGGATCTCTCCAGAAAACCTTCACCCCAGGAGATTTATGAGGGTCTTGATGACATACAATTTGACTAGGAGATGTCATTCTTTTGCAAACACAATTAGGACAGGGTGAAAACCCAAAAAAAAATAATAATAATAAGCAGGGACTGACCCATGTTGAGCCCAAATGGCCCGGGCCCAAAAAAAAATTTTTGAGCAAATAAATATTTCAAAAAACAAAAAAAAAAAATGCTTGGGCCCCCCTAAGTTTTTTGCTCGGCCCCCCTCCCAAAATCATGAACCCCCTAGCCCATTTTCCGGCCAGTCCCCAGCCCATCATCCGGCCAGTCCATGTAAAAAAAAAAAAAAAAAAAAAAACAACAACAACAACAACAACACAGCCTTCAGAGAGCAAAAACACCACATAGAGAGCAAAAACACCAAACACCACACAGAGCAAAAACACGAAGGAAAAAAAAAAAAAAGAGAAAAAAAAAAGAAAGAGAGGAAAGGGAGAGACTGAGAGACCCACCGCGGCACTGCCCACGCCGCCGAGACCCACACCACACCGGCGGTTGCTTGATCCACTCCCTCCGGCCTCCACTCACCCATTTGGCCATTAATACCCACGCCGACGAGAGCAGAGAGCAGAGACCCACACCACACCGGCGACTCCAGTCCACACCGACGACAGCCGAGACCCACACCAGCAACTCCAGTCCACTCACCCACGCCGACAACGCCATCTGAGACTGAGACTCACCCAGTCACCCATTTTCTGATTTTCTAGTACCCACACCGGCGAGAGTCACGAGTCCCACTTGCCGCCACCCACGCCGGTTGCTCGATCTCAAGGACGGACCCACGTTGAGCCCAAAGGGGGCCCGGGCCCCCCCTGGGCCCAAAAAAAAAATTTGAGCAAGTAAATATTTCAAAAAACAAAAACAAAAATGCTGGGCCCCCCTACGTTTTTTGCTCAGGCCCCCCTCCCAAAATCATGAACCCCCCAGCCCATTTTCCGGCCAGACCCCAGCCCATTTTCCGGCCAGTCCCCAGCCCATCATCCGGCCAGTCCATGTAAAAAAAAAAAAACAACACAGCCTTCAGAGAGTAAAAACACCACATAGAGAGCAAAAACACCAAACACCACACAGAGCAAAAACACGAAGGAAAAAAAAAAAAAAAAAAAAAAAAAAAAAAGGAAAAGGAGAGACCGAGAGACCCACCGCGGCACCGCCCACGCCGCCGAGACCCACACCATACCGGCGATTGCTCGATCCACTCACTCCGGCCTCCACTCACCCATTTGGCCATTAATACCCACGCCGGCGAGAGCAGAGAGCAAAGACCCACACCACACCGGCGACTCTAGTCCACACTAGCGAGAGCCAAGACCCACACCGGCGACTCCAGTCCACTCACCCACACCGACGACGCCATCTGAGACTGAGACTCACCCAGTCACCCATTTTTTGATTTTCTAGTACCCACACCGGCGAGAGTCACGAGACCCACTTGCCGCCGCCCACGCCGGTTGCTCGATCTGCTCAGCCTAGCTTCGTCGCTCCAGCCTTCACAGTTCAGGTATTTACTCTTATCTTTTCCTTCAACTTCAAAGTTCAAAACCTAATAAAATGTTTGTGACTTTGTGATCTGAGAATCTGAGATTGCCTTGTGGACTTGTGGTGTTTCATGATTGTGTTTTTACTGATGATGAGTGATGAACTAAATGTTGGTGATTGTGAATTGAATATTTGAATCTGTGTTGCTGCTTGTGGTTTTTTTTTTTTTTTTTTTTGGCTTTTTGGCTTTGTGACTTTGTCTGTGTTTGTGAATTGTGACTCTCTCTCTTGTTTATATAGATAAGAGAGAGACAGAGAGACAGAGAGTATAGTTTGTAGAGATTAGTTTTTTTTTCCTTTGTTGACTGTTAGTTGGGCATAATAGGGACAAGTGAGGTTGGGCAACGGGCAAGTGGCAAGAAAAAAAAAGGTAAAGTTAAAAACTTAAAGAAAAGTTCTTGATAGTAGTGCAGGGAATAAATTTAGTGTTGGTGGTGGATTCTTTAGGTTAGTGGGTCAGTGTCAAAAAGATGGAGACAACCCAAAGGCAAATTATAAATAAGGCCGACCAAACACAAAGACATAAATAAAGGCAGACCAAACACACACACACACAAAAAAAAAAAACAAACAAACAAACAAATCATATATTATAGAAAATTGTCACACAAATTTAAAAAAATAACGGTGATTCTTATTTTATTTGTAGATCATGAAAAAATCAACTACAATGCTTGATTTTTTCAAAAGAAAAGGTTCAAATTCTTCCGAAGTCAACATGGGATTGCCAACAACTAATGTTGCTATTCCAATTCCAGAAAATGTGGATGCTCCAATTCTAGAAAATGTAGATGCTCCAATTCTAGAAAATGTGGAGGATGCTCCAATTCTAGAAAATGTGCATTTCTTAATTCTGGAAAACGTTGATGTTCCAATCTCTCAAACACAATTTCAAAGAGTCGATCTTGATTCTTTGGATTATGATCCCAGAACACGCAAACAAATATGGGAATATCATGTTAATCAACGTGATGAAATTCGACGGGCTTACATTAAAAAAGGTCTGCACCAACTTCCTTTAAAGACATACCCAAAAAGTGGAAAGCACAATCGTAGCTTTCAAGCTTCTTGGTTTGGATTTAATTCAACATGGCTTGAATATTCTCCTACCACAGATGCAGCTTATTGTCTACCATGCTTTGTCTTTAATAATCCAAATGGGGTTATGGGACAAAATACATTCACTGTTGGTGGATTTAGGAATTGGAAAAAAGTTGGGGGCAAAGATTGTTCTTTTCAATGTTATATAGGAAAAGATCCTAACTCAGCTCATAGAGTTGCCGAGCAAAAGTGTAAGGATTTGATGAACCAATGGCAGCATTTACAAAGGGTAGTTGATCATTTCACTACTGAACAAATTGCAAATAATCGGTTGCATCTGAAGGCCGTAATTTTTACTGTTCGATATCTTGCCTTTCAAGCTATAGCTTTTAGAGGTCAAGATGAAAGTTGTAGTTCATTAAATCGTGGGAACTTTTTTGAATCATTGGGTATTGTGACTTTTTGGAATGAGAAGGTTGCTGAAATTATAGAAAAAGCTCCCAAAAATGCAACCTACACATCACCTAGGATTCAAAAGGAAATTCTACATGTTTTCTCAGCCAAAGTGAAGAAGG
Source organism: Quercus ilex subsp. ballota (assembly GCA_032727855.1). Lineage (NCBI taxonomy): Eukaryota > Viridiplantae > Streptophyta > Magnoliopsida > Fagales > Fagaceae > Quercus > Quercus ilex. The sequence goes on along the minus strand of CM064918.1, from coordinate 15,842,120 downwards.
CCATTCGGGAAGAAATTGGTGATGCAAAGTTTTGCATAATGGTTGATGAAGCTTGTGATGAGTCCATGAGAGAGCAAATGGCTGTGGTTTTTAGATATGTTGATGCAGAAGGCTTTGTCAAAGAACGTTTTTTTGGGCTTATTCATGTTGCTGACACTGAGGCTTTGACTCTAAAGAAGGGGATATATTCTTTGTTATCTCAATATTGTTTCGATATACAAAATATTCGAGGGCAAGGATATGATGGAGCAAGCAACATGCGAGGTATGTGGAATGGATTACAAGCTTTGATTTTGAATGATTGCCCATATGCTTATTACATCCATTGTTTTGCACATCGCTTACAATTGGCATTAGTAAAAGCATCAAAACAAGTTAATGCCATTAGTCATTTTTTTCTTGCATTGCTCTTTCTGATCAAAATTGTTAATGCTTCATGCAAGCGCAATGAACAATTGAAAGTTGCCAATGCTAATGAAATAGCACGTATGATTGATCTTGAAGAGCTTAAGACTGGAAGTGGACTTAATCAAATTGGCACTTTACAACGACCTGTATAAACACGTTGGAGTTCACATTTTAGATTAGTTTCTAGCTTATTAAGAATGTTTAGTTCAACTGTTGAAGTTTTACAAAATATAATTGATGATGCAATTGATGGAGAACATCGGGCAGAAGTAGAGTCAGCTTATGAGGGTTTAACTTCATTTGAATTTGTCTTCATCTTGCATCATGAAAAGGAAACTATGGAGATCACTGATAAACTTTGTCAAGCTTTGCAAAGCCAAGCTCAAGACATTTTAAATGCCATGCATTTAGTTTCATCTACTAAGGCACTTATCCAAAAATTTAGAGATGATGGATGGGCTGGCTTACTCACCACTGTAATATCATTTTGTGAGAAGCATTGCATTGATGTCCTGGATATGAATGCTCGTTTTGTTCCGAGGCGAGGTCGAGCTCGTAATCAGCAAGATAATTACAATTGAGCATCATTATCGAGTAAATATTTTTTATGCTACAATAGATTCTCAACTACAGGAACTAAATTATCAGTTTGATGAAGATGCAATGGAGTTACTTAGGTTTAGCTCAGCTTTAGAACCCCGAGAGGCATTAAAATCTTTCAGAAGTAGTGATCTTTGTTTGTTGGTAGAGAATTTCTATCCACAAGATTTCACAGATTATGACAAACAAGTGTTGAAGAAGGAGCTTTATCATTTTAAGCATAATGTAGTCCAGGATCCAGAGTTCAAAGAATTGAAAAGTTTATCTGAGTTGTCTCAATGGTTAGTGAGAACTAGAAATTCAAAACACTACAAACTTGTTTATAGAATGGTGAGACTTGTGCTTACTTTTCCAATTTCTACTGCTACTACAGAGCGAGCATTTTCAGCTATGAAAATTGTCAAAACTAACCTTCGAAACAAAATGGAATATGATTTTTTGACAGACACTTTGATGTTATACATTGAAAAGGATATAACTTCGACATTTAGTTTGGATTCAATCGTAGATGATTTTGAAGATTTGAAAGAGCGTCGAGTTCCCTTTTCATAGATGATTGTATAAAGAAACAATAGTGTTTCATATCTTTTGTTTTTGTTAGTAGATGATTGTATCTTAATATACTAAGAAACAATGATTTTTTGGTATTTGTCTTGGTTGATAGTTTATTAATATTATATGGATGCGTATTTGAAATTTTTTTTTTCCTTATCTCCGGCCCCCCCCCCAACTTAAAATCCTGCATTCGTCCCTGATAATAAGGACATGGTGGCATGAGGACAAGGATCAGTACTCATGTAGCAATTTCTATGCATACAATATATTACACCTACCAAGCGGATTGGGTCCGTAGGTTTGAATTACATTGGCTTCGGGTCAAAAAATTATTGGACTAAAACGGATTGTTATTTCTATGACCCTTAATTACTCATGGATTTGGTCAACTTCGAATAACCCGTATTTTTTAAACCCCCTACCAAAAAAAAAAAAAAAAATCTAACATATTTTTTAATTTTATTTTTTTATTAATTAAATTTAGAGAAGTTGGCATGTGGGTGTCATTTTAGTCTTTTTACATAGAAGGGAAAAAAATGAAGTGCAGCCCTTACATTTAGGATGTTACCTTATTATCTTCTAAAAAAAAGATGTCACCCTATTATTATTATTATTATTATAAAATTGAAGACTCTGACCAATATTTGACTTTTTTTTTTACAGCTCCCACGTTTTTACACATCAGCTTTATTTAAAAAAATAAAAGAAAAGAAAAGAACTATTTCTAACCCCAAAAAAAAAAAAAAAAAAACCCGATTCTTCTAAAAAAAAGTAAAAACTAAACAAAACCCGATGCTTCCTCTCTCTTTTCAGATCCTCTCATGTGACCATCTCCTTCCCCCAAAATCAAAACCCTCTCCTTCCCCATAATCAAAACCAACCCAACCCCCCTCCCCCCCCCCCCCCCCCCCCCCCCCCCCCCCCAAAAAAAAAAAAAAAACTGAAATCCCTTCACAACCACCACCAATGTCATCAAGGAAGCTGGAAGCAATCCAAAAATCCTAATGCAACCTCTGAAGCAAGGCCTTTTGTGGACACAAAGGGTCTTTTTGGAGTCGCCACCTAGTTTTTGCAATGGTCTAAGAACCATATATATAGCGTCCTTTCGAGGAAGAACCTTTGATCTTACTACCAGAGTATGAGTTCAGAGTTTAGGTACACTCTTGGAAAGGTATTAGGTACCCAAGATTGTCAAACCCTAAGGTTGGCCTCCCATCATTGTGTCTTATGTCTTAACCTTATTTTCATGAGTTCGAAGAGACGTGCGGGTCTTTGCTTGCGTGACTTACAGTTCTGAACAATCATCAAATCTTCAAAAACTTTCGAGGCTTCTGTGTCGGGCTCAGCATTAGGGGCAGGAGGGGAAGAGTGTGGGGTTGGGGATGGTGGGGCCAAGGGGCATACAATTGTCGGGTAGCTTGGAGCTTTGTGGTCGACACAGCCACATTCAAAGCAAAGCATAGATATTCCCTCATATTGGATCAGTTGTAGAAGAGAGCCGACGCAAACCTTGGATGTCAGAGGGGAGTCCAAGTCAATTTGTACACAAAGTAGGGCATATCACCCTCCCACGTTGTCAATGGTTCAAGCGTCGATCTTTAGGAGGTTCCCAAGTTGGTTTCCAATCCTTTGAAGTATTGCTTTGTCGTAAAGTTTGATAGGCAGTTTTGGGAGCCTAGCCCATACTGCCGTGGTGGTGATTCAAGCTTCTGAAGGTCGAAAGCCTAGAGACCATTTGCGGACCGAGAGAAATTGATGGCCAATGAACCAGGGTCCATTGTTAATGACCTTCCAGTAATCTTCTTCAAGCTTAAACCTGATAAGAAAATAGTCAAGGCCAAGGTCAATGCACTGGAGTTCTCCCTGGTTCTTCCATATAGCTCTAATTTTGAAGTCCAGGTATTTGAAGCCTAGAGATTTCCCAAATGCTTTGACTATTAGGGTAGAACGCCAAAGGGCTCGGGTGCGCATTTTTTCTTCACTGGAGAGGAGGATCACCGGATATGGGTCGTCCAGGTCTTCGTCTAGATCGGAGCCGATGTCGTCATCATTTAGATGTAAATTATTGAGCGTGTGAGTTTCCCAATCTAGGGATAGGTGGGTGAGAGAGTCTCTATATGACTTGATGGGTCGCTGCGGGTGGAAGTCAACGGAGGTAGATTTCTATTTTTTGGTGCTGCGAATAAGGGTGTCCATCTCTTCTGATGAACGTGCACACAAGGCGTTTTCAGCGTTCTCAGCCATTGATTATGGGGACCGAAGAATAAACGGGGCGTTTGTTTTTTATCAATTATTACTCATGTCCAATAAAAGGAAAATTATAAGCATTCACATCCGGAAACTGTATCCTATCCTATTTCACCATCTCAAAAAGTTACTTTATTAATTATACTATATCATTTTACAATATTATCAGCATCCCAACTTTTATTTTACAATACAACACATTAAAATAATATTTCTACACAATAAAATAATATATCCCAGTAGTTGAGAGCAATTCACAGAGAGAGAGTGAGAGTTGAAATGTCTAACATAGAGGAGAGAGAAAGAATAAAATAGATTAAAAAATAAATACAATAGGTCCTTGGTTTGGAAACTAAATTGATTCTTGGCAAAATAAAGTGTAGAATGAAAAGAAAATAAAGGTTGCTTTTTCTACCCAAAAAAAAATTGTGCTTGAATTTTGCCTTTGATCAACAACTCTTTACACAATATTTCAAACATCTAATACCAAATTGGCAATAAAATTAGGTCCTCAAGACCTCCTACAAGATTTTTTTTTTCTTTGATTATTTTATAATTATCTTTTAAATAGTGAGTATTGTGATTTTTTTTTAGTGAGAGGAGTATATTTTGAAACTTGGTCCTTATTTGGGTTGTCCAACAAACTCGATCACCCAAGCCATTCGACCAGACCTAAGCCAACCTTCACTCAATCCAATGATTCCAATGGTTAATGGTAGATCTCCACCCTAAAAAATCGACACCAGCAAATCGAGTGTCAGGTCTCCTCCTCCAAAATCTAACTTGATCCAATTTGACCGTAAAAACCCTTAAATTCAGTGAGTTTCATTAAGTTTGGAAACATTTCTAATGAAATTCAGCAGAGATCGACACATTTCCGTTATTGCTTTGCCTTTCTCTCTCGTTACAGTTTCACTCAAAATTGACCGCCACTCAATGAGAATTCGACCTTGCCTCCCTTATCCGTCAACAACAAGTCTAGTTCTCTATAAGATTGGATTGAGTACGAGTCGAGCACAAACCCGACTCGAACCAACTCATGGACACCCTAGTCCTTATATTAAATCTTACAAAAATAAAATAAAAAACAAACCTTTATTTTCTTATAAGAAATAAAAAAGGAACCTATAACAAAAGGAAGTTAAATTTAGGAGTTAAAACTGGAATTAGTTCTCATTTAACCATAAAATAAAAAACGACATCATTTGTAGCATTCCTTATTTCCCCACTACAACTCCCTTAGCTTTCAAGGGTTTAAGCGCTCTCTCTCTCTCTCTACAGCGTAACCATGGAGGACAACACAACCCCAACAGCCCCAGCTCTAGATCCAGCCCCAGCTCCAAAGTGGAGCAGCATAGTGAAGAGCCAACCACCTCCAAAGCCCAACCCCGAACCCCAGCCCCTTCAACCAGAGTCTTCGTCGTAGACAACAACAACAACTGCAACTCCACAAAGGGCATAGCGGTGGCCGTAGTCGATGCTAACGCCTTAATCGAAGGCGGCAATAAACTCACCCACAATGCCAACAAATTGGTCACCATCCCTGAGGTCATGGCCGAGGTCTGTGACCCTACCTCCCATCACCGCCTCTTCTTCCTCCTCCCTTCCTCCCTCCACTCCATGGACCCCTCCCCTGACTCCCTCAACAAAGGTATTTCTTCCCTTTCCCTTCCATTTCTTTACTTTCCCAGAAAATAAATAATAATAATAATCGTTTTCTCGAGAAACTAAAAAGTTTATTACGATTTGATATTAACTTATATTTAATGATGGTAGTAAGGTATGTTGAAATGTTGATTTTAATCTAGCTGAGTACTATTATTTTAATCTAGACAACTAGACATATATTTGAAAATTAATCTCGAATTAGAATGATAGTCTCTGATTATGATTATGATTATGATTATTATGATTATTATTATTATTATTATGATTATTATTATTATTATTATTATTATTATTATTATTATTATTATTATTATTATTATGACGCCATCAGATGTTGATTTAAAATTGATTGCATTGACTTATACATTGGAGGCTCAAATTCATGGGACCAAACATATTAGGGACTGTCCTCCACCTGTCCACGTGGTCAATGTGAAAAGATTACCTGATAAGGAATTGCCAGGCTGGGGTTCCAATGTGCCCAATTTGGGAGAATGGGAAGCATTAGAACGTGCATTGGTTGGGGATGGGGGTATGTCGAATTCCCATTCGAGAATCCTACCTTTGCAGGACTTGAACTTGAATGTTGTGGATGATAAGGAGTCGGAGGATGGTTTGAAGGTTGGTTCTAAGAATCAAGAGGGTGAGGTGGAAGGTGGTGTAAGTGGGGTGAGGCCTAGGAGAGTTTTGCCAAAGAAGAAAGAGGTAACGATTGAAGGGAAGAAGATGGTTGCGAGTGGCATTGATGCGTCTCAAGGAGAGTTTGATGAGGATGCTGGTGATTGGATGCCTACTGTTAGTCGAAGTACTCATAGACGGTTTCTTAGAAGGAAAGCTAGGCGTGAACGTTATGAGGTGATGGCTGAAAAGGATGCTTTAGAGGATGCTAAAATAAATAGGGATAGCAATGTTGTTGAGGATGGTAGAAGCTTGGAAAATGAGATGAAGGAAAGGGAGAATGGTGATGAAAGATTATCTACGATTTTGGAACAAATGAAGTTGGAAGAAGAAGAAGAAGACACATCGAATGGTCTTCTTCCAGAGGGGAATAAGCTGGACATATCTTCTAAGAGACTTGGATCCAGCAATCCTGAATTAGCAGGGGCTTCATTTGAGAGCAATGAATCTGAGGTAGATGGTGAAGATGAGGTTGATATGGTTAATGAAGGATTGGATCATGTGGAGATGTCAAGCCAAGACGATGAAAGTGTTGATGCATCATATGCTGATGATGGTAGTTGTGAGCAAAGCTGGATGCTGAGATCGTTGTCTGAGTCCAGTGTGGCTTGTGTAACTAGTAACTTCGCAATGCAAAATGTTCTTCTACAGATGGGTTTATGCTTGTTGGCACCTGTAGGAATGTAGATACGACAGTTGCATAGGTATATATTTCATAGACACTTCATTGGGTGATTACTAGTTAGTGTTATCTTTTGCATTTTGTTGTATTTATTTTCCTCTCATCCATCCCCTATTTTCGGTTAAAGAAATGTAGAAATTATATGCATTGACGACGCTTCATATTAAGTGATGGGAACTGTCTTAATATGCTTCATCTGGATTGTTGGTCTGAGTGGTGTATACTGTTATCCTTTTTCCCGACCAGAGAATCTGTTTTTACCTCAATGAAATTTTTACACCATATATATGCTTATCTTTGACAGTTCTGTCCTTCCAGGTGGATTCTAAATTCCATTCATGCTATATAGTGACTGTTGAGATTGGGAGGATTTTCTGCCCAAAGTGTGGAAATGGTGGCACTTTACGCAAGGTAGCTCTTACAGTTGGTGAAATTGAATTGTTTTAGCAAATCGTCGGCCACGGATTAGATTACGTGGTGCTAAAGTAAGTATATCCAAATGTACGACTCACAGGAATTATTATGCTTCTAATTGTAGCTTAATTCTGTTAGTTTCTAACTAGCAAACACTTGTTCTATACAAGTGTAGTGTTCTCTATCTTGTTCCTACCATTTGATTGTTGCGTACTTTGTCTTATTATTACTGCTTACTGCCATTTCGTTACAGAAACTACCCCCTTCTTATTGGTTCCTACCTATTATGATGAAAATATTAATACATTATAGAGGATAAGTATTTTTTGGATTTGTTTGGTGGATATTTCATTCTCAAGGCCTTTTAGAATCCAAATTGGAGCTTTACTGGCTATTTCCATGCATGTATTTTGACATTTGTCCCTCTGCAATTTTCACTGCCTTTACCCCAGGGTGGAAGGGAGGCCATTGCCAAGAACCTCATCTTGCGTGAAGATCAACTCCCACAAAAGTTTCTTCATCCCAAGACAAAGAAGAAAATGAAGAAGCAGGTTTGTTTTGGTTTGTGTACCTACTGATTCTTGTATTTGTAATTTTTCGTTTTTATGGAGATTATGCCTTAATCATAACTGAGACTACTGTATATTTGATTCTCAAGGAGACGACATCTTCACTGTAGATGACTTCGGCTGCCATGTTGATAAAAGAGCCCCCCTGTAGCCTCCTGTAAGAAAGGCGTTAGCAGTTTTCAGTGGAAAGAGGAATCCTAATGGCAACCATTTTTCTCATTCTAAGCATTAGTTGGTTAGCTGAAATTTCTCTCTCTCTGTTTTCTTGGAAAATGTATCAAAACTGGTTTTGATATTTAAAAGTTTAATGTCACCAAAGTGGTGGAAGCTTTGTCATGTTGAGTGAGACCTCTAGTAAACTGTCACCTGTGATTACTATGTTCTATAGATATTTTGCTTAAAATGTGAACACAGTTTTGGTCAAGTTTTACCTTTTATGTTTCTTTCTTTATCTTCTTTTACCCCTCATGCTAGATTGCAGATAGGGATTGGAATCATTGCATGCCAATTGCAGTATTGTTCTCTTAGGCCATGATGTGGAAGTATGTTCAAAGTTTGTGATATCAAACTAGGTACTGGGTTCTCATATAAATGGATGGTCATATGCTGTGAACCTTCCAAACCTATTGCCCCTAGATTTTGCTTCGATCAAAGATGCGTTTTCATAAGTTCTAATCATGGTCTGCCTAACAAGCTAGCCGTACCTCAAGGCATCTTAATGAGAATTTGATGAAATAATAAACAGAACAAAAAAAAATGAAGAAGTCTGTTATTTTGTTGTAGTGTGAGCACAGTTTTTCTTATGTATTGTTACATTCAAGTTTTCGTTCCAAGCTCATAAGAATAGGAGAAGAGGCCATCCAAGAATCATGTGCTTATAAAAAAAAAGATGCAAGTAAATCCTTGCTTGCCTTTTCCCAAATCCAACTTGGATTGTCCCCTGTGAATTGTAATTTGTAAAACCTATCATTTGTTTTGAAATTATCTTTCAAGATGGTAGTATTCCTTTAAATTTAAGTAGTTAACAGTGCTGGATCTTTTGATTGTGTAAGAACTCTTCAAATTCAAAAATTCCTTTAACTACTTAGAGAACCCTAGAATTTGTTCTATAAGAGCCCTGAACTTGAGGCCATAATGTTGTTGTTCGATGATACAAGAAAACCAATTGGCAAAGACAGAATTGATAAACATGAACCAGACACATCTTCAAAGCACTTTGATTGTGACTATATCTAATGCTTTGTTGCTCAAGAAAGCAGGAGGGGCATGGTTTGTAGATTTTTTCTTCTTCTTTGAGGAAGTGGGGGAAGGGTGAATGCTGGTCAAATAGATATGCACTTGCTGACTGCTAGTGACAACTATTTTTCTCGTTCTAAGCATTAGTTGGTTAATTGAAATTTTGTTCTTTTTGTTTTCTTGAAAAATATATCAAAACTGGTTTTGATTTTTAAAAGTTTAATGCCACTAAAGTGATGAAAGCATTGTGGTGTTGAGTGATACCTCTAATCAACTAACAAGGGCCCACAATAATATCTCCACGTGTAAAACCTTCATGGCTAAGTTGGTAACCTATAAATGCAAGAACGTACTCCACTCGGTACTCGGCAGTTTTTCTTGCTCTGTGGGCACAGTGCCCGTAACGCTCTCTTCCACTTCCTATTATATTCTCAAAGATTTCAACCCCACAGCACACAAAGTGTTTGCTCAAATTTCTCAGTGAAACACAAACACACAAAAGTTAGCCAAAATGGGTGTGTCTTTCAAGGTTTCAAAGACAGGTAGGAGATACCGGCCGAAGCAGATTCAGACTGAGAACAACGACAACGACAACGACAAAGACAACGCCTCTGTCACTGAGTCTCATGAGCATAGTGTTAACGAGGTCTATAACTATATATACTAATATACACGTATAGTTATACTCTTTATTTTTATTATTTTTTTTTTTTTTTTTAACTTTTTTCTTTCTGTTACATGGGTTATTTTTTCAGATTGTTTTGCTAGAGTTTTTGTGGGGTTTTATGGGAGATTTTAGTTTTGTATATGGTTTAATGGGGGGGTTTCAGTTTTTTTTTTTTTTTTTTTTTTTTTGAATTGGGCTAATAGCGATGCTGCCAACTATGGATGTTTCAATGTTTGCATAGTGTAAGTTAAAATGGTTTATTGGGTTTGTTTTTCTTTTCATGCTGATATGGTGCAAATTACATTTGCATGCTATCCTTTTGGGGGGCAATAGGTGATTAATTCCTACCTAGGATGCACGGACACGAGTATGGGTAAAATTAGGCGATATGAGCAAAAATTATAACATGATAGGGTAAATAAGACACTGCTACGGCACGCGTCCAGCACGCCAGATGAAGTGTTCAAGCATCCTAGATTGCTACTGGGACATAGAGTAGAAGATTAGATAATAATAAATTCTGCATTTCTTTGTAGTGCTTTTGTTGTAATTGATTGTGCGTTGGGGATTAGTTTAGAAGAGTTATTTATTAGCTAGCTAGTTTACTCATACTTATCAATTATGTTCCCGTGTATATGATGGGAAATGCTCTTTGTTTGTTTTACTATTATCTATGTTTGGCTTGCTTTGTAGATTGGTTCATCATGTGTTAATTATTAAGATTTTAAGTGGTCTTCCTCAAATATACGACTTCTTGTAATTGCTCTTAAGATTTCGAGACCTCAGAATTTTGGGACTAAGACTTTGTTGTTGTAAGAAGTGTTTCAACTATGGATGGTTGATTATTTATTTTGCTTTTGATAAGGGGAAAGGTTCTTTTTTTTTTTGGGGGGGGGGTGGGGGGGGGGGGGGGGGGGGGTGGTTGTGGTTCAATGGGCTTATTATTATCTGCGTTGTTTTATTGGATTAAGAGATATGCCAGATTTCTGTTCAACTTGTAACTTTATCTGTTCTGAATTGCTGATTGCACAACATTATTTATTGTTAATTAATTATTTCAACATCTTGTACTGAGATATGCCTGATTTCTGTTCAACTTGTTAAACTTGTAACTTGATCTGTTCTGAATTGCTGATTGCACAACATTATTTATTGCTAATTAATTATTTCAACATCTTGTACTGGAATACCTTGGACAAAGTTTGTGACATGGTGATATATTTGTACACGATTTATTTACTGGAAATGAATGCATAGCTTAGCTGTTTTGGGTGTAGGGCATTAGCAATATTTCTGGAATAGGAGCCAAGGTTGTTGAGCATTCAAATGTGTTGAGCAACTCTGCACCAGACACAGTTTCAGATGGTAATGCAAACCACTTTTATTATGTATTAATAATGTGCTGCGAAGCCCTACATGTTTGAAAGTTTGCGTTTGTGTAGATCTTGAAGTGTCCTTTTCACTGAATTTATTTCCAAATGGATTTTCTATTGGAAAAGCTACTGAGGTCAGCAACCGTTACATTATAAAATTTCAGAAGTGATTTTATTTATCTATAGAACGATAAGGTCATATATTGCTTCCAATGACTATTAGCATGATCTCTAATTATGTTGCAGTTGTTCAATGATGAACCAAAGCAATGGCATCCCTATGATAGGGCATTAGAGACACTTTTCGCTGTAAGTTTGTTCATTGTAATTTAAACGTGAGATATGCTACTTGGGTCTCCCTACCTGTTAGCTTAAGCTTCTAGATTGGATGCTTTAACAAATAGCGATCATATTGCGACTAGTCATAGAGATCTTGCCTATATGCACATTAGTGTAATATAAATATAAGCATGTGCAAATTCTTGATAGTATATGCATCATGAAGTGTTTGTGTTTAATGAATGTATCCAGTCAATTAGTTCATTGATCAATGATGATCATTGGGAAATAATGAGCAAAATAATCTTTGGTTCAGTTGTTGTATCCCCCTGAAACTCTCTTCTTTCCCTTGTATGTCTTGTGTCTATTTATTTACTCATGGGGCCTATGCTGGCAACAAGATAAAGAGGCAACACAATTCTCTGCGGTTTGAAGTAAAATATTCGCACACAAGCATCACCAATTGTTCAATTCTTTCAATAATTGAATGATTAAGTACCTTTCTTATACTTAATAGTTAATACATGTATACTCATTACGTTCCCGGGTTTTTGTGCTTCCATTCCCTTCTCATATTTTCAACTACAAAATGTCCCGTTCTAACTTCCAGGCTTGTTTTCTTTATGTCATTTTACTTTTTGCCGCTGGCTGTGCTGAAGTTTCTCTGAGCATGCCTCAATTTTTTTTATAAGGAAATTTATTTTAAGGTCTAAACCTTTGGAATCTTATCCATCAGCGGACTTGAACTGGCACCATGGTTTTCTTAAATGCAAATACTTTGAAGATTTTTAGGAGTGCATTACCAAAAGAACAATGTTGTTCTAAAGCCTAACCTTTTGTCGCAAGAAGAGCAAGGAAAAATTTATTTTAATTTAGTCTTATTTGATACGGTTATTCAGGGGTGGATTTACCTTTTCTAGCTGCTTCTTTTTCCATGCGTAGAATTCATTGGAAATCTACTTCTTCAGCTAGTCAATCTTGCTTGTGAAGTCCGTCTAGCATTATTTTTGCCTGTTGCTTTCTAAGAAGTGGAAAAAATGATTGCCAAAGGTAAATTGGAAAAGAACATTTGAAAGATAGGAAGGTCAATTGATGGTAAAGCTATTCATCTTTAAGAGAACTGTCCCATCTTCTCTTCTAGCATGTTTGCAAACATTCTCATCCCAAATCTTCATGTTAGGCCATAAATTAATTTATAAACATTTGGTATTCCAAAGATGTATTGAAATTGGAAATTTGAATACTAGAATGGAAGATACTAAGTGTTTGATATGCATTCAGCTTCCATTTTCCTATGCATTTAATAGTTTTATTATTAGTTATTTTTACAACATTTTCCCAGTTTGAGAAGTGAGCTGCAGATTACTGATGGTCTGTTTTTCTAATCTGTTATCTTTCTCCATGCTTGTTATTCATTTTTGGCAATTGAATATGGTCAGCTACCTGGAGATCTTTTTGATTATATACCCTGCAAATATGTCAATGGGGCACTTCTATGTGAGGCGAGGCAAAACTATATAAATGTTTGTATGTACATATTCCTCCTTAGAATAGAATTTTTTTAGTGATTCACTTATTGATATTCTTGTATATATTGTTGATTGTGGTCGAAGAAGCATGGAAATGTACATGAACACAACACAATACGATAATGTCAGCGTACCAAGACAACATATTTCATTTTATATATTTTTAGCATTGGATCACTCTCTGTCTCACTTCCATGCTTCCACGTGTTTTAAATCTTTTTTTAAGAGTGAACATTATGCTTGATTTTGAGAGGAAGAGGAAGACGGTAAAGTTTACTTCAGCAGCTTTCTCTGTTGGCTTGTGGGAGAAAAGAAAGAGAATAATAGACAATAAAATTGTCTCTCATTAACTGCGTCAATGATTACTTCATGCATACTTGAATTCTTCTTTCTTTAGTAAAATTCTTTATTACTTGTGAAAGAAATTAACTGCGTGGATTTTTTAAGAAAATGTATTCTTTGGTAATTAGTAGATGATTCTTCTCAAATGCTACTTAATTATCTGGCCTAAAAAAAGTGTCCACTTCATCATAACAATGAATATTTATGAATATTGATTGGTACAACACTGAATGATTTTTTAAACTCTGTGCATGACCTATTACAGATTGAAAATTGATTTGTTTTGTTTAACATATGATGTGAATCAGTTCATTTTGCATGAAATATTCCTTTGCACTGAAGCGATATCTATTCTTTTGAGATATGAAAAATCCTCAAATATTTTATGCCATAGTGGATGATTGTAGTTTATGATTTTAATCTAACAATCTATATCAATCACTAGACATGGTTCCTTTTCAGATTCAAGATTATCGTAATTTATTGACCCAGAAAGGAGGTACTGCTGCTTCAATGGAGAACTCTCCAATTGTTCATAAAGTGCTCCTACGTATGTGTATGGAACTGGTGGTCAAGGATATCTCCTTGATTTCAGAGGATTCTTGGAGCTATGAGGATCTATTGGTGAATAAGCTTTTCTAATGAGCATTAGTTCACTTCTTGGTTTCCTCTCCAGGCATATTGAGCTGATCTTTTATACAGTCGGTCATTCTTTTTTTCAGAAAATCGAGTCCCGTATTCTTAAGTCTTTGCAACCTGATCTACACCTGAACCCAAAGCCATTGGCAAGACAGATATTATGGAGAACCCCTGACAAAGAAGGTAGTAGTTTTGATAATATCTCGTATCATTTGGAGGAGTTTTCAAATTTATGCGTCTTATTACAAGTCTATAACCTAAAGTTATCACATACAGAATATTTTTTGTGATTATGACAAACAATTACAGAACTATATGTTTAACTTCTGAGTTATGTATTAGGGACTGATTTTGGATCGACAACATCTATTTCTCCTTTTCTGAGTTGGCACCTAGGCTGCTTGGAGTTAGCATCAGCAGAGAAATTCCTAGGAGTCAACACCAAAACCATTGGAAAAATTACCAAAAAAATTTATTAACTAAACAAAACTGAAACTTGGGTTCTTTAAAAGGAGTTCCAAACTTATTTTCCTAGTAGGAATAGAAAATAACTTTACTTCTTTTGCATGAAAATAAATTAAACTCCTAAACCAAATAGGAAAAGAAAATAACCAATTACATTAAATAAAATCCTTATTATTAGGAGATTGGGCTTAGGTCTTTAGGCCCAATTAATAATAGGCTCCATGCACTAGACCACAGGTTAGGCTGTTTTCCTTTTGCATAAAGGGAGGTTCATATCCTGTGTCTGCATCATATATGATTTTGGGTTATTGCCAACAGTGAGTAATCCTCAACTCAATTTGAAATTGTGATTCCAATGGAGATATTAATAAAATCCTTTTCAGCATGCATGATTAAATATCCATGAAAATGTTGGCTTTCGGCAGCTCAATTTGGGAATTGCATGGAGCTGGAAAAGGAGAAAGGTGAGTGATACAATAGCGACTGATACAAGATTCAGCAATCCATATCATGCTGTCCAAATTTCAGTTAGTTCTGCTGTCCAGGATTCTAGCTCTCAATCTGGCATAGAAAATCAAGATCGAGAAGTTACATGTTTACAGCGTAAGATTTTGAACTCTGATCTTAATCCACAAGAAAGAAATGTTGTGGTAGAGACTACATCACAATCCAATCCTTCGACGGCAGACAGTCGACTAACAGATGGTTGGAACAAATCTGGTTTGACGGCTCTGACCACATCGAATATTGTCAGCGTACCAAAACAACATTTTTGTAACCGTAGAAGTGATCTGACAAAATCCCTGTTAATGGCTCCTGGTGAGAATGCTAGATGTGAAACAAGTGCACTTCAAGAACACATCCTTAAGAAACCCAAGCAAGAGCCTGTAGAGTTTTGCCAAAAGCAGCTTCCTGGAAATCAACCTGAAAGCATTCTTGCTCCTGAACTGCAGTAGAAGAACAATCTGTTTACATCAGAAAAATGTGGCTGAAAAACTTAGAGGTGAAAATTTTCAGGACGAATCAAATTCGCTGTTAACAAACAGTGGTATTCATCAGCTGCTTGCTGGAATGCCCACTTTTTCTGTGAAACAAGAGCCTGCGAAAACTAGTTTCTGTGGTTCAGATGTTAGGAAGATAACAGATAACTTTGTGATGGATAGAAGAATTAGTCAATATATTCTTCAGCAATCAGAACAACAACCACCATCGGCACGTTTAAGAGCTAATGCCCGGGCCCTGCCTAACTACTCATTGTGTAATCAAGTTGCTCAGGTTAACAAAAGTCTGAGAAATGAAAGTGCCACTCGCAAGAGAAAAGCTTTGAGGAATCCACAGGCTACAACTGTTTTGAGAAGTGCAACTATAAGTTCTCAACACAATGATTATTTGGCAAAAAAAGCATCTGTACCTGCAAAGCAGAAAACAAATTCTCAGTTTAAAGGCTTGAATATAAAAGTAGTTGATTCTTCTGCTAGCGCAAGAAATTCGAATGCAGCTAATTGAAGCAACCATCCAGTTGGAAATGTTCCTTTACTTAAGCCTTCACAAATTGAAGTCAACCCTGTTCTTGAGAGATTCTTGAAGATTGAAGGGGTGACTCGACGGTATGGTCGTAATTATTTTTGGATCAAGATTTTCTCCATTTGCTCTGAAATGAAGAGGGTTCATGTCTTGTTAAAAATCTTGATGCGGGATTTTAATGCATAATATGGATGAAGATGGTGTGGCATGGTAATGTGGCATGAGGGGTGACATGCCACAAGGCCAGCTAAGCCCAAGAGCTGAATTTCACATGTTCTACTAACTGATTTTCGCTCCAATTTCAAATAGTACAACGAAGTTGGCACATGTCAAATAATCTACAAAAGCTATATGGCACATGTGAAATTCAGCCCTCTAGGCTCAGCTGGCCTTGTGCCAGACCACCCGTTGTACCACATCACCATGCCATATCGTCATTATCCATGTATGTATTAGACCCCTGCATCACCTCACCACTTCAAAATCAAACGGAGAGGATCCTTTTTTCATTATTCTTACAATTGATGTACTGCATATTCTTATCATTTGTGATCTTACTGGGTTATGATGCATGGACATTGCACTTTGTTTAGGTATGAACTGAACAACATGAAGCGCAAATTAAACCAGTTTCTGCAAAGAAACTCATTTTTATGTACAACTTCTCCAATTGCTTCGCAGTTCTTATGTTCTGAGGGGAACAGAAAGTCAAAGGATGCTGCTATAGATGAAGTTCCTATGTCTATGGACAGGAGACCTAATGTCTGCAAGACCAGAACTATGAAATTTGTACGTCAATGTCATGTCTATCAAGGTAAGAAAGTGCTTCTGTTTTCATTTCATTTCTTTTCTTTTTCCTTTTCTCTTATTGGGTCTTATGATCTTTCTCTTGCTGAGTAATTTGTAGGAAATGAGATCCATATGGTTGATAGCAAGGATCAGATCACACTAATCATATCAGAAAAACTTAAAGAGGGAATATTGGAAGCAAGTCTTCGTTATGGAAATGAAGAAGAGATGAATTCTTTTGTTATCCCTCTCACTTTTTCTAGCACTGTGAGTTCACCATTTGCCATAACTGAAAAAGTTTCTTTTTCTGATAAATGTTTGTTTGATAATTCTTTGGATTTGATAACAACTCTAAACCTTTTCCATCAGGTACATGGAATCTATATGATTTTCTAATATCAATAATTTTTACTGATGTTTAACAGGTACTGTGAATATAACTAATGTGCTGTTTTCTATTTTCTCTATTTAGATGAATATGCTGAATTGTGTTGACTTCAGTTGTTTATATGTATTCTCAAATCAGAAATTATATCAAATCATTTGAATTCTTTTTTTGTCAGTTCAGAATCAATCATTTTAACATATTGTTCTCTCACCTTTGTCTTCCATGCTACAATGTAATGTTAAAATTTTTGTTTGTTACGATGTTCAATGATGCTTGAATAACACTTTTTGTACTATTGACTGATGTTTCCACCCCATAAAAGGTGCCATTTGAGTTGGAGCACATTAGCATATGAAGTTTGATGTTGGTATGTGATATTAATATAATTGAAGTTTATTGAATCTATCTACCTATGCTTGTGATGGATTTGACATTAGGAAAATTGTAAATCTAGGGTTTAGAGTCGTAGAAAAAGGTTTAGGGCTAAAAATTGACTAGAGCTCGATAAAATCACCTTTGACCCTAGAAAAGCAAAAAAGAAAAGAAAAGAAATGCTCTAATTAACAAACTTGGACACTTATTATTGGGCATTGCCTTAATCTCAGGCTTTCAAAGAGTTTTGTCTAATTACACAATGGTTGCACCATAATTTATCCATTGTATGAACAAATGGTATGTATCTAGTCAGCCTATGCTCTGTTATATAAAGTGTTATCCTGCATCTGAGGAAAATGGAAGGGGGTGGGGAGTATTTTCTTTTTAGAATCGTACTGCTGTATGATTTGTGTCAGAAGGTCTCAATTTTCTTTTAGTGCTGCATACACATTAGTATTGTAGGACTTTTTCTGGTAGTTAAATCTGTCACAAACTTAACACAGCTTACTATCTGAATTATTTGATTAAATTGATCCGTCTGATATTTTGGTGTTTGCTTGGCAGCCTTCAGCAGGCCTTTTTGCTTCTCAGTTCACCTCATTGGTAGGTTAATTCCACTTGTTTTTTTTATGTGAAAGATCTTTTTGATTCTTATACAGCACTACTTATTTTTCCAATTTTGTTCTATAGATGGGGGGTTGAAGGATACCACATAGCTCTCAATCGTGTAGAGCCCATTTCTCTTGACACTGATGTGGACTCTAGCAGTCCTCAGTCAATTGTCATAGCTAATGGTACTCCAGCAACTGGAACAGTTGGACTTCCTTCCCCAACTTTGATTTCTGGGATATCATCCTCCATACTCAATCCAATGCCTGCCAACTTCTCAGCCAGTAATGCCATGCCATTACTATCACCGGACATTTTCTCTAGATGTCACTTGCTTTCCCCTGGAAACATCTTCTCTAATCATCCATCAGCAGATATGGCAATGCTGAGGACAGCAGAAGGCCAAGGGAGAGCCTTGATCAGTGGAGTTCCAAGTCAGAGAATTGCTAGTCGATACGACAATGGACACGTTGAATCTTCCAGGCGTGGCAAGTAGCTTGAACAACCAGCGGCAGATGCATCTACAATTACCAGAACAACTACATATGCTGCAGCAGCTAGAGGAAATGAAAACACTTCTCCAACCTCCTGCAGTGGCTAGTTTAGCTGGGAATGTGGGTGTGCCTTTTACCATGCAAGAATATGATCTACAACCTCAAATGAGCCCACAGCAACTAAGTCCCAGCTTGGAATTAATTTAGAAGTCAGTAAACCGAGGTTGGACCATTGGACACA